>OW052184.1:56983901-57583901 GCA_932526625.1 Rhingia campestris
CTGAATAGAGAGACATTTCTAAATAACTGCATTCCTAATATTTATTTGCCCGTGTACCACGTCGTTTACTATTTAGTTTTACATATTCGATAAAGCATTTGCCACCGGTAGTGTCAATCCACGGAATCTCTGCACACAGTTATAATGTAAAACGTTACGCTTTGACCCCTGGATTTTTGCTAAATATACCAAGCAATAGAATCGTTCCCCCAAGCTTAAAATAACCGCCGCCTGTGAAAGAATGATCGCCTATAAATCCACAGTCCGCTTACTCTGTCCCAGAAAAATTCGAGAACCATTTATTAGAATGGTTGCTGAGCAAGCAAAACATCACGCATAGAATTTAGAAAGGAATTGTAAAAAGCAATGTACACGGTGAACAGCATAAGCACCATTTTGAAGCTAATTGCGGCACAAAATTTAACCAGCCCAGAGTGGAAAGCTGCGACGAATCTAAAGATTCGAGCTAACTATTTTTTATTCAAAATAAGTGTATAGTCAGCACCGTTTCCTCTTAATTTGTTGCATAATAAAATATAATCGATTTTATTCAATAGAATTTCTCTCAACAAAGTACACAATAAAATTAAGTAAAGTTATCACGAACGAAAGCTAGTCCGTTGTCAGGACACGGGCCACGACTAAGCAAGCTGTCGTATTTTTTTGTGTTTGTAAGCATTTGCGTCCTTACCACGTTTTATCATCACACTACACATACCTTCTAGAAAACAACAAATAAAATCAATTATTGTAATTCTGTCGACCACCTAGTTCGAGGAGATATCGATCGGGATGATCCAACCAATCGGCTGCTGTGAGTTTAACTGTTCGCTGGCGTTCGGCTTCTTTGATCTGCCACTTCTTGATGTCCAACTGTACTTCGCGTGAGCTCTTATCGCCGCAGCCCCAGATTTCAATGGACGTCAGTACAGCGGCAATTCCTTTACAGTCGATATTTTCAAAATGCTCATCCACGGATAGGATTGGTTTCCTTGGATCAGAGCCAGCACGCAACCCTTTGGGATAGCCACGTATACAAGTGTTTAAGTACAAAATGTTGGGCTTCTTCTCGAGAATCGCAAACTTGGGGAGTAGCTGCATGACACAACTACCTTCGGCGCCGTTATACAGGTTTGATTCCTTCCACTCGTTTGGCGATGCGATGCAGTAGGTCTGATTGTCATTTGTGTGCAACAAAATGATGGTTGGTCCACGGTAGCCCAGTAGATGATGCAAGAATCTATTCGCACCGAGACCATGTTCGTTGGAATCGTAAAGGGGGGTCCAATGCGACGGCAGCATCGATAGTTTATCTTTGAAGATTTGTGCGGCGGACGCTGACTTATTGGCACTTGGTGAAACGACAGTCTGTGGTTTCGAGTAGAGAGGGGGTAGTGCGCCGGCCAAAATCCAGGCCTGTGACAGAGGCATCAGTGAATTTGATTCGACATCAGGCTGATCTGGGAAGGCGGATCGTTGCTCTAATACTGGTGTTGACAATTCAATACCGGACGATTGTTCGTTTTGTTCGAGTCCACGGTACGCCGTCGACAGCGTATGTAGACAATACTTGTGCACAAGCAGCACTTGACGAATCAAATTATGCTCAAACCAACGGCATACAAAACCAATGCTTAGGCTGTCTTGATTGAAGAATATCGATTTGACCACCGAGTCGAAAGTGCGATTTATTGCCGAGCAGAGTACAGCATTTCCTGAATGCTCCATCGCAATTGTGTAGCAGGTGAGAAGCAACCTTGTGACTCCCTCCTTATTGACGAAATCCGGTCTGTCCGGATCGGCGTACATTTTTATGTAACACTCCAGTATCTTGTTGTCATCGATGATGCCCAGAAATCGTTCACATTGTTGGCGAAAGGCTACCGTACCCAGGTAATCGGTTTGTGCACGCGAATTGTGATGCAGAAATTGAAAAAGACGATGGCCCAAGTCGGTATAGCGCGGAAACACTTGACTCACAAACACATCACTGACTATCCCGTTAACACCGAATTTTGACGATTTTTCGTGAAGGATTTCAGCCAACTTCTCTACTGGCACAAACTGGGTAAAGTACTTTTCTTGGATTTCAGCACCTGACGCAGATCGACTGAGAGTTTTATCGGTGGTCGGAGCATTGAGATGGTTTGTAGTTGGACCACCATTGCTATTTGTGGTCGACTTGGTGTCTGATCGAGAATTTGAGTTCCCCATTAAAAGGCGCAGTAATTTTATTGAAAAAAGAATGTAATGATGCACTTGAAAATATTTTCGATTTGTTTTGCCAAATATTCTGTCATGTGTCAACTGCGTGTGTTCAGGTGATTAGAGATGGATATGATGACAGCCAAACAGGTGTTCCAATGAAGAAAAATCAAGCAGAGCTTGTTTTTGCATTATTGCCCAATAATCTATTTGCTGCAACTTTTAAATGATAGCGATAGCGTAGGGTTTATGATGAATGATGATGACTAATTTTGCACAATGTGATGCGAAAACAAGAGAAACTGAAAACAATCGAGGTTTGTTTTCACTTGAACGCAGGCACTGCTGTACAATTTCGTGCACACAAGACTCTCAAACTGTTATCCGTACAGCGGTGGTAGTTAATTGTATTAAGCTACCCTCAAATAGGCGCTATCTATTCGTGTGACGAAGCGACGGTGATAACAAAACTTTCGTTACTGTGAAAAAAATAAATCGCACGTTGGTCTACATCGAATCAACATAGAGAGCTTTGCAAACATATTTGAAATATGGAGAAAGGTTCTGTTTATATTTTAGAATGCTAATACAACGATTAGGTCTTATCGTTTAGCTGTCGATCCAAAAACAAACACAACCACCTCGAGACAGTGACAGAAATCGCGTCAGTGCATGTTCTCTTTTTATTCGTTGTGTACATTCGAGTCAGTGACAAATAGCTACATTTTAACAATACTCGTGTTCAGGGTTCTACTTACAGAACCCTCTTATAGCGTTTTCGATTGGGATTTTCAGATTTGCTCTCAGATTTCAGATTTTACCCGTCCCAATCGAACATAAAAGAGGTTGATCTGGTTTTGTGTGTGTGTTAGTGTGCCATTTGACAGCTTATTATTTGTCTTTAGGCCGCAGTTATAGATTAGCTATAATTGAAAACCATCATTTGAAATGATCTTTTACTCATTGCGGCTTTTTTATAAATTCAACCATTGGCGAGTTGGCGTCAAAACAAAGCTTATGAATTTCAGAACATGATTATCAAAAAATATTTTAGCATAAGTCAGATGTTAAACGTTTTTGTGTTGGTGCATGTAGGTGTAAATTTCACTTGGAATCCAGATTCTTCAAAAGTGCTCTAGAGTAAAAAAAAAACAGTGTTTTTTGTATCCCAATCGAAAACGAAAAAGTTGATCTAGAGCAAAAGAAGTGCTCTAGAGCATAAAAAGAGTGCTTTTTATCTCCCAATCGAAAACGCTATAAGATGTTGACCTGGTTTTCTGTGTGTTAGTGTTCCATTTGACAGCTTTTTGTCATCGTGATAACAAAAAGGCACATAAGTGCTACTTGGATTCATGCCGAACCGCCACTTCTAAATACCTACTTACCTGAATAATGAATAAGGGGGTTTATATATTGTGGTCAGACAGTATATAAACCCCCTTGTTCATTAGAATTGTTGTATAGGTTGTATAGGTATACAGTGCATAAATATTTATGCAGCCTTTATTCAGGGTCACACATATTCTAATTCATAAAATATTTCCCCACCCACAATAGTTATACAGGGTTTGTGTTAAATAAATTACCAAAAAGAGGGGAATCTCTTACAATTGGCTGTTCCACAGCACGGCAGAGTTGCAAAGGGATAATTTTGTTGGTTGCGAAACTCACGGCGACAACTTTGTTTCCAACACTTGAATAACATTTGAATAAATGAAACCGTGAAACACAACTGCTAAAATACAAAAATACACTGGATGATTTTTAACAACTTACAATTGAACCTTTGGTAACTCTGATGCTCAGCCGTCTGTGCACACAGAAATAAAAAAATAAAATACCCTTATACAGGCACTATTCAACCATCAGACGCGTTTAGCAACCTCTTCCCAACGTTGTATACGTTTTATGAATAATAAGGGTATTCATGCAACGTCGTAATTTTATTACGTGCGAAAGATTATAACTTTACGACGACGTTTCATGAACGACCCTAAAACAGCATCACTAAATAATGCGGTAACCCACTGAATTTAATTTCATTTTAGTAATTTATTTATTGATAGAATTTTGTTCTTATTGTTGCCTTTCCGTTCTCGATAATTTGTTTCAGTTTAGCGCATACTTTTGTTGTGTGACTGATTAAATGTCCAAAAAGCAATTCAAAAGTTTACAACATTTACCACCTCAGTTTACGCACCCAATTCCTGTGAGAACATTCCGATATTGTTAGAAAAGATTTCCCATACAAAATTTGACAGTTCATTTATCACGTCGTAATTTTATCACGTTTACAACGTTTACGACGACTTTCCGACGTTGCATGAATACCCCTAATGTTTTTGCGTTTAGAGGCATTATAAGGGCTGCATAACTTTATAGTGCTTACACACCGAATCATAAACTGAGTTTTTGGCAAAAAGTTTACGTAAACCACTGGATGCTTTCACACCGACTCTGACCAGGTTTCGTTTGACATTTCAATCAGCTGTGAATTGTGATACTAGCTGCAACATTTGTGTGTGAAAATATTGTAATTGAATAATAAATGAATTCTAATATAATCAAACTAATATTAGCATTTGAAGTTCAAAATTAAACAAATCTAAAGATTTTGACAACAGTTTTTGACTCTCACCCCCGCCGCTTGTTTTGTTTTTATTTCATCTGGTGTGTAAATTTCTGAAATAAAAACATTTGTTTTGACAGCGAGTTCATCAGCTGTTTTGTGGGACGTGTGGAACACGTGTAGAATGTATAAAAAGGTGTGTTCATTTCAACAACCTGCAACGAGATGACGTCTACGAAGTGATTATGAGAAGGTTACGTCGTAACCTACTAGGTTTTGAGAACTGTAAATGTATGGGAAAACTCGGTTTTCGATAAAGGTTTCAGGTGTTTTTGCGAAAACTCAGTTTATGGTTCGGTGTCAATGCACTATTGTACACTCCTTATAATGAGTTTATGAATAAGGCCGAAAGTGTATATACGCCCTTAACTTGAATTCTACGCCCACATCTGGTCAGGTGCACCAAAATCAACATTGCACCTACTAGATAGCGGATTCAAACGCGTGCGAAAAAACTTATAGGAGACATAAGAATAGCGAACTCTTTAGTTTCGCTCGAACATCGTCGAAATATCTCCTGCCTTACCTTTTTTATCGCTATTTCAACAACGAATGTTCAAATGAAATAGCCAGCTGCATTCCTCCATTCAACAATTCAGTAGCAATACTCGTTACGCTATGAATGCAAATCAGTTTACCCTCAAGCTTAACTTCGGGCGAACGCTGAAATACAGTACATAAACGGAACAACACGAATTTGGAATACACTACCAAACTCTGTTTCTCCTTTTCATTATAACTTACAGGCATTTAAAAACCAATGTGCATCGATATCTCCTTTCTTCTTGGTCCCTATTCTGCCGAACATGTTAGTGACTAATATTTAAGAAAACGCTCCAAAATCATTAAAAAATATTTTTTTAGGAATTAAATAATTAGGTTTTTTTTATTATTTTAACATTTACTTATTTACTGAGAGTGATATCAATGAGTTGGCGTGCATACAAATAGAATTTCCTATATTAACTAAAACCGTTAATAAATTAAAAAAACATAATTCGATGAGTAAAAATAGAAAACGAACTTTGAATACCCGGGATTTTGTTTGTTGTTTACACATGATTTCGCCTTGTCTACAATTAAATATTTTAAATAAATTATATCTTCAAATACATAATATCAACAGTTTATATTAATCATAGAGTTTATCTTAATTTAAGACTAGAAGTAATTCTTTTATTTTCATCATTAGACTAGAAATGGAGCATTTATTGTTTATTACAACAACGAGGATTGCAATGGAAATACTATTCTGTTAGTTTTTAGCATGCATTCGACGGGCTTCGGGTACGACTCCTTGTCGGCGACCGGAGAGAAGCTGGTGAGCTTTCACGACTGTCAAAGCTAGAGCAACTGGATGCATCCGACGGTGTTGGCCGATGATATGGAATTGGTCGTTTTCGTGCACTATGATTAGTTGGATTAGTTTTTGTTTGCATTAGAATATGTTATCAAATATTTGGATATAAAAAAATAAAAATCATAGAAATATAAAATTAAATTAAAGAAAATCAAATGAAAAAAAAAACTTACCAAAAGAAAACAATCAAAAATTATGCTCTAAAAAATAAATAAAACTAAAATTATATTTAAAAAAAAGCATTTTATTATTTTTTTTTTTTATTCATATTTATCCTTCTAATTGTTGCGAAACATAATAAAAATGTTTTCCAATTCATTATCATTAAGTTTACACGAAAAAAAAAAAGTCAATTTAAAGACTGTTCATACATACTAAAAATGTTGCAGTATCTGATTTTTGTTTAGAGAACAATCAACTTGCAATGAAAGTAAAATGCAAATAATCAAACGTAGATCTCTCAAGAAGCGATAATGATGATCAATTCAAGTTTTATGTTCTAAAACTAAATTACAAATAATGATTCTTTTATAGTTTGTTTAGAGGACGATAAAGTTTAAATAAAAAAAAAGTATGTAAACATATATATGTGGTGCCTATCTTCGATATCTGGATTTGCTACAAAAAGAAAAGAAAATTAAAAGTATTTTTAGAAAAATGTTTAACAAAAGTTTAAATAAAAATCCTAAATAAAAATGATAACTGTGTGTTTGTGGGGAACAGAAAACAGAAGAGTGAGTTGGTGATCGATGGTCGTGTAGTTTTAAGATTGGCATTTCTACCCGTGCCTGGTAGTTATTTACCTGGTTATCCTTCGACGATCTAGAAAACTCGGTGAGCCACGGCGTCTGGGAATCGAAGGTGAACGAGTGCCGGAGCGGGATCTGGTGTGAGAATTTTGCGAACTGCTGTAAGATGGGAAATATGTGAGGTGAATATAAAGTAGAAATATTACCATCAAACGGAAGGCAAAGGTAATATTATTAATTTAAATGAAAAAAAAACCTAATATATGGCCTAAAACTTAGTTTGCCAATCACTTGTGTGCGGAGTTACTTTATAACTAACTAACCTTAACATCAGCCAGCAACAGTTTAGACCAAAGCTAGCTGCGGAACGGGCGCGTGAACGGCAAAAACACGGACAGCGAAAAAACGGTCCGAGAGATAGACACGAAGGTCTCTCTCAACAGGGTATCGTACGCAGAAGAGGCGATAACAAGCCTTATTGGGTACGAAACCCTGAGCACGGTAGGAAGCGATGACCACCCTACTAAATCTGCTGCAGGCAAACCTGCACCGAGCTATAGGTGCCTCGGACACCTACAACCAAAGATGTGCCGAAGGGAACATCGCTCTAGGTTTAATCCAGGAGCCATGGGCAACAGAGGGTAAGATATTTGGTTTACAAAGTAAAACCGGAGAGCTCATCTTCGCCCGGGGAAATTTTAGACCAAGGGCAGCTCTTTTAGTTGCAAAAGATATAAAATTCTCTCCCATTCCAGGTTTCATTACCAAAGATCTGGTGGCTGTCCTTTTAGAAAGACGCAACGGCCGAGAGCTACAAAAAATTGTATGCGCATCGGCGTACTTTGCTGGAGATGACGAAATACCACCTCGCCCAGTACAGGAACTTGTCCAGTACTGCCAGACCCAGCAACTACATCTTATCTTCGGCTGCGACGCCAACGCGCATAACACAATATGGGACAGTCGAGATACAAACAAAAGAGGTGAGTTCTTATTAGATTACCTATACAGCAACAATTTAGTTATACTAAATAAGGGTAATAAACCCACGTTTAGAAACGTTTTAAGAGAAGAAGTTTTAGACCTTACCATCTCTTCTCCGTTTGTACAAAACACCGTCGAAAATTGGCACGTTTCTGGTGAGGCATCTTTATCGGATCACATGCACATAAGTTTCCAATTAAGATGCAACACCGAGGATGCGCCGATTAAATACGACAACAAACTCACAAATTGGAGAACGTATCGAGAAAATCTATCGATTAAATGTGACATACTTCCAGAAAAACCTTCATGTGTAAGTGAAGCGGAAGTCGCACAATGTCAACTAAATGACATTATCATCTCATCTTTTACAAATAGCTGTAAGGTTAAACGCACTGTGGCAAAGAGGTGCACACCATGGTGGAACGATAACCTAGAAAGTTTCCGTAAAAGAGTAAGAAAACTTTTCAATAAAGCCAAACGCACCGGTAAGTGGGACCAATATAAATCTCTACTTACCCAATACAACATAGAGTTGCGAAAATCAAAAAGAGCGTCGCAAATACTGTGAGGAACTCGAAGAGCTTCCGGCGGTGGCGCGTCTCCAGAGGGCACTCTCGAAAGATAAAACAAACTGCATGGGATTACTAGTCAAAGCTGACGGTAAAATCACATGTGACCGGGAAGAAACGTTGACCACACTTCTTCAGGTACACTTTCCCGGCTCTACAATCACAAGTGAGTTTCATGAACACATGATAGATGGCTCACCCCCTATAAACCTGAAAAGGATTAATAGTTTATCCGGCAAACTTTTCACTCCGGATAAGGTCAAATGGGCGATCAACTCATTTAAACCATACAAGGCACCAGGGGCAGACGGAATCTTTCCTGCTCTTATACAAAAGGGCTTGGACTTTTTCCTGCTTAAATGAAAGCACTCCTCTGCACCCATGTCAATTCGCCTACCAAAAAGGTTAATCCACGGAATAAGCACTTCTAAGTTTAACATCACAAATAAAAAGTGCATACGAAAACAAAGAAGTAGCTTTATGTGCCTTCCTAGACATAGAGGGCGCTTTTGCCAACACTGGATGACTCCATATCAAATGCTTTGACTCATAGAAGAATAGATCATCCCACCATCAAATGGATCAAAGCGATGCTTGAAAGTCGGAAAATAACTGCTTCATCAGCACAGACCTCAGTATCAGTAACAGCCGTTAAAGGCTGCCCTCAGGGAGGAGTACTCTCACCCCTACTATGGTCTCTGGTTATCGATAACCTACTTCAAGACCTAAGTAATGCAGGTTTCAATATAATTGGATACGCCGATGACCTAGTCATCATAATAAAGGGCAAAGAACCAAACGAAGTTACAACACGTTTCCAAAACGCCCTTAAGATAGTCATAGACTGGTGTAATAAAGAAAGTCTCTCTATAAACCCCAGCAAGGCTATCATCGTCCCTTTTACAAAAAGGAGGAAATTAAATCTTACTCAAATTTCAATCAATGGTACATACATTGAGTATTCCAACGAAGTAAAATATCTTGGAGTGATCCTCGATAAAAAAACTAAGCTGCAACTCCCACATCAACAACAAAATTCAAAAAGCAACCAAAGCTTTCTGGGCTTGCCAAGCATGTATGGTAAAACCTGGGGAATCTCTCCAAAGACCACAAACTGGATCTACACGATCATGGTCAGGCCCATTATAACATACGCTTCAATAGTATGGTGGAACAAAGTCACCCAAAAAACAACTATAAATAAATTAAACAAGGTACAACGGCTTGCCTGTCTGGGCATTACCGGAGCTATGCGTACCTGTCCCACGGCGGCCATGGAAGCCTTAATAGAACTAACACCTCTCCACATTTATATAAAAAAAAGTGGCAATTCGAAGCTCAGCAAGTTTGACACAAGCGGAAGAATTAAACATTAGTGAACATCTAAAACTAATTGAACTTCTATCCGAACTTCCAGAACTTGACATGATCTGTGCGGTTACAGACCGCTTACCAAAGACACTATGCTTCGACAAAAGATTCTCAACGGAGATCACAACCAGAGAAGCATGGTGTAGCAACAACCCTCCAAACTGCCTAAACGGCCTAAAGTGGTATACGGATGGTTCTAAAATGGACTCAGGGGTAGGAGCTGGCATACATGGACCAAATAAAAACATCTCAATACCTATGGGAAAAAACCCTAGTGTATTCCAAGCTGAGCTCCACGCTATAAAAGAATGCGCAAACCTAATACACAACTCAGGTATTAAAGGCGCAAAAATCCATATATTCACGGACAGTCACGCAGCTATAAAAGCCCTTAGCTCACACATCATTGACTCCAAATCAGTACTACACTGCTTCAACTCCCTCCAAACACTCAGTCCAAGGAACAAAACCAAACTATGGTGGGTCCCCGGACATAAGGGAGTTGAAGGTAACGAAAAAGCTGATGAACTAGCCAGAAAAGGTTCGGAAACCCCCTTCATTGGACCTGAACCCTTCTGTGCAATCCCCAAATCAGCCATAAATCTGGTTATAAAAAACTGGGAACAAAACAAATGTGTTTCATACTGGGGAAACATCCCAGGCCTAAGACAGGCCAAAAGAGCTATTCAGCCCTTCAAATCAGATGCCAACAAGATACTAAATCTTCGCAGGCACGATATCAAAAACTTAGTAGGCTACCTAACTGGTCATCACGGTCTGCGATATCACCTAAACAAAATGCGTCTAGTCGACTCACCGGAGTGCAGACTATGTCTAGAAGAAGACGAAACAGCCGAGCATATCATATGTGAATGCCCGTCCCTTTACGGTAAGAGAAGAGAATCTTTCTTCAGGGAATTCTTAAGTCCTGAAGAATTGAGGAAATCCTCGGCTGAAAGTAGAAGCGCTACTAACCTAAAAAGCATCTGACGGCAAGCACAATAGATCTTTTAGGTCGATGTGTATATTACTGCTTAGGCAGGTCAGAATTTAAAAAAAAAAAAAAAAATACTTTATAACTCCGCATACAATTCCGTACGTAATATTTGCAAACGGCGTTAAATCAATCGTTTCATAGAAGTGCAGAACTAAATTTGTGGACTCAGAGCTATACTAGTGAGTAAAGAAATCTGACAACATACAAATTATCGAAATTAGCAGAATGTTGAAAAAAATGGTGTAGCACGCTTAGAGTCCCGGGTATAACCAGAAACTGCAAAAATGCTACATAGTGAAGCACTCATGTTGAATCAGCAAGCGAAAGGCATAGGCCAGATAAAGACAAAGTATAGCTTACCAACCAATTAGGCCTATAGATATTTTTTGCAAATTTGTATAGGCTTGGAAAACGATTTTCTACTACATCTTAGTCTATATAGATTTCTTGAAGCCTCAATGATTATTCAGTCTTACACCCTTAGCCTGGATAGAAAATCTGCTACCAAACCTACCAATAGCTATCGAAAATGCTGAAATTGCAAAACAAAAAATGGCTGCCGGTAAACAAATTTGTTTTGAATCTAAAATCACAACATTGCAATTAGTGTATGAGTGGATAAATTGAAAAAAAAATTGAAATTGAAAAAATGGATACTCGTTACGAGTACGTTAAGACTCGTAACGAGTATTGCGACCGAATTCACGGACTAAAGCCGGCAACTTTATTTGAGCATTGGTTTTTCAATTAGAAAAGCAAGACACGAAACATTTCTATGGCGTTCTAACAATACTAGAGAGCTCGTTATGCTTTAATCTCCTATGAGTTTATTCGCATGCATTTGAACCCAGTCTAGTAGGTCCAATGTTTATTTTGGTACATCCAATCAGAGTTGAGCGTTGAACTCAATTTTGGTGGCTCTACACCAAATTTAAAGCCAGTTTACTGGGAATAAATATTTTTCAATTGCCGATTTAGAAAACCTAGACATTTTGCAGCGGATGGTCCTTACATGCTACACATACCGAGCTCGGAAAGATTTTTAGTTCCTTCAGTGCCATCCACTCTAGTAGATGTAACCTAATTGGATAATCCTGTCGAGGTGGGAATTCAATGAAATTCAAGGTCCTCTTATCATTATATTTCTCATCAAATCACCTATGGAACTATTTCTGCAAAAAACATACTGCTGGTCGTTGAGAAGTTTACATATTTCGAGATATTCAAAGCTGAATAATTGTTAGTTTCCATGAAGTATAGGCCGGACAAATGCAGTTTTTTATCTGTTCAGAATTAGTCCTAGGGAATAGATCTAGAAACATATCCTCATTGGTTTTGCTACATTGGTGACGGGAATACATTCTGTATCAGCATTCTTGTAACTGTCGCGCACAAAAGTGAATTTATCCCATCGAATGGTAAGCACAATATGGCAGAATACACAGCGAAACGGACTGCAAGCAGAATAACTTTGTCTAAGGAGCTTTGTTTTATCGCAATTTTTAGCAATCGACGAACTTGACACGCCTAATATGAGCATCAGCTGTTTCTCGCTAATTTAAAATTTAGTTGGGCTTTTTCTATAATGGGTTGGACTTGTAAAATCTTCTCAAATTATAAGACTTTTGCCTTTGGTCTGATACTGTTTATCCTGTTGGGAATAAAGGATCACATTCCGAGAAAAATGCAAAATATCATATCAGCAGCACAAAAGCCACTTTTGACAAAATAAAATAAAAATCTCATCTTACCTTGATGAACTAGCTGAACTGCTTCTTGACGAACGGCTAGATCTTGAAGAATGACTGCGTGAACGTGATCGGGAACTACCGCTGCCACTGCTCGACGATGAATAATGTCTTTAAAAAAAAAACAATGCACCTTTAAAAATCCCAGAATATTCATTTATCACACAAAAAAAAAACTTACGAAGATCTTGAACGACTGGTCGATCGTTTGCCGCCATCATCACGTTCACTCCTTCGAGAACGACTGCGACTGCGTCGGGCCATACTTTCTGCTGCAGCAACTGTCGCATTCGACACCTTCGCAACAATGGTATCCACCAGTGTGCTATCGCTTAGCGCCGAAACAATTGGCTGCGGGTCATGTAGCTTAAATGGTTTAATCACAATTTTTGGTTTAAAATAAGCTGAACTACTACTATGATGATGGTGGTTATTATTATTGCTGTTACTACTGTTATAATGAATGTTGTTAGGAGTTAAAATTATTTGATTATCATTGTTAGTAATAGTGGTGGTACTGGTGGTTGTGTTGGCTGTGGTTAGATGAAAAGGTCTAGTTGCCAGTGGCGTAGACGCGATCGCAGCTAACGGTGCAACAGTCGATGATGAAATTAAATTCGTTAAATTTCGACGAAAGTCCCTCCTCCGGTTAATGTTATTACTGAGCGAGTGGTGGCTGTTGACAGACGAGATCACAGCAATAGCTGGGGTCTGTGGATAAACCGCCTTCGCTGCTAACAATGACGACGGAGGAGGTGGAGGAGGAGGAGGTGTTACACTTATCAACGGAGTGGTTGGTGTTCTAGGACTTATAACCGACTGGCCATTTGCTGTATTGAAAACAGTCATTGCCACTGGTAGAGTGTCCACAGTTAGAAGTGGATTGTTAGCTGGCAGCGGTGAAGCAGGGTAAATACAACCACTTCCGATTGCCGCCACCGTTGCAACGTTCTTAGCTAAGAATTTGTTAAGAGAATTTGTACGCAACGAATCGCGCTGGGGACTTACTTCACTTGCCATCTTCTCGATGGTTTTTATCTTTTCTTTTGCCTTGGCCGCAATGCCGGACTTGAGCTGTTCGAGCAGTTCGATTTCTTTCAGTTCGTCCTTGCGGTCGTCTTGAGTTAGAGACTCGATTGAGGGTCCACCATTGCCCTCTTCTTCACCTTCACTTTCGCTTTGACTGTGCAAGCGAACGACTGGTTGAGGTTTGGCTGTGCTTCGAGAGTTCTTTGCAACAGTGCTATGGGAACGTGAGCGAGAACGTTTTGAAGAGGTCGCTTCCACTTTGAGCTTATCCTTATCTGTGTCTCTGTCCTTTTCTTTATCTTTCTCCTTGGTTTTGGATTCCTTTTCTTTACCCCTACGTTTGTCACGTTTTTCCTTAGCAATCTGATCTAGAATGTCCCGATACCTTTCAGGATTACGTCTAGCTGGTGAGTAGCTTAAATCAGAATCGGACCCATCTGAGCTTGAACCCGATGAGCGCTTTTTCGACTGCTTTGCTTGTGGTTCATCATGCTGTGGTTCAACTAGAGCTTTCGTTTTGATTGGCTCTGGCTTTTGTTCTTGTTTCGCTGTAGGAAGTATAGGAAGATCAGCTGTTCCGGGAGCCGGAGGTTCGCTTGGACTTTGATCTGCCTTTCTTGGCGATTTTAAAAATTCCTTGCGCCTCGATGTAGACTTCCGAAAACGAGATGTTCCCCGATTGGGGTAACTTCCGCTACGACTACGTGATCCAGAACGTCTGTTGCTGCGAGGTCTTGGGGATCGCTGAACTTCAGATACTGCTAATGGTGGTGCTGGGCGAGAATTACGCCGATTGCTTCGTGAGCGACTTCGAGTGAACGAACGTGGACGTCGAGGGTTCTCACGCAGAGGAGATCGCGATTGTTTTTTATCTTTTCTGAGTGGCGATCGCCGAGACCTAGATTGAAGTGATCGTGATCGCGATCGATGTCTGTCAATAGATCTTTCTCGACGCTGACGGGAGGGAGAAAATTGACCGCGACGTGGTGAAATCGATCGTTTACGATCTCGCGATCGGAATGATGGTGATCTGTGACGATCACGCGATGGTGATCTTAAATGTGGCAGCTTTCTTGGTGATGGCGATCTACGACGCTCGCGGGACCGATGCAATGAGGGAGAACGTTTCATGCGGGATCTATCTTTTGACAATGGCCGACGCCTTCTCTCAGCCGCGTATGGTGATACAGATCTACGACGATCACGTGATATTGCAGGTGAGGGCGAGCGTTTACGTAGTGGTGAACGTTTTCTGTCCATTCCTCTTGACAGTGATCGACGTCTTTCGGGACCTCCTCTAGACATTGATCGTGATGGGCGTCTACTTGGCGCTCCACCTCTTGAGAAGGATCTTGATGGCGATCGCCTACGCTCTTTTAATGGGGATCTCCTACGATCTGGTTTTCCCCGAGAAATTGACCGTCTATGATCTACGGCACCCCTCGATAACGAGCGTTTACGTGATACTGAACGCTTTCGCGACAACGATCTCTTTCGCGATATTGATCGTTTATGTGATAATGAACGCTTCCGTGATAAAGATCGTTTTCTTGATAATGATCGCTTTCGTGACAACGATCTCTTACGTGACAATGATCGTCTTCTTTCTGGACCACCTCTTGATCGAGAACGTCGTCTTGGAGCACTCTCCTTCAAAATTGGTCTCGTATCTCCTCTTGGGGAAAGCTTTGATCGTGTTTGCTTATCTTGTGAAAACGATCGTCTTCGCCCGGGTGATCGGTTTCTTTGTACACCCTCCCTTGATCGAGATCGGGGTTTACCCCCTTTTGACAAGAGTGGTGGTCGTTTTCTCAGTTCATCTCTTGAATGTGATCGCCGGGGCTCTTGACCCACCTTTTGGACCGTCTTCGGTTCCCTGGAAAGGGATCGTGGTTTTTCAACCCTCGAAGTTGATCCTTTTATTTCTGCACCTCGTTTCTCCTTTTCCACTTTTACTTCTCGTGAAAGCGATCGTCTCTTATTAGAACCACGTGATACCGATCGTTGGTTTTCCGCACCTCGCCTTACTACACTACCTTTTGACACTGATCGTTTTCTAGATGGTGACGCTCTACCCTTTTCCTTCTTAACTTCTCGGGAAAGTGATCTTTTCCGTTCTCCGTTACCACTGTGCAAATTTTTACGTTCCAGAAGAGGGGAGTGTTTTCGTGCGGGGGATGGCTTCTTAGGCGATCGCATGACCTTCTTGGTTGGTGGACCTGGTGAAACCGAACTACTTGATGAATCTGATGATGAATCCGATGAGGATCGGGAATGAGACCGAGAAGGACGTGGTATAGTTACAAATACTGGCGCAACCGTCGGCTTTGCTTCCACGCCACCCCTACGGAATGGGTTTACAAAATTTTTCTTTGCCGGAGAAGGCGATCGCTGCTTGGGTTTGGGTAGAGCTGAACGCTTTTTATCCATCGACTTGGATCGGTCGCCATTCGTCGCCTTCTTTGGAGACTTTGATTTGGAACGTGCAGACCTTTTTGGAGACTTTTCCCGACGATCTTTCGAACGGACCGCCGGTGATCGTGATTTCGATGGTCTTCGTCTTTTGTCAACAGGACTGTCATCACGCTTATGATTACTCTTCTCTTGTGATGGTTTTCTCTTACGATCTGCCTTGACCTTCACAGGAGAGGGATCGCGCTTTCGATGTTTGCCCGAGTCACGCTGTTGAACTGGACTTGGTTTGCGCTTGGTCCTACTACCAGATCTATGACTGTCTCGGTGATCTCTGCTCTTTGACGATGGTGATAATCGGTCCGCACGACGTGTTGGCTTTGATGAAGAAGACACTGGATCTCTGCGTTCGCGGGATCTACTCCTAAATGGATTTCTGTGTTTCGGGGGCTCTGTATCTTCTTGTTTTTTCTTCGAAGATTTTGTTGTTCCTTTGCCACGATCAGGGGTGCTGCAAATAAGACACAGGACTCGTTGTAGATGAGTACACAACTATAGGTACACTGCCAACTTACCTAGATCTAGAGTCTACAGATGATGCCCGTTGCTTCTTCTTCTTCTTTTTCTACATAAAAGAGGAGCGGAAATAAGAGATTGGTTTAGTCAGCAATCAGAAAGGATATGCGAAAAGTAAAGTTATATTCGTAAAATTCTTTTGTTTGCACCGCACAATTATTATTTTTCTTTTTTTTTTTTAATAAAAATTAACTAACTCAAAATTGTTGATTAATTTATATAACATAGAGTATATATATATACTAAACAAAATGAAAATAGAAAACATAAAATTAACACAAAGAGAGTAACGCAAAACCGATGAAAATAATAATTTGACAAAATGAAAGTACTTACAAAACTACAAGAGAGCCTTTCGATAGCTATCCTATTTAATGAAGCGCCAAGGGTTTTAAACAAAAAATATAATTTTTTTCTTTGTTCTTTTTTTTAAGTTTTAAATTAAGATTTTTTTTTTATCGGTTAAGTTATATTAAACAAAGAAGACATAATGCAATTCCCTTCAAGGAAAAAGCGTCAAGTTAATTGTCGTTATCATCGAGTCGAAACAACAAAATTTATTAGAAAACTCAGAGATGAAGAACGAAACGAAAAGAAAAGAAAATTTCAATTAGACTAAATTACGTATTACCTTCGTCGTTCGTGTGTTATGTGTTTGGGATATTATATTACGAAAAATGTTTAAGCAAAAATAGATTAAAATTTTGTCCATCATGATATCATTTTGTTTTCAATATAAGTACATGTTTATATAAATATTTGTTTTTTATATAAAAAATGTCTCATGCAATTAAGGAGAGAGTTTTTCTTATGCGAATTGTTTGCTGAGAGTTGTTGGATTGTATTTGCTTACCTTGTCCTTTTTAGATTTCTTGCGTTTCTTTACTTCTTTTTCGGAATCGGAGGACTCATCATCGGATGCTGGTTTCTCTGAGTCGGATGAATTGCCGGACTCACTGATTTTGCGTTTTCTGGATTTTTTCTTTTTGGATTTGCTGAAATAATAATTTTATGGAGAACGAATGAGAATCGATTGGAAAGAGTGAATGGGCTGCTTGTGGAGAAAAATCGAAGTGGATTTAGCGAATTCAAATTATGAGTAAGCTATTCGTAGTGACAGATTTAGTAAAATTTATAGAAAATGTATACATTTCGGGTTTACATCACTCATTTGCGGCATTTAAATATGGTTTACAAAAAAGGATGAGTCTTTGATGCAGCAAAACATATTAAAGTGGTTATACATTCTTGTTTTCGACAAACAATGACAAGATCGCGATTAACGTATGTCAATAGATGCATAAAGTTTGATCTGGAAGTGATGAAATTGGTCGCTAAAGAACTCACTTTGGGCTAAATGAAGATTTTATGACAATCATTCTGCATAACATTGGTCAGACATAGATGCAACTATATATACATGGTGCCGATATATAACTTAATTTTTTTTAATGCACTCATTACGGGCGGGACTGCTCGGATGTTAAGTGATCGCACCTAGCGCTTCTTCCTTAATCTACTGGGCCTTACAGATCATCTAGTTATTTTATGACATATCTCACCGAAAAGTGAAACCAATAAATCTACCATGACGAGGAAAGCAATATTGTTGCACTGATATTTGACAGGGTTTGGGATCAAGGCATTTTGTCAAAAATGTGTGCATTTCTATGGAATATACAATATATTTCGAAACGTTCAAGTTGTTTTGGACAGTTTCAAGTCTGCAACTCATTAAATAAATTCTGGCTCCTCATTCCGTAAAGTGAAGTTTAAAGATAACATTTCGAGAGTACATCTTGCATCACGTAAGATCAATAGTCGTTTTTGTTGTCAGCGAAATCACTTTATTTGCTTCACTTAAAATAATAATCGTCAGATCACAGAGAATTATTGAGCGATTGCTCACGAGGTCTCGACTACCGTCTGAGTGATATTCGTTTTCAAAGTTACGGAATGACCCCCCTGGTGTCCCCCAAGGCTCTGATTTGTCTCCGACTACTTTATCATTTTTTAAATGAGTCGCTAAATGTCTAGGTTTCATAAATCGATGTAAGAAATATTTGGCCACAATATAAAAAGCGTTTATACGCCCCAAACTTGACTTCAACGCTGACGTCTAGTCGAGTGCATCGAAAACAACATTACATCTTCTAGATAGTATACAAACCAGTGCGAACAAAAATTATAGGAGACATAGGAATAGCCAACGCTTTAGTTTCGCTTGAATATCGTCGATATATATCCTGCCTTACTTTGTTTTATCGCTTCAATAACTAGTTCTCAAATGAAATACCCAGGTGGATTCCTCCAATGCAAATCAGCAATTCATCAAACCTATCTTTGGACGTACGATAAAATAAAAGAAGAGATTCAAATAATACTTGATATTAACCAAATCGTTACATGCCTCATCTCAGAGTCTTATTTAGTATTATCTACGGACTTCAAACTGCAAGGATATAAGTTATATCACATTCCCCACATCCTCATAACTGTGCAAACGGATAAGCTGCAGTCTTAATAAAAAAAGAAGTTGAACACAATATAGAAGCCGAATTCCAGTCATGTGCGATTCAAGGGATTTCCATAAGAATAAAAACTAGCGGTGGGCAATTATCAGTTGCATTAGTATACTGTTCTCCTAGCTATAGAATACAGAAAAATGACTTCAATAGCCTTCTAAATATATTTCGCCAAAGGAGGAGATTTTAATGCCAAAAAATAAGTATTGGGGATCTAGACTAACGAATACTAGAGGAAGAGCATTATTGGAAACAATATTTGACAGCAAATATCATTCGGTGGGAAAGCCTACCTACTGGCTAACAGATAGGAATAAAACCCCAGATCTCGTCGACTTCTTTATAACAAAATAAGATCTCCTAAAATGATATAAATGTGGAATAAAGACCAGACCTATAGTCAGATCATTCTTCAATACTTTTCACACTTGGCGATCAAATAATAATGAAGGAATACAGTCCAAAACAAGTTAATTAGCTAAATTACTGGAGCTACTTCAGAGAGAGGTTGGAAGAAAATGCACAAATGACAGCTATTCAAACAGAAGAGCAAATGGAGGAAGCAGTGCAGCTCGATATAACGGGTGTTTTTTAGAGGTTGGTTTTTCGAACAGAGATAAAACTGACATCTTGTGGTCAAATCGGGCAACTCTAATGTCATTTATGTTCAGTTTGGTATGCCATTTCCATCATGAACAGGTCGACAAATGAACTACGCTTGCAAATCGTGCAAATTTATTTCGAAAATAATGGTTCAGTTCGATGGCTTACGACCTTACAAGATCCAGCTTGTGCAAGAATTAAAGCCGCGAGACCATGCAACGCGTCGTGATTTTGGTGTATGGGCCGAATATGAGATTGATCTCGATGGTGATTTTCATCGCAAAGTTTTGTTCTGTGGTGAAGCTCATGTTTGGCTACGTTAACAAGCAAAATTAACGCATTTGTAGTGAAGAGAATCCACATGAGACCCTTGAGACGCCATTACATCAACAAAAACTGACTGTTTGGTGTGTTCTATAGGCTGGTGGACTCATTGGGCCATACTTCTTCCGAAATGATGCTAGAGAGTCAGTTACCGTTAATGGAGACCGGTATAGAGCCATGATAACCGACTATTTTGTTACCGAATTGAATGGCATGAATGTGAATGAGATGTGGTTCTAACAAGACGGCGCTACATGCCACACAGCGCACGTCACAATCGATTTATTGAAGAAAACATTCGATGAGCGCATAATTTCGCGGAATGGACCTGTCAATTGGCCACCAAGATCGTGTGATATGTAAAGTCACTCGTCTACGCCAACAAAGCAGAAACGTTAGAAGACTTGGAAGCCAACATTCGTGGCGTTATTGGCGCCCAACGGCCCCAAATGCTCGAAAAAGTGGTTGAAAATTGGACCTCTAGACTTGGCTTTATTCGAATTACTCGCGGCGGCCACATGCCCGAAATCATATTTAAACATTAATGGCATAAAATAACCTTCCAATAAAGCCAAATTTATGGACATTAAAACGACTTTCTTATGTTTTATATCAATTCGAAGTTCTATACCTCTAAAAAAAACACCCTTTACAAAATGCATGGGCTGCAACTAAAAAAAAAATCAGAATAAAACAAAGCGCATACCCTCCTGCAATATGTGAAATTAATGCAGAAAAGCTAGAAAACGTTGGCAACCTACAAGGGCGGCAATTTACAAAACCAAACTAAACAGGCTAAATAGTAAACAAAGCAAATAAATATTTGAATTTAAAAATGAGTCACTAAAAAAATACCTTACAAGCCTAACGCTGACTACTCGCTCTGGTAGGCAACAAAGTAAATTAACAAATTAAGAGTTCATATTCCACCAGTAAAAACCAGAGAAGGAAACTGGGCAAAAAGCAGCCAAGAAGAAGCAAATACTTTTGCTGAGTATCTTGAAGGCGTCTTCCAACCTTATGAAGATAAAGATTATCAAGGAATGAAAGAAACTTGCGAAGAAGTCGTACAAGAACGAGGGCATGAATATAAAAAAGACCCCAGGGATTGATTTAATAACGGGGGAAATTCTCAAAATATCAAAAACATCTAGTGCAGATCATAATTATGCTGAATTTAGATTAAGATATATGCCAAGCATATGGAAGGTCGCGTAGGTTATAATGATTCTAAAACCAGGTTAACCACCCACCGAAGTAACCTCATATAGGCCAATATCAATACATACTACCAATGTTGTCCAGAAAAATCGCTTGCTCCGAACCATCAATTTGGATTCAGCAAAAAACACTCAACAATTGATCAAGTGCATAGAATCAGTGATAAAAGTGAAAAAGCTTTTGAAGAGAAAATAGTATGCTCTACAAGAAATACGATACATATATCACAAGCCTTCGACAAAGTATGACACAAAGGATTGATCCATAAATTACAAAACGCAACTGCAGGAGAAGTGGAGGAAAGTATTACTCATCTTCTCTGCTCTTGTCCAGCTCTCTCAGGAAAAAGGAAACTTCATCTGGTAGACCACTTCTTCGACAATCTAGGTGAGCTGGCTAGTATCAGTGTCAGGAACCTCCTACGATGGATCCATGTGGTACCACAACGCACCTTTATGGTCTAAGTGTGCCACTACAACCTAACCTAACCTATATTCTACAGCGATTTTTCAGGATTAAACAAGAAACAACGTACTTAACATTAAGAGAAATTAAGACTGGTGTACCACAAGGCAGTGTTCTAAGTCCAGTACTTTCCTATTTCCTATTTAGTAGTGATCTGCCAAAAAGTGATGAAATCACTCTAGCTACCTTTGCAGATGATACTGCAATACTTTCTGTAGGAGAAACTAGCGAAATATGTACAAAAAGCTTCAAAAGGCAGTAAACAACATTTAAGATTGTACTAAAAATTGACAAATCAGAAGGTTCCCTCGCGATAACACCTCTACAATGTCTTTCGATGCTTTTTTCCTTCCAGCGGACCTTCACAAAAGAATAAAAAATCAAGCATATCTTTGGACGTACGCTAAAATATAGATTCGTATGTAAGCCGATGTGGAATGCTCTACCAAACTTTCCTTCCCATTATACCTTACAGTCATTTAAAATCAATGTTCATCGGTACCTACTTTCTTCTTACTCCCCAATATCAATAACGTCCGCACTACTCGAAAATGATTGGGTTTAATGTTACCCCGCTGGGACCTGTCCTGGAAAGAAAATCAATTGTTACAGGGGTCACTGCGTTCTGACAGAATGAATGTGACAAGAAATAGAACTCGAGTCCCATGGCACATCAGATTATATGAGAAAATTTAGGCACGGATTTCTGCGCGCAAACATTGCGGTTTTTTTTTTGTCCAAGTATACTAGAATACCTAAATTCTAGTCGGGATTTATCACCTTCATCTGTCTTACACCGTCAGTCATACGATACAAAGATGGTACATAAATTGAAAGTGAAATGAGGCACAATCGAAAATTAATTTGAAATATATACATCATCAGGACTTCTTTCTATTTCTTTGAAATGCATTTTATAGTCTTTAAAATTATTCATTAGAAAATTTGTTTGAAGTAAGCAATGCGTTTCAAAACGACAACAAAATATTCTTTTTTCAACCCATCAGCAACATTTTACTTTGCATAAAATTGCCAAAATTGTCAGTGATCTCGCATAGCTGAACAAATGTTTAACGTTTCTGAATGTAATGCCCAAGCGGGCCTAGCGCGTACATCAGACACATCGCTGTGATCCATTAAATGTAAACTCGCGACATTTAATACAAATACCACTAGAAATTTACTATTACAAATACCACTAGAGGTTCAAAGGCAATGCCCTGAAACTGGTAAGGGATCGCCTGTTGATGATTCGTGTCAGCGCACTCTTAACAACAAAAGAAAGGGATTCACGATATAAGAAGAAAATCTTGCTTTTCTAGACTTTGTAATCAAGACAGTGCTTGAAAAAAAAATCTGTCATTAACCCATACAGGACCTCAAACCTATCTTCTCCTTTTATTTGTGTGTGTGAAGCTATTATTTCTGCCACAAAAAAAAAGACTTCCTGTTTAACGCCGAATCCGAATTTGAGAATATTCTCATAACAGTGTTACTCTTTGATGTTTGTCAGACCTTCGCAAGAGGTGAAGTAGTGAAACTGTTGTCATTTTCGCTATTTAAGAGTCCAAAACACTAACCACTGCAACCACAATTTATGTGCTTAGGCCCGCATATGCCATTTGTATATGTTCATTTATTCAGAGGGGTAAACATTGACTCAGTCCATTTTTACATCGCAGCCAAATTGAAGCTTACCAGGAAACCAGATTTTACTTTGGATGTGCTACAGTACCGTATATAGGAATAGACTGCTAGATGCAACTGATTCACTGGCTTTTCGAAATTCCCTTACCCTACACCAATGCAACGACCTCACGTAGTGGGAGCAATATCGCCATATCACTGAACAGGTGATGCTGTGTCATAATCATGTTTAAAAGTACGGGAAGGAGGTGACAGAAGAAGGATGTGTCAAGGCGCTAGTATGCAAATTGAGAAAACCATCTCTCAACATTTTTTTAAAATGATGTTTTCAAAGCAGCTTCTGATAGCGTTCATACCCGGGAGCCTTATAAGGCGATAACATATAAGGCCATTCTGACTAAATGGAAGATTTGTGCGTTATCATACGATTTATTTAAAAACTAGCGGTGGGCAATTATCAGTTGCTTCAGTATACTGTTCTCCTAGCTATAGAATACAGAAAAATTACTTCAAAAGCCTTCTAAATATATTTCGCAATAGAGAGGGAGGAGATTTTAATGCCAAAAAATAAATATTTGGGGATCTAGACTAACGAATACTAGAGGAAGAGCATTATTGGAAACAATATTTGACAGCAAATATCATTCGGTGGGAAAGCCTACCTACTGGCTAACAGTGCATTATCATACGATTTCGTTTGCTAGGACAGGAATCCATCTAGGTATGAATGATGAAATTGACATCGATCGATTCTCGTGCGCTACACTACGCAAAGCGATCTTGATGTCATCAAGTTCTGTGCCCTCATTCCGTAAAATGATTATCGTTTGACGATAACATTTCGAGGGTACATCTTGCATTAAGGAAGATCAATAGTCGGTTTTGCTGTCGGCTTTGCTTCACTTAAAACAATAATCGTTATTGCTCATGAGGTCTCGACTACCGTCAGAGTGAAAATCGTTTTTAAAATTACGGAATGACCCCCCTGTACTTTAATATTAAAGGCAACACTATGGTGAGTACGATGAACTGCAGCGCGAAGCTCTGGCTTCGATTCCCAGCCGTAACGACAACTAATTGTTTTTCATTGGTTCTTCTCTCGCGGTGGTCTTGTGGGAAACATTAAAAAAATTCATTAGTTGACACAACGACTAACAAAAACTATAGAATCGCAAAGGAGAAGACGAATTATTGTCAATTCTATCTTCACTGAAAGGGTGAGTGTAAACAGCCAAAATGTCGGAAACGGTCATCATGTGTGCTCACCACTGCCCAGTATATATCAAATTTTAAGACCATTCCACATCTGAAGAGCAATTACTACTCTAGCAGCGGTACGAGCATTCGGGTTTCGTTACAATCTGATAAATTATCTGAGAAGTATCAACTATAGAAAAGCTTATATCAACTCAGAGCTCCAGCCATACCCTGGTTGCGCCAAAAATTTGTATATGAAACTCAGAAAGGTCCAGTCAGGATGCATGGACATGTAGAAATTCTAAAAGCAAAAAAATTGTAAAGACCGTTTCATATAAAATGATACCCCCAGCTATGGTCTCAAGAAAGAAAATTCCGTAGCTCAAGCCGGAGAAGTAGAATTCCGTGACGGGTTTTTGCCTACAATAGATAGATGAATATCAATAAAATTAAGTTAGCTGTCACCTTGAAAACGTCCAGTTACACAACGCTGTCCATGAAAATAACAATGTTGACGGGAGATAAGCTCCAGTACCTGTGCTGATTTGTCTCTTGTGGGGAAAGTTGAGGGATAATAAGATAATCAGACAAGCAGCATCGAATAACACCATATAAGCATAAAGGAGTGCTTTCACCTTTGTTCTGTGCTTAGTGATCATAGATTCAATGTCTGACAAAAAGTATAATAGCTGAGGAGGGGCAGAGATTCATGTCAAGAAAAGTGGATCGGGTTTAGTTGGTATTGTTATCTTCATTTAGAAGATCCCACTAACCCAGACATAGCAAAAATACAATAATGATGATCATAAAATGCAAAAAACAAGCACCAGAAGGCGATTCTCCTCAGCCACGAAACCAGAAGACATACGGAAACTTGCTTGAACCGGCGAACTAGTATGAAAGCAGAAACTTGAACAGGTTATAATCTTTATGGAATTTTTGTTTGCTGTGTTGAGACAATACAACAAATAAATAAATGACCCAACACGGTTGGTATCTACATATCTAATTAAGCAAATTAAAAATACGAACACTGGACTAGAGTATTAAAAGGGTAAACAAGTATATTTATGTCGCCAAACATGATATATATTTCGATTTAAACATTCGCTAAATCCACTTGAATATTCCTCAGTGCTTGCCTACAATTTCATTCACCTAAATACTATTTTGAAACAATTAGCTTTTCACACAAATATCGTTTACATTGTTTGTTTGATTATAATTATTATAAGCCTGTCTTACAAGTTTAAACAAAAGAAATATAATAAAACATAATAACGCATTTTGTTTGCACAAATTTTTTGCTGAATTTATTTTTTACCTTATTTAAAACTCATCAAAATGGTCTGTCTTAGGGAAAAGAAAGATGAGAAAATTGTTTGCTTTTAATTGGGAAATGTTCCTTTTATTTACGATGGTTAGTTACAAATAATATTGTAAAGCAACAAAAAAAAACAGAAAAGATCATCTATACAAATAATAACACTACAAATATTTTTCGCACACACTTCAAGTATAATTTTAAACCACGCATATTGATAATAATTTGAAATTTGCATACACATATATAATATATTCGATTGACTTATTTAACGCAACAAAAACGGAACTATGAGTGGCTTTCAGAACATGGATTTACCGCAGAATACAATATCACGACTTGATCTGTCTATTTGGATGGTTGTATGTTGTAGAATGAGGGTAGACTCTGATTGGCTTTAACTTGGCAATGCCCAGTGGTTGTAACTCTGACAACACATCAACTGTGCTTATTTTTTTCCTCCAAGTGGTAATCATCGGATACTAGTCTCATTCAACCGGATTTGACTTGCTAAACGATAAGTGCAAGTGTTGATAACAAGACGAAAAACAGCAACACTTTAAACAGCCTGGTCAGAATGGGACGGAATACCCGGGCTACTGTACCAGGCGAACCTAGATGAACACAAGGGTAATTCAGGCCCCTTGAACTTGAACCGAAATGCCAACGGCAGCGCTCAATACCGTATCAAATAAATTGGAACTGGCCCTACAGGTTGGAGTTCTGCTAGGGTTTAAATACCTACCCATGGAAAAAAAAAACATCGTTACGAAGCAACCAATAGCCTCGGAAAGGACTGATTTTATTGTTGGCGACCCTGCTAAACGAAAAAAAGGCAATGGAGTTCTTATCTGCACCTGGAATGTGAAAAAAATACTGGAGAGGTGCAAGCGAGCAGCGAAAGCCCTAAGCTGCTACAAAGCAGATGATGGGATGGACCGGGCAAAAAGAAGATGAGAAACTGTGATATCTACTATGTACCGTGGTATAGTGAGCAGAAACAGCGACTATTCGGAAGCAGATTTGTTATAAGTTAAATTGGCCAAGAAGTCTTAGCGAATGCATTGTAACAATCCGCATCAAGGCCAAATTCGCCAACATATGCCTTATAAGTGCTCACGCCCCGACGGAGGAAAAAGATGATATAGCTAAAGATTTCTTCTACGAGTTCTTTGACAAAACCTATTAACGACTATAGTAGTACGATATTAAAAACGTACTGGGAGATTTTAACGCAAAGGTAGGAAGAGAATATATTTTCAGAAGTATTGTCGGAAAACACAGCCTACACGACAACACGACTGGCAACCGACTTAGGCCAATTGGCTTCGTTGGGGAACGAAATGCCACTATAGCCAGCACACGGTTTCCTTACCTCCATCATAAGGGGACATGGCGGTCTCCAGATTAACGAACGGTCGACCAAATTATCATATTGCGATAGACAAGAGGAACGCATCGAGTGTTTTGGATGTCCGCACATTCTGAGGGGCTAACATCGACTCGGACCACTACCTTGTTGCAGGTAAAAATTGTCGAAATTGTCGCACCCACCAGCAAGAAACCACTGGTTTGGACAGATGCTTGCAGCCAGGAACGAGGCGCACGAGGCTAAGCTACAGGTAAAGACGAGAGCTGCCATTGAGATCTATAGGCAAAGAAGAAGGGAAGAACACCGGCTTTTCAGAAAGAAGAAAAAAGAGCAAGAAAAGCGCGCGATCGAGGATTTAGAGAGGTGACACTCCAAGAACGATGGTCGCAAGTTTTACCAAAGTGTAAAACGTCAAATTCAAGGATACAAGACAAGAAAGTATCGTAGTTGAGACACAGTCGATGCTGAGATATGGAAGAACCACTTATGCAGACTGTTAAACGGCGATGACGAACAACACTCCGCTGTCAGGCAGAACGAACCATTCAATATTGGCAACGACAGCGAAAACTGCCAACCACCAGACCTATGTGAAGTGAGGAAAACAATTTCTAAACTCAAGCTTAATAAGGCCGCCGGATATGACGGCTTTCCCGCTGAGCTTTATGAAGCCGGCGGAGATGACTTGGTAAGTAACATCCACCAACTCATAAGCCAAATCTGGTTAGATGTGTCGGATGTGTATGGTCAGATGCCCAGCATAGTTTGCTTAAAAAACCTTTTGAACGGCACCAACTACAGAGGCATAAAAAAGTCTCCTCAACCTCGCCTACAAGATCCTATCTTCGGAAATGTGTGAACGCTTGAAACCGTTTACAAACAACCTGATCGTGTGGTTTTAGGCCAGAAAAGTCCACAACTGATCAAACGTCACACTTCGGCAGATACTGAAAAAAAAACCCAAGAAGTCCAAATCGATACCCACCACCTATTTATCGATTTCAAAGCCGCATACGACAGCATTTATAGAGACGGACTATACAGAGCTAGTTTTGTTATACCGCCCAAACTCGTGCGTCTGTGCACGATGGAGAATTCTCGTTGCTCAATCAGGTTCGGAAACGATCTAACCGACACATTCAATACCAAAAAAGGATTTAGGCAAGACGATGCACTAGCATGTGCCTTCTTTAATTTGATTCTTGAGAGTATTGTGCAAAACTCAAACTCCCGAGCCAACACCAGAGGCACAATCTTCGAAAAATCGGTGCAACTACTAGCATACGCCGGCGATATTGACATCGTTGGTAGGACTCAACGTGATGTCATAGCCACGTTCGCTAGTAAAGCGCAAAATGGGTTTAGCAGTAAATGTACGTATTTCGATTTTAGGAGCTGTCTAATTAAATAACTTAAGCAATGACATTATGCCAGAAAGATCGACCTTACTTCACCAGCAAAAAAAAAGATTTCGAAGCCCCCATACATGGCTTAAAACTAAATAAAAACGTTCCTTATACAGGCCTATCGCGAATACATTTTGCCGGGAATTTTTACCTTGTCAGCAAAATAAATCATATTGCTGAATGGGAACAGAATCCCGGGAAAATTTATCGCGATAGGCCTGATTCAGTTAAAAGAAAAGTAAAAACAAACAAAAAAAATCGTTCACAGCAAAATTACTTACCCATGTAAACATCGTAAATATCGCAACACTTTTGTACAAAATTTACAAAAAAATTTACTCAAATTCAATTGGTTGCTATTTAGAGCAAAATTTAGCCTTTTTCATTATTTTTTGTCTTTCCCTTATCAATTTTTCTTTTGTTAAGCACAGAGGAGAAAGAATTAACTCTTGATTAAGTTTTAGTTTAATTTGTATAATACAGAGAGAGATAGATGATTTAACTATGCTAACTATTTAAAATTTACAGTACAACAACAACCAATGCAAAAACGCTTACCTCTCTTTCTTGTGTTTTTTTGATTTCTTCTTCTTGTCCCTTTTACGGTCTGGGCTAGCCGAGCTGGAAAAAAAATTATTTTCATGAGTTACTAACCAAGATCGTGGTGTGGTTCTTTGATAACTCACCCATCGCGATTTTTCTTCTTTTTTTTCTTCTTATCTTTTGCACGAACTTCTGTGCCCACATCGTCGGCTCCGGCCTTTGCATCCTTTTCTTTGGATGGCGTACGCACTAACGCGTAACGACGACTCTTCTCCTTCTCGACATCTTGTTGAGAGTCGAGCTCTTTCTGCAGTGCCGAACTCTTCGCCAGGTCTTCTTTTGCTTTGCGATCTGAATCGAAACTTGTACCTTCTACAAAGTACTCCGAAATGCCGAAGGCTTCACGCAATTTGGCGTTCTTTTCTTGTTGAGCTTCTGCAATTTGATGCGTTTCACGAACACTGCAATGAGAAAATACATAAAATAATATCAACCTTGTGTGATGACCTAGCTACATTTTAGTTGAATGTTTTACGTCATTTAAAGAGCACATTGGGATGGATATTGTTTTTTTTTACCTCACAACACTTCTCAGCTCCTGCTGGCACACGCGATGTTGTTGGTGGTGGTTGCCATAGAATTGGGTGGCACCGGTAGTGTTGAGAAATTCAATGGGAAACTGCTGCAGGCTCTTTCCACTCACAGTTGGCGTTGTGGTTAATGGAATGGCAGAGAACCCGGCAAAGTATCTAACGTCATTGATATCAACATGCGAAGCTGTGATGTTATCACTTTTACTACCACCACCGGCTGAGAGTGCAGAATTCAGCAGAATTCCATGCACATGATTATTGTTGTGATTGTTGAGCTGAATCGCCGTTTGATTGGCGCCGGCGCATGCACACTGCACTATATACATCGGCTGGTGTTGTAAGGGCTTCTTGCGGATTCGTTTTAAAGCAGCTGCCGGCCGGAGGGGTTTGAATTTTTGTCTCACCTCCTGATAGGCGATATGCGTTTGTGGGGACTTCGGCACTGGCAAGATATTTGGGTCGCGATTATCATGCTCGAAATATTGCCGCGAAATTTTCTTTCGTCGACGACGTTTTGATTTTGTTACAATTGTTGGAAGTTGTGGGGTGAGTTTCTGCACCCCGTTGAGTGTTGAAAATACTTGAGATGAAAGCATTTCAACTGGAAGACTCGTTTTTTTTTTTCTTAAGACTACTTATTAACTAGGAAGACTTTTGATTTGTATATAAATGAGTTGCGTGATTAAAAAAAAGATAAATAACCGCACGACGAATTACCGCGCACGAACTACACTAATAGTTGGATGGTGACCAACTATACGTTTGGAAGACTTTTTAGTGATTTTCACTTCGTCAAGAATTTTTATTTTTATTTTCTGCTCTACATCGTTGTATCAATTAAACTTGCTGATTTTGTTTGTTAGTCTTTGGTCAAGGGATTACGTGGCGACTTAATCCATTCGGCTTTTAATGAAGGGGGCACATCGGACTTACGATGGCAGGTAAAATCACTCCCTGTAGGTGGTGTCATATTTCTTTTTGTCAGCTTCATAATACCAAACATAGTCGTTGGATTTAGTTGGCAAAATCTTCATCATCCCCCATTGGATGGGGTTGTTTACACCAGTGACTACGGGAGGCGTTCGTCATTGAGATTATTGATTTTTCCCTTCATCTTTTGTGCCGCACATTTGTATGTTTCTCTGTTTTATTGCAACGTTTTATCGAGCATACTTGTTCGGGATTTCGTTTAATTCCGATTTTGTACTTTGTTTTGTATTTTTTTTAGTTTAAGGTATTAAACGAAAAGAAAAATGCGAAATGAACTAATAAGTCGACAATGGCAAAACACAACCATTGTCGATGGAAGACTTGAGGAAACTAACTTCGTGATGGGGGTGTGTGGGCTTTTGCATTTCCACCCCTTTACGGTGGATGGTGGTGTATTGCGCAGAAAAAGCTGGCAACATTCAGTTTGGCGACCTAGAGAAGAGATTCATCTCCTATACAGCATAAACAGCGATGTAGAGTGGGTATTGATTTTTTTTACGAGTTTTAAGTTATTTACTTTTTAATGGATTCTGGCGACTTTATGAAGTTTGGCAGAGTACCTGTAAATTATTCAGCTTAGGATAGGCAGGTTGTGATTTTATAGGTTGTTGACACCTTTTTCATTAGAAAGGGGAAGTTTTTTTTTGGGGGGCATGTATTATGATGAAGAATTTGACATTCTATGAAAGAGGAAATGCAATTTAGAAAAAAACACACAATACACCATCCCTTAAGAAAGAAAACGATTAACATTTCGAATAAATATACTCATTTAATCACCGAATATCATGGAAACATCTAGCCAATTCAACGGCTAGATACTCATCTCCAGCTTCTTCTTTACTATCGAGCACAAGGCAGACAAAGCTTTGAAAACGATTTCCAAGTTTGGTGTTTGTCTCCAAAATAGACACCATATAGAAGATTCAATGGGAATTACAGATTTTGAAAAAAAAACTTTGAGATCCCTAGACTCTGTCATTTGAGCGCCAAACTGAGACAAACTGTTTTAGCGCATAGAATTCCAGTCCAATTAACAGTGTCACGGAGAATTGAATACAAAACATATTTGTGTTACGATTAAATGAATAAACTATCAGTATCTATAATTTTTTTTTAAACGTACAGTGTCCAAAAAAACAAGAGCAGAATACCAACATTTGCAAACATATAAGGGTGATGCTTGTTTATTTCAAAACAAACATTTTATTAATAAGCAAAACAAAGTAGCCGTTCGGCAAGTTTTCCAAGATATGGAGAAGCTTAAATACCGAGTCTTGGTTGGTACTCACTGTCAACGTAAAAATTTCAAACCGTTTTTATTGTATCGGAGCTCTATAGAAAAATAAAACAGGTCCTTAAAGGGGGAATAGTTCAAAGGCGTACGTTATTGTGGATTTGGATATTGCCAATCCTTTGACCTCTCGATTAACTCCATACCACAAGCATCTAATGTCGAAAAACAATGCCTTAATGGTGTCAAAAAATTAACGTTTAGATCAGCCGCAACTGATGTGCAAGGCTTCTCGCGCCCACCAACAAGAAATCCATGGCTTAGCAGCCGAATGCGGCCTGAATGCAAAGTAGCAGGTGAAGAAAAAAGTTACATTAATCTTATAGACAAAGACGGTGGGTGGGAAGAACACTAGCTTTTCAGAAAGAAGAAAAAATACCAAGAAAACCACGCGATCGAAGGCATAAAAAGTGCCACTGAAAGTTTTACAAGGGGCGTGAACAGAATTCTGTCAAGATGAACAAGGAAATATTGTAGTTAAGACACAGTTGATGGTGAGAATAAATACCTCTGGAGACTTTCAAATGGCGAAGACGAACAATCTTCTGTTGTGAGGCAGAACGAGCAGCTAATATTAGCGATAACATCGAGATCTACCAGCCATTCGAGCTAATTGAAGTGAGGATAACAATACCCAAACTTAAGCTAAAGAATGCTTCCGAAAATGACGCCCTTACTGCTGAGCTATACAAAGTCGGAAGAGATAAATTGGTAATATACATCAACTCATCAGCAAAATTTGGTAGGATGAAAGCATGACTTAACAATGGAGAGCTTGCGCGATTGCGCCAAATACATATGCATAAATTACCTTCCTCAACATCGACTACAAGATCCTATCTGCCGTAATATGTGAACACCTGAAACTGATCACTTACAACCTGATCAGGCCTTTTCAGTATGGTTTTAGCCCAGGAAAGTACACAACTAATTAAATCTTTACACTTCGGCAGATCTTTGAAAAAAAAAAGCAAAAGAGTCCAAATCGATACCCACCACCTCAACGAACTTTAAATAACCATGTCTTGTATTTTTATACCGCGCCCAAATGAAAAGTTCTTGCTGCTCCATCAGAGTCGGCAATGATTTCACCGAATCAGTCGTTACCAAGAAACGATTTAGACAAAGTGATGCATTGTTATGTGACCCCATTAACATCGTTCTTGAGATTGTTGTGCAAAACCAACAGCAGAGGCACAGTCTTTCATAAATCTAGCGGGCCACACAGCCTGAAACCTAGCTTCTTACTTAATTTGCGTGTGCGAGGTTATTGCCACAAAGAAGAGGACCTCCTATTGAACGCCGAACTCGAATGGTATCGGAGTTACTCTTGGATGTTTGTCAAAATTTCAAAAAGGGTAGAGAAGTAAAAAAACCTAGGTGCTTTAACATTCGAGATACCACCCATGGTTCGCACACTTAATAGTCCAACGCTTTGACCACTAGACCAATGCACCCAAATACTACTGGCTAATGATATTGTCATCTTTGGGGCCACAACGTAATGTAACTTCCAATTTTGCTAGTATAAGGAACGAAGCTGCAGAAATGGGTCTAAAAGTAAATCAGGGTAAGACCAGGTATATGCTGTCCACACCAACATTGACTGATACAATTTTGTAGTAGTAAGGGACTTTGGCTACCTCGCCACCGCAATTAACAACATCCCCTTAGAAATGAAGAATTACTCTTTCTTCGGGTTAAGAATGCCATTTAGTAGTAAAGCACTCAATGGAACTACTAAGGAGATCCTATGTAAGACAATGATCATTCCAGTCCAAGCTTGAACCATATCAAAAGCGGATGAAAATACGCTGCCGTTTGAGCTAGGGACCAGGCTAAATAAGTATTGGCGGATTTACCCAAATATGTGACACGCGTTTTGACACCTTGGTTTTCCTTATTTGATCGCATATAGCATAATTAGATAACAATGATATACATCAGGGCTATTACAAAATTCTTCACTCCTGGTAGGTAACATGTTTACAAAAAAATTTAAAGGTAGAAAGTCCATCAGAGTAACATGTACCATTAAAGGAGTCTTCTATATGTATCACAAAACCCTTGGTTTAGGTAGTAGTTTATCAGGTAATACACCAATTTGTCTATATGGTTTCCAATTCGATCAAAGGTGAACCGAGTTATTTAGCTCCAATATATTTTACGAGCCTAAGTGGGTAAATAAAGAATCTAACCGCCGAAATTTTAATTACAGCCCAATTACCCCATAAATCTGTTCCCAAAATGAACAAACTTTGCTTTTTGAGCTGTGTACACAATTAGTTTCCATATTCAACATAAAACGCCCTTTGATATCGGCATTTGGGTTGCACCAGCAAAAAGCTAATAAACACTTCAGTAAGCTTTTGTATGAAACATATCGTGGCGCTAATTTTCTCATATATTCCAAAACAAATACCGCAATGTCATAGCTCACCACAAACCGCATTAAGAGGACGAGTAATTGTAATGGATGTACTTTAATTATAGCTACCTCAACCTTCCGGTATATCGCGTGTTTTCGTTAATACTTATTAAAAAATAAGATACATCATTGAGGACAATGAGTTTAATTTGACATGCAATACAAGTGCTCGCACTTTTATTGTTTCATTTCTCGAAATTCCATCGCACAATGGTTAGCAGACAAAATCAATATTAAGAACGCAGATTCGTTGTTCTACTTTCATAAATCAGTCCGCCAAAAACAAAAAAAAATCACTTACTCTCATGTGAATAGTTATGCAACAAAAAGGTAAAATATAAACATAAGTACTTACACTATCCTCCCGAACTCGTCTTTTGTCTGGTCGCTTTTTCCCTGACCTGTCAGCTTCATACGATACGAATTAATCTTGACCCGTATTTCCTCTGGTGAATATCTGAAGACACATACAAAAGGAAAAAAAAAAACTTAGCAGACAGTTTTTATGATCAAAACAATAATAAATCAATCAGTTTAGTAGCACGAATAATCGATACATACAACTTTTCACTCTTTAAATAGAAAGGACACTCGACCAGACGACACTTTCACCGTGGATCAAAAATGGGAAATAATTGATTTTATGTCGCTGTCGTTGTTTTGTTTCTTGTTAAAACCTTTTAAGGTGCAATGTTATTAGAATTCAATGTGCAATGTGCATTTGTACGATTGCCTCGACGAACCGAAGAAACCCTCTTGTGCGGCAAGAGTGCGACGGCTTTTTGATGTCTGCACCCTGACAAAGCTTTAAGGAACTAACTATGAAGCAAAACCACACTTTTGAGAGTGGAGAGTGTTCTCGGTGACGTATATATCCACACAGGAAATAGGGTAGCAATTAGGGGTGAATAAGGAGAAGTGTATGTATGTACACGTAAAGTAAAAGAAGGAAAAAAAAAACACCCCCTATACACCCTGTCGCAAGGTAAATTATGCATAGCACAACACTTTTCTTCTATTCTATTGTCAATTTTTTGGTGTTTCAAAAAAATTTTGATTTCCAATTAACATCCCAAAAACTTAAGAAAGGGGGTCACACTTACCCCTGTTTTTCCAGAATCTCCTCGAACTCTACACATTTCACTTCGATCTTTCGCTTTCGATCGTGATCAAGAATTTCCTGATTTGGTGGACGATTAATGGATGCATCCAATTTTTTTATGTCATCTTCACTCTTATATGTTGGGTTGTCCTTCTTGCCGGGACGCACAAATGCCCAATTGCGTTGTACGTGACCATTAGTGCCCGACCCACGAGGGGTCGTAAGTCCTATGCCGTTGTACATCTTCTTGCTGCTCCTTTATTATACCGTTTGTGGTCTCAATATTCCATAGTAGTTGCAAATAAAAAATATACTTTTGCAAATGATAAGTCCTATGCTCGCAATATGGATGTTTGCAACTATTTTAGGGTGATCTGCCGGTTGTACAAAATCAATAGGGAAAAAAGTTTGGCGAGGTGAATTTTTTTATTTCTAATAAATTACATAAGTTATCCTTTGCATGCAAACAAATGAATAAACGATTTGAATTCCAGTTGGAAGCACTAACTTTTGGGGTTATATTAATGTATTTGTTGGCCAATTTAATTGATAGAATTAATACAAAAAAATGTTTTAAGCAAACACCCGCGAAGTACGTTGTTGAAAAACTCGTATCAGCAATTGACGTTTCGCCATATTTTATTTCATTTGGGATATTTTTATGTATTTTAAGGGAAATTCCGTGGTAAAGTGATGCCAAATCTAGAAAAAGATGAATTGTTGCCGAATAAGAAATATCGTATATACCAAAAAGGTTTTTCCTTCAGCAACTCTCTACTTTTAGATTTTCAGTTTAAATGATTTCAGCAGTAATAACCAAACATAATATGGCGTACGAGAACATAGTTATAGTCCGTACCAAATCAGTTGGGCATTCTACTGCGCAGGTCTCTTAAAATTTATTTTAAAATATCTTAAATTTCTCTGAAATCCTCTCTCTGCGCAATCGACCGTTGGCCAACTGATTTGGTACGGACTATTATTTATGCGCAAGGTAGAATAAACAGTTAAATTTGGGATTTTATACGGTGATCTCTTTCTTATTAGAACAAACATACTAACCACGACTGTTCAAGAGTAAGGAAGAATATTAATCTGGAGCAGAGGTGTCAGAGTAGTTTACGTGAGGTAATCTACTTGATTAACTACGCGTAGTAAATCGGATAAACTACATGCCTGATTTGTTTCATTTACTACCCACATTACCTACAAAACGTTTAATTTCAAATATCATGCATGGGGCATGCATACTACAGTAAAGAAACGTCATTAGAAGGCATGTCTCAAGACGTGTTGTAGTCTTTGGATGTCGTATTTGGCGTCCCCGAAACAAATGGGAGGACGAATAAAACATCTGCCTTTAAAGCGTCTGGATAAATCCCGTGATAACATAAGGCCTGCTCAGAATGTATATCTGTAAATTGTATCTTACATCGCTGCCAAAAGAGAGATATATCTCTTGCATGAAGTTGCCCTCTCTTCAAATTCAAGCTAAAGATTCACGAAGATACACATGGTGTAAGCGTTTACCGAGTTGCCTTGTTTTTAAATTTTTACTAAGCTACGTAATCATCACCTGCAGATACGCATTCTGAGCGGCCCTTTAGAATTAGTGACAAATGATTAAAAAATGTATAAGTGGGACAATTGTTTATGTAGATTTACGATATCACAAAAGTCCAAATCAACAATTTGTCGTATGCTTTTTGTAGTTGATGACAGTTTTGCTAGGGCTCAGTTATAGCTGCCATTGAACAACTTACTTCATTGGAACACAAAACATGATGGAATTGAAATTTTACCTCCATAGCTGCTTATAGGAATCGTAGGAAAATTCCGATTCATTTCGGTGGAACGACAAACATTACTTCACAAAAATAAATCGTGATCAGTGAAAAATAAAAAGTGATTTTCTGTGATAACTACAATTAAAAATTGATATATGTTTGAATAATCATGTTCTAACATTCATAAGCTTTGTTTTGATACCAACTCGCCAATGATTGAATTTATAAAAAAAAACCGCAAGAAGTAAAAGAAAATTTCCAATGATGTTTTTCAATGATAGCTATAACTGGGCCCTTAACATCCAAGGCGCAGAACTTGACACTTGTTATTACATTTCTTGTAGGTATGCTTTTTGTAGTTACAACTTATCCACAGACCTACACAATTTAATTTGTCACCGATAAGCGTGAAGTGGGTGGAGTTCTTGGACGCTAGAACAAAAAATCACAAGAACTGCGGAACAAGACAGGGCAAAAAGTTTTGCTAGCACCAGCATGCTTTGGCCGTAAGATCCGTACATTCACTACAGAGAGCTATCTTATGCTTACGTTCTCGCAAGTTGTTGTTAGTCGCAAATTTGTTCTGTCCGCGCCGCGCTTGCCCCTCTTAGGGACGATTTTTCAATTGTCAGTTAAACAGTCTGATTGCTATCTAATGAATAAATGTATCCACTCTTATCTACTAGCTAAGTAGGTGTTGGTTTTTCAATCATTGAACAACTCCTAGATTGTAACTGAACGAGTTTGTCAAACTCAATTGTGTCTAACTTCACGAAACTGAAATAAAAAAAAAGAAATAATCTTATATGTTAGAGCTAGCAGACTAGTTTTTTCACTATTGACAGTTCATAAACAGTCAAATAAAGTTTACTCAGCTCACTGAGGAGCAGATAATTTCATTCGCCAGATAACTGTTATATACCTAGATTGTGCTATACGCCTATTGAAAAATGTATTTTTGTGTTTTCTGATTGTTAAGTGTTATCTGTTGCTTATCTGGTGATTGAAAAATCGGCAACCATTCAATTTTCTGATATACATGCTTTGGATTCAGAAAAAAAATGTTTTCTTTGATTTTAAAAATAAGGAAACATTGATTACCTGTCAAATATTTCGACTGATTTTAAAATTTCTTTCAAATTTTGCAGCTTCCAATTATTTCCGAATCCAGTACATATATAGGTATATTAGTTTGGATTTTAAGCACACGCGAAATATATTTTTTGCAACGGATTTTAAAAAGTTGGCCCACTGTGGTCGTTCATTTTCTTTTAACCAAACACAATAAATGTCAATCTATGGAATGGGTACTAACTAAACTCTGAAATTCAAAATGTTGTTTTCAGCGACTTTTGATGTTGATAAGGATCAAAGAGTATAGAACTACATAGAGTACGCATCACAGCAAAAAATTGTACAGCTGTTTCAGACGCGGCCGGTAAGTGCGAAGGGGAATTTTCGTCGACTATGCTCGTGTTTTTGAACACTATGGTATCAATATCAGTACCCCACATAGTAAAGACTCAGGGGTAGGAGCTGGCATACATGGACCAAATAAAAACATCTTAATACCTATGGGAAAAAACCCTAGTGTATTCCAAGCTGAGCTCCATGCCATAAAAGAATGTGCAAACCTAATACACAACTCAGGTATTAAAGGCGCAAACATCCATATATTCACGGACAGTCAAGCAGCTTTAAAAGCCCTTAGCTCACACATTATTGACTCCAAATCAGTACTACACTGCTTCAATTCCCTCCAGACACTCAGTTCCAGGAACAAAACCAAACTATGGTGGGTCCCCGGACATAAGGGAGTTGAAGGTAACGAAAAAGCTGATGAACTAGCCAGAAAAGGTTCGGAAACCCCCTTCATTGGACCTGAACCCTTCTGTGCAATCCCCAAATCAACCATAAATCTAGTCATAAAAAACTGGGAACAAAACAGATGTGTTTCATACTGGGGAAACATCCCAGGCCTAAGACAGGCCAAAAGAGCTATTCAGCCCTTCAAATCAGATGCCAACAAGATACTAAATCTTCGCAGGCACGATATCAAAAACTGAGTAGGCTACCTAACTGGTCATCACAGTCTGCGATATCACCTAAACAAAATGCGTCTAGTCGACTCACCGGAGTGCAGACTATGTCTAGAAGAAGACGAAACAGCCGAGCATATCATATGTGAATGCCCGGCCCTTTACGGTATGAGAAGAGAATCTTTCTTCAGGGAATTCTTAAGTCCCGAAGAATTGAGGAAATCTTCGGCTGAAAGTATTATCAGCTACATTAGGAAAGTAGAAGCGCTACTAACCTAAAAAGCATCTGACGGCAAGCACAATAGATCTTTTAGGTCGTTGTGTATATTACTGCTTAGGCAGGTCAGAATTAAAAAAAAAAAATAGTAAATTTTCGTTATATGAGATGCGCACTCTATGTAGTTCTATACCTACTCCTTGGTAGGATGCACTGTCTATCCCAACTCAATCTTATTTTGCATAAAAAAGTAAAGTAATTCCCAGTCATTTGTTTTTTTTATACTCGGTGTTAAATCATACTTCACTAGGTAGCGAAAGCTTACGAAAACACGCGAAGATGATAGCGTTTTATTTTTGTCTGCTTTTTTTTTTTTAACGTTTATTTATTCACAATTTCGTTAATATTAATTAATAGCCTAAATAAACTTAAAGACTAGACATTTTTTTAACTTTTGCCAAAGTCTGCTTCTGCACATCTACGTCATCGAGGCCCATGGAATGCGCAAAGCGATACCTGTGGGTACTATAAATATCAACGGCGATAATAAAATATTGGTAACAAATTCTCCATATTACTAAGCCAGTTTGATGATCAATTCCTTCCTCCACTCAGAGTGCTGGTGGTTTTAAAAGCCTTCGTTATTAATGGGTTTACAAATTCAGTGGGTAGAGTTGGCGATATTTGAGGAAACCATGGCACCACTGAGACTCTGTAAATAAAAGAAAAACTCGATTAAAAAATGCTCAGGTTATGGCAAACGTTTAGAAATTAACTGCTTAGTCAGAGTTAAGAGTTGTTTTCATGGCCCGAAGGCTCAGTGAGATTCCTACTAAGAAAATCATCACATCAACTTTAGAGTCAAATATAAAAGTGGGGTTCTCTCCCTTACCTTCTATCTCAACAGTGTCCATGTCCACATCATTATTTCATGTTTCATCTTCTCCCAGAGACAAATCCTTAAATGACAACAAACGAAAATGTTTAAGGCAAATCCAATTAAATTGAAAGATCGACATATTTAGAGACTTGCGGTCAGTGATTAAAAGTTGTTTTCATTGGCCGAAGGCTCAATGAGATTCCTACTATCAAATCATCACGACAACCCAAAGTTAGTTCAACAGAGTCAACATCTCTCCTTACCTCTTATTCCAGCTGTATTCCCGATCCGGTTTTAGGTTCTCCAAGTACGCCTTAAACAAACAAAAAGGCTTTCTTAGATTTTTTTTTTTGAAAAACAAAATAAACAAATTCGGAGGTTTGCTGGTCAGTGATTCAAGTTGTTTTCACGGTCCGAAGACTCAATGAGATTCCTACTATCAAATCATCACACGAACACCAATAGCCACCTCATTGTTTATAAATAGAACTCACCTCTTCACAGCGAGGTCCAACTACTTCTTTTCTTTGATTACAATTGTTTCCTCAATCCCATCTGCTACTGAAAATAAACTGAAAAGAACCCAACGATCCCATTTCACAGAAACCCACACAAATGTACTTTACTTATTTTTTTTATTAAGTTCAGTTGTTAAAACGAAAACACGACCAGAGCGCGTTCCCGATATCTCTATATATAAAAAAAATGGAACAGCTTTCGAGATAAAAACTGTTTATATGATGCCGATCTTGTTGGCAATGTCCAACGCATCGTAGTCCCGAGCCAAACGCACGTAGGCCTTCTTTTGTCCATCGGGCCTGATGAGAATGTTAACCTTGGCGACCTTAATGTCGTAGAGCTTGCGGACGGCAGCACGAATGTGGTTCTTGTTGGCCCTCAAGTGGGTCAAGAACACCAGTGTGTTGTTGTCTTCAATCTTCTTCATGGCGGCTTCAGTGGTCAGTGGGTACTTGATGATATTGTAAGCATCCATGCTGTTGAATGGAAGTTGTCAAACATACGCCTTTAGGGAAGAGTGTGTTTGTTTATCTTACCGATTCCTGGTTGGGACAGACTTCCTTGGGTATTTTGGATTGCGGGGCAATTTCAAGGTCTTTGGCCTGCGGAAATGCACGCTGGTGCGGATCTTCCTGGTACGGGTACCGAAAGCTCCCTTGATGACCTGTAAATAGTAACAAAAAAAAAGTCTCATTAGTAAATGCGTCGATTGAATTTTTGTCCACATGTCAGTGGCAAAACGATTCAGCGTGGAAAGTATTTTCATAGAATTCGCTCAATGAGATTCCTACATACAAATTCATCACAAAAGCCCAACTGTATTCAAAACTAACACTGGATAGAAAAACTCACCTTGGTTTGAACCTTCTTGGCCTTCAACAAAGCAACAGCCTTAGCCTTGGCTGTTCCCTTCTGGACCTTAAGACCCAACTTTGGCTTCTTGGCCTTGAGAGCCTTAGCCTTAGCCTTGGCAGCCAACTTGGCGACCATGGATTGTGGTTTGCCAGCAACCTTCTTGGTGACCTTTGCCTTGGCAACTCCGACCTTCTTGGTGGCGGTAGCCTTCTTGGCAGCTGTTGCTGGTTTCTTGGCAGCAGCAGTTGGCTTCTTGGCGGGTGCCTTCTTGGCAGCTCCAGCAGCGGCTGCTGGTTTCTTTTCAGCGGCCTTCTTTGGAGCAGCGGCGGGCTTGGCTGCAGCTGGTTTAGCAGCAGCTGGCTTGGCAGCACCAGAGCCAGAAGCGCCAGTAGCAGCAGCAGCGGCGGCTGGCTTCTTTTCGGGCTTCTTGTCACCCGGTTTTGCTGCAAATAAACAAATTCGTTGAAGTAAACTCCATTTTGGGGGGGCAGAGTAAACTGCGTGGTGTGTCACTGCAGTTTGTCAACAATGAAGAGGTTATGTATAAAATTTCACAAATATCCACATTGCACGACGATTTTTGTATTCGCAAGAACTTTATTAATAGAAAAACTATGCAATCTTTGAAATCTATGTAGGCAGCAATGAGTATATTACACTACGGGAAGTCTTCAAGTTTTGACAACCCCAGAGCAACACGGATAAACCACATGGCAATTTACGATGTCACTTTTGAAATTGAATTTAAACCAAATTCTGGATAAATTTGTGAAAAATATTTTAACCACATTGGACACATTGCATTTTCACTTGATTTCGCACATATTTGTCAATTTTATTTGGGTAAAATCCAATAATTTTCCTTACCGGACTTCTCTGTTGGCTTTTTGGGTGCCATTTTTATGAGAAAAAGAAATGGAAAGGAAAATTTTTGGTCTTTGTCAAAAGCCGGAAGCGTAGATTTTCGAAAAATCAAATTCGAAAAATGGCGGATGGTGGATTCGAAGAAAGTGTATGGAAAATCAGTCGGATAGTTCGAGACTCGTGGATGCGTTCGGTGATGTTGTTATTTTTTTAAGAAAATAATGCTCGTAACTAAAATTATTTAGATATAGATAACCTTTTCAGGAATAGGTTATCACTTTGTTTTCTTATATTATATACATATATAATTGGGGGAATTGCAGAATATTATTATTTGGTGCAATTCAAACGCAAGTATTTTTAAAGTGAAGTTATATTTCATTGTTTTCTGAACGAATTTTTGACATGAAACAATCCCCAGGACTGCGAAAATGTGCTGTGGATCAGTGAATTCGCTTCGTCCAGGAACTTTTGGCTGTGTTGATAAAATTATTTTTCTTTCGGTAGTGAAGTGTGAACAGTGTAGAGTGTAATGAAAAATGATGTTGAAAGAACTACTAATTGAATTTGTAATGTCTTTTTTGATAATACTCAAGAATTAGTCGAAACATTCAATTGGCAGCATTAAATATGGAAAATATATTTTTTTGTTCAACTCTAACGAAATCGTTACTGTCTTTTTGGTTTGGGCACAAATGCAATTTCCTTTTGTTACAGTAACCAAGAGCATAAGACTGGTCAGATATGCAGGCCTAACGAAACCCATATAGACGTGCATGCGTGCACTTTTTCTAAACTTATATACTTACATACTTAAGTGCCGTTATAGTCAGGAATGAGACTGTAGTGTAGCCTTTTGAACTAAACGTTTTCTGGTTGCGACGGGTTAGCATATTAGCATTGTGGCTTATCCCAGAATTAAATTAAGGGTATTCATACAAAGTCGTAAGTTTACAACATGCGAACAATTGTTAGTTAACGACCAACGTTCCATGAAACAAATGTTCAAAATTCATTTATTACGTCGTAAGCGTACTCGTTTAGAACGTTTACGATGACTTGCCGAAGTTGCATGACTTTATTGAACACTGCAACAGTAAAAATATGTTTATAGCATTATACTTTTGTAAAACATGTTTGTATGACCAACATATAAATTTAATATAAAAACATCAGTTGAGGTGAGTGTGTATACAAGATTTATAGCTGACATATGGCCCCATGGCCCGGGTCATCAGCAAATGACCCCCATATTTGTATCTCTGTGAATAACTTACTATTTACGGGTTTAGTCTGGAATTAAGGATGAACTTACTTAAGAACCGAACTGAATTATTTCACTGTAAAAATCAACTGTAACTCCATGAAATACACAGAGTTTTCGTAAGGGCATAAAGCCCAAAACATACATCATCTTGAAAATTACCATTTCCACAGACAACTCATTGATGTCAGTAAAGAACCCCCTGTTTACGCAATCCGCGCTAAAAGTGGCCTGCAAAACCATCGAAATGGTCCGCTAATTGGCTCGGTCTTTATAAATTTCGTTCGGCAAAGTACCTATAAAAAAACGCATCTCCGACAATTTTTCGAAAATATTTCCATTTTTTTTATCGAAGTTCGAAAAAAGTAACCTTATATTAGGAGGTGTTCCGAAGATTGAGAAGGATGAGTTCAACAGGTAGGTATTATCAAAAATAACGTGATACGCAGAACAAAACAAGTATATATGGTGTAGGTACTTAAAATTAAATTAAAATCGAATTAACTGTTTAAAGCTGCGACAGTATTGCAAGTTCGACATTTAAGTGCTGCACAGTTTTACCGGTTGGAAGAACTAACTATTGATCTCCCAATTACCGGCAGTACCCGGTAATTATTAGAATCACTTTAAAATCTATTTTACAGTGTGTTCTTTAATTAAGTGTCACATATAGACAAAATAGGAGATGAATTGAAGGAAGCTAGAATGGATGATAAACTCTGTATGATAAAGTTGAGCTAAAATAAATTATGCTTATTAAATAATACTTGTCGCAATTCATTCAAATGGAACCAATAAGAAACTAACAGCCTTATTCAGAAACTCATTATAAGGAGTGTATAAAGTTATGCACTCCTTAAAATGCCCCTAAACGCAAAAACCTTATTCATAAAACTTATACAACGTTGAATAGAGGCTGCACATCCTAAACGCGTCTGATGGTTGAATAGTGCCTGTATAAGGGTATATAATATTTTTTATTTCGGAATACACAGAAGGCCGAGCATCAGGGTTACCAAAGGTTCAATTGTTAGTTGAAAAAAAAAATCATCCAGGGTATTTTCGTATTTAAGCAGTTGTGTTTCACTGTTTAATTTGTCCAAATGGCAATTCTTCTTTACCTACAGACTCAACATTGTTATTGAGTCAACATAAGTCATCAATATGTTATAAAAATGAAGAACATAAAATTGTCACCATGAGTTACGCAACCATAAAAATGATCCCTTGGTAACTCTGCCGAGCTTTTTGGTAATTTATCTGACACAAACCCTGTATAACTATTATGGATGGGAAAATATGTTATGAATAAGAAATTGTGCGACCCTGAATAGAGGTTGTATAAATACTTATGCACTGTATTACTATACAACCGTTGAGATGTGTTTTAGTGAAATATAATGAATAAGGGGGTAAATGTATATCCCATTTATATGCACAATTACTTGAATGTTTTTTAAGTGAATCTCGATATAAATGTGTCATCACACTCACGGAGAAGTAAAAACCACAAGGTTAAAACCCTATCCTAATCGATCCTCGAATTAAACCTCCCTAAAAAGTGGTCGTGGCATAGTCACAATATATTTAATGGTTCGACAAAAAACAACGCTTGTCTCCTGCATATGCTCTGGGGTAGGCCATACATATGGGTTTTACCAAAAATAGATTTTTGGTAATTTTTGATAGACTAGCTCGTGGTAAATATAGGTTGTATGTTGACTCCATACAAGCAAAAGCAAATACCAGGGAAAATGGGTATCGCGTATTTCTGGCCCATCTTCAACAATTTCATGTGTTGTTATACCGAAGATATGACATTTGCAGAAGCTATTTGAATAGAAAAAGCAATAGGACATCATACGATTGTTCATTAATTATTAAAAGTTTATGCATTTATTTGTTAAAATTAAATTTGTTTTCTGAACGATTTTTCTAAAACAAATTACAGAGCAATTTGAAGTTTCTAGGAGAAGAAATGGTTTTTGTAAGGGAAAAAAGTAATGTTTGATTTGACATAACTCGGTTTGACGTCTATTTGAAATAGCATTTTAGCGGGATGACGAATTTCAGAATGTGAAATTGTATGGGGGAATGCTGCATTTCGGCTGAAATCAAAAATTTCGCTAATATGACGTATTTCGACTCGGTGGAAACGTACTATTAGGCAGACGTTTATGAAAACACCCGACCAAAATCCATGTTTTGTTAACTATCCAACGGAATTTTTTAAATTCGCTGGAATTGCCTGGGCCCTCATTCCGTAAAGTGATAATCTTTTGACGATAATATTTCGATGGTAAATCTTGCGTCACGTAATAGTCGTAATAGTCATTTTTTCTATTGGTGAAATCACTTTATTTGCTTCACTTAAAATAATAATTGTCAAATCACAGACGATTATTGAGCGAATATTCTCTCGACTACTGTCTGAGTGATAATCATTTTCAAAGTTACGGAATGACCCCCCTGGATTACCTGGATTCCGAACGACATGGCATTCTGTGCTTACATCTGCACCTGGAATGTGTGAATATTAAACAGGAGAGGTGTAGGCGAACAACTAGCGGAAGCACTAAACTGCTACAAAGCAGACATTACTGCCATCCAGGAAATACAAAAGGATGGGCCCGGCCAAAGAGGATGAAAAACTGTGACATCTACAATGAACAGTGTCAATCCGCATCAAGGCCAAATTCACCACCATAAGCCTCAAGGCTAAGCTTTAGATAAAGACGAAATTTGCCATTGAGCTCTTTAGACAGAAAAGAGCAAGAAAACCGCGCGATTAAAATATAGATTTGTGCTATTCCAGGAACGATGTTCGCAAACTTTACCAATGTGTCAAAGCCAAGGATACAAGGCACGAACACAATTCTTTTGAGATGAACAATCAAATATCGTAGTTGAGACACAGTCGATACTGAGGATATGGAAGAACTACTTCTGCAGACTGTTAAACGGCGATGACGAACAGAAGAACGAACAGGCAGAACGAACCATTCAATATTTGAAACGACAGCGAAAACTGCCAACCACCCTACCTAAGTGAAGTGAGGATATCAATATCCAAACTGAAGCTTAATAAGGCCTACGGAAATGACTGTAATGACTGAAATGAAATGCCTTCCCGCGGAGCCTTATAAAGCCGGCGGAGATGACTTGGTAAGTAACATTCAATAAGCCAAATCTGGTCGGATGAAAGTATGCCTGAAGAATGGAACCTCAGCATCGTTTGCCCGATCCAAAAAAAAAGGAACTCTGAACTGCGCCAACTACAGAGGAATATTTTTCCTCAACATCAACTTCAAGATCCTATATCTGCCGTAATATGTGAACGCCTGAAACCGTTTACCAAAAACCTGATCGGTCCTTATCAGTATGGATTTAGGCCAGGAAAGTCCACAACCGATCTAATTTTCACCCTTCGGCAGATCCTGTAAAAAACCCAAGAAGTCCAAATCGATACCCACCATCTATTTATCGATTTCAAAGCCCCATACGACAGCATTTATTTTTGGTATACTCCCCAAACTCGTCCGTTTGTATAGGATGACGATGGAGAATACTCGCAGCTCCATCAGGGTCGGAAACGACCTCATCGATACATTCGATATCAAAAAAGGATTTAGGCAAGGGGATGCACTTTCATGTGACTCCTTCAATTTGATTCATGAGAGGAAAACCATCAACATTATTTATTTACGCGCCAGAAAAGAAAACTAACAATGTTTGCATGAAAAGCATTTTTTAAATATTTGTTTTATTATTTCATAGCTTATACAGGACAACGTCTGTCGGGTCAGCTAGTTTATTATATTAAATTAACTGTTTTCTTTATTTATTTTTATAGCTATACTACAAATACATCAATACGTGACTCAGTCTCAATATTTAAATAAAGACATTCATTTTTAGCACACGCATTTGCTTTTTGTTGTTGAATCGTCATTTTTATTGAACTCGAATCGATTAGCCAAATTCTGAAGAAATCCTTAAAAAAGAGAGAAAAGTATTTTAATAATTTGATTATATTTGTAATGTTATAAATGCTACCTGTAAAGATCATTTACTCACCTCGTTTTGCGGTTTCACTTCTTTTGGCAAAAAAGTTTGTCTCAATTATAACCTGTTTCATCATGGACTCGAATGAAAGCGATGCAATTCTTTGAAAGAGCTCAATAATATTAAAACCTGTCCTTGCCGAAACTGACCAATATTCGGCACGCATTCCTCTGGCAACTTCATAGCCCAGTTTTTCAATAGTTTTGAATTCTTCTTTTGACTAGAAGTTAATGTTTTAGTGTTTCAGTACATTTCCAGCAAACAGAAACGCGTCATTTTACGAAACCCTCTTTCTTATTTTAATAAACCGGAGCCACCAATATAAACGCATGCCAATGGTCAATCGGGGCTTAGATTGGCGAGTATTGAAACACATGACACATATAAATATTGGAAAAGATAAATTTCATACTCGTCAATCTAAACCCCGAGTCAATCGGAGTAATTGATTGAGTTTCTCTCTCTTTATCCATTTTGCTCTCACCTCTTGGCATCGTTTTTTTTTTTAATGAGGAGAAGTCTTTGAAAATTTTTTCTAGTCGACTCTACAGTCATTTGGGTTCGCATTAGCCATACTCCGTCTGGAATGTAAAATTATGTTGCGAAATGACTCGCATTTGAGCTGAAATCACCCGTTTTGTTAAAATGACGCGTTTCGGCTCGGTGGAAATGTGATATAAATTATTAAGACAGCATTTTTTAATCTAAGTACTTACTAGTAAATCCGATTTAGTTCCAACTAAGAAAATCAGTGGTTTCTGTATACTGTTCACGATTAAAGCACTATCTAGCCATGTTGATGTGGCATGCAGACTTTCCTCTTTTGTCATATCATATACGATAATTATAACTAAAGTTTAATTGATGAGATAAATATAAATGTAATTCGAACTAAATATCTAATTACTGTTAGCACTTCTATAGTAGGCCTGTGCGATGCATTTAAATCGTTCTTGACCGGCTGTGTCCCATCTGTAGGTATGTATGTTAAAAAAAAGAAATAAATTTTTAAAATCAATATAAGTAACATGGGAACGTAATAATAAAAGTGAAATTCTTTTAATGGCGTATATAAATAACTTCAGGTTACAATTAGGAATGAGAACTTAAACGCAAGCATTCGACATACACAATGCAGAGTTGAAATATTTCATAACACTAAATCCAAAAACAATGAAAAACCATCGAAAGCCTAAAGTTTATAGGCTGAACTGTCAGAGTGGAAGTCGTTTTGCCTGTCATTTGTGTGTGTTACATTTTTTCTAAATTTAAATGTACACAGCTGTTGAAGTGAAATGTCAAATTTGTATATGAAAGAACAAAAGAAAGAGCGAGTGAGCAAAAGTGAACGAAAACTGAACGAATCGAAGCGAAAAGCTATTATGGTCGTACAATACAAATTGCATGTGTTCGCACAGTTACGGAAGTGGTCGTCCGCAACCAGCTTCTATTATAGTTCAGCCTTTACGAAACAAATTGCATGTGTTCGCACAGTTACGGAAGTGGTCGTCCGCAACCATCTTCTATTTTAGCTCAGCCTTTAAAGTTCACCAAAATTGAATGTGTGTCAGAGAAACCAGGTGGATCCATGTGGCTCACCGGGCACGTATGGATTTTAGTCAAGTCCAACACAGCAACGACCCAATTAGTTTGGGCTTTTTTTATACCCTATCCCATAGGGGTATATTAGTTTTGATACATAGTTTGTAACATAGAGAATCGATAGCTGAGTTGATTAGCCATGTCTGTCCGTCCGTCCGTAAGTCACCAGTTTTTGGGCCTTAAATTTTGAGCTAGAATGATGAAATTTGGTACACGTGGTCTTTGTTGCTCCCAGCAGAACAAGTGTAAAAATTTGGAATCCGCCCACTGCCACGCCCCTTTTTTTAAAAAACGTAGTTTTTGGCCAAACCGTAAGGAATTTTAAAAAAGTGTCTGAGAAGCGTATTTAGAGAATCGTAATATCTAAATTTCGTCGATATAAAGCTTTTTGCCACTCCCATTTCTTGGGGGCGTTTTTTTTTTATAAAAAACTTTTCTGGTCAAATTTTAAAATTTTCGAAAAAAGTTTTAATGCACAATCATTGGTAGTGTTAATATGAACATTTCGTCAATAGACTATTTTAACCCACGCCCACTTTTAAGGGGCGTTTTCTTACAAAAACCATTTGTATGCCCTACCCCAAGGTATATGCAATAGAAAAACGTTGTTTTTTGTCGAACCATAAAAGAATTTGATAAACCTTCTGAACAATATGTAGTGACAACTTAATTTTCAATACTTTATAACCATAAAGACCACATTTTGGGGATATTAATTTAAGGATGGGATGGGATAGGGTATTAAACGATCCGCACAGCGGATTGTAGCCTTCTCATATGTTTTTTTTTTCAAATTTACAACTGACTTCACGATATAACGATATTGCACTACCTCGCTCTCTCAAAATCTTATTCTTAATATACATCAACATAAACAACTTGAAAACGGATTAGCTTCATCGTGTATTGTAATGGCCTCGGCCCTCGAGCCAAATGGCTCCCTCGTGGTGCATATCAAGCCTAATGCAAATAAATTCATTAGGTAAATATTCGCAAAAACATTTGTTGTTCATATATTCTCCGTTTTCAAAAACATTTAGGTTACGAATTTGAGATGTAACCGTCCGAAGCCGAAACTGTCAATTCGTGATTAGGCCTATAATTCTGATTTAATAATTAAATGAACGGAGTGATTTTCTATTTTATTTTTTGAAACGTCAAACGAAAACTAGTTCAATTCGGTGTGAAAGGGTCAAGTAGTTTTTAAAAACAGTCTTATCAAAAATGAGTCAATAGTTAATAAGGTTTTTTTTTTAAAGGTATCGAAACGATTGTACTTGAATTTAAATATTTCATTACTTAGTCAGTCGTGTCAGTATTTAGTTTCCTTGTTTCTACATTTCATTTCTTAAGTATTTTTAAGAGTTAAATTGAAAGTCATTCACTATATTCGTAATCAAACGAAAAATTACGTGTCTATTCGTAATTCAATAAGCAAGACTAAACAACACTAAAAATTAAAGTAACTTACATTTGCAGATTGAAGCATTGCCCCAGAATCCGAAAATGTTCCACTTCGAAATCTACTCCAATTGTTGCTTTATATGTATTTTGATATTTATCATAGCAAAATCTGTAGAACATAAATCAATTATTTAAAAAAAGTCAATTCTATAATATAAAAAAAAAACAAAATAAATCTAAAACTTATAATTGCTTAAACTTATTCAAAAACTTAACTTAAACTTTTGTGTTTGTAAAGATCTATGAGCAGTCTTTCTTTTTTTAAGAACCTCTAGGACGTTCTTCGTTTTGCGATTGGTGGATAGTCTCTCGAACAGAAATGTTGCTGATTTGAAGGGTAAAGATTAAAATTTTAAATTCTGTAACGATAATTGATATTATCTATCCATGCAGATTTATGCACGATTTCAGCCAAACTCGTGATTTCAGAACAAATGCAAAGCATTTCGCCAAATAATATCACATTTCGAAATAGCTACGTCATTTGTCTGAAACGCCAAATCAAAATGACTTAACAGTCAACTACAAAAGTATTATTTTCCACGCTTAATGAAGACTGGCGTCATTAAAAAAAAAAAAAACATTTTTACAAAGAGGTGAGATAAGAAGAGTTATCGCTGGAAATTCAATCAATCGCTTACGTAGGTTGTTTTTTTTTTTGTTGGCACTTTGAATGTCAGTTGGCCCACTTTATTGACATTAGCAAAAAGGGTTCGTTTAGTCAGGTGAGGTCGTGAGGAATCACGTTTTAATTACGGATTTTTCGGAGATTCCGAAGGGATATAGAGAGGTGCCACTCCAGATACGATGTTCGCAAGTTTTACCAAAGTGTAAAACATCAAAGCCAAGGATACAAGGCTCGAACAGAATCCTGTCGAGATGAACAAGGAAATATTGTAGTTGAGACACAGTCGATGCTGAGGAAATGGAAGAACCACTTCTGCAGACTGTTAAACGTTAAATTCAATATTGGCAACGACAGCGAAAACCGCCAACCACCCGACCTGAGTGAAGTGAGGATAGCAATATCTAAACTCAAGCTTAATAAGGCTGCCGGAAATGACGGCCTTCCCGTTGAGCACTATAAGGCCGGCGAAGATGACTTGGTAAGTAACATCCACCAACTCATAAGCCAAATCTGGTCGGATGAAAATATGCCTGAAGAATGGAACCTCAGCATCGTTTGCCCGATCTACAAAAAAGGAGACCCTCTGAACTGCGCCAACTACAGAGGCATAAGTCTCCTCAACATCGCCTACAAGATCCTATCTGCCGTAATACGTGAACGCCTGAAACCGTTTACCAACAACCTGATTGGCCCTTATCAGTGTGGTTTCAGGCCAGGAAAGTCCACAACCGATCAAATTTTCACACTTCGGCAGATCCTGGAAAAAACTCAAGAAGTCCAAATCGATACCCACTACCTATTCATCGATTTCAAAGCCGCATATGACAGCATTTATAGAGACGAACTGTACAGAGCCATGTCTAGTTTTGGTATACCGCCCAAACTCGTCCGTTTGTGTAGGATGACGATAGAGAATTCTCGCTGCTCCATCAGGGTCGGAAACGACCTCACCGACACATTCGATACCAAAAAAGGATTTAGGCAAGGCGATGCGCTGTCATGTGACTTCTTTAATCTGATTCTTGAGAGGATTGTGCAAAACTCCAAAGCCAACACCAGAGGCACAATTTTCCAAAAGTCGGTGCAACTACTAGCATACGCTGACGATATTGACATCATTGGTAGGACTCAACGTGATGTCATAGCCACGTTTGCAAGTATAGAGAAGGAAGCGGCGAAAATGGGTTTAGCAGTAAATGAGGGTAAGACTAAGTATATGCTGTCATCACGAAAGGACTCACAACATCGACGAATTGGACAGAACGTCACCATTGACAGATATAAGTTTGAGGTAGTACGGGACTTTGTCTACCTCGGCTCCGCTATTAACTCTGAGTCTGACAACAACATCTCGTCAGAAATTAAACGAAGAATTACTATTGCCAACCGCTGTTTCTTCGGGCTAAGAAGGCAATTTAGTAGTAAAGCCCTCACTCGAACTACTAAGGAGATCCATGCGCTGAAGCATGGACCGTATCAAAAGCGGATGAAGAAATCCTTGGTAGATTCGAGAGGAAAATTCTTCGAAAAATCTTCGGTCCCGTCTGCGTTGACGGGCTATGAAGACGAAGATTCAACCAAGAACTATACGAGCTGTACAGCGACATGCCCCTGGTAAAAAAACTCCGCCTTGGACGTTTAAGATGGCTAGGACATGTAGAACGAATGGACACCAATACTACGGCTCGCAGAGTCTTCGATTCCCAGCCAGACGTCGGACGCAGTAGAGGAAGACCTGGCCTTAAGTGGCGCGCACAAGTGGAAACCGACCTCAACCAACTTGGATTGCGCAACTGAAGGCAGTTAGCTAAGGACCGGGCTAATTGGAGAGGCATGTTGGTTGAGGCCCAGGTTCATTCCGGACTGTAGCGCCACTTAAGTAAGTAAGAAGGGATCCGTTAGTGGAACTAGGGCTTTACGATTTTTAACATTACATTGAGCTACGAATGCTCCTGAAAGTTTACACAAAAATTGTACGACTGTTACTGACTTCTACGATTTTCAAAGTCCCATTATCATTATTGTTTCAATGAAACATACCGAAACATTTCACTAGGCGAACTGTGGAACTTGTTCTGATGTGGAATTCGAATAAAACAATTCGCGGAAAGGGCCTTCAAGATTTGTTAACACAATTAAGAGTATTCAAATTACGTCATAATTTTATTACGTGCGAAAGATTGTAATTTTACGACGACGTTTCATGAACGACCCTAAAACTGCACCACTAAATAATGCGGTAACCCACTGAATTCAATCTCATTTAATAATTTATTTAATGATAGAGTTTTGTTCTTATTGCGTTCTCTTTCCGTTCTCGTCTCTCGATAATATTTTTCAGTTTAGCGCATACGTTTGATGTGTGAAAGTGACTGATTAAATGTCAAAATAGCATTTCAAAAGTTCACAACGTTTACCATCTCAGTTTACGCACCCAATTCCTGTGAGAAAATTCTGATATTGCTGAAAAAGATTTCCCATACAAATATTGACAGTTCATTTATCACGTCGTAATTTTATCACGTTTACAAAGTTTACGACGATTTTCCGACGTTGCATGAATACCCCTAATATTTTTGTTTTTGAACGCCTTTAATGTGAGTTCGGAAGTTCTGCGTTTGCTTTCATTTGAATAGGCCTGTTCCACTAACGGACCCTTCGAGATCTCCTTAATTCCAACGACGACTAAAAGAATAGAGCTTGTTTTTTGCTTGTTTAATTTAGGATATTCACCATTATTATAAGCTGTGAATAAGGGAAAACAATTTTCTTTTGACAGAACTATCCCCAAACAGGAGCGATTTATTTTCACCGACGCGACGGCGATAGCGATATTTTCGCGGTTATTGCGACAAGAAGAAATCCCGTAGGTTTAGGTACGCTAAAGCGGCAGCGACATAGTTTTGCAAATAAATTTGAGAGATGGAAAGAGGTTTTGTTTATATTTTAGCATGTCCCATGAAGGTCGATGACCTGGAATGATGTCTCTTTATTTTTGTCTCTAAACGCATTGCAAACACCGAGGTTTAAAAAAATCGCGGCAGTTTTGTAACGGCCCTAGCGATTGTTACGCGCCAGTGTGGTATTGTCTTTATCCGCCGTGTATATTCGAGTCAGCGAGAAATAGCGAAGAGACAATTTAACGTTGCGTTGTTGCGAATAAATCGCGCCTGTTCCACTGAATGAATATTATTTAGCTGAGATAGTGGAGAAAGTGAGGGATCCGTCAGTTGAACACGCCTAATGACACATTCGCGCAAGTTGCCTCAGTGGTGATACATTTCAGACCTCGAAAGATTTAAACTCCTTCCGATTTGTTGATTTCAGGGACTCGCAGCGATTTAAGCTTTATTTAATTTCTGTTCGGAGCGAGTAATTACGGCGTTTTCCATTGGTAAATCTGTATTTGTATCTAAAATTTCATCTTTTTGAGTGCCAATGGAACATGATTTCAGATTGATATGTTTTTGTCTCTGTATTGTTGCAATTTCTTGTCTGTGAAGTCAGTGGTCGGTGTAGTTTTCAGGTTTCAAGTCACACAGGTTGATTATTTTTCATATAATTTATATTTCACATTGAACTGCTACAGTTTTAACCGAAATAATAATAAATCAAAACAAAAATCACTTTGTTCAAACTGACAGCTATCATTTGTATTGGTGTCTGTGCAAGGAGAGGTAAATCTGCCGAAAAATCCAGATTTGCAAAATTGATCTGAGATAAAAAAAAATCAACTGTCAAAATCGGTCTTTTGACAGATCTAGATCAAAAAATAGAATTGATTTTTTACTAATGGAAAACGCGCCATTATTGTTCGACATTTCTATGTTGCGGTGTCCATCTTTACCTCCATTAATAAAAACTCAACGAAACAACGTGTAATAACTGTAATGTTCTACTGAATTCGAATGCACGGGTTGTTTATATTTTCAAACACTCTTTACCTATTCACAATAGTGGTCTTGCCCACGGCAACATCACCGATAAAAATTGCTTTACATGGCTGCAACCTCACTGGCCTGTTTGTAGATATCACATTTCGAATTTGTTCCGAGAAATCAGTTTGTTCATAGGGTGTGCAATATTCGTCGTACGGTTGGGGAAACGTATCGACAATTCGACGATCTTGATTGATCATTGGCATCGCCATATTTCGAAAATCCATTAGGAAAACTGTCAACACAAACACGAAGGAAGTACTTTACAAATTCACCGTTCTGCTCGAAATCAGTTTGAATACTGAATTAGATTAGTAGAATATTTATTTTTCACTTTCAAGATTTATTATCACCACAGAAAAGTTTGCTTTTCGAACTTGAGGTGTCCGGTTTCAGAGATCATTTGTTTGTAGGTAGATATTAAACCGCAACCGAAGGGTTTGCGATATCCGGCTAAAGTGAATCGTTAGAATGATACTATCACGCTATTCAATCGGAATGAAAATGAAATGAAAGCCCCGGAAAATAAAACGAGTCTTGATGCTTACTACGACTATTGGAGTAGTATAAAGTAGGAGTAATGGATTTTCCGGTGCATTTGGTTCGGGTTCAATTGGATTTCACAGTTGGAAAACTTTGAATGATAATAGAAAAGATATTGTTGGCAAGTGGCTACAAATGACTGGATGGGTAGGTTTATCGAAAAAGTCGAATAAATTAGCATTCAATTGAGATAATTTTTTTAATTTAAATCAGAGCGTGACCTACATTTTAAAAACAGAAGGTGCAGTTGGATTTGTTGAGGACTGAATTGGACAACAAATATTAGCGTACTAACTTAGTGGCGCTGAAGTCCGGAATTAACCTTGAGCGCAACTATCAAGCTTCTTCAATTAGCCTGGCCCTAAGCCAACTGCTATGCGCCTTCAAAAGTGGATGTGATCGGTTTCTACTTGTGCGCACCACTTAAATCATGGTGTTCCCTTTTCTCCGTCTGACGTCTATATTGCCGAGTAGCTCGTAAAGTTCTTGGTTGAATTTTTGTATCCATAGTCCGTCAACACAAACGTGATCGACATTTTTCGCTCAAACGACTAAGGATGCGTGCCTTTGGTCGATCGCAATATGATCAGTTTGATTGACGTTTGTAGTTCTTTAGAGATCCATTTAAAAATCGTACCTCGGTTGTCGCTCATATGTTTTGTTCATACGCCACCATTTTCGTTTAAGGGGCCTGACTGTGTTCACACTCAGGTCAATATACACGCGTTGTGATGCCACGTGTGTGGTTGGTTCCTAGTCCTACATTGTATCCGTTACTGTCATTGTTGTTTGTCCCTTTCCAGCCATCCCGATGTTTCTCCCAACCTAAAAAGATTAGACAGTGGGAATTCCGATAGATCCGTGAGGTCATGAAAATAGTAAGGTTCTCTTTTGAATTGGCTGAGGCCTGGGCTGTGGCACAGAAAGTGGAGGGTATCCTGTATTTCTTCATCACCGCAGCCTCTACAAGGGTCATCATCTATAAGCTGCATTTTCAGTTTATGGCTTTTAAGTATGTTGTGTCCAGTTATAATACCTATTAGTGTTGAAACAGATGTCCTGTTGTTTTAAAGTAGTTTGTGGGTTCTGGCTTTGTCATACTCAATCGTTATCCTTTAGGATTTTTCACAGGTGGGGAGGGAGTTCTACCTGTCTTTTTAGATATTCAGTGTTTTCTGTCCCACCCGTGATTTGAGGTCACATAGTGGCGGCTTGACAGACTGGTCTGACTGATCAATGCTGGAAAGCAGATCCTTTTCTCGCCAGTTCATCAGCAATTTCATTGCCCTGCATGACTCCGTTTCCAGGGACCCAGCAGAGCTTAACATTATGTTGGACGCCATGAACCTTAACTGGAAATGCGCAACCAGAGGCAGTTAGCCCGGTCCTTAGCTAAATGGAGAGGCATGGTTCATTAAGACAGAAGTGCTACTTAAGTAAGTAAGTAGGTCATATAAGTTGTCTCTTTCTAACTGGGACTGTAGACGCCACCGATGATGAATGTTGGAAGGATTGCTTATTATTCTTGAAGCAATTTACGTGCGAATTTGCTTTTGTTTGTTCACTTCAAGCGAAAAAAAATGAAAAATACTTGCGGAAGGCAACTAGCCATATCTGTTTAAAAACCGTCAAGATTAGCGAAGCCCAAGACAAAAGTCCACGAATTGCAACTGTCACGTCCTGGCCCTCCAATACATCTGTCAAATATTTCCAAGAAGTTGCTAACGCTTTACAATCGCAAAACCAACAACAGGTACAATGATTAGGTGTAACCATTTGCAGTTTGTTTATTCGATAACTCTGCTTCCTGCGCATCGATAACACTAAGGAAATTGAATCCTCGGCGAGTGAAATCGAAAACTTCAACAAGCTATTCAAAAGAGTTAATAACTTCATTTGTAACACCCGCTGAAGGCGGAAAGTGTGAGGTGACCCAACAAAGGACGAGTTTAGGAGGAGTTTTTCATGTTTCCATGGATGATATCGTTCAAGGTATAAAATAAATCAAACAGATTGCCTTCTCAAATTATACTTGTTTCAGATCTTTTAATACTGTACGAACAACGCAAGATATCGTCCACAGCAATACGACGACAACCTCATTGAAGGCCTCTCTGAGACGGAACAGAAAGTTTCAACGTTAATCAAAGTCTGCCTACGACATACCAAAGACATATTGCTCTTCGAACCGATAATCTAAACTTATGCTTAACAAGGCTGCTTGGCTCTTTTCAGTGTGATTTTTGGCCAGGAAAGTTCACAACTAATCAAAACATCACACTTCGGCAGATTCTGGATTAAAAGGCCAAAAAGTCCTAAACTATAAACTATACAGAGTCATGTTTAGTTTTGGTATATCGTCAAAACTCGTCTATCTATGCTGAATTACGGTGGAAACTTCTTGCTGCTTCTTCATCGGTGCACCAATCTCACCAAAGCAGTACCAAAAAAGGATTTACGCAAGGAGACGCACTGTCATGTTACTTCTTTAACATAATTCTAAGAAGAATTGATCAAAACTCTAGAGCCAACTCCCGAGACAACACCAGAGGATTTAAGAAGAAGATTTTGACGCTTAAGATGGCTAGGACATCTAGCTCGAATGGATACCAACACTCCGGCTAGCAGATGAAGTCACTCAGTACACGTTATTTAAGCAACAGCTGCAACGATCCTGAGGTCAAAGAAGATTTCGCAAGCCTTCTGTTCCACTGTCTCCCGATTCTATGAAAACTCTGTTGCAGATGCTTCTATCATAGGGGCTGGCAAATATCCCTTGTCAACCTACATGCTGCCATAGCCCTATTAGGTAAAATATTCAATCTGTTTGTTGCCTTTTTATTAGCTTTAGCCATGTAAACGTTCCTGCATACCATACTGTGAAATAAATTAACTTCGATGAATAAAAAATGGTGCATAGAAATATTTTTCGCAAAAAGGATTTACTGCCTTATCTGTGCCTAGATTATTTGGAGTAAATGCAAATAGCAAACAGTAAATTTGATATAACTTTGGAATTAAAAAAAAAATAATAAAACACTTAAGACGGTAGCGCACCGTATCGGACATGCCAGAGTTAGACTAATGTATTCCGGTTGCGCTTCGCTTACTCAACTGACATACGAATAATGTTATCTCACCGGGAGTATCCATTGTTTTCCACGAAGCCTCGCTTCATTCCCGCGAAATTACCAACTTTGGTCTTCGGTTAAGTATTTCCATTCACTTGTTGCTATAAATTTTCTCAGGAATAGACATAATGTAGCGCAGATACATATTATGTACATATGCGGACGCACATATATTAGTTGGTAATAATGAACGTTTCACTCAACGAGGGGATAGTTGAGCTAATTGTAATATGTTACACGAATATACTTAAATCACCGACATAATTGTAATGAAGCATAGGGGGGAAGTGGTAAAGTTGGAGGGAACAAATTTACATAAAACACACGAGTAGGACACACTCGACCGTGCTTTATAGCCCATAACCAGCAGTAAACTCTTGAAGAATGCACTACTTTAGGTGTTTACACCCTATCCCATAGGGGTATATTAGTTTTGATACATAGTTTGTAACATAGAGAAATAATTTAGGTAGGTATACCTTATGGATCGACTCAGAAACGCTAGTTAAGTCGATTTAGCCATGATTGTCCGTCCGTCCGTACGTCCTTAATTTTGAGCTTACTTACTTACTTAAGTGGCGCTACAGTCCGGAATGAACCTGGGCCTCAAACAACATGCCTCTCCAATTAGCCCGGTCCTTAGCTAACTGCCTCCAGTTGCGCACTCCAAGTTCGTTGAGGTCAGTTTCTACATGTGCCCGCCACTTAAGGCGAGGTCTTCCTATACTGCGTCTGACGTATGGCTGGGAATCGAAGACTTGCGAGCCGGAGTATTGGTGTCCATTAGTTCTACATGTCCAAGCCATCTTAAACGTCCAATACGGAGTTTTTTGACCAGGGGTATATGTCGCTCTACAGCTTTGGTTGAATCTTCGTCTCCATAGTCTCCACAGCCCGTCAACGCAAATGGGAGCTAGAATTATGAAATTTGGTACATAAGTGTACACATTTTTGAAATCCGCTACTGCCACGTCCCCTATTTAGAATAACCTAGTAAGGTATTTTGAAAAAGTGTCTGAACAACATATTTAGACGAATTTTAATATATTCGAAAAAAACGTTCGATACAAATTTATTGGACATGATATTATAAACATTTCGTTAATGGATCATTTTAACCCACGCCCACTTTTTTGGGGCCTTTTTCTATAAAAAAGCATTTGTATACCCAATAGAAAACGTGTTTTTTTGACGAATCATAAAAGATTATTTAGATTAACTGTCAAGAACAAGATGTAATGACAATGTCACATTCTATATTTTGTCCCCATTTAGTTTTTAGTCCCGCCCACTTTTTGGGTACTCATTTTAAGAATGGGATAGGGTATTCAACGATTCGCACAGTGGATTATTACATTTTCATATATTTTTTTGGTAAGTCACTACTTTCTATTGCCACTTTTTTTAAAAGTCGAGACAAAAGTGACAGTTGATGGTATTTTAGGCTCTTTTTATAATTCACTAATAAATTGGATAACATTTTGATATGGATATCCCTTAACCTCTCGATTCACACCATACCACCAGCATCTAATGTCGAAGAACATAGACAACGATGTCAACATGCCATTAAATCAGCCGCAACTGATGTGCTAGGTTTCTCGCGGCCACCGGCAAGAAACCCCTGGTTTGATTAGAAATGCCGACAGATACTCGCAGCCAAGAACCAAGCCTACAAAGCAAAGCTGCATGAAAAGACGGGAGCTGCCATTGAACTCTATAGGCAGAGAATAAGGGAAGAACACAGGCTTCTCTGAAAGAAGAAAAAAAAAGAAAAAATGAGGATATGGAAGAACCACTTCTGCAGACTGTTAAACGGCGATGACTAACAACATTCCGCTGTCAGGCAGAACGAGCCATTATTGGCAACGGCAGCGAAAACTGCCCAACCACCTGACCTAAGTGAAGTGAGGATAGCAATATCTAAACTCAAGCTTAATAAGGACGCCGGTAATTATGGACTTCCCGCTGAGCTTTATAAAGATGGCGGAGATGACTTGGTAATTAACACCAACCAACTCATAAGCCAAATCTGGTCGGATGAGTGTATGCCTGAAGAATGGAACCTCAGAAATGGAACAGCGCAAAACTACAGAGGCGTAAGTTTTCTCAACATCGCCTACAAGATCATATCGTAATATGTGAACGCCTAAAACCATTTACCATCAACCTAATCGGCCCTTATAAGTGTGGTTTTAGGCCAGAAAAGTCCACAACCGATCAAATTTTCACACTTTGGCAGATCCTGGAAAAAACCAAGATGTCCTAATCGATACCCATCGCATCGGTTTCAAAGCCGCATACGACTGCATTTATAGAGACGAACTATACAGAGCCATGTCTAGTTTTGGTAACCGCCCAAACTCGTCGGTTTTTGTTGATGACGATGAAGAATTATCGCTGCTCCATTAGGGGCGGAAACGACCTCACCGACACACTCTATATCAACAAAGTATTTAGGCAAGGCGATGCATTGACATGTGATATCTTTAATTTGATTCTTGAGAGGTTTGTGCAAAACTAAAACTACCGAGGCTTAATCTTCCAAAAATCAGTGCACCTACTAGCATACGCCGACGATATTGACATCATTGGTAGGACTCAACGTGATGTCATAGCTACGTTCGCTAGCAAAGAGAAGGATGCGGTGTAGCAGTAAATGAGGGTAAGACTAAGTATACGCTATCAACACGAAAGGACGCACAACATCGACGAATTGGGCAGAACGTCACCATTGACTTTGAGGAAAAGAAGAAAAATCTTCGGTCACGTTTGCGTTGACGGGCTATGGAGACGAAGATTCAACCAAGAAATATACGAGCTGTACAGCGACATGACCCTTGTTAAAAAAAACTCCGCATTGGACGTTTAAGATGTCTATGATATGTAGAACAAATGGACACCAATACTCCGGCTCGCAGAGTCTTCGATTCCCAGCCAGACGTCGGACGCAGTAAAGGAAGACCTCGCCTTAAGTGGTGCGCACAAGTAGAAACCGACCTTAACCAACTTGGAGTGCGCAACTAGAGGCAGTTAGCAAAAGACCGGGCTAATTGGAGAGGCATGTTGTTTGAGGCCCAGGTTCAATCCGGACTGTAGCGCCACTTAAGTAAGTAAGTAAGAGTGAGATTAATTAGTAGAGCTGAGTGTTCCACTAACCACACCCTAGGAATTTGAATTTTATATCGCTTCGTTAGAGCCATTCCACACATATCCGGCAGCCGTCTAACCGGTACCGGCTAGCCGGTCGTTGGGAATACATTATTATGGGCGCGTTCAAACCTGCAAACCGAAACCGTCGTCGGTTAACCATAAGAATGTATTCCCAACGACCGGCTAGCCGGTACCGGTTAGACGGTTGCCGGGTATGTGTGAAATGGCTCTTATAATGGTGTGAGCTGTACGAGCTGGTACATCCGCCCAAGCCAAAAAAAAAAATTCTGGAAAAAATAGCTACCCCATATTATAAATGCTGCGCTCAGATCAAAACATTTGCCGAGCCTATGGAAAGTAATAAAACTAGAAAAACCGCTAATGAACGACAAAAAGTAAAAACCAATAAGTCAGTAAAAATCAGTAAAACTGATATTGTATGGGAACAGAGCTAATTTTGAAAATTACCTCAAATGTCAATGTTTATACCCTATCCCATAGGGGTATATTAGTTTTGATACATAGTTTGTAACATAGAGAAATAATATAGCTACATATACCTCAAAGTATATGGATCGACTCAGAATCGATAGCTGAGTCGATTTAGCCATGTCTGTCCGTCCGTCCGTCCGTACGTCACCAGTTTTTGGGCCTTACATTTTGAGCTAGAAGGATGAAATTTGGTACACGTGCTCTTTGTTGCTCCCAGCAGATCAAGTGTAAACATTTTTAAAATCCGCCCACTGCCACGCCCCCTTTTTAGAAAAACGTGTTTTTTGGCTAAACCATAAGGAATTTTAAAAAAGTGTCTGAGAAACGTAGTTAGAGAATCGTAATATCTATATTTCGTTCATATAAAGTTTTTTGCCACGCCCACTTTTTGGGGGCGTTTTTAATAAAAAAACTTTTTACGGTGAAATTTTAAAATATTCGAAAAAAATTTTGATGCAGAATAGTTAGTAATATTAATATAAACATTTCGTCTATAGACCATTTTAGCCCACGCCCACTTTTTGAGGGCGTTTTCTTACAAAAACCGTTTGTATACCCTACCCCATAGCATATGCAGGAGGAAAACGATGTGTATTGTCAAACAACAAAAGATTCTGATAAACTGTTTGAACAATGTGTTGTGACAATGTCATTTTCTATATTATAGGCTCATAAAGCCCACTTTTTGGAGATATTAATTTTAAGGATGGGATGGGATAGGGTATTAAACGATCCGCACAGGGGATTGTACTCTTCTCATATGTTTATACCCTATCCCATAGGGGGGTATATTAGTTTTGATACTTAGTTTGTAACATAGAGAAATAATTTTGCTACATATACCTCAAAGTATATGGATCGACTCAGAATCGCTAGCTGAGTCGAATTAGCCATGTCTGTCTGTCCGTCCGTCCGTCCGTCCGTCCGTCTGTCTGTTCGTCAGCGGTTTTTGGGCCTTAAATTTTGAGCTAGGATAATGAAATTTGGTATATAGGATCCTCGTCCGTGCCACCAGAACAAGTGTAAAAATTTTTGAAATCCGCCCACTGCCACGCCCCCTTTTTAGGAAAACTTATTTTTTGGCCAAACCGTAAGGAATTTCAAAAAAGTGTCTGAGCAGGATATTTAGACAACCCTAATATCTATATTTCGTTCATACAAAGTTTTTTGCCACGCCCACTTTTTGGGGGCGTTTTTAGTAAAAAACGCTTTTTGTCCAAGTTTTAAAACTTTCGAAAAAATTTTTGATGCAAATACTTCCGCAATGGTAATATAAATATTTGGTCCATAGATCATTTTCACCTACGCCCACATTTTGGGGGCGTTTTCTTACAAAAACCATTTGTATACCCAATCCCAAGGCATTAGCAGTAGAAATACGTTGTTTTTTTGGCGAACCACAAAAGATTTTGATAAACTGTCTGAGCAATATATTGTGACAATGTCATTTTCTGTATTTCATCGCCATAAGGCCTATATTTTGAGGATATTTATAATAACGATGTGATGGGATAGGGTATCCAACGATCCGCACAGCGGATTGTAGCCTCTCATATGTTTTTTTTTAAATTTATGCTGTAGACAGAAAGGTGATGCAGGTGTTTTCTTTGACAAGTTTAATTTCTAATTATTGCATTTTAATCCAGGCAGAGTATATGAAATTGGTATCTTATATGTTGACAGATAAAGTAGAATTTATGCCAAAGACATGCGGCTATCAAATTATTGGCCAACTAAAATAAAAATTCAACTAGGAGTATACTGCTTAGAAATTGTTTCGATTTGTCCACCATGAAGTGAAAAAAAACACCTTATTTTATACCAATTTTAAGATGCTTCAACTACTATAACTTAGCCTTATCCATCATTACATTTCTGAATGTATTTATTTTATTTTTAAACATATGAGAGGCTACAATCCGCTATGCGGATCGTTGAATACCCTATCCCATCCCATCCTTTAAATTAATTTCCTCAAAATATAGGCCTTATGGCGATGAAATACAGAAAATGACATTGTCACTATATATTGCTCAGACAGTTTCTCAAAATCTTGTGTGGTTCGACAAAAAAACAACGTATTTCTATTGCTAATGCCTTGGGATGGGGTATACAAATGGTTTTTGTAAGAAAACGCCCCCAAAATGTGGGCGTAGGTGAAAATAATGTATGGACAAAATGTTTATATTACCATTTCGGAAGTATTTGCATCAAAATTTTGTTCGAAAGTTTTAAAATTTGGACAAAAAGCGTTTTTTTTTTAAAAACGCCCCCAAAAAGTGGGCGTGGCAAAAAACTTTGTATGAACGAAATATAGATATTAGGATTGTCTAAATATGCTACTCAGACACTTTTTTGAAATTCCTTACGGTTTGGCCAAAAAAAAGGTTTTCCTAAAAAGGGGGCGTGGCAGTGGGCGGATTTTAAAAATTTTTACACTTGTTCTGGTGGCACGGACGAGGATCCTATATACCAAATTTCATTATCCTAGCTCAAAATTTAAGGCCCAAAAACCGCTGACGAACAGACAGACGGACGGACGGACGGACGGACGGACGGGCGGACAGACAGACATGGCTAATTCGATTCAGCTAGCGATTCTGAGCCGATCCATATACTTTGAGGTATATGTAGCAAAATTATTTCTCTATGTTACAAACTAAGTATCAAAACTAATATACCCCCCTATGGGATAGGGTATAAAAACGGATGTTTATTACGAAAATCCAAAAAACGAAAGAGGAAGCAAAGCTCAAGACAGCCGCTGTACATATTGACTGAAATTTAGAGAAACAGAAATCTGTGGCAAAAATTGACAGATTATGTAGGTCTGTTGCTGTTTCCCTATTCTATTGGCCATGTTCCGGATTTTAGATTACAACTGCAAGATAAGGTATAGGAACTGAAAATACGGGTATCCCAAGGATCCAAATCAAATAAAGGGCACCAACGTGCATATTTCGCTTTCCAGTGGATAGCTGCGTGAAATCTACTAGAAAATTCCTCTGTACAGTTGAAAAATTTACCTGTGCAGAAAACAAAGACAACCTAGGCCAAGTCTTTCTGTTTAGTCATCCTAATTTCGGGATTAAACTCGAGTTAACTTGAAAAAGGAGTTTTTCAGTCGATTCTGGACTTAGAGTTAAATTCATGTTAACCCAGCAAGTTTGGTGAGTTAACCCTGGATTGAATGATCAGATGTTTTTGACAGATATTATAATTGTAAACAATGGGTGCGTTCCGGATTTCAGTTTTACCAACTTAACTTTGCCGGTGCACTGCTCTCATTGGTCAATCGAGCATTTTTAGTCATGTGACATGGTCGATTGATCAATGAGAACAGTCCATCGGCAAAGTTAACTTGAGAAATCTAAAATCCGGAACACGGCCAATTATTTGCAATTTTATTGAGTTTTTAGCAAATAAATACATGTACCATATATTCAGATTTAGATCTGAGTGACTCGAAATTGGTTGAAATATTTAGTTTAATTTTTTTAAGAAGAATATCGTTAAAAAAACATTTTCATTTGTTCGAGGAAAAGGAAACCAATCTGCTGCTACAGATTCAATACATTTCAATTTCTTTTTGACAACAACATCTATAAATCATCAGTTTTACCATATTGAATCACCACTCATAGTATCAAATTTAATCCTGCACTGAAAAACTGCTTCATTAGTAAACTATAGATTAAATTTAATCTGGGGTTAGTTGACTTGGTGGGTGGCCGCTGTATAGTGATAATGTCTTCGCCTGTTGAGTGGAAGGTGGCGCTTTCAATCCCAGCCAAAATCCAGAACTTCTGCGCGGCAGTTCATCGCAAAAAAGAGTATAGAACTAAATAGAGTCCGCATCTCATACAACTTGTGGTGCTGGCATTGATACCCCAGTGTTCACATTGCTTACCCGGCATCAAACAACAGCATAGACGATGCATACGAACGACGAAAATACCACTTTGCACTAACCGCCGGCGTCTGAAACGGCTACAGAATTTGTAGATGTGTACTCTAGGTAGTTCTATACTCTCTGCTATAAGTCAAAGAAATAAAAAAAAATTGTTAGTTACTCACTCCTAAAAGTATACACCAACTTGAAAGTTCTACCAATATAATGAATAGAAAACACAGTGACCCCCCTAAGTTAGTTCGGAAACCAAATCACTGTCTTTCTTCTTCTTCTCTAAACGCCCACACTGAGCCAAAAAATTTAAAAGTTATTCATTAACCCTTGAGTGCACGTAAATCACAAAAAAATCTGGGTTAACTTAGTACTGAAAACCCGTGACTAACTATGTCATCGCATCCTAGAATAGTACTATCTAGTATCAATACTCTAATTGGATCTTAGTGCCACCAGTCACAGAGATGCAAACAAAATAGCCGCGATATAGTAAATGCTACTAAAGGGTTTTTCATTAATTTTTAGATTTAAATAAAAGGAAATGTGTGTGACATATCATCGAAATTCGGCCATTTTGTTTGTTAACGTACCCATTCATCCCGAAATGGACCTCATCGTTGAAGATGATCTTTCTCCAGAGCCCATTCAGCGAACACAAGTCGTTGTCTATGTCCGTTTACCTTCAGCTCCTGGGTCAGTTGAATTTTATACGGGTGCAAGATGAAGTCACACAAAATTCGCGTGAGTTCTTGTGAGCGACGTGAAATCGACTGCCACGGATCAGGGATGAAAATTGGCTTCTCAGCATTGTATTGAAAGTTAAAAGAAATTGTATTGAAATTGTACTGATTGATTTTGATCATTGTTTGGTGTTTATTGGTGCTATTTATTTTATACAATTATAATATCGTCAGTTCAAAGGTTAAAGTAGGTACAAAATTGATGAAAATATACCATTAAGTGCAGGCATTTAATTTCTCTTAAAAGAAAAAAATCTCTTCTCACTTAGTTTTGTTTTTCAATGCACATAATGGCCGTAACGGTCACTACTTGTGATAATTTTTTCCTTTTATCGCCACTCTTTTGTCAGCTTTTAGTCATATGATCATATAACGGAAATAAAAATTCATTATTTTTGCGAAATCGTGTAATATTTCTGTTTTGAGTAAACTCTCTTGATAGCTTGCCAGGATCACTATTATGTTTAAATTCTTAAAATCGTTGCTTACAGGAGTCATCAAGATTTCGTTCTTCCTATTTCGTCATTTACAAAAAATAGAGTTAAAGTTTTTAGAGTCAAGGCGTTCTCAAATGAAGTGCGATTCTATGGATGCAAAAAAATAAAAAGGCTACAAAATTTCTTGTCTTAAAATTTAGTCGTTTAAATTTTAAAAGGACTTTGAAGGCCCAGTTTTCAGTGCGAGATCATCCTTGTTTCGGGATTAAATTCGAGCTAACTCGAGAAAGCAGTTTTTCAGTCGATTTATAACTAGAGCTAGCCCCGGGATTAAATGATCAGATATTTTTGCCAGACAATAAAATACCAGACAAACATTTTTTTCAATTCGATTTATGTGGAAATTTAATTTAATTTTAAGAAACTAAATGCAGATCTTAGCGACTTGAAATTGTATGAAATATTGAGTTTAACTGTTTTAAGAAAATAAAGATCTGCAAGTTTGCGACAAAAGCGTTTTCATTTGTTTGGGAAAAGGAAACCAAACAGCTGATAAAGTGATTACTGAGCAAAATCGATAAATCATGAATGCTACCAAATGAAATCACCACACACGGAGTCAAATATTATTCTGTACTGTAAAACTGCGAAAGAGCTTGTGCGTGTATAAGGGCTTTCCAACCCATTGTCTTTAAGATGCAGAGCGCTGGCCGGAACCTGATCAACTGAGAGTGATTTAAAATTCGAAACTAATTTTTTTTTAATTATTTGAAATACATACCCTCAAAAATAATTTTGTGTACAATACAATAATGTTCGAAATCCAATACAGGTAAAAATCATTAAGTACATTTCTCTTAAAATCATGTAAATTAACTGTTTTTTTGCTTATAGGAAGTATGGCATCAAGTGTGTAAAAACAAATAACAAGCTAAAAACAAAAATCCATTTTTATCAGCATAACAAGCTGGCCCGTCAAACGTTGTTTTGCCATTATCAAATGGAATGACCGCCTACAGCGCCACCTGTTGAGAATTTTTCAATTTTTCTTTTTTCCTAAACCTTTGCGGAGCAATTACGAACAAATCCGCAGAAGGAAGTATCCAATTTGGTCCAGTCGTTTTCGAGTTTTAAGCATCCGAACAAACCAAGATCCATTTTTATACCCTATCCCATAGGGGGTATATTAGTTTTGACATTAAGTTTGTAACATAGAGAAATAATTTCGATACATATACCTCAAAGTATAGGTATGGATCGATTCAGAATCGCTAGCTGAGTCGATTAAGCCATGTCTGTCTGTCCGTCCGTCCGTCTGTGTGTCACCGATTTTTGGGCCTTAAATTTTGAGCTAGAGTGTTGAAATTTGGTATATAGACTCTTTGGTTGACGAAGCAGAACAAGTGTAAAACTTTTTGAAATCCGCCCACTGCCACGCCCCCTTTTAGAAAAACGTAGTTAAAAGCCAAACGGTAAGGAATTTCAAAAAAGTGTCTGAGCAGCATATTTAGACAATCCTTATATCTATATTTCTTCCATACAAAGTTTTTTGCCACGCCCACTTTTTGGGGGCGTTTTTAGTAAAAAACGCTTTTCGTCCAAATTTTAAAACTTTCGAAAAAATGTTTGATGCAAATACTTTGACCTTCGCCCACATTTTGGGGGCGTTTTCTTATAAAAACCATTTGGTTGCCCCATCCCAAGGCATTAGCAATAGAAATACGTTGTTTTTTGTCGAACCACAAAAGATTTTGATAAACTGTCTGAGCAATATATTGTGACGATGTCATTTTCTGTATTTCGTCGCCATGAGGCCTATATTTTGAGGATATTAATTTTAAGGTGGGATGGGATAGGGTATTCAACGAGCCGCACAGCGGATTGTAGCCTCTCATATGTTTATATATATAGATTGTAATTTTGAAACCCAAAATGTCTTTAAATTGAATTATCTCCTTATTGTATATTTTGTTAGTTAATGACTTTCACCTTTGAACCGACGATATGTCCATTTGTACAAAGACATTTTTCTACTTTAAGATCCGAGAAAATAAGAAGACAGTTGGAAGGTCTAAAAAGAATCATCAAACAAACATAAACTGTATGCGGGCAAAAAAATGGCAAGAAAATTGAAATGAAAATTGGTACTTTCAGTGGTATTCATATAAATTCGAACGGATTTTTGATAGCAAAGCAAATTATGTGATGTTTTGGGTTTTTTAAAACATACAGGGTGGCGCACCAATTGTGCTACAATAAGAAATTCAATTTTTTTTTTAATCGATGTATTTCATTTTTTTTTTATTGGTTAAAAAATTAAATTTTATTTAAATAGTTAGTTGTTTTTAAAGATTATAGATCGCAAATGACCTCCACGCTCTCCCACGCATATGCGGCACCTGATCAAAAAATTATTCATTGCGGCCTGAAGAGTTGAAGTTGGGATCGCCTCAATTATTGTCGTTATGGACTGCTTTAATTCAGTTAAATTCCTGGGCTTCGTTTTATACACCTCTTGCTTGACATAACCCCATAAAAAGAAGTCTGGTGCAGTCAGGTCAGGTGACCTTGGGGGCCAGCGAAGAGTGGAGTTCCTAGAAATTAATTTGTTTGCGAATTTTTTGTTTAGCTCCGCCATAACTGGTCTGGCTATATGTGCAGTTGCTCCATCTTGCTGAAACCAAACGCTGTTGAATGGTATACGTCTTCGGCGCAGTTCTGCGTAAAAAAAAACTCCTTCAACATCTTTAAATAACGGTCCCCATTGACAGTAACGGTTACACCGTTTTCTTCAAAGATGTACGGCCCGACAATACACCTTGATGAAACGTTCTGGGTGCAGTTCCGTCTCATGGAGCATTTCTGGATTAGACTCTTTCCATATACGGCAATTTTGCTTGTTTACATTGCCGTTAAGATCAAAATGGGCCTCATCAGACATGAACAAACAATTGATCAATGTGTTGTCTTCTTCGGCCATTGATATCATTTTTTGGCAAAATTCCAGGCGAACAGGCAAATCCTGAGGGTTTAACTTGCTAGTAATTTGGACTTTGTACGGAAACAAGTTTAAATCGTCATGAAGTATCCGTTGTAATGACCGTCTACTAACTCCAATTTGCCCCGATAAGTTTCGGGTCGAAACGCTCGGATTGGCCTGTATTGCAGATGCTACTGCTGCGATTGTATCCTGAACCCGAACATTGGCATCTCGACGGTACGGCCTTCGTGCGATGCTTCCAGATTCGGCAAACATGTTTACAAACCTCATAATGGTCCATCTACTCGGGATATTACCGCCAAACTGCAAAGCATGGTACCGTTGCACTATCCAAATTCTTTTCTCCGTATCCCAAGCATCCATTTTTATAAATCTAAATAGTAACCTACAAAATAAAAAAAAAATAAGCCGATTACTCACACAGAAAAAAAGTTATTACGTTTTATTTTTGTAGCACGATTCGTGCGCACCCTGTATTTTGATGATAAATACCTATTAAAACATATGAGAGGCTACAATCCGCTGTGCGGATCGTTGAATACCCTATCCCATCCCATCCTTAAAATTAATATCCTCAAAATATAGGCCTTATGGCGATGAAATACAGAAAATGACATTGTCACAATATATTCCTCAGACAGTTTATCAAAATCTTTTGTGGTTCGACAACAAACAACGTATTTCTATTGCTAATGCCTTGGGATGGGGTATACAAATGGTTTTTGTAAGAAAACGCCCCCAAAATGTGGGCGTAGGTAAAAATGATCTATAGACAAAATGTTTATATTACCATTGCGGAAGTATTTGCATCAAAAATTTTTTCGAAAGTTTTAAAATTTGGACAAAAAGCGTTTTTTACTAAAAACGCCCCCAAAAAGTGGGCGTGGCAAAAAACTTTGTATGGACGAAATATAGATATTAAGATTGTCTAAATATGCTGCTCAGGCACTTTTTTGAAATTCCTTACGGTTTGGCTTAAAACTACGTTTTTCTAAAAAGGGGGCGTGGCAGTGGGCGGATTTCAAAAATTTTTACACTTGTTCTGCTTCGTCGGCCAGAGAGTCTATATACCAAATTTGAACTCTCTAGCTCAAAATTTAAGGCCCAAAAATCGGTGACACACAGACGGACGGACGGACGGACGGACGGACGGACGGACGGACGGACAGACAGACATGGCTTAATCGACTCAGCTAGCGATTCTGAATCGATCCATATACTTTGAGGTATATGTATCGAAATTATTTCTCTATGTTACAAACTTAATGTCAAAACTAATATACCCCCCTATGGGATAGGGTATAAATAGCTGCAGCACAAATTGTATCGACTTTTTTATAAAGTGTATTTGTGTACTGAATCGTATCGAAAAATGTACAATTGTGTCGACTTTTGCAACCCTGCCACGGATTCGCCTGCATACTCTCACTGACAGCGGAGATGTTTTCGACAGATCTTGCGTGTCTTCGACGTACGGGTGTTGGTTTATCGTGCTGAACCAGTACACTCAAATCGGCGAAACAGAACACTCATTTTGATAAAACAATTTTATCATTTGCACGTGTTGTTAAACGTCCATGGTGATTTGGCAAAACAGGCTGAATAAATGACAGCCAATTTGACAGATGTAGCTTCAACAATGGGTGCGTTCCGGATTTCAGTTTTACCAAGTTAACTTTGCCGGTGCACTTCTCTCATTGGTCAATCCACTATTTTAGTCACATGACATTTGAGGGAAAATGACTACCGAAACAAGTTAAAAATTTACGCATGGACACCCAGATATGAGTGAAACAGCTGATTTTGCGTCGAAATGTCATGAAGATGTTTTTGATTTCAGTAGCATTGTGGGTTTATTTAGGTTATTTCTTATTTTTGTGTTGAAGAATTATTATTCTTTATAGATAAAAGTAAATAAAAATCTATAAATGTGGAAAAACGAATTGCAAAATAAGGGTTGGTATAGTTTGACATCTACCTGCCATTCATTAAGATTTTGCGTTCCACATCGTCTCGCCTCATTTTGCACTTGAAATCTTAATCCGGAACACGGCCAATATGGCCGTTTATCAACTTTCAAAGTTTGCAAGACCCTTTTTCAACCCCATTCATATAGATTCAAAGCCTTACTTCTTTCATCCATTAATAGTGGACATCTTTCGTTTGATATATCCCCTAGTAAACAGTCTCTTGCAGCGGGCACTGTAACAATCACAACGCGCAACTAGTGAGGAACTTTCTCGCTTGGCTAGTTCAGCGGTTTTTTTTTTCATCATTAATTTTCCAAAGTAGCTAAAGAGTCGTTAGTCTCCCTCATGACAAGAGTCCACCAACGAATGGCTAGACTATTACAGACAATCCGAGGCTTAGTATAGGCAACCAATTTGTTGTTGTTGTTTACATCAAAGCGCGTTTGGACCGGTACAGCACGCTTTGCTGGCTCTGCCGTGTCGATTTTATTGTTTAATATGCAAAAGAAATTGTTACCCGCTTGGGCTCACCTGGTTGTGCTGGCGTGGACACCTTAATGAGTGACTTCCCTCCATAAAGGAACATTCTATTCCCTCTATCTTGGAGGGAATATCTAAGTATCTGGGGGCATTTGAAAACAACACATGAACAATAAAAACGAAGAAGCTATACAAAGGGAAATCCAGCAACAACTACGCCAAGCTTCCGACTCTCAGTTATAAGGTTCACACATATGTTTGTGTAACTACGTGTGTGAACCCTATGACGAAGTTATAGTCGGTTCGGTGGTGGTATCACAGTTGTACGCTCAAGTCTTATTATAAAATAATTATTCGTGGAGTCAAGTCAAGTACGGCACGAACCAGAGGCTCGTCCGCAGTGTTTAAGTATCACCTTTCCTCGATCCGGTCAATTCGATTGATTTTTTTATTGTTGTCGTCGTGTTGGTTGTTTTATTTTGTTTAAACGTCAATTCCGGTTTATACACACGCGTGCCAAATCAGTGTGGCGGCGGGTGGTTTGTCGGTGTCGTTGAGGTTTGTTTACCATCCGGTGTGACAGCTGCCTCTGAGTTGAGCACAGATCCGAAGGAGGCCAATTCATGTAATAAAATTAATTCAGAGAAATAAAAAAATAAAGTGTTTTGTGCGAAAAGATTCAGATATGTATCTGAAAATCTGAGAATCAGTGTTTGTAGTTTCGTTTATTTATTCATTTCATTTCATTTGTGGGTGTGAAAGCGAGTCGATGATGTTCTTTCGAAAATTGTGTCGCAACAATGGTGTACAGATCCCCACAGCAGGTAAGATGTCTTCACTTACAAAACAATACATAACCTATTTTATAGATTGATGTGTCACTGTCACTGTTAAGAAGATTATTATGCATTAACGGATTGAGTTACACATTTTGTAGTGACTTTGTGGTCAGACGAACGAACATAGATCGTTGGTGAAATTGTGTTGATGTTGTCATTTTTTATTGATGTTTACGAAGTGGATTTCATTTTTGTTGTGCAGTAGATAACGTAGTACCTATGTACTACTTCCTCTTCTTTGCATAAGCAGTAAATCTGGGTCGATTTGTTTTCTATCTTCTTTCGTTCTATTTCCGTTTGGAAGATTTACAATTGTTGAAGTTATTTTTTTAGACTTTAAGCATGAGAATACGCAAAAACATGAATCTGTCCTCGCGCGGTTTTTTATCATTATCGCGATCCAGGAAATACGTTGGAAAGGATTAGGAATACACAAACGAAAATCATGCGACATTTATTACAGCCACCCAAGGCTGCACATGTTAGGATGCAGATTCTTTGTGGTGAAAGGACTTAGGTCAAGAATAATCGACTTTAAGCGGGTTTGTTATCGCCTGGCTGTGATCCGCATCAGGACAACGTTTTGCAACATCAGTTTTACATTTGCAAACGCCCCTACCGACGAGAATGAATACCCTATCAAGTAGAAAATGTACGACCTCCTGGATGGAGCCGATAGGGAATACGATGTTAAAATCATACTAGGGGAGTTCAATGCGAAAATCGGTAAGACAAAGGTCTTTGGCGGGTTATAACGGGTCCGCCATTTAACGTTTTTTTTTTCAACTAGTGCTTATTTCGTGAATGGTAACACTTAGCTCATGTCTGATTTGACAGATAATTAGTTTTATCCTTCCGGTGAACGAATATGGTTGTGTATACGCTTGAACAACGCTGGGAAATATTACGACATTACTTTGAAAATCATGGTAATGTTGCAGAATGTGTGCGAAAATTGCGTATGTTCGTTATCTTGTGAAAAAAAGTGAAAGAAACTGGCATCCTCATCGATAAACCAAAGCGTGAAAAGCCAAAAACAGTGCGTACACCCGAGAATATTGCTGCTATGGCAGAAAGTGTGCGTGAAGCGCCATCAACATCAATTCACCGTCGTTCTCAACAATTGAACATTTCGGAGACATCATTGAGACGAACTTTGCATAAAGACCTTGGTATGACGCCATACAAAGTCCAATTGGTTCAGGAGTTGAAGCCAACTGACCATCCAATGCGTTTTCGCTTCGCTAAGTGGGCCTGCGATCGACTTAGAGAAGATGCCGATTTTGCCAAAAAAATCATCTTTTCAGATGAAGCTCATTTTGATCTTGGCGGGTATGTAAACAAGCAAAATTGTCGCATTTGGGGCACAGAAAACCCGCACGCATACATTGAAAAGCCGATACACCCAAAACGAGTCACTGTTTGGTGCGGATTTTGGTCCAGAGGCATAATTGGGCCATTTTTCTTCGAAAATGAGCAAGGAGTGGCCGTTACAGTCAATGGCGATCGTTATCGGGCAATTTTGAACGAATTTTTGTTCACAAAAATTGAAGAGGAGGATATTGGCAACATTTGGTTTCAACAGGACGGCGCTACGTGCCACACAGCCCAAGCTACACTCGATGTTTTGCGCCCTGTTTTTGAAGATCGCATTATCAGCCGCAGAGCTGATGTCGTTTGGCCACCTTGGAGCTGCGATTTGACACCGTTGGACTATTATTTGTGGGGTGCCGTAAAAGATAAGTGTTACGCTGACAAGCCAGAGACAATTGACGTTTTAAAAGACAGTATTCGTGAATCCATTGGTGAAATAAAGCTGCACACAATCGATATGTGCTTAAAAATTGGACCTATCGTGTAGGCTACTGCATGGCCAGCCGAGGCATCCATTTGAATAAAATTATTTTCCATTATTAACCGGAAGGATTGTACTGTCAAATAAAAAAAGGCAGCATGTAATATCGATAGGTTCCAACGACTTCGAATCCGCAAAGCAACCTGGCGATCTCCAGATGGTCGAATCGCCAACGAAATCGACCATGTGCTCATAGATGTGAAGCACGCATCCAAAATCCTGGATGTGCACACATTCAGATGGGTAAATGTCAACTCCAACCATTGCAGCCAAATTCATAGCCCAAAAGTTCATCGCGAAGAAGCTGTAATAAAAGAGACTTCCGATTGGAAGCCTTAGTAAGCCGGAGATTGCTAGAGTCTACGAACAAAAGCTGAAAGAGAGACTCCCCGCTGTCCCCTTATCCTCCATTAATGTCAACACCCAGTGGATACAGTATCGCAATACATTCCGAAACCACCATAGGGCTACCATCCACCCCCGAAAAGATGTCCTGGTATCATGGTATTTGCAAGTACCATTAAGAAATGACAGACTTCTTCGACCACATTTTGGTTGCCATTGCGCAGAGCCTGTAATAATGAGAGTATTGCTGTGATCTATCAATTCGTCACCGTTCTCAAGGTTTGGGCATCTCTTATGGAACATGGCGTATTTTATAGAGTGGTCTCTTCCAGCGGAGCCTTTTAAATACGGTGGTGATGTTTTGATAGGGAGTCATCAACCAAGTTGATATGGGTGGAAAAAAACATGCCCGATGACTGGACAATCAGCTCCATATGCCCCATCTACAAAAAAGGCGATCCTATGTCTTGCAAGAACTGTCGAAGCATATCCCTGCTTAACGTCGCATACATGATCCTATCCAACGTACTGTGTGAACGTCTAAAACCGTTCTGCAACACACTAATCGGCACGTACCAGTGTGGACTCCGGCCCGGCAGATCGACTACAGACCAAATTTTCACACTGAGGCAAATCCTGGAAAAGACCAACGAATTTCAAGTCGAAACTCACCACATATACATCGTCAGGAGCTCTATATGGCGATGGCCGAATTCGGAATCCCGGCAAAACTGATGCAGCTGTGTCGTGTGACGCTGGAAAACACGCGCTGCAAAGTGCAGTTTGGAAGTAGCTCCTCCGAACTGTTTCAAACATGCACCGGATTTCGGCAAGGAGACGAGTTATCATGTGACTTCTTCAATCTCGTACTGGAGCAGATAACGCGGAGGGCAGGTGTCAACACGGAAGGCACAATTTTCAACAGGTCCGTCCAGCTGCTGAGCTATGCGGACGATATTGACATCATCGGTCGCTCCCAGCGTGCCGCGGTAAAAGCGTTCACGGCGATTGAAGAACAGGCGAAGTCCGTTGGCCTTGAAGTAAATGAGGACAAGACTTAGTACATGCTATCAAAAAACAAACAAGCATCTGTCCACCGCTTAGGACGAAACATCACTATTGATAGCAGCAATTTCGAGGTAGGTAAGGAGTTCACCTACCTTGGAGTAAACATAGACTCCACGAATGACACTCCACTATGGTGTCCGGCAAAGAATTAACCTAGGAAACCGTTGCTTCTTTGGTTTGTCGAAACAACTGGGTTCAAAACTCCTCAAAGGACGAAATGTGTGCTCTACAAAACCCTTATCCTTATTGGACGATAAGCAAGAAGGAAGAGCTGATACTGGGCTCCTTCGAAAGAAAAATACTTCGGCGGATTTTTGGGCCTGTGAGCGAGGAGGGCGAATGGAGGAGAAGATACAACCGCGAACTCTATGAGCTGTACCAAGATGTGGATGTAGTCCAAAAAGCCAAAAAAAAGTCGATTACATTGGCTCGGCAACATCGAGCGAATGGACAATAATGCTCCAGCTCAGAGGATCTTCGAATCCCAGCCCCCTGGTTCTAGAAGGCAAGGAAGACCGAAACCAAGTTTCAAAGACCAAGCCTTCGAGGATGCCAAAGCACTTATTCTAGACAACTGGAGCAGCGAACCTGGAATCACGAGTCGGGAGCCCGATAAGTAAGTAAAACTTTACAAAAAAAAAAAAAAACAAATTTTTGGCGCAACGGGCTCCTTAGTACCCAGTGCCTAGCTTTCTCACAACCATTCATGTGTGCGTGTGTTCTTCTTGCACCGGACCTCCGGTTGTATGTCGAATCCGAACGGCTTAGTTGAGATAAGCTATTCTTGACAATTGATACTACTCGAATGATTTGTCAGATCATCACGAGAGGAGGTCCAGTGAAAAATCATTAAGGTGTTGCCACGGCTGGGAATCGAACCCAGACCGCCAACTGACTGGTTTACATTTTAATTTCGGTTTGTTGGCCTTGGAACAGCTTCTTGATCTATGTTTTTTTTTATAACGACGAATATCATTTTTGATTAAACGGCTACGCTAAATTGCAGTATTTCAGCCAATGAACAGCCAGAGCGATCCAACAGTTCCCAATGGAACCCGAAAAATGCACGCCTTGATGCGGTTTATGTGCAGAGATGATACCGCATTTGATCGAGACTATTTAAGGGTTATTCGTGGACAACATTTGAATGAAATTATCTACTTTTAAACATAAAACGGCATGAACCAAACTAAGACCTTGAATAAGGATTTTCCCCAATACATTGATTTTTAGTATTTGACAAATATCCAGTGTGAGTTCACACGCGGTAGAAGTGAAACTGAATTCTGCTTAATTTCTCTCTCTCACTCTATCTCTCTGTCTACCACCTCCATAGTGTATTCATGTCATTCCAGATGAGTTAAACTAACATATTGACAAATAATTGACTACACTACATTTGAAAAATGTATTTTGATTAGTTTTCAACCTTGTTTCAACTTTTTCTTACCCCGAAACTCAGTTCCCTCGCCTACAAAACCGGTTTTATGAAAGTTGAACTCATCTCATTCTCTTACAGTAACACGTGGTGTTCCCAAGCGTTCACATGGTTTCGGTGATCAGGCGACAACCGATATTTTGTTTGATCTCTTTTTCGTTCCACTTTTTCGTTTTATTAAATCGAATTCAAAAGAAGTTTCACTTCAGAAACACAATCATACAAATATCACTATTAGTCCCTTCTGCAAGATCTCCAGTGTGAAGCTATTCCCTCTTCATTGTAAGCACAAAATCCAACCAAAATCCTAAACCCAACGCAACGCTCCACCTTTCCAGAAGACTTCCAAATATCGATTAAACCGTCAAACATTTAAAAGGCAATCTTAGTCAAAAGTACAATTATACAACTCATACATCAAATCTGAATACGTCATTCCACCCGAATCAGACCACATACCAATTTTCATCCTCATCTTGCAGCCTCTCTCATCCAATCTGTCCTTTTCAAAGTACCGTATTTACACCCACAAACGTAAGAGACGTTCCCGATATCTAGCACCTCGTTTTAAAATGTCGTCTTTTGAAAAACACCGTCCTTCCTGAAAGCAACACTCCAATTCCAAAAATACATCTTCATTATCCCTAATCACATACACATCTAAAACTCAATCAAATCTACCTGTTTGGATGAAAGCTTCAATTACCAACTCCAAACGTCGGACACACCACCTTCACTAAAACACATTTATGACCCCAAAATCAGCTGTCATTTCAACAGTCAGAGAGAAATAACCATTTTGGCCATCTACATGTCACCAAATGTCGCATCCATATATGTATAGTGCGTACCAAATCAGTTGGCCAACGGTCGATTGCGCAGAGAGAGGATTTAAGGGGAATTTAAAATATTTTGCAATCAATTTTAAGAGACCTGCGCAGTAGAATGCCCAACTGGTTTGGTTTGCACTAGTTTGCCAACGGTCGAATGCGCAGAGAGAGGATTTAAGAGCAATTTAAGATATTTTAAAATAAATCTTAAGAGACCTGCGCAGTAGATTGGCCAACTGATTTGGTACGGACTATAGCAACTTTCGCTTGTTTCCTTACAACAATGGATGAGTTTCATAATTTGATCTTGTTCACACAAAATCCCACGTATCCAAATTTACTTATTGACATATGACACACTTTGATGGTTGGGTGTTGTAGAACGAGGGTAGACTCTGATTGGCGTTAACTTGGCAATGCCCAGTGTTGCAACTCTGACTACACATCAAATGTGCTTATCTTTACCTCCAAGTGGAAACCATCGGGTACTGGTCTCATCCAACCGGATTTGACTTGCTAAACGATAAGTGCGAGTGTTGATAACACGACGAAAAACAGCAACACTATAAACACCCTGGTGAGAATGGCACGGAAGAATACCCGGCCTGCTGTCCCAGGCGAACCTAGATGAGCTGCTCTGACATATTCGGACAACAGGTTGTCTAGGAATTTCAAGGGTTAGTCAGGCCCCTTGAACAGAGATGGTGGCGGATGAACCGAAAGGCCAACGGCAGCGCTCAATCCCGTAGTGGATACTGATGGCCCCGTGTCCTAGGGGTATCTAATAAATTGGAACTGGCCCTCCAGGTTGGGGGTTGTGCTTTGGGTTAACTACCCACCCACAGAAAAAAATCATGGTTACGAAGCAACCAATAGCCTCGGAAAGGACGGGTTTTATTGTTGACGACCCTGCTAAACGAAAAAAGGACAACGACGTTCGTGTCTGCACCTGGAATGTGAGAACATTAAACAGGAGAGGTGCAGGCGAACAACTAGCGGAAGCCCTAAACTGCTACAAAGCAGACATTACTGCCATCCAGGAAATACGATGGGATGGGCCGGGCAAAAAGAGGATGAAAAACTGTGACATATACTACGGACCGTGTTATAGTGAGCAGAAACAGCGACTATTCGGATGCGGATTTGTTATAAGTGCCAGACTTAGGCAAGAAGTCTTATGTTTCCAAGACATTAGCGAACGCATAGTAACAATCCGCATCAAGGCCAAATTCGCCAACATAAGCCTTATATGCGCTCACGCTCCGACGGAAGAAAAAGATGATATAGCTACGAGCTCCTCGACAAAACCTATGAGCGACTACCGAAGTACGATGTTAAAATCGTGCTGGGAGATTTTAATGCAAAGGTAGGAAGAGAAGACATCTTTAGAAGTATTGTCGGAAAACATAGCCTACACGACAACACGTCTGGTAACGGACTTAGGCTAATTGATTTCGCTACGGAACGAAATGCCACTATAGCCAGCACACGGTTTCCTCACCTCGATATCCATAAGGGGACATGGCGGTCTCCAGATCAACGAACAGTCAACCAAATTGATCACATTGCGATAGATAAGAGGCACGCATCCAGTATTTTGGATGTCCGAACATTCCGAGGAGCTAACATCGACTCGGATCACTACCTTGTAGCAGCCAAGGTAAGAATGCGGATATCCACCACGCCACAACAATCCAGAAATACTGTGAAAAAATTTAATGTCGGAAGACTGCAATCGCAAGAGACCGCCAAGACCTTCGCACAACGCGTATCCCTTAACATCTCGATTAACACCATACCACCAGCATCGAATGTCGAAGAGCAATGGCAACGATGCCAACAGGCCATTAGATCAGCCGCAACTGATGTGCTAGGTTTCTCGCGCCCACCAGCAAGAAACCCCTGGTTTGATGAGGAATGCCGACAGATGCTCGCAGCCAAGAACGAGGCCTACAAGGCTAAGCTGCAGGTGAAGACGAGAGCTGCCATTGAGCTCTATAGGCAAAGAAGAAGGGAAGAACATCGGCTTTTCAGCAAGAAGAAAAAAGAGCAAGAAAAGCGCGCGATCGAGGATATAGAGAGGTGCCACTCCAGGAACGATGTTCGCAAGTTTTACCAAAGTGTAAAACGTCAAAGCCAAGGACACAAGGCTCGAACAGAATCCTGTCGAGATGAACAAGGAAATATTGTAGTTGAGACACAGTCGATGCTGAGGATATGGAAGAACCACTTCTGCAGACTGTTAAACGGCGATGACGAACAACATTCCGCTGTCAGGCAGAACGAACCATTCAATATTGGCAACGACAGCGAAAACTGCCAACCACCCGACCTGAGTGAAGTGAGGATAGCAATATCTAAACTCAAGCTTAATAAGGCTGCCGGAAATGACGGCCTTCCCGCTGAGCTCTATAAGGCCGGCGGAGATGACTTGGTAAGTAACATCCACCAACTCATAAGCCAAATCTGGTCGGATGAAAATATGCCTGAAGAATGGAACCTCAGCATCGTTTGCCCGATCCACAAAAAAGGAGACCCTCTGAACTGCGCCAACTACAGAGGCATAAGTCTCCTCAACATCGACACAAGATCCTATCTGCCGTAATATCTGCCGTAATATGTGAACGCCTGAAACCGTTTACCAACAACCTGATTGGCCCTTATCAGTGTGGTTTTAGGCCAGGAAAGTCCACAACCGATCAAATTTTCACACTTCGGCAGATCCTGGAAAAAACTCAAGAAGTCCAAATCGATACCCACCACCTATTCATCGATTTCAAAGCCGCATATGACAGCATTTATAGAGACGAACTGTACAGAGCCATGTCTAGTTTTGGAATACCGCCCAAACTCGTCCGTTTGTGTAGGATGGAGATAGAGAATTCTCGCTGCTCCATCAGGGTCGGAAACGACCTCACCGACACATTCGATACCAAAAAAGGATTTAGGCAAGGCGATGCGCTGTCATGTGACTTCTTTAATCTGATTCTTGAGAGAATTGTGCAAAACTCCAAAGAACGTCACCATTGACAGATATAACTTTGAGGTAGTACGGGACTTTGTCTACCTCGGCTCCGCTATTAGCTCTGACAACAACATCTCGTCAGAAATTAAACGAAGAATTACTCTTGCCAACCGCTGTTTCTTCGGGCTAAGAAGGCAATTTAGTAGTAAAGCCCTCACTCGAACTACTAAGGAAACCCTATATAAGACCCTGATCATCCCAGTCCTGCTCTACGGCGCTGAAGCATGGACCGTATCAAAAGCGGATGAAGAAATCCTTGGTAGATTCGAGAGGAAAATTCTTCGAAAAATCTTCGGTCCCGTTTGCGTTGACGGGCTATGGAGACGAAGATTCAACCAAGAACTATACGAGCTGTACAGCGACATGCCCCTGGTCAAAAAACTCCGCATTGGACGTTTAAGATGGCTAGGACATGTAGAACGGATGGACACCAATACTCCGGCTCGCAGAGTCTTCGATTCCCAGCCAGACGTCGGACGCAGTAGAGGAAGACCTCGCCTTAAGTGGCGCGCACAAGTGGAAACCGACCTCAACCAACTTGGAGTGCGCAACTGGAGGCAGTTAGCTAAGGACCGGGCTAATTGGAGAGGCATGTTGGTTGAGGCCCAGGTTCATTCCGGACTGTAGCGCCACTTAAGTAAGTAAGTATATGACACACTTTCTTGGTAAATGCCTATTGTTGCCATAAAAAAAAAATGTGAAAGACAAGTTTCTCAAAAAGCGGGACTTGGCGGAACATTTTTAAAATATTTAATATTTTTAATATTAATTCTTTGTAAAAAAACAGTTTATTTGTATATTACTCAGTCAGCAATGTAATTTTTAAAAATTTGGGAGAAACAGGACGAAGAATTGAATTATAGTGCTATTACGTTAGCACTATAAGAAAACTACAAGCTTAACGAGCGCAAATACCTGCTGACTAGTGACAGTGCGGGTTAATGTTTTGACAACAGAGATAATGTCTTCAATAATAATTGCTCCGAAATTTTAATTGGTAGCGTTCAGACCAGAAAATTGGATACTTACAAGATTTAGTCAACCTCGCAGTAGCGCATTCTGACACTCCAATTTTGCAAGACCTTGTTGATGGTCTGTAGGGGGCTGTAGATCATGTATTGTTTCCGGATTGTTGGCATATTGGTCTTTTACGGTTCCCCATAAAAAAAAAGTCCGAAGGCGTCAAAAAGTCCGAAGGCGTCAAAAAGTCCGCGGTCAATTGACATCGCCAAGAGGGATGACAACACGATTTGGAAAATTTGGTTGGCAAATGATCGACTGTGGCATGGCGCGCAATCCTGCATGAACCAGAGGTCGTCCAAACTCATGTCTTCAATCTCAGTAAGAAAAAAGTCGGTTAACATGGCTCTGTAACGCCCACCATTGCCCGAAACGTTGTTCCCAGCCTCATTTTCAAAGAAAAATGGTCCAATGATGCCACCACTCCACAATCCGCACCAAAATATAACTCTCTTTGGATGCATCGGCTTCTCGACAATAACGTGCGGGTTTTTCGAGCCCCAGAGGCGGCGATTTTGTTAGTTAACATAGCCTTATCTGAAAAGATGATTTTATTTTACACAATATTTCCCAACGGTGTTCAAGCGTAAAGCTACTCATTTCGTTCCGCGGAGGTATGATATCGACTTTCTGTCAAGATTTCAAGCGGGAAACAGCAGTTTAAAAGAAACCACCAGATGGCCTGTAGATGGACAATAAAAATGAAGATGTCGAAAAAGTGGGTCATTGGAGGGACATTTCCTTAAGCGGGACCCTTGGAGGGACAAAGCTTCAAAAGCGGAGCTGTCCCGCCAAATGGGTGACATCTGGTAACCGTATGCATACCGGTGCACCAACGTACTTCTCCAACCAATATGCCAACAAGAAACCATCCCATTTTATGCACACCAACGTACGTGTTGCCTGAGATAGAAGTCCATACATCCGTTAATTACACACGATCAAACAGCCACAAGCACAGCCGTCGAAAAATAAGTTTCGCTTTAAACAAACCTGGTAAACCAAAAAAACACGCGATCACCGACATCAAGCAGAGTATGATGTGGTTTCTGCTTGGATGGGGAACCGGATCGTGATGTTTTAATGTTTCATAAAATCCAATTCACACCGAAAAGAAGTTTCACTTCAAAAAGTCCGGAAGCTCTAATTGGATCACCCTTTAGTTGCTGTCATTTTCACAAATAAGAGTTATCTCTACAAAATAGTCACTTTTCCTTCAATTAGAAATGTTTTATGTGTTTAAATCTTACCCGCAGATATTGAACGAAAACTATATGTTGTGGTTCATTAAAATTTTGTTGTGTTTCTGTAGGAGTCAGGAGTAGACCCAATCTACCAAACTTCTTCGAAAACGGTCATATCCTCTCCGTAGTTTGTAGTTGGGCGTAGTTTATTAATTTTTTTCGCGAATAACTTCCCAATGCAGTTTTCAATTTAATTAAAATTACTTTCCGTCAGCTCTCTGTCATCACCATTTCCCTCGCAGAGATATTCGCTTGTCAAAACCCCATAACACCGTTACATTCCACCCTCAAAAATCTGAAACTTAAATATTGACTACTCACCATAAAGCTGGTCCGCATCCGCACACACACTCTCTCTCTCTCTCTCTCTCTCTTCCACATGTGATTAACGCTCACGTTTTGTTGTAAAATTCACTCGTTTTTACATAGTTTTCTGTGTTCCAGTAACAGTACATTTATTTATTCGCTGGCAGTCGTTTGCCATTGTAAATGTAAAGCGTCTCATAATCCTTCCGCGTTTTTCGCCCATTTTTTCTGCGAGTCATTGTCAAACATATAATACAAGCACCCTCTACGCGTCTGCCTCTTGCCCAAGGATGTGAGCGTGCCTTTAAATTTAATATTAGTTTAACGGCTTTGTTCCCGAATCCTGTGCCCGGTTATATGCTCTGTGTATGAATATTCTCGCATTGGGAATCAACTTTATCATGGACCAGGAAGTAGAGAATCCTTTAGAAAAAAAAAACACCAACCATTCCCCAGAGGGAGAGTTTATATTCGCTCTCAAAAAACAAAACTCAGTTTTTGTGTGAGAGTTTTGTTTTAGTTCATGGTGTTTGGTGGTGCAATTGTTTTACGCCCCGAGGATGGTTCACTACTTCACCCGTCATAATATCCTTGTGTGTGAATTAAAATTTCATGCATGCGAATTATTTTATTCTCTCGCGTCGGCAATGTTTTTAGGGTGCAAGTAGCGGTGGTTTCAAAGGACTTTCATTTTAAGTCGGAGATGGATATGTATGACGGATGGCAGAAAACAATTTGTAAAACGGTGCAATGAACGCATACACTGGCGCGGGACAATAATTGCGCTGAGTAGGGTGTCGATGTCGGTGTTGAGCTGTAAGGATTTTGTTAACCATTATAACCTTATGGAGAGTGTGTTTGAGGAATGTGTACACCAGAACTAGGTAGATTTAATGAACGGATTTTATGTGGACCAATTTAAAAAGTCTTACTGGTCTTTGTAGTCAAGCAGGGTACAAACAGAAAAAGAAATGTTCACAATACGAGAGTTTTTAATTGGAGCATTAAGTCCTTTTCACCTGATCGTTGCCAGCTGTAAATATCTTTTGGTACCTACACTCAGAGTCAACGATATATTCTAGTAAATATTTTGATGAAAGACTTAAACTTAAGCTTAGGTTTTGTTCAGGTTGAGTTCATCAGATAGTTTAAAAAAAAAACATATCAGCTAGGTGATGCACCCCATTGCCCATACACTGAATAAGCCGATTCCTGAACTTTGTAATGATCCTTAACAGCAGCTGGTATTTTGGTATTTTGGCATTTTCTGCCACAATGTTGGACTTTAGATCTTAGGTTCTTTGGACGGTTGACATAGATAAACAGGGCTTTAAAACAAATCTCACAAGAAAATCACAAGGGCCCAAATCGGAGATCGGCCTGCCACTCTAATTGGCCCCTTATCGAACCATCGATGTTCTTGATGGGTTCTGCTCGGGTTGCTCGATTCTGTTGAAACTAAAAGACCCCTAAGTCCTAATTCAGTCCTCCAACATGTTTCAACCACTGTGTCCTTCTCGTTCAGACATTTCCTGCATAATCGCCAACTTTAACGGATAGCAATGAAGGTTATCTTGAAGAATTTCTCTCACTTAACAATCGGAGCAGATGCTGCAAGAGCAGACCTATGTTTGTGTGCAGGACGACGTGCATGATGCATGATTATAGCTCTCACTGTGTTCTCTGGTGATCTGATGGGCAGACGGACTTCAATTCTTCTTTTTGTCACACTCGCGGTTTGATCGTATTCCATGATACAATTGGTTTCCGGTCCAGGAGAGGCCCAAGTGGGGTACATTGAAGTGATTTCGAAAGCTACTCTGGATTGCGCATCATTTCGAAACGCTTTGTAACATCAAGGCCAAATTCGGCAACATAAGCCTTATATGCGCTCACGCTCAGACGGGGAAAAAGATGATGTAACTAAGGATTGCTTCTACGAGCTCCTTGACAAAACCTATGGGCGACTACCGAAGTATTATCTTGAAATCTTGCTGGGAGATTTTGACGCAAAGGTAGGAAGAGAAGACATCTGTAGCAGTGATGTCGGAAAACATAGCCTACACGACAACACGTCTGTTAGCGGACTTAGGCTAATTGACTATCCATTAGAAGTCATGGCGGTCTCCAGAACAACGACCAGTCAATCAAATTGATCACATTGCGATAGACAAGAGGCATGCATCCAGTATTTTGGATGTCCGAACATTCCGGCTACTATCGACTCGGACCACTACCTTGTTGCAGCCAAGATCGCAACATTCCGCAAAGGCCTTCGCGGAACGCGTATCCCTTATCCATTTGATTAACATCATACCCCCAGCATCGCATGTGGAAGAACAATGGCAACGATGCTAACAAGCAATTTGATCAGCCGCAACTGATGTGCTAGGTTTCTCGCACCCACCAGCAAGAAACCCAAGGTTTGATGAGGAATGCCGACAGATGCTCGCAGCCAAAAACGAGGCCTACAAGGCTAAGCTGCTGGTGAAGACGAAAGATGCCATTGAGCTCTATAGGCAAAAAAGAAGAGAAGAACACCGGCTTTTCAGAAAGAAGAAAAAAGAACAAGAAAGGCACGCGTGTAAAATGTCAAAGCCAAGGATACAAGGCTCGAACAGAATCCTGTCGAGATACAAAAAAAAAAATACAAATTTTTGGCGCAACAGGCTCGTTAGTACCCAGGGCCTAGCTTTCTCACAACCATTCATGTGTGCGTGTGTACTTCTTGCACGATGGCGGGACCTCCTGTTTTATGCCGACTCCGAACGGCTAAGTTGAGATAAGCTATTCTTGACAATTGATACTACTCGGATGATTTGTCAGATCATCACGAGAGGAGGGCCAGTGAAAAATCATTTAGGTGTTGCTACGGCTGGGAATCGAACCCAGACCTCCTGCGCGGCAGTTCATCGCACTAACCATCGCGCCACTGAGCCGAGATGAACAAGAAAATATCGTACTTGAGACACAGTCGATGCTGAGGGTATGGAAGAACCACTTCTGCGATGACGAACAACATTACAATGTCAGGCAGAACGAACCATTCAATATTGGCAACGACAGCGAAAACTGCCAACCACTCGACCTACGTAAAGTGAGGATAGCAATATCTAAACTTAAGCTTAACAAGGCCGCCATAAATGACGGCCTTCCCGCTGAGCTTTATAAAGCCGGCGGAGATGACTTTGTAAGTAACATCAACCAACTCATAAGCCAAAATCTGGTCGGGTGAAAGCATGCCTGAAGAATAGAACCTCAGCATCGTTTGCCCGATCCACAAAAAAGAAGACCCTCCCTCTGAACTGCGGCAAATATAGAGGCATAGGTGTCCTCAACATCACCTACAAGTTCTCTCTGCCGTAATATGTGAACGCCTGAAACCTGATCGGCTCTTAGCAGTGTGGTTTTAGGCCAGGAAAGTCTACAATCGATCAAATTTTCACACTTCGTCAGATCCTGGAAAAAACCCAAGAAGTCCAAATCGGTACGCATACCACCTGTTAATTAATTTTAAAAGCGCATGCGACAGCATTTATAGAAACGAACTATACAGAGCCATGTCTAGTTTTTGGTATACCGCCCAACCTCGTCCGTCTGTGCAGAATGACGGTGGAGAATTCTCGCTGCTCCATCAGCGTCGGAAACGACCTCACCGACACATTCGATACTAATAAAGGATTTAGGCAGGGTGATGCACTGACATGTGACTTCTTTAATTTGATTCTTGAGAGGATTGTGCAAAACTCCCAAGCCAACACCAGAGGAACAATTTTCCAAAAATCGGTTCAACAACTAGCATCTGCCGACGATATTGACATCAACGTTTTGTCATATCCACGTTCGCTAGTATAGATATAAGGAAGCAGCAAAATAGGTTTAGCTGACTAAGACTAAGTATGCTGTCAACAAGAAACGACACACAACATCGAAGAATTTTACAGAATGTCACCATCTCCTAACTCGGCTTCGCTATTAACTCCGAGAACAACATCTCGTCAGAAATTAAACGAAGAATTACTCTTGCCAACAGCTGTTTCAGTAGTAAATCCCTCACTCGAACTACTAAGGAGATCCTATATATATAAGACCCTGATCATCCTAGTCCTGTTCTACGGCGCTGGTCGATGGCCTTGGTCGATTTGAGATGAAAAAAATTATTTGAATAACCTTCGGTCCCATTTGAGTTGACGGGCTATGGAGATGAAGATTCAACCAAGAAATATACGAGCTGTACAGCGACATTGACATACCCCTGTTCAAAAACTTCGCATTGGACGTTTAAGATGGCTAGGACATGTAGAACGAATGGACACCAATACTCCGACTTGCAGAGTCTTCGATTCCCAGCCAGATGTCGGACGCAGTAGCGGAAGACCTCGCCTTAAGTGGCGCGCACAAGTAGAATCCGACCTCAACCTACTTGGAGTGCGCAACTGGAGGCATTTAACTAAGGACCGGGCTAATTGGAGAGGCGTGTTGGTTGAGGCCCAGGTTCATTTCGGACTGTAGCGCCACTTAAGTAAGTTTATATAGCTCGACAGAAAGGCCGATTTCCGGCAGCCTCAATAAGCTTGAGTTTAGTTATTGCTATCCTTACATCACTAAGGTCGGGTGGTTGGTAGTTTTTCATATTCTCAGCTTCGACTGTGACCCAACTACGATCCTTGTTCATATCGACATAATACAATTCACGAATATAAGTGATTTGATATTCCGTTTCCAGACGTGGTGTTGTTTAGGCAATGTTTTCCGAGAATATTTCTTAAGATGTCCTCTCTGCTTACCTTGCTATAAATTCACCCAGCACGATTTTAACTATGACATCAGGTCAATTCCAAGAGCTCGTGGTATCAGTCCGTAGGTACTTGGCAATGTTATCGTTTTAGACCCACGGAGTGTGAGCTCAAGTAAGGTTTTTATTTTAATTTCCATCCTGGATATCTGCATCCCATCAAAGGACGCATGTGTTCTCAATGTTCACAAATTAGCTGCACCCTGAGATCTGAGATAATGATTTCAAAGATCCTAGCAACTGAGTGTTTAGAATGATTAGTTTGAAAATATTGAAACTGGTGAAAATTTTTTTTTCATATTTTGGAATTCGAAAACGTCACAGAGTTGAGCTGCTTTTAGAAAAAAATCCGGATTTTCGTCCATTAGCTGTACCAATCGCTCTATTTTTTGTTTGATCTTATTTATATGTCTGCTAATGCATAATTTATTCATGAAAACATTAAAAATAGATAAATGACGATTGTCGACACGAAATATGGGCCTATGCATTCCTAAAAAATCTTTGAGAAAATATTTCAAAATACTTATGAAACCCAAAATCAAGTTTAATCATCATTCCTTCGCCTTTGGATAACCAAAATATCCGACACTTTTCAATTCAGCGATTAAGTCCGGATATGGCATTAATGCCTTGAATATCGCCGACTCCAACTCATCATACTGGAAGTGAGGTGGAAATGGCATATCTTCGAAGGCACATGCATAAACCGCTCCTTTTTCATTTCCCACAGCAATAGATCGTCCGCAATTCGAAAATCTACATACAAAATGTTTTTTTGAAAATAATTCCAATGCAATCGTTAATCCTCTTTACTTCGTAAGGGTCAAACTAGATTCTTCCAGTTTTGATGATGAGACTGGCTTCAATGTACTCCGGCGGATGTCCCAAATATCAACAGACTTCCTATTCACGGCCACTATAACCGTGGAATGTGTCTTGCTCCAATAAGCACAGTTAACCGGACACAGCTTATTCGTCAAGGTTACAAGAGGCTTGAAAATACCCTGAATCCATATTCGAATGCACCTGCAATTGAAAAATATGTTAGGTTACATCTCTTTTGATTCGAAGCCCTCTTACCAATCGTCTCCACACGTGAGAAACATCTTCGGTGACCATGGTGAATAATCCATTGCATAGACAGCACCCTCATGCGTTTGCCACAAACCCAAATGCTGCTGCGGATAGTTTGTGGAGCATTTGTAGATAACACCCTCATTCGAGATCACATAGAAGACATCCACCTTGATAGGGTCAAGTGTAATGCCTAAGCACTGCGGATGTCGCACTGCTTCGAAGGTGTTGCTGGGCCGCTGTACCGGTAGGCCTTCGGGCGATCCTTCAACTCGATCCAGTACTGCATGTTTATAGCCCAAAAGGTAGGGACTATTCATAACGCGATACTTCATTATACTGCCGTCCTGAGATGCGGTGAGAAATGGCTCAATATCAGAAGTATCCCCTGGGTCCAAGCCGATCCACTTAATGTCCATCACTGGTTCATATCCAGGTGAAGTTTTCCTCTGTGATACGGCAACCGTGCAGTCCTCCTCTGTAGTAATATCTCGAACTTCGACATTTCCATCATACAACCCGATGGCGAGTAGTTGCGGTCGGTATGGCGAAAACTCAACCGCCACCACCGATGAGTTGTATTCGAAAACCTTTTCGGGATTAATCGGATTCTTGATGCTCCAGATGCAGACATAACCACGCTTTGGTGTAAAATTTGGCGAACAAGTAAACACCCCATAGCCCACGGCTAAAATATCTCCATTGGAGGGACACCAGTTCATGCAACTCACCGCATGACGTTCCTTATCCTCTGATTTGGGCCAAAGCTCCCAAAGAATTTTAATGCGGTATAAGTACTCCACCTCCATGGACAACGGATCCGGCATGAACATATTGCGGAAGCGACGTTGCTGCTCCTTGAACACATTTCCGGCAAGTATCCGTTGCGTCACCATTTGCGCCAATTCAAACTGCGGAAGGTGTCCTATCTTCTCGCACGGATCCACACCGTCCATTTTGTATGTCGTTACGTTCAGTGTCTTTGAGCCGTCCACCTTAATGCTGGACTTGACTTGTTCCATCTGTTGGTACGTGTCAAACATGTCAAAATTCGAAACATACGAAGCGACGTTGTGTCGCCTAATCGAATCGGTGTTTGCATCGCGCGATTTGTAAAGAACGCTCGTGGTTTGTGCTTCAGAGTCAGCCTTCCGACGAAGTCGTCCCTTTCCTTTAGTCACGTACTCGTAGGCTTTGTTTTCACTCTGAACACGTGCCGCATCTTCGCTTCCCACCGGTACAGTGGTACTTCTCTGTTCGAAGAGCAATATGTCGTTGGTCTGTCGTAGGCAGACTTTGATGAACGGTGACACCTTCTGTTCCGCCTCGGAGAGGCCTTCGTCAGGTGATGTCGTCGTCTGTATTGCTGTGGATGATTTCGTCGGTTGTTCGTACAGTATTAAGAGACCTCGGGTAATCTGAAAACAAGTATAAGTGTAAGTGAGAATTAGATCTGTTTGTTTAAACCTACTCCCTGAACGATGTCATCCATGGAAACACGTAAAACTCCTCCTAAGCTCGTCCTTTGTTGGGTCATCTCCACACTTTCCGCCTTCAGCGGGATATTACGAATGAATTTATCAACTTTTTTACATAGTTTGTTGAGGTTCTCGATTTCATTCGGCGAGGATTCAATTTCCTTGGGGGTAACATCTTCATTGTTATCGATTACCTGCGCAGAGTTATCGAATAAACAAACTACACATGGTTACACCTAATCATTGTACCTGTTGTTGGTTTCGTAATTGTAAAGCCTTAGCAACTTCTTGGGAATATCTGACAGATGTGTTGGACACCAAGGACGTGGCAGTTGCAATGCTTGGACTTTTGTCTTGGGCTTCGCTAATCTTGACGGTTTTTAAACCGATATGGCTAGGTCCCTTCCGCAAGGAAATACTTGATATTGCTGACTTTTTCATTTTTTTTTTTCGCTTTAAAGTTTCTTTCTAAATAACAAACAAAATAACGGTTACTTAGAAAGCAAATTAGCAAGTCTATTGTTTCAAGCTTAAATAAAGTCATCCTTCCCAAATTATTGAGCACTAGCTATTTGGTGGTCATATGGTAGCTAATGTGATGATATGATATGCCTATCTAACACCGACTCTGAGCCTTCTCGTGGCGACCGCTAGGTATCTATTAGCTTAACCGTAGATAGGTCATGAACCCCCGTGTGCAAAGTCTTTGTGCCGTCAGATTAAAACGAGGGGGAAGTTCGTCCTCCCACTAAGACACATATGCCTTTTCCAAGACCCCAGCGCATGAATTCCTAATAGGGGTGCCTATTCTTAGACTTTCCAAATTGTCACCAACCTTATCATCATCATCATCATCAGATTGATAAAAACGTAAACGAACTCGTCTTGGTGTTTAAGAATGCTTTTTTCAAAAGCGTGCCCACTAAGCAAAGTTACAAAAAAGAAAAAGAAACAAAGCCACTGGTGGTCTGGGGAACTGGCCAGACATCACAACGTAACGAGAGAACTCTTCAAAATAGCAAAAAGATCAAACGCAGAAGCAGACTGGCACTCTTACAGAACAAGCCTCTGTAAATTAAAAAAGGAGACCAGAACGGCCAAAAGAAAGGCTTGGAAAGAATTCTGCAGTAATATCGAGGATAACAATGAATCTGCCAGATTGAGGAAGATACTATCGAAAGAAGCAAGCAGCCCAGGTTTTCTCAAAAATTCAGCAAATGAATGGACGGAATCAACCGCTGATACCCTAAACCTTCTTTTAAACACACACTTTCCGAACTGCAAAACGGTAGAGGAAAATGTCATCGTAAATGTAAAAACAGACCACACAGCGGATAACATGGGTGACAACTCTCTCTCTCTCATTAATACGATAGTGTGCAAGGAAAAAATTGCATGGGCCATTAATTCATTCAAGCCCCACAAATCAGCCGGCCCTGACGGTTAACCCCTATCATGCTACAAAAAACTGCTAAGCTAATAATGCCAACACTGCTCACTATCTTCCGTGCATGTCTAAAACTAAACCACATACCACAAGTGTGGCGTGAAGTTAACGTTATATTCATACCGAAGGCAGGTAAATGCAGCCACACCGTAGCGAAGGATTTCAGACCCATAAGCCTGTCCTCCTTCCTACTGAAAACGATGGAACGATTACTCGACATCCATATACGTAGCAACCTGAATCCAGGTTACCTATCTGTAAGCCAACATGCCTATACAAAGGGTAAATCGGTGGAAACGGCTCTACGCGAAGTGGTTCGCACAGTAGAAAATTCACTGCACTACAAAGAATATACGCTAGCAGCCTTTGTAGATATAGAAGGAGCCTTCAACAACGTCACAACTGAAGCAATTGCTGAGGCACTTACCAAAGCTGAAATAGGTACGGTTTCTAGCAATTGGATCTTAACCATGCTCAATAACCGGATCATTTCGTCAACACTAGGCGATTGTACTAAAAGGATCACAATGTCAAGAGGTGCCCCCCAGGGAGGCGTACTATCCCCACTCCTCTGGCTATTAGTAGTCAACGAGGCACTCAAGAAGCTAGATATCACTGCAATAAAAACAGTGGCATACGCTGATGACGTAGTCCTCATGGCGTGCGGTAAATTCCCATCGACACTGAGTGAAATTATGCAAAGTAGTCTCAATATACTCAGCAAGTGGGCAAAGTCCTGCGGGCTGGGTGTAAATCCAAACAAAACAGAACTGGTTCTCTTTACTAAAAGGAGATCGATCCCAGCATTTCCGGTACCGTCTTTGGAAGATTCGACTCTCTCATTGTCAGCAAGCGCGAAATATCTGGGGGTGATACTCGATAGTAAACTGAACTGGAATCTAAACATTGAAGAAAGAGTAAAGAAAGCAAATATTGCCCTCTATAGCTGCAACAGAATCTGCGGCAAAAAATGGGGCCCATCCCCGAAGGTCACAAAATGGCTATACACAGCCATTGTCAGACCAATCCTAACATACGGCTGCTTGGTCTGGTGGAATGCTATGAAAAAAGCAAAACATATGACCAAGCTTACGAAAGTTCAAAGGACAGCATGCATACTCACGACAGGAGCCATGCGCACTAGCCCCACAGTAGGGTTAGAAACAATACTAAACATAACACCAATTGACTTACAAATCAATGACACAGCAGCAAAAAGCGCAGCAAGACTCAAAGAAACGGGCAATCTACTTACGAAGCCTTTTGGCCATAGCTCAATATTAAACTCAATGGCATATGAGGATGTAGCATCTGACTACATGATCCCACATCACGACTTTGATACTAATTACTCCATCAGAATACCAAGTAGAGACGAATGGTCTTCAAACATTGTGTTATCTAACACAGAAATAGCAATCTATACCGACGGATCCAAAATGGAAGTCGGAGTGGGCTCTGGTGTCTACTCTGAAAAAATCGGGCTATCTACATCCTTAAGATTAGCAAACTCGTGTAGTGTATTCCAAGCTGAGATCCTGGCCATACTCGAAGCTGCCGAATCGGCTAGGGTATTGGACATATCACATGAGGATATCTCCATCTACGTGGATAGTCAAGCGGCCATTAAAGCTCTGGCATCCAATATAGTAAAATCACGGGTAGTTGGACGCTGCCGCGAAGAGCTGAAGCCTCTTTGTAACCAGAACAAAGTCCACACTATCTGGGTGCCAGGACATAATGACATTTTAGGAAATGAGAAAGCAGACGAACTAGCCAGACTAGGATCGTCCAGTTGCATTTCCCTAGCTGATAAAAGGGCCAATCCCCCGCTAGCATCTAAAAACATGAAATAACTAAGCACACTCAAAAAGCAACCATAACAAGATGGCAAAATACAATAACTTGAACACACACAAAATATTTCTGGCCAGAATTAAGCGGCAGCAAATCAAACAAGCTATTAGCTTTGAATAGAGCTTCCATTTCCATAGCGGTGAGAGTGATAACAGATCACAACCTGTTGGGTAATCACTCTAATAAGATGAAACTGACTGGTGCGAACCAACTTTGCAGGAAATGCAGCGACCCTGACGTCGAGGAAGATGTCTCACACCTGCTATGCCACTGCCCTGCGATCAGTGACAGTCGATTTAAAATATTAGGCAGCTTTTACTTCGATGACCTAAGTGACCTAAGGACTATCCCAATAGCGCTGATAGTCCGTTTTTGTTGAAAATCAGGAAGGAGCAACTACCTCTTTGAGGCTGAAGGAGCAACACAGACCAGCACTGCATAAGTATCACAAGCGAACTTAACCAGGTATCCTCTTTCTCCTTTTTTTTTCAGGACACTTCTTCGAAGGGTATCGCTATGGGCCCACGTAGGCCTATGCGTGTTTGACGACTCGCCCGAGCGTCAACAGCCCATCTAACCTAACCTAACCTATCATCATCTTATTAGCGCCACGGTGCGTGGGGCAAGATGGTCCAAAAGCTGGCATTAATTAAAAAAAATAAATTGAGAATATCTATATTTTTTTTTTATTTTTTGATCAAATAATATCCACATTAAACAAAATGATTTCTTTTTAGACTTATTTGATTCATCACAGCGCAGCTTAGTTGAAGCTTGATTTTTTTTCAGTTGACTTAGAAAAAACGAGTGGTGGGTGCACGACTGGGTCGTACGCAACTTTCTCTTTTACTGCGAGTTCGGCGTTAGATCAAATAGTGCGCATTTTGATTATTAATGCTAAAAATTATATAAAATGTCGAAATTTGATTATCCGAACGTTTACTCCGAAATTTGAAGGAATCGGTGTCTATGTGAAAAATAATTAATTTTCGTTATTGGCCAAAACTGAAAATTCCGTTAAGTGATAGTTGGGCTAAAACTAATTATGTGGAATTGTTCAGAACTATTATAGTAGTATACATATTAAATTTCATTCAATTTGACATAATAGTTTGCCAGAAATTAACAATTTTCTTTATATGGCATGAATGACAAAATCCGTTATATGGATTTTCTCGAAAAAACTGGGTATGCAGTTTTGTTGGAACTAATATGCTTATAGTATGTATAAAGTTTAATCAAAATCGTTAGAGAAAATCGAGAAAATTGAGGTTATGTGTACCTAATTTTTATATGGCAGGTACCGTTAATAACATGGCTAAAAGCAAACAAAAAAAAATGGCCTAGAATTATGACCAAAACAAGCTTGGATACGAAGTTTGAAGAAAATCGGCCAAGCCGTTTAGGCTGGGGAGACCATTACGGACAGACGGACCGACGGACCGACGGACGGAATTCCAAAAACCACTTTTTTAGGCTCCGCTATCATCGTAATGTTAGAATCAATCAAAATCTCGAGGTCGAAAATTTTCACGAAAACAATATCTTTCTCTTTGTAAGAGAAAGTTAAAAATTGGTGTTATTTTGTTCTCTTTATTAAGCCCAAATTTTTGTTGATCTGCAAATAATTTTAAAATCTTGGTATGGAGCCTTCAACTTCAGGTATATCATAATGTGTTAGGTACAAAAAATAAAAATAAAAAAAAAATTCCGAAAATAGAGGTGATGTCTTGTGATCAGTTCTTAAAAAGTGTGTGTTTTAAAGTTTTTTTTTTAAATTTGGTGGTTATACCCTATCCCATAGGGGGGTATATTAGTTTTGATACTTAGTTTGTAACATAGAGAAATAATTTTGCTACATATACCTCAAAGTATATGGATCGACTCAGAATCGCTAGCTGAGTCGAATTAGCCATGTCTGTCTGTCCGTCCGTCCGTCCGTCTGTCTGTTCGTCACCGATTTTTGGGCCTTAAATTTTGAGCTAGGATAATGAAATTTGGTATATAGGATCCTCGTCCGTGCCACCAGAACAAGTGTAAAAAATTTTGAAATCCGCCCACTGCCACGCCCCCTTTTTAGAAAAACTTATTTTTTGGCCAAACCGTAAGGAATTTCAAAAAAGTGTCTGAGCAGCATATTTAGACAATATCTATATTTCGTTCATACAAAGTTTTTTGCCACGCCCACTTTTTGGGGGCGTTTTTAGTAAAAAACGCTTTTTGTCCAAATTTTAAAACTTTCGAAAAAAAATTTTGATGCAAATACTTCCGCAATGGTAATATAAACATTTTGTCCATAGATCATTTTCACCAACGCCCACATTTTGGGGGCGTTTTCTTACAAAAACCATTTGTATACCCCATCCCAAGGCATTAGCAATAGAAATACTGGGTGGCGCACCAATTGTGCTACAATAAGAAATTCAAATAACTTTTTTTGAATCGATGTATTTCATTTATTTTTTTTTATTGGTTAGAAAATTAAATTTTATTTTAAATAGTTAGTTTTTTTTAAAGATTATAGATCGCAAATGACCTCCACGCTCTCCCACGCATATGCGGCACCTGATCAAAAAATTATTCATTGCGGCCTGAAGAGTTGAAGTTGGGATCGCCTCAATTATTGTCGTTATGGACTGCTTTAATTCAGTTAAATTCCTGGGCTTCGTTTTATACACCTCTTGCTTGACATAACCCCATAAAAAGAAGTCTGGTGCAGTCAGGTCAGGTGACCTTGGGGGCCAGCGAAGAGTGGAGTTCCAAGAAATTAATTTGTTTGCGAATTTTTTGTTTAGCTCCGCCATAACTGGTCTGGCTATATGTGCAGTTGCTCCATCTTGCTGAAACCAAACGCTGTTGAATGGTATACGTCTTCGGCGCAGTTCTGGGTAAAAAAACTCCTTCAACATCTTTAAATAACGGTCCCCATTGACAGTAACGGTTACACCGTTTTCTTCAAAGAAGTACGGCCCGACAATACACCTTGATGAAACTGCGCACCACACAGTGACTCGTTCTGGGTGCAGTTCCGTCGCATGGAGCATTTCTGGATTAGACTCTTTCCATATACGGCAATTTTGCTTGTTTACATTGCCGGTAAGATCAAAATGGGCCTCATCAGACATGAACAAACAATTGATCAATGTGTTGTCTTCTTCGGCCATTGATATCATTTTTTGGCAAAATTCCAGGCGAACAGGCAAATCCTGAGGGTTGAACTTGCTAGTAATTTGGACTTTGTACGGAAACAAGTTTAAATCGTCATGAAGTATCCGTTGTAATGACCGTCTACTAACTCCAATTTGCCCCGATAAGTTTTGGGTCGAAACGCTCGGATTGGCCTGTATTGCAGATGCTACTGCTGCGATTGTATCCTGAACCCGAACATTGGCATCTCGATGGTACGGCCTTCGTGCGATGCTTCCAGATTCGGCAAACATGTTTACAAACCTCATAATGGTCCATCTACTCGGGGGATTACCGCCTAAATTCCCTTTGGACGGAAATGACGGACTGCAAAGCATGGTACCGTTGCACTAACCAAATTCTTTCTCCGTATAGCTTAAAAGTATAGAAAAGCATTTCACAAGTCGCAGGAGAAAAGATGTATGACTGGAGAAGATGCTTTGGCAGTATTAGTCGCAGCGAAATTATCACGACACCAATATAATGTGATAAGAATGAGTGCTCCCGAAAAATTTCCGTCTTATAAAGTTGTGCAGAATGCAAAGAAAGATTGCTATCCTCACAAAGTTCAAATGAAAATTACAGCAACAAGTGCCGAAGTCAGTCTTCAAGCTTTACTTGATATTACATCAAAAAGACTACTTTCGATGTTGGAGTGTGTTCTTGAGACAATCGAAGATGAGGAACTTGAGAAATGTACCTTAATATCCAAGTGGGGTTTTGATGGTAGCTCGGGACATAGTTCCTATAAACAAGCTTTTCACGGGTCAGAAGCAGACGATTCTGCTGTTTTCATAACCTGTTTAGTTCCTATACGACTTATAAGTGGTGAATATATAATCTGGCAAAACGCTCGTCCAGCTTCCACGAATTTTTGCAGGCCTTTGAAAATTGAATACATTAAAGAGTCAACCGAAGTTTCGAAAGCTGAAAAAGTCATTTGAGGAGCCACCATATAATTTTAACAAAACAACACGTATTATCAAAGTAAGTCAATTAATCAGTTTTTTTTTGCATTTTGTATTTATAAATTTATATTATACTAGCTGCCCGGCCCGGCTTCGCCCGGGTACTGTTTCGTTTTAGGGTCCGTAATAGTATTTTAGTGTTAGTAGTATTTATTTTCTCAAAGCTGACCTGAGAGATTTTCTCAATATTTTTTCCGTAAGAACCTTGTACAGAGTATTAGAAAACTACGAAAAAAAAATCAGCCAAATCGGTCAAGCCGTTTTCATGTTATGTCGTGACAACGGAAAACGGGTTTCATTTTTATATATATAGATTAAGGCGACTACAGAAAGAACATTCAGATCCTGATTATTCTGCAAATCAAATGTCCCAAGATGTAGATTCGCCGGCTTCAAAGTCATCTGCAGCGATTGCAACAGAAGAAGCAGCAGAAGTATACGCCGAATCTTCTGGAAAAAAACAAAAGTGTCAAGACGAAGAATACAACGCCATTAAGTCTTCATTCAATAGAATTATCTGTCATAGGGGTAACAGATGCAAAATTTGAACAAGTACAGCTTTATAACTTTTTTGTTTCTTATTTAGATGGAGGATCAAAGTGTGAAAAACTAACATTGGGTATTTTATTTTTCATATGCAAAGATATGCGTCCCTTCAACGTTGTCGAAGGAGAGGGATTTTTGAGACTTATGAAGGAAGCTGCACCTTTGTATAAAGTTCCTTCTAGCACATATTTAAAAAAAAGGCTTGCTGAAAAATATGAAGTGACGGTATTACAATATAAGACAAAAATTGAAAAAGCTAGTGATTTTTGTGTAACATTGGACATTTGGACAGAGACTATGCAAGAAAAAAGTTTCTTAGGCGTAACATTGCATTTCTTTGAGGGAATTTCGCTTGTAAATTGTAACATAGCTACAAGAGATCTAAGTGAAAGTCACACAGCCGATTACATCAAAAAAATCTTAGAAGACATCTTAAGTGAATGGAAAATCCCGATCGAAAAAATAAGATGTTTTGTAACAGACAATGGAACAAACATGGTCGCAGCTATAAGGAATTTAGCTTCCGGGAAAAAACATCTACCATGTTTCCCACATACAATAAACCTGATCGTTGAAGCTGGAATAAAGAATGATTCAATCAAACCTATAATAACGAAGGTATTTTTATTTCTCGAGTTTTTTTCCCCAATATTTTAATACGAAATTCCGTTTTTTTGTTAGATAAGAACCATCGTGAAATGGGTAAAAAATAGCGTTAGGAACTCCGATAAACTTCGTAAGCTTCAAATTATTTCTGGAGTTTCTAAAGGTTCCACGAAAAAACTTTTATTGGATGTGTGCACACGATGGAATTCATGCTATTATATGAGAGAAAGATTTTTGGAACTTTCCAAAATTTGTTCTGACCTTCTTCTTGATGATTGCTCCAGCCCTGAAATGCTGAATAGTACAGAAATCGAAATATCCAAGCAATTAGTGAAGTTACTAAAGCCTTTTGAATATGTAACTAAAGAATCCTCGGGTGAAAAGTATACTACTGTCTCTCAAATAATTCCAATGCTGAACTGTTTGGAAAAAGAATTAAAAACATATGAGAAGGCTACAATCCGCTGTGCGGATCGTTGAATACCCTATCCCATCCTATCCATAAAACTAAAATCCCCAAAAAAGGGAGGCATGGCTAAAAACACGATGTGGATAAATAGAAAAAATGATATAGTGACAACAAATTCTTCAGACTGCTTACAAAACACTTTAACGGTTCTACAAAAGACAAGGTTTTCTCTTGCATATATTATGGGGTAGTGTATAAAAATGGTTTTTATATAAAAACGCCCCTAAAAAGTGGGCGTGGGTTAAAATGGTATATAGACGAAATGTTCATATTAATAATGTTAATGATTCTGCATCAAAATTTTTTTCGAAAAATTTAAAATTTGACCGAAAACAGTTTTTTATTGAAAACGCCCCCAAAAAGTGGGCGTGGCAAAAAACTTTATATGGACGAAATATAGATATTAATATTGTCTAAATATGTTGTTCAGAAACTTTTTTAAAATTCCTTACGGTTTGGTCAAAAACTGAGTTTTTCTTAAAAGGGGGCGTGGCAGTGGGCGGATTTCAAAAATTTTTACACTTGTTCTGTAGGCAGAGACGAGGATCCTATATACCAAATTTCATTATCCTAGCGCAAAATTTAAGGCCTAAAAATCGGTGACGTACAGACGGACGGACGGACGGACGGACGGACGGACAGACAGACAGACATAGCTTAATCGACTCAGCTAGCGATTCTGAGTCGATCCATATACTTTGAGGTATATGTAGCAAAATTATTTCTCTATGTTACAAACTAAGTATCAGAGATCTGCACCGATACACCGCACTCTCCAATACATCGCATGTATACTCGGTTTTTAAATGACTCAGTCTCAAAAATATCGCAAACAAAAACTATCGCCACCGCATTGACTCAAAACACGAACGCTATTGCGGTGTTACACACTCTCTCTTACTCATATACTCTGAGTATAAGCGGTGTTTGCGTAAAATAAGTGTGAGTATTTATAATAAGCGATACATGTGTTAACCGCCACCGTAGTGCAATGATTGCTCTTCGTAAGGCTCTATTGTTATAACGTATAATAACTAATTTTGTTCATTTACAATGTTTTATGTTTCATTCAAAAAAAAAAAGTAAAAACAAAACTAAAATACCTTTTATTTTGCGTTTGGTAGAATATTCCATGAATTAATTGCGGTGTTTGCAGAAACACCGCATATACCGCAATTGACACCGAGGCGAGCCGGCAGCATTCAGAAGCGGTGGTGCTTAACACTCGAGTATGCGAGAGAGCCATACACTCATTGACTCCTTTGTTGAACATATTCTCAACGCAACTATCGCATAGCTTGCGATGGCGGTATACACCTGCACCGCTTTTTTCTGAGTCTATCGCAAGATATAAAAACATGACCGCATGCAGTTCTCTGCTAAGTATCAAAACTAATATACCCCTATGGGATAGGGTATAAACATATGAGAGGCTACAATCCGCTATGCGGATCGTTGAATACCCTATCCCATCCCATCCTTTAAATTAATATCCTCAAAATATAGGCCTTAATGAAAAACAGAAAATGACATTGTCACAATATATTGCTCAGAGAGTTTCTCAAAATCTTTTGTGGTTCGACAAAAAACAACGGTTTTCTATTGCTAATGCCTTGGGATGGGGTATACAAATGGTTTTTGTAAGAAAACCAATCTATGGACAAAATGTTTATATTACCATTGCGGAAGTATTTGCATCAAAATTTTTTTCGAAAATTTTAAAATTTGGACAAAAAACGTTTTTTACTAAAAACGCCCCCAAAAAGTGGGCGTGGCAAAAAACTTTGTACGGACAAAATATAGATATTAGGATTGTCTAAATATGTTGCTAACACACTTTTTTGAAATTCCTTACGGTTTGGCTTAAAACTACGTTTTTTCTAAAAGGGGGCGTGGCAGTGGGCGGATTTTAAAAATGTTTACACTTGTTCTGGTGATTCGGCCAAGGATCCTATATACCAAATTTCATTATCCTAGCTCAAAATTTAAGGCCCAAAAAATCGGTGACGAACAGACAGACGGACGGACGGACGGACGGAAGGACGGACAGACAGACAGACATGGCTAATTCGACTCAGCTAGCGATTCTGAGTCGATCCATATACTTTGAGGTATATGTAGCTAAATTATTTCTCTATGTTACAAACTAAGTATCAAAACTAATATACCCCCCTATGGGATAGGGTATAAAAAATGAAAAACTTTGATTCTTCTTGTGGATTAATTTTATTTTTTTAACATCAAGTCGAGAATATGATGTCATGTAAATGGCCGCCGCCACAGTTGATTGTCATTTGAGCCCTTTTTATGGCATTTTCCATCACTTTGGCCAAAACTTCCGGCGATAGGTCCTCACATTCTTGACGGATATTGTCTTTAAGAGCTGCAAGAGTCTGAGGCTTGTTGACATAAACCCGCGACTTCAAAAAGCCCCACAAAAAGAAGTCTGGAGCGGTCAAATCAGGCGATCTTGCTGGCCAGTGCAAATCGCCAAAACGGGAGATTAGGCGCCCGGGAAATGCATCCTTCAGCATATCGGTTGTGGCACGTGCAGTGTATGCCGTTGCACCGTCCTGTTGGAACCACATGTTTTCCAATCCCAATTCATCAAGTTGCGGCAAAAAGAACTCGTTGATCATTGCTCTGTAGCGCTCACCATTCACAGTAACCATTTGGCCCGCGACGTCTTCGAAGAAAAAAGGTCCGATGAATCCTCCAGCGAAAACAGCACACCATACAGTGACTTTGAGCGGGGGTTATGGCTCTTCGTGGGTTACACGCAGATTTTCAGTGCCCCAGAAGCGTAAATCTTGCTTATTTACGTACCCGCTAAGACTGAAATGGGCCTCATCACTCATGATTATTTTTGATGAAAAATCATCTTCCTCTTGGTGGTGATTAAGGATGGCTTGAGCGTATGTTAGACGCGATTGGCGGTCAGCAGCTAACAGCAGATGCACCGTCTGGACTTTGTACGGAAACATCTTCAAATCTTGTACCAAAATTCGCTGTAAAGACCGTCGACTGATACCCATTTGCGTGGCACGTCGTCTGGTCGATGTCGACGGCGCTTCCATGACATCTTCGGCTACAGCAGCAATATTCTCTGCAGAACGGCTACTCCGGGGTCTGCCACGCCTGGCAGCATCTCGTGTTGTGCCAGTCTCTTCGAGGCGACCGGCTTAACGTCGCAGTGTTTCACCAGTAGGCGTTGGACGGCTAGGAAATCTGCGACGAAATTCACGTTGTGCCAAAGTCACCGACCGATTATTGCTCAAATAAATAGTCACCAATATTCCGCGTTCTGGAGCAGTGTAGCGTAACATTGTTCATTAACGTGTATTTCGCATGTATTTACTACACAAATGTCAAAACAGAACTGACATTAGGGGCAAATCGCAAAATTTTTAGCATTTTCTGATAGGAGGATTACTTTTGCGCCACCTTGTATTTATAAAACGGGTAAACATGAGATTCAAATCAGGAGTGTTTAATTCATTATTCCAATCTACGGATAAGAAGTCAAATGAAGTCTTCAATAGCTCTCTGACGAACTCCCAACCAAGTGAACATGCAATGATAAGTAGAATTATTTTCTGTATGAAACCCCACACTCTAAACAGTTACATCCGAATGTCTTCGCATTATAATCTTCATACCATTCTTGTCAAACGTCAGAAAACAGAAAACCTGACACCTATGCTAACCCGTATACAAGAGTCTTCACACTCTTGCAACGGTTGCATGATTTCGGTATTGTTTCCATGCTTGACAGCACCGCATAAGTGGGCATACCTACTTCACGGTGTGCCTACAACTTGGGTTTACATGAGCATTACCATTACCCGGTTGTAAGTCAATCGCTTGACTTGGAAACAATCTAACACCAAGCGCTACACGTTACAGTGAGCAACCATAAATTTCATTCGGCCATAGACATGGACGCGCGTACAGCTCCTTTATCAATAATCGAAGAGCTCAATAAAATTGCAATAAACCAAACGCGATACTCGTGCGGTATCGCTAATACAGTGCCCACTCAAAGCGCCGGCCGCAGATAGCAACTCGAGATTTAAAATCTCACCAGGAGAACCGAATCCGGTCCGGCATAGTAGATACGGACAAGTGCAGTGCATGCAATAACCAAACAAATACGATACAATTTTCACCTCATAGCCAAAGAGCTTGGACAGAGATTCACCAATAAATCATTAACTAAATAACGGTCATAATAAATTCAACAATAAACCAACACTAAAGTGGCACTTAACGCCCGCGGGCCGTATACACAAGTTTTAGGCTTTAAACGCTTTTCGAGGCTCATTTTCGAGCGGGGATTACGAGTATTTCGTGATTTTTTTCGTCGGTCGGGAATCCATCCATCGTCCAGTCCAGCCCGGGCTCTGGGTTATCAAAAAACTATCATACCACAGAAATCGTGCAATAAATTTAGCAATTTTTCTTGGGTAATTTATTGGACTTTCGGATGATTCGAGCGGGACTGCGCAAGCGCGCGCGCTCGCAATCCCGCGCACATGTATGTCAGATTTCGCCAAGCCGCGCAATGTGTGCTATATGGGTGCCCAGTGCGTATTGTTATGCTGAGGGAAGGGAACCTGTGAATCCTCTTCTCCTCCTCGTCATCGTCGTGCTTTTCGGCGTCATTTCGGTCGTAATTTTGTGTTTTGTAGAAATTTCCCATTGGAATGTTGAAATTTTTGTGAAATATTGTTGAGGCGAGAACAACAACAATGCAGCGGTGGCGGAGGACGACGACGATGACGATGAAGGCGCACACAACACCATTGGCCCGATAATTTCGCATGGAGGGTCACGATGTGGCTCTGGCGGTTTGATGGTGGAGCCTCACCTATCCCTCGTGTGTCGTACTCTCGCACGCATCTCTGGATGCTTGTGGTATACTTAAACCAATTTTTATCATGGAAATTATTGGTCAATTTGTTGATCTGCAAAGTCATAAATAATTTATCTTTTGCGAGTCGGTTTCGTTGGCTGGACAAGTTGGATAGTTGCGGCGAGATGTGCCGGCTACATGTGAAGGACCCTAGGGTCATAGGTATTTTAGGTTGAGGTGGTGTATGGTGTTTTTTTTTTTTTGTTGTTCGTGGTACTCCTCATGGTCATCATCATCATCATCGTGGTCGTCATCGACGATATTGGTGGAGTGGATGCGCACTTGGTGGATATGTTTATGTGCCGAGAAAAACATAAATCCCTGGTGTTAATTTGGACCAGCCCTTGATAGTGATGTTTATTGTTGTGGATGGTAGTTGCGAGGAGTATATAAAGTACTAGAGGGTACTTTTTCTTGATGGAGGGGAGGAGGTGTAATTCATTTATTTATTTAGGATATTATCTGCACCAATTATTGGGGGAAACGGAAGGAATTCGTTTGAAAAGATTCGTATCGATTCGAGCGCAAATTGGAGTGGTTCTGGTTGGATTGTGAAAAAAAAGTGCAATATCTCTGTTAAGACATGCTAACTTATAACCATACTATAACTTGCATATGTACATACCCTTTAAACATATAAAATCACTCAACCAATGTTATCGAATTCAGCTTAACGACGAAATCATGAAGGTCCGCAATTTATTTAAGTTCATGTGTTTGTGTACATACTATCCCAACATACAAGGTGTGATGAGTAGCTAGTCACCCATCAGACGCGTCCTCGATTGCCGGATAGAGGGTTTGTATGCAAATATGTAGAGCAAATGGGGAATAAAATACTACCCGCGGACCAAAACTAGCTAGGGGTAGTTTTTTTTAAATCGCGCTACAGTCCGCAATGAACCATGGCCTCAACCAACAAGCCTCTCCAATTAGCCCGGTCCTTAGCTAACTGCCTCCAGTTGCGCACTCCAAGTTGATTGACAAGTTGGTTACTACTTGTGGGCGCCACTTAAGGCGAGGTCTTTCTTTACTGCGTGCGACGACGTATTGGTGTCCATTCAGCCTACATGTCCTACTCATCTCAAACATCCAATCCGGAGTTTTTTGAATAGGGGCATGTCGCTGACAGCTCGTATAGTTCTCGGTTGAATCTTCATCTCTTCATTGATAAGGTTCATGCTTCAGCGCCGTGCGGCAGGACTGGGATGATCAGGGTCTTATATAGGATCTCCTTAGTAGTTCGAGTAAGGGCTTTACTAATGAATTGCCTTCTTAGGCCCGAAGAGACAGCGGTTTGTAAAGTAATTCTTCGTTGGATTTCTGACGAGATGTTGTTGTCAGAGTTAAGTGGACAAAGTTCCGTACTAACTCAGTGTTATATTTGTCAATGGTGACATTCTAGCAAAAATGGATATGACATCACGTTGAGTCCGACCAATGATGTCAATATCGTCGGCGTATGCTAGTAGTTGCACCGATTTTTAGAAAATTGTCTCTGGTGTTAGCTTGGATTGGTGTTAGCTCGGGAGTTTTCACAATCCTCTCAAGAATCAAATTAAATAAATCACATGACAGCGCATCGCCTTGCCTAAATCCTTTTTTGGCATCGAATGTGTTGGTGAGGTCGTTTCCGACCCTGATGAAGCAACGAACGAATTCTCCATCGTCATCCTACACAAACGGACGAGTTTGGGCGGTTTACCAAAACTAGACATGGCTCTGTATACTTCGTCTCTATAAATACTGTCGAATGTGGCTTTGAAACCGACAAATAGGTGGTGGGTATCGATTTGAACTTCTTGGTTGTTTTACACGATCTGTCGAAGTGTGAACATTTAATCTGTTGTGGACTTTCCTGGCCTTAAACCTGATAAAGGCCAATCAGGTTGTTGGTAAACGGTTTCAGGCGTAGGCGATGTTGAGGAGACTTATGCCTCTGTTGTTGGCGCAATTCAGAGGGGCTCCGTTTTTGTGGATCGGGCAAACGATGCTGAGGTTCCATTCTTCAGGCATACTTTCATCCGACCAGATTTTGCTTATGAGTTGGCGGATTTTACTTACAAAGTCATCTCCGCCAGCTTTATAAAGCTCAGCGGGAAGGCCGTCATTTCCGGCGGCTTTATTAGGCTTGAGTTTGGATATTTTTATACTCACTTCCCTTAGGTAGGGTGGTTGGCAGTTTTCACTGTCGTTGCCAATATTAAATGGTTCGTTCTGCCTGACAGCGGAATGTTGTTCGTTATCGCCGTTTAAGAGTCTGCAAAAGTGGTTCTTCGATATCCTCAGCATCGACTGTGTCTCAACTACGATATTTCCTTGTTCATCTCGACAGGATTCTGTTCGAGCCTTGTAGCCTTGGCTTTGACGTTTTACACATTGGTAAAACTTGCGAACATCGTTCCTGGAGTGGCACCTCTCTATATCCTCGATCGCGCGCTTTTCTTGCTCTTTTTTCTTCTTTCTGAAAAGCCGATGTTCTTCCCTTCTTCTCTGCCTATAGAGCTCAATGGCAGCTCTCGTCTTCAGCTGCAGCTTAACCTTGAAGGCCTCGTTCTTGGCTGCGAGCATCTGTCGGTATTCCTCATCAAACCAGGGGTTTCTTGCTGGTGGCTGCGAGAAACCTAGTACATCAGTTGCGGCTGGATCTAATGGCTTGTTGGTATCGTTGACATTTTTCTTCGACATTAGATGCTGCTGGAATGGTGTGAATCGAGAGGTTAAGGGATACGCGTTGCGCGAAGGCCTTGGCGGTCTCTTGCGGTTGCAGTCTTTCGACATTAAATTTTTTTCACAGTATTTCTGGTTTTTTGTGACGTGGTGGATATCCGCATCCATACCTTGGCTCCAACAAGGTAGTGGTCCGAGTCGATGTTAGCCCCTCGGAATGTTCGGACATCCAAAATACTGGATGCGTGTCTCTTGTCTATCGCAATGGGATCAATTTGGTTGACTGTTCCTTGATCTGGAGACCACCATGTCCCATTATGGATGGAGGTGAGAAAACCGTGTTCTGGCTGTAGTGGCATTTCGTTCCGTAACAAAGTCAATTAGCCTAAGTCCATTACCAGACTGCTTCTCTTCCTACCTTTGCTTTAAAATCCCCAGCACGATTTTAACATCGTACTTTGGTAGTCGCACATAGGTTTTGTCAAGGAGCTCGTAGAAGCAATCCTTAGTTGTATCTTCTTTTTCTTCCGTCGGAGCATGAGCGCATATTAGGCTTATGTTGGCGAATTTAGCCTTGATGCGGATGGTTACAATGCGTTCGCTAATGTCTTGGAAGCATAAGACTTCTTGCCTAAGTCTGGCACTTATTACAAATCCTCATCCGAATAGTCGCTGTTTCTGCTCACTATAAAACGGTCCATAGTAGATGTCACAGTTTTTCATCCTCTTTTTGCCCGGTTCATCCCATCGGATATCCTTGATGGCAGTAATTTCTGCTTTATAGTAGCTAAGGGCTTTCTCTAGTTGCTCGTCTGCACTTAATGTTCTCACATTCCAGGTGCAGATACGAACGTCGTGGTCCTTTTTTCGTTTAGCAGGGTCGTCAACAATAAAATCAGTCCTTTCCGAGGCTATTGGTTGCTTCAGCACACTGGTTTTTTCCATGGGTTGGTAGTTAACACAAAGCACAACCCCTAACCTGGAGCACCAGTTTCAATTTATTAGATACCCCTAAGACACGGGGCCATCAGTATCCACTACGGGATTGAGCGCTGCCGTTGACCTTTCGGTTCATCCGTCACCATCTCTGTTCAAAGGGCCTGACTTACCCTTGAAATTCCTAGATAACCTGTTGTCCGAATATTTCAAAGCAGCTTATCTAGGTTCGCCTGGGACGGCAGACCGGGGTGATTATAGTGTTGCTGTTTTACGTTTTGTTATCAACACTCGCACTTATCGTTTAGCAAGTCAAATCCGTTACCCGACGGTTACCACTTGGAGGTAAAATATAAGCAAACATTTGATGTGTAGTGAGAGTTGCAACCACTGGGCATTGCCAAGTTAAAGCCAATCAGAGTATACCCTCGTTCTACAACACCCAACCATCACAGGACCAAGTATATGCCATCAAAAGGAAATGAAAATCTTCGGTATCGTTAGCGTGAACGTACTATGGAGACAAAGATTCAACCATGAACTTGACGAGCTGTACAGCGAAAAAACTCCGCATTGGACGTTTAATATGGCAAGGACATGTAGAAAGAATGGACACCAACACTCCGGTTCGCAGAGTCTTCCATTCCCAGCCAGACGTCGTACGCAGTAGAGGAATACCTTGAGTTAAGAGGCTCGCACAAGTAGAAAGCTAAGTTAACCAACTTCAACCGATTAAAACTGGCAGTTGGCTAGGAACTAGGCTAAGAGGATTGGCATGTTTGTTGAGGACGTGATTCATTTCGCACTGTATCACTACTTAAGTAAGTTAGTAAAACGATGGGAAATATCTCGGTGAGATGCATGTCTACATACAGAACGCCACGCCCGCCGGCCGTCCGCGGCCGTGGACATTTTAAGATTGAAGCTTTTGTCTCTTGCCTCAGTGTTTAGTAAGTGATCTGATGTGTCTAGGTACTTCAGTTCTTCGTTTTCTCATACTCGCAGATTGTTTGAAGGTTGTGACCCATTAAAGAATTGATTTTGATTAGGAAAATGCTCAACATGACGACATTGAAGCATTTTAGAAAGGCAGTCTAAGTTGCTGACATCCATTCGAAAAGTAAGCCACGACGACAAACGCACGATCTTAACATTCCCTATGCAGGATTGTAACTGGCTGGACTATGAAAATATCCTTCAAATAATGGTTCTGATTATTTACTGCAATAGTTCTGGGTCTTTCGCCGACTATTACATTTATAAACTTCAAGTCTTTGTTTATTTGCCAAATCTTACACCATGGTTGTAGGTTTTCACGCCAACATTTCCAAAAACTCTTACGGCAAAGAGAGAGAGAGAGATAGAGAAAAAAAACACCCATCTGAAGCATAACCTCTAATTCAAATGCTTGCAAAGGTAGACAAAAAAATCCTTTTAACTGTCATCCAACCATACCGAGCACAGAACTATACAAACTTCCTGTTCCAATTTATTTTTTTTTGTTTTGTGTCATAGCACAAAATCCTTACACACGTTCTAAGTCCTAATGGTGCACTGAAATTTTTCGTCCACTTAAAAGTTCAATGTTCTCCCAGAGCATCCTCGTAGACTGTCGTGTAGTAGACATAGACACTCAGTGGATGCAACTTGCATTTCCATAGTTTTTACAGAGGTTTTTCTCATATGTGGTGTTTTTTTTTTTTTGCAAAAATCCTACCGGGACAGGTATCCACTTTACATGCGGCACATTTTAATTCACAGGACAAGAACAACCATTGTAACTCCTTGAGTGCTCCTCCTGGCATGACATTTTAAAATCTACTCAAATCAATCGATTCGAAGGCGCCATAGAATTGCATCACAAGTTTAAGATCCACAAGCTCGATGGAATGGCTGGAGCTTGCATTTTAAAGTAATTATTTCAATATTCCTACCCATGGGGGCCGTATGAGGTGGAGAGAAGACCACGCAACCGGAAAATTCAGTAACTTACGTGTAATCATTAGGAACACCATATTTCACACTCTGTGACTCCCAGGTCTCCCTAGAAGAACAACAATAGCCCTGATGGTGATGGTAGTTACAAGCAACAGTGCTAAATATCAGTCTTCCCTACGCACACACAAACACAAATGAGTTACAGTTGGAATTGTGATCCATGTCGCTCTGCCGCATGAAATCTCTAGGCCCTCTTCAAGCTCAACATTCCATAACAAAGGCAGCCAACCAACTCATCCCCTAAGGCAGTGGAGTAGAATGCGAAAAAGTCCCTACCAACTCCAACAGTTTTCCATTTTGTATATCCAGGATAATTGTTTATCCACAAAACCATGTACTCTCTATACAACTCTCTGAGAAGCGAACAAGCTGCAGCTTTATCATCGCACCGTATATACAACATTAAGGAGGGCAATCCTTCTTCCCTCTGTCCTCCGTGGTGGGTATACACACATTGTGGAGATGTTATCTTACCTTGAGTATGGAGTTTGGGCGACGACACAATTATCATGTTTGGGCTGCATGGAGTTCTTCGATGACGTGTATTATTGCAGCCCTGAGAACAGCACATCCTGTATTGTGAATGTCAAGTGCGGGTTTGGTAACTGTTACACTAGAGCATAGAAGCTCTCTATGCCCCTAGGAGTATATCTGACGCAGGCGGGTGGAAATTTTACAAGCAATCCTTGCTTTCAAGCAAGCAGCTTACACAATACAAAGCCCGCCTATTGAGGAACATTTTCAACAAAAAATAAAACTCCCCGATGAACAAAGGACTTGCCATAGAGAGTGGGATTTCATCGAGATTTATCTAGGGGAAGGCGCACATTCGCTCCTTGTTTGCACTGCCATAGAATTTGTGTAATTAAATACCTCAAAAGCTTGGGATTGGCATTCGGAGAATGAAATTAGAAACAAATTAAACGTCCTTGCAGTAACCCCTGCGTATTTATGTATTTTTGCAAATGAGGGTTTTGGACTTGAGAGTGAGTGTGCTGGGTAACCGCATCTGAAATGTGCTTAATGAAGGAAATATTGCTCTGGTTGTGAAAATTCAAAGTTATTCAGCAAGGCTATGGAGTTTCTCAAAACTGTCGAAGGTATAGCTTCGTTCGTTTAGACTGTGTGCATCGGATTTTGCTTAATGGAAGATGGACGTCTAGTCATTTGAGAATTTTAAACTTTTAAGGAGGGCTTTTGCTCCCTCCAAGTCTTGACAACAAACGTGCTAATGGAGTACGTTGGCATCGTTAGAGCTGTATTTTGCCAGGCTTTTTCTTTTCAATTTTGCGTGATAAATCGACTGACTTTTATATATATATATAGAGGTAAGAAACTTTGTATATGCTTTCGTTGTTAAGCTTAATGCGGCCTCGACACCATTATAAGAAACACTATGCCCCAAAATTTTGTTTTTCAATGGTCAAAATTACCGCATTTATGGTTCGGAGAATGCACGCATGGAAACAAATGCATCCAGAACGTGTCACTGTAAGGATTTTGGGTTGTAGGAATCATTGCACCGAACTACCTCAAGGTTATATCTGGCACATACCATAAACCCAGTGAAACAATTTTATAACTGCATGAGACATTTCCTGTGATGTATCTTATCTACTCTCTCGTTTCGCTGATCAGAATTGGCATACTAGATCTAGGTTAGGTTAGGTTTACGGGTTGGTGGAGTAGAGGATTCGCTATTCCGCCACACTTAGGTCCATGTGGACCCATTGTGATACCCTTGGTGGGATTACGTCCTTCCTTATCGTTACTATGGGTTACTCCACTCTATCCAGCCATCCTGATGTTCGTAGGAACCTGCAAAGATAGGGTAATGGAATATCGGATAGCTCTTGGATGTCTTGGAAGTAGTAGCTTCCAAGTGTTCTGTTTCTCAGGTGACAGAGACTCGGGCAGTGACAGAGGAAGTGAGGTGTATCCTCGTGTGCCTCCTCATCGCCGCAGCCTCTACAGATATCGTCATTCTTGAGATTTCATTTCATTGTATGGGTTCTGAAAAAGTTGTGACCAGTTAGAGCCCCTACCAGTTTAGATAATAGAAATAGGTTAATCTGTTTTCTAGCAACAATACATGTGCGAATCTTACTGGTATTTGGTATATTGGTGTTATAGACCACCGGGTCCTTTGACTTCAGCCCTTTTATTTCCCCCCGAATAGTCCAGGGTTCCTGGATAAGGGCGACGTCAGTATTTGTTTTTGTTATGTGGAGAGCAAGATTGGCACTGGCCGCCTTACTGTGATGAAGATTTATCTACATTATCTTCATGACGGCCAGTTGACTCTCTGCTTTCCATCTTGTAGTCTGCCGCTACCAACCGAAGCTTACATCGTGTAATACCCACACGGACTTTGAAGCTTGGCTTGCGGAGTAGCGGCAGTGATTTGTGGCTTAGAAGTACGAGGACTTCCATACCACTTTCAGTGTGTTCTCCCGTTTCGAGGACTTTCCACTCCCTGCTTTCTAGTTCTGGGTTAAGGAACTGCAGGTTGCGTTCTATCCTGTCCACGGGTAGATATGGTCCTTGTATGTGTATACGACCTTTTGGTCGGTGAGGTTGAGGATTTCTTTTCTGTGTTGTTTTCTGTGTCAGTGTTGATGATGAAATTCCTGAACCAACTCAAGGTGTGATCATTGTCACATTCAATTATCTTGAATCCTTTGAAGGTAGTTAGCTGTCCAAAAAGTGGAACCGTGCCGTCTGCCCTAAGGATAGCGTCATTGACGCCATCCAGGATTCTTACTTCCAACAGTTTACATTGGTCTTCGGTAAGTTTTCGCTTTGGATTTCCAAGGTCGACTACTGCGACACGAAGACTCTCCTTGACCTTGTCAGAGAATTTCATTTTTTTCGGTTCCCTACCTACTTTCGGGGAGACAGTGTCGTCATGCCGACCTCTTTTGGAGACTTCAGGAGCTCTCACATATGTAGACGAATCCTTATGTGTGACAGCTCCAGATCGCTTTAGAGTGGCCGCATTCGAGGTGAACAGCATTACACCTTTCTTCCTCGATGCGGGCAGTCCTGCGCCGTCTCCTCCAGATGCCAGCTCCCTATTTAAGCTGGTCCCTGCTCTGCCTCGCAGAACCGTTTTGGAGCAGCTGGGTATCAGCTCAGCTTTGGACTTGTCCTTGGCTGGGATGACACTCGCTTTCATGGGGTTTGACCTACTCAAGGCGGACTGTGATGTACATTCCTTCCTTGGTCCGGTCAAGCTCCCATCACCAGTTTGGTTCTGCTTCCTGTTTTTAAGGCTGCTGCGCCAAGCTGTCTCGGTTGATTTGACAATCTCCCGAGCCCTGTTTATCTGAACCGTTTCCCTATCCGTTAAGGAGTTGGGTTCACGGTTCTTATTCCTACCTAGCAGTCGCCGCGCATTCCTGCGTAATTTTAGTGGGTCCTCCACCCTGTCTGACTGCTCTACAGTGTTGCGCACCGGTTTTGTCTTCGTGACAGCAGCGACTTCGGTATTAGATCTAACACAAGCCCAAAAGGACCCGTACCCAACGTTACTTACTTACTTACTTCAGCTATAGTCCGGAATGAACCTGGGCGTCAACTAACATGCCTCTCCAACTAGCCTGGTCCTTAGATAACTGTCTCCAGTTTCGCACTTCAAGTTGGTTGAGGTCGGTTTTTACTTATGAGCGCCACTTACGGTGAGATCTGGCTTTGAATCGAAGACTGCGAGCCGGAGTATTGGTGTCCATTCGCCCATATATCCTAGGCATCTTTAGTTAAGGATATGTAGCTGCACAGCTTGTACAGCTCGTGGTTGAATCTTCGACTCCATAGACCTAGGATTTTTCCTAAAATTGTTCTCTCAAAACGACCAAGGAATTCTTCATCCACTTTTGATACGGTCCATGCTTCAGCGACGTCCCCAGTCCCAGTCCCACTGGGATGATCGGGGTCTTGTATAAGATCTTTTTAGTAGTTAGAGTTAGGGCTTTACTACTAAATTGCCTTCTTAGCCCGATGAAACAGCGGTTGGCAAGAGCATCTAATTCTTCGTTAAATTTCTGACGAGATGCTGTTGTCACATTTAGTAGTGGAGCCGAGGTAGACAAAGCCCCGAACTACCTCAAGGTTATATCTGTCAATGGTGACGTCCTGTCAAACTTTGCCATTTTTGCCATTTCCTTGGCTATACCAGCAAACGTGGCTATGACCTCACGTTGGGTCCGACCAATGATGGCAATATCGTCAGCGTATGCTAGTAGTTGCACCGATTTTTGGAGAATTGTGCCTCTGGTGTTGGCTCGGGAGTTTTGCACAATCCTCTCAAGAATCAAATTGAAGAAGTCACATGGCAGCGCATCGCCTTGCCTAAATCCTTTTTTGGTATCGATTGTGACGGTGATGTCGTTTCCGACGCTAATGGAGCAGCGGGAATTCTCCATCGTCATTCTGCATAGACGGACGAGTTTGAGCGGTATACCAAAACTAGACATGGCTCTGTATATTTCATCTCTATAAATGCTTTCGTATGCGGCTTTGAAATCGATGAGTAGGTGGTGGGTATCGATTTGGACTTCTTGGGTTTGCTAGGATCTGTCAAAATGTGAAGACTTCATCAGTTGTGTACTTTCGTGGCCTGAAACCACACTGATAAGGACCCATCCGGTTACTGGTAAACGGTTTTAGGCGTTCACATATTACGGCAGATTGGATAGGATCGGGCAAACGATGCTGAGGTTCCATTCTTCAAGCATACTTTCATCGACCAAATATTGCTTATGAGTTGGTGAATGGTATTTACCAAACCATTTCCACCGGCTTTATAAAGCTCGACAGGAAGGCCGTCATTGCCTGCAGGCCGTCATTTCCTTGTTGAGCTTGAGTCTATATATTGCTGACCTCACTTCAATAAGGTCGGGTGGTTAATAGTTTTCGCTGACATGGGTAGCATTGAATGGTTCGTTCAGCCTGACAGCGGAATGTTGTTCGTCATCGCCGTTTAACAGTCTGTAGAAGTGTCTCAACTACGATATTTCCTTATTTGTCTCGACATTATTCTGTTCGACCCTTGAATCCCTGACTTTGACGTTGTACACTTTGGTAAAACTTGTGAACTATATCCTCTAAATCGCGTTTTTCTTGCACCTAGAGCTTATCATTGTGGGCCTCTTTCTTGTCTGCGAACATCTGTCTGCATTCTTCTTCAACCCAAAGGTTTCATGCTGGTGGGCGCAGGAAGCCTAGCACATCACTTGCGGTTGATCGTACTTTGGTAGGCACTCATAAGTTTTGTCCAGGAACTCGTAGAAACATTCTTTCGCTTTATAATCTTTTTCCTCCGTCCTAGCGTAAGCGCATATAAGGCTAGTGTTAGCGAATTTGGCTTTAATGCGGATTATTGCTATGCGTTCGTTAATGTCTTGAAACCGTAAGACTTCTTGCCTAAGTCTGGCACTTGTAACAAATCCATATCCGATTACCACGGTCCGTAGTGGATGTCACAGTTTTTCATCCTCTTTTTGCCCGGCCCATCCCATAGTATTTTCTGTATGGCAGTAATGTCTGCTTTCTAGCAGCCTAGGGCTTCCGCTAGCTGTACGCCTGCACCTCTCCTATTTAATATTGTCACATTCCAGGCGCTGATACGAACGTGGTTGTTCGTTTTTCGTTTAGCATGGTTGTCAACAATAAAATCGGTCCTTTACGAGGCTCTTTGTTGCTTCATTTAATTTTTTATCCCTTAACTGGAGAGCAAATTCTAATTTATTAGATAGGACACGGGTCAATGAGTATCCACTATATAGGATTGAGCGCTGCCGTTGGCCTTTGAGTTCATCCGCCACCATCTCTGTTTAAGGGGTCTGACTTACCCTTGAGATTGCTAGACGATCCGTTGTCCGAATGTGTCGATGCAGGTCATTTAGGTTATTCACTTTGTCCATCCTAACTGTGATTGTAGACGCCACCGTTCATCTTGGGAGTTCTTTCGCTGCCGCTTGGAATGGAAAATATGCATTAGCGTGAGTACACGTTTTCCCCTGTCAACTGTTGCCACCAAGATTTTACTGAACTGAGATCTAATCTACGGTAAAGGTCCCAGGTACTCAGCGGTCGCCAAGGGAAGGCTGAGAGTAGGAGTTGGTAGACATCAATTAGGTGAAAACTCAAGGTTTCATATAATCGCATTGCATTGGGTTCCTATTCCTTTGAAGTCCTGGGGAAGATTTATCGACATACTTTATGAGTTTTACAGCGAAATAGACTTGGTTAAAAATTAACATAGTTAGGATAGAGCCAAGGGACATTAACACTCTGTTCGGCATAGTCTTCGATGCAGTAATAAAAGACGACAGGTTTAGTGTAGCTATCAACTTACATGCGACTGAATGCAGTTGGATTGGGACCGACCTGAAGAAGCATGTTGGTTATTGCCTAGACGAAGATTTGTTTGAAATTGAAACTATTTTTGTAAACCTTGACAAGTCGATGATCTTAAGACACATCAACTGATTTCGTACGACCTTCTCTTGTCTCAAATACAATCATCAAAAAAAAGTACCTTTGTACTGTCAAATGTGTCTTACTTCCACACGATTGTTTGAAACGCATATACCTCCTGCCCATTCAAAGTAAAACCCTAGTATGGTTTCCACATGAAAAAATATCTCGTTACATGAAAGAACACGTGCTGCGTTGTACGTTGCACTACACCGCTACAAGCACCCGAACAAAAAATCAATGAAACCCCTACCTTTCGAAGAAGTTAAATACAAAACCGAAACCGAATACCCCTTCCGTGGGTTTTAATTGCAGAGATTCCGAAAAACACTTTTCCTTCATTTAAATCGAAATCATATTTCATTGCATGAGTGTTTCTGGTATAGGAATATACCATGCACAGGATGATCCTGATGAACATGTCAGTCGTTGAAAGTTCATAATTCACAGTGTTGCACTTGAACCATGCACAGAAAAACCGCCCCTCTGCATTTATTGGGCGATTGAACTCCTTCAAGGGTGGCAGCCAAACGTTTTCAGGAAAAATTCGAGAGCTCTCAGTATTATTTATTTTATCCTCGATTCGACCTCCTGTGCAATATTTACCTTAGTGTTATAAAAAGCCAGCACAGCACGGCAGATAGCAATCCTTAAATAAGGACGAATATCCACTTCCACAACAATATCGATGAAACGATATTAATTATCCAAGTGATAGGAGTGTTTTATCAGTGTTCGTTTAGGGAACTAAAGAAAGGATGAAAAAAAAATCACCTTCGTCCTGACAATTGATGACAATCCATTTCGTGAAATTGAATAAATCGCGTTCAGTGGTAGGATGTTTGGCTTCAGTTTGAAGAATTTTTCGTTCTAATTGGGGGACAGAATGTCCTTTCATTGTTTCAATTAAAATGACGAAAAAATGGGAAGGAGAATATTTCAAAAAAAATCTCTGGATTGTAGAATGCACCTTCTAGAACCCGATTTAATTAAGAAGAGTGCATTTACAAAAAAAAATCGATAAAGTCATTCGAATCCTTTTTTGGTTGATGTGGTTCTTCAGGAGTGGTTGATGGCATTCGCTTGCGATGTTTCGTTGAAAATGGAGATAATAAGATGAGACGTGTGTAGAGTTTAAGGGGTCTGCCATTTGTAGCAGTCGAACATTTTCCATTCATTTTGCAATCATGTGATCCATTCTCTTTCTGAACCAATCAAGCCGATTTAATGGCCCAATCAACTGGCTATAGAAAGTTAGGGGTTGGATTACTAAGTAAGGGGTTTGTTGGGGGAATACTTTTTCCCAACTGCTTTCCTACGAGAATCGACAACAACCTGCGTGTTAGGCACCGACGATATGCCCAAAATAAAAATTCACTAAAGGCTCTGTCAAACAGAGCGCGTTTTAACGTCGCGTTTAACCGCCGCGTTCTACCGCCGCGTTATATTATACTTAAACACATAGCACCTGTCACACAGAGCCAGTGTTGCCGGAGAAAATTGTTATAAGGGAGTACTGCAGCCACTAGTCTAGTGGCCTTCTGTGAGTATAGGGTATATCATTGACAAACTTAAGAGGGTACAAAGAACTGCTTGTATCGGCACAACTGGGGCCATGAGATCTTGTCCTACTGATGCCTTAACGGTTCTTCTCCACCTTCTTCCTCTAGATATCCATATCAAAGACATTGCGTGCAGTGCAGTCAGGCTCAAAGAATCTGGCTGCTGGTTCAATAAGCCCTATGGGCACAGCAATATCCTAGATTCAATGCCAGCAGGTCTAGCTGACCATCATACCGACTACATGATACCCAAACTGACCTTCCACAAACACTTCACCGCAGTGGTTGAAAAAGATTTTGACACACTTATATACACCGACGGCTCCAAAATGGACTGCGGAGTGGGCGCAGGTGTTTACTCGGACACACTAAAAATAAAAAAATCGTTTCGCCTCCCTGATTCCTCCTGCGTATTCCAGGCGAAATTGTTGGCTATTAGGGAGGCTTGTCACGCGATTAGACACGATAGTACTCCCAAGCAAAATATCGCTAATTTTGTCGACAGTCAAGCCGCTATTAAGGCGATTATTTCGGTATCGACGTCATCAAAACTAGTACTTCAATGCCAGAACGAACTGGCCTCCATTGGGAGTCGGTACAGTATCTCTCTCATATGGGTTCCAGGCCACAGTGACATAGATGGAAATGAACAGGCTGATGCCCTAGCCAGGTTGGGCTCGTCCCTTCCCAGCTCACGTGCAATCGGCATTCTCACTCCTTTAAAAACTATCATGAATAATATCAACACACACTCTCTTAAAACAGCAGAACATAGGTGGCGAAACCTCAGTGGGTTCGCCATTTCAAGAGATATGTGGCCTCGCTACAACAAGCCAAAAAGTGTAAGTCAATCTTACAAAATAAAATCGGAGATTCAGTGAATACATAGAACGTCAACGAATTATCTAAAAAATTAAAAGATTGTTTAAATTACAGTGTCTGTAAGTGTACTAACGGGTGATTTTTTAGCTGGTTTGGTTTTGGCAACACTGGTTTTGACAGCTGACGTGTGTTTAGTTCCTTGTGTCACTGTCAAACAGCTTCAGTTTGGTTTGCAATTTATCCATGGATCGTCTTACAAATGAACAACGCTTGCAAATTATTGAATTTTACTATCAAAATTCGTGCTCGGTTCGAAATGTTCATCGCGCGCTGCTTCCATTTTATGATCGGTATTCTCGACCTTCTGATCAGTCTATTCGGAAGATTGTGACCAAATTTCGCACCAAATTTACTTTGTTGGACATTAAACCACCAACACGTTTACGTACTGTGCGTAGTGAAGAAAATATTGCGGCCGTATCAGCTAGTGTGACAGAAGACCGCGAAATGTCGATTCGGCGCCGTTCCCAGCAGTTAGGCCTTTGTTACAGCACTACGTGGAAAATTTTGCGGAAGGATTTGGGCGTAATGCCTTTTAAGATACAGCTGGTGCAAGAACTAAAGCCAGCCGACCTACCACAACGCCGAATTTTTGGTGAATGGGCTCTTGGAAAGCTGGCCGAGGATCCGCTTTTTTATCGAAAAATTGTGTTCAGCGATGAGGCTCATTTTTGGTTGAATGGGTACGTAAATAAGCAAAATTGCCGCATTTGGAGTGAAGATCAGCCAGAAGCATTGCAACAGCTACCAATGCATCCCGAAAAAGCCACTGTTTGGTGCGGTTTATGGGCCGGCGGCATTATTGGGCCATATTTCTTCAAAGATGATGCGAATCGCAGCGTTACTGTCAATGGTGAACGCTACCGAGCGATGATAACAAACTTTTTTTTTTGCCCGAAATGGAAGTTCTTGACTTGCATGATGGATGGGCTACCTGAGACGCAGCCGCGGTCAACATTTGCATGAAATTATCTTTAAACATTAAATTGCAAGGTTCAAACTATCGATTCAAATAAATATTTCATTCATTTTTTCGAATTTTTTGTGTTTTTTTTTTTTAAAAAAAGTTCTAAACCTCTTAAAAAATCACCCGTTATAAACAAACGTGTATTCCCTATTCGAAATGAGTGGTATAAAAACGATCTTGAAAATCTAAAAAGGGAGAAAATACGGTACTACCAAAAAGCAACCATTTTTAACAATCCACACGATTGGATTGAATATCGAAGGGTAAGAAATTTGTATAAATATAAGCTCCAGCTAGCAAAAAAAGCCTATACGTGCAGTAAAATTAAGAACTGTTCAAGTCAAAAAGATATGTGGAGAGTTATTAAATCCTTAGTTTTAAAGGAGGAAAAAGAAGAAATATGTGAAGTGCAATTTGAAGACAAGAAAGAGACTGATAACATGGTTATAGCAAATAGACTAAACTCGTATTTTATAAATAGCATTAACGATATAACTAACTCTATACCTTTAGTAAGCTTAGATTCCAGTAATTTGAACGAATTACCTACCACATTTTTGTTTAAGCCAATAACCCTAAGTGAACTTAACGCAATATGCAAAAAAATGAATAAGAAAAAAGACTCGCAACATTTAAACATTGAAATAATATTAGACTGTTTCGATGTGATCGGACCCATTTTGTTAAAAATTATTAATAATTCATTTGAACAAGGCGTTTTCCCAGATAATTTAAAAGAATCCATAATACTCCCTATACCAAAAGAACCTAATAATATAAACTGTGATAAATTTAGACCCATAAACATGCTACCAATCTTAGAAAAAATTATTGAAAAGGTTGCACATAAACATTTATTTAAATATGTATCTGATAACAAAATACTAATACAAAATCAATCGGGTTTTCGCTCAGATCACTCCTGTGAGACAGCTCTTAACTGGCTGATCATGACTTTAAAAAACCAACGTCATGAAAAAAATAAAATAATCTCGGTGTTCTTAGACTTTCAAAGAGCTTTCGAAACAATTAATAGATCCTTACTTCTAACAAAATTAAAGAAATACGGTATTAAGAATAAGGAACTAAACTGGTTTCAAACGTATCTGAGTGATAGAACTCAAAGAACTAAAATTAATCACTGCTTATCAAAGAGTGCATTTAATTCATTCGGAGTGCCAGAAGGAACAATACTAGGTCCACTGTTATTCCTAATATACATAAATGATATATGTCAAGTTCTCAAATATTGCACAATTTCATTGTTTGCAGATGATGCACTCCTCTTTGTGTATGGAAAAGATTTACATTTAATAACTGACTATTTAAAATATGACTTAAATAAAATGTGCTTGTGGCTAGTAATGAATAAACTGAAAATTAATGTAAATAAAACGAAGTGTATGGTTATAAACGCGGATTTTGAAGCTAATATACAAATTAACAATAATCAAATCGAACAAGTGCAATCAATTAAATACCTTGGCGTAATTATAGACAATGAACTAAATTTTAATAACCACCTTGATTATATTGTTAAAAAAATTTCAAAAAAAGTGGGCTTTCTGAAAAGGATACGTAAAAACATATCAGTAACTTGCGCTATAAACCGCATTTTGAATTCTGCTCATCTATACTCTACATGGGCAACTCGACTGAAATCAACAGGCTACAAAAGCTTCAAAACAGGGCAATGAGAGTAATTCTCAAATGCAGTTTTTATACACCAATCAGCTGGATGCTTTCATGTCTACAATGGCTCAATATTAAACAAAGGATAACATTCAATGGGATAACATGGTTGGGTGTTGTAGAACGAGGGTAGACTCTGATTGGCGTTAACTTGGCAATGCCCAGTGTTGCAACTCTGACTACACATCAAATGTGCATATCTTTACCTCCAAGTGGTAACCATCGGATACTGGTCTCATCCAACCGGATTTGACTTGCTAAACGATAAGTACGAGTGTTGATAACCAGACGTCAAACAGCAACACTATAAACACCCTGGTGAGAATGGCACGGATGAATACCCGGCCTGCTGTCCCAGGCGAACCTAGATGAGCTGCTCTAACATATTCGGACAACAGGTTGTCTAGGAATTTCAAGGGTTAGTCAGGGCCCTTGAACAGAGATGGTGGCGGATGAACCGAAAGGCCAACGGCAGCGCTCAATCCCGTAGTGGATACTGATGGCCCCGTGTCCTAGGGGTATCTAATAAATTGGAACTGGCCCTCCAAGTTGGGGGTTGTGCTTTGGGTTAACTACCCACCCACAGAAAAAAAACATGGTTACGAAGAAACCAATAGCCTCGGAAAGGACGGATTTTATTGTTGACGACCCTGCTAAACGAAAAAAGGACAACGACGTTCGTATCTGCACCTGGAATGTGAGAACATTAAACAGGGGAGGTGCAGGCGAACAACTAGCGGAAGCCCTAAACTGCTACAAAGCAGACATTACTGCCATCCAGGAAATACGATGGGATGGGCCGGGCAAAAAGAGGATGAAAAACTGTGACATATACTACGGACCGTGTTATAGTGAGCAGAAACAGCGACTATTCGGATGTGAATTTGTTATAAGTTCCAGACTTAGGCAAGAAGTCTTATGTTTCCAAGATATTAGGGAACGCATAGTAACAATCCGCATCAAGGCCAAATTCGCCAACATAAGCCTTATATGCGCTCACGCTCCGACGGAAGAAAAAGATGATATAGCTAAGGATTGCTTCTACGAGCTCCTCGACAAAACCTATGAGCGACTACCGAAGTACGATGTTAAAATCGTGCTGGGAGATTTTAACGCAAAGGTAGGAAGAGAAGACATCTTTAGAAGTATTGTCGGAAAACAAAGCCTACACGACAACACGTCTGGTAACGGACTTAGGCGAATTGATTTCGCTACGGAACGAAATGCCACTATAGCCAGCACACGGTTTCCTCACCTCGATAAGGGGACATGGCGGTCTCCAGATCAACGAAAGGTCAACCAAATTGATCACATTGCGATAGATAAGAGGCACGCATCCAGTATTTTGGATGTCCGAACATTCCGAGGAGCTAACATCGACTCGGATCACTACCTTGTAGCAGCCAAGGTAAGAATGCGGATATCCACCACGCCACAACAATCCAGAAATACTGTGAAAAAATTTAATGTCGGAAGACTGAAATCGCAAGAGACCGCCAAGACCTTCGCACAACGCGTATCCCTTAACCTCTCGATTAACACCATACCACCAGCATCTAATGTCGAAGAGCAATGGCAACGATGCCAACAGGCCATTAGATCAGCCGCAACTGATGTGCTAGGTTTCTCGCGCCCACCAGCAAGAAACTCTTGGTTTGATGAGGAATGCCGACAGATGCTCGCAGCCAAGAACGAGGCCTACAAGGCTACGCTGCAGCTGAAGACGAGAGCTGCCATTGAGCATTGAGGCAAAGAAGAAGGGAAGAACATCGGCTTTTCAGAAAGAAGAAAAAAGAGCAAGAAAAGCGCGCGATCGAGGATAGAGAGAGGTGCCACTCCAGGAACGATGTTCGCAAAGTGTAAAGGATACAAGGCTCGAACAGAATCCTGTCGAGATGAACAAGGAAATATCGTAGTTGAGACACAGTCGATGCTGCGGATATGGAAGAACCACTTCTGCAGACTGTTAAACGGCGATGACGAACAACATTCCGCTGTCAGGCAGAACGAACCATTTGATATTGGCAACGACAGCGACTGCCAACCACCCGACCTGAGTGATGTGAGGATAGCAATATCTAAACTCAAGCTTAATAAGGCTGCCGGAAATGACGGCCTTCCCGCTGAGCTCTATAAGGCCGGCGGAGATGACTTGGTAAGTAACATCCACCAACTCATAAGCCAAATCTGGTCGGATGAAAATATGCCTGAAGAATGGAACCTCGTTTGCCCGATCCACAAAAAAGGAGACCCTCTGAACTGCGCCAACTACAGAGGCATAAGTCTCCTCAACATCGCCTACAAGATCCTATCTGCCATAATATGTGAACGCCTGAAACCGTTTACCAACAACCTGATTGGCCCTTATCAGTGTGGTTTTAGGCCAGGAAAGTCCACAACCGATCAAATTTTCACACTTCGGCAGATCCTGGAAAAAACTCAAGAAGTCCAAATCGATACCCACCACCTATTCATCGATTTCAAAGCCGCATATGACAGCATTTATAGAGACGAACTGTACAGAGCCATGTCTAGTTTTGGTATACCGCCCAAACTCGTCCGTTTGTGTAGGATGACGATGGAGAATTCTCGGTGCTCCATCAGGGTCGGAAACGACCTCACCGACACATTCGATACCAAAAAAGGATTTAGGCAAGGCGATGCGCTGTCATGTGACTTCTTTAATCTGATTCTTGATTGTGCAAAACTCCAAAGCCAACACCAGAGGCACAATTTTCCAAAAGTCGGTGCAACTACTAGCATACGCTGACGATATTGACATCATTGGTAGGACTCAACGTGATGTCATAGCCACGTTTGCTAGTATAGAGAAGGAAGCGGCGAAAATGGGTTTAGCAGTAAATGAGGGTAAGACTAAGTATATGCTGTCATCACGAAAGGACTCACAACATCGACGAATTGGACAGAACGTCACCATTGACAGATATAACTTTGAGGTAGTACGGGACTTTGTCTACCTCGGCTCCGCTATTAGCTCTGACAACAACATCTCGTCAGAAATTAAACGAAGAATTACTCTTGCCAACCGCTGTTTCTTCGGGCTAAGAAGGCAATTTAGTAGTAAAGCCCTCACTCGAACTACTAAGGAGACCCTATATAAGACCCTGATCGTCCCAGTCCTGCTCTACGGCGCTGAAGCATGGACCGTATCATAAGCGGATGAAGAAATCCTTGGTAGATTCGAGAGGAAAATTCTTCGAAAAATCTTCGGTCCCGTTTGCGTTGACGGGCTATGGAGACGAAGATTCAACCAAGAACTATACGAGCTGTACAGCGACATGTCCCTGGTCAAAAAACTCCGCATTGGACGTTTAAGATGGCTAGGACATGTAGAACGAATGGACACCAATACTCCGGCTCGCAGAGTCTTCGATTCCCAGCCAGACGTCGGACGCAGTAGAGGAAGACCTCGCCTTAAGTGGCGCGCACAAGTGGAAACCGACGTCAACCAACTTGGAGTGCGTAACTGGAGGCAGTTAGCTAAGGACCGGGCTAATTGGAGAGGCATGTTGGTTGAGGCCCAGGTTCATTCCGGACTGTAGCGCCACTTAAGTATGTGACCATGCTGTTAGAATGGGTATACCCCACAACACCAACTGTCGCAGTTGCAAGGAGGTGGGAGAGAAGGAAACTTTAACTCACTTTCTGTGCAAATGCCCGGCTCTGTCAAGAGCGAGACAACGAACTCTAGGCAAACCTTTCTTTGACAATATCCGCGACCTCTCTGACAAACACATCAAAGAACTGATCGCCTTCCTTAATGTCACAGGTTGGATTTAGTACACGCCAACTAACAACAAGACATAACATTTAACCGCACGAGTTTTTGGCATCAAAACGGCGCGGCGCACCCCAGCGCTAATTGTGTTTCATCTTGTACGAACAGCCAATCTAACTAACCAACTAACTGCAGCCAAACAAGGGGATTATTATGAAAAAAAAAAAAATAGGAGTACAGAGATTTTTTAGTCTTTAAAAATAAGTATGTGCACTAAATGTTTGTGTACCCTATTCCATACTTTAAAGTATATCAGCTATCCATTCTAAGTCGATCTAGCCATGCCTGTCTGTCTGTCCGTCCGTTCGTGGTCCTAATTTTTGGCCCTAAAAAAAAACTGAATTTTGAGATAGAGTGTTGAAATTTAGTATATGGGCTCTCTTTCCGACGAAGCAGAATAAACGTCTTTTCTGACCAAATCATAAGAATATATAAAAATGGATCTTGGTTTGTTCGGATGCTTAAAACTCGAAAACGACTGGACCAAATTGGATACTTCCTTCTGCGGATTTGTTCGTAATTGCTCCGCGAAGGTTTAGGAAAAAAGAAAAATTGAAAAATTCTCAACAGGTGGCGCTGTAGGCAGTCATTCCATTTGATAGCACAGTAATAATAAATAAATAAATAATTTATATGGCAAAACAACGTTTGACGGGCCAGCTTGTTATCTATATTTCTTCCATATAAAGTTTTTAACCACTTTTGCCGGTGTTTTATTAAAAAATAAGATTTTCGCCAAAAAAAAATATTTTGTCGCCATATATTTATTTTGATAAAATTTTTGGGGGTGTTTTCCTACTAAAACTATTGGTATACCCTACCCCCCCCATAGCATATGCCATAGAAAAACTTATTTTTTGTCCAACTATAAAAGATTTATATAAATTATCTGTTCTACCTACTTACTTAAGTAGCGCTACAATCCGGGATGAACCTGGGCTTCAACCAACATGTCTCTCCAATTAGCCCGGTCCTTACCTAACCTCCAGTTGCGCACTCCAAGTTGGTTGAGGTCGGTTTCTACTTACTTACTTACTTACTTAAGTGGCGCTACAGTCCGGAATGAACCTGGGCCTCAACCAACATGCCTCTCCAATTAGCCCGGTCCTTAGCTAACTGCCTCCAGTTGCGCACTCCAAGTTGGTTGAGGTCGGTTTCCACTTGTGCGCGCCACTTAAGGCGAGGTCTTCCTCTACTGCGTCCGACGTCTGGCTGGGAATCGAAGACTCTGCGAGCCGGAGTATTGGTGTCCATTCGTTCTACATGTCCTAGCCATCTTAAACGTCCAATGCGGAGTTTTTTGACCAGGGGCATGTCGCTGTACAGCTCGTATAGTTCTTGGTTGAATCTTCGTCTCCATAGCCCGTCAACGCAAACGGGACCGAAGATTTTCCGAAGAATTTTCCTCTCGAATCTACCAAGGATTTCTTCATCCGCTTTTGATACGGTCCATGCTTCAGCGCCGTAGAGCAGGACTGGGATGATCAGGGTCTTATATAGGATCTCCTTAGTAGTTCGAGTGAGGGCTTTACTACTAAATTGCCTTCTTAGCCCGAAGAAACAGCGGTTGGCAAGAGTAATTCTTCGTTTAATTTCTGACGAGATGTTGTTGTCAGAGTTAATAGCGGAGCCGAGGTAGACAAAGTCCCGTACTACCTCAAAGTTATATCTGTCAATGGTGACGTTCTGTCCAATTCGTCGATGTTGTGTGTCCTTTCGTGTTGACAGCATATACTTAGTCTTACCCTCATTTACTGCTAAACCCATTTTTGCCGCTTCCTTCTCTATACTAGCAAACGTGGCTATGACATCACGTTGAGTCCTACCAATGATGTCAATATCGTCAGCGTATGCTAGTAGTTGCACCGACTTTTGGAAAATTGTGCCTCTGGTGTTGGCTTTGGAGTTTTGCACAATTCTCTCAAGAATCAGATTAAAGAAGTCACATGACAGCGCATCGCCTTGCCTAAATCCTTTTTTGGTATCGAATGTGTCGGTGAGGTCGTTTCCGACCCTGATGGAGCACCGAGAATTCTCCATCGTCATCCTACACAAACGGACGAGTTTGGGCGGTATACCAAAACTAGACATGGCTCTGTACAGTTCGTCTCTATAAATGCTGTCATATGCGGCTTTGAAATCGATGAATAGGTGGTGGGTATCGATTTGGACTTCTTGAGTTTTTTCCAGGATCTGCCGAAGTGTGAAAATTTGATCGGTTGTGGACTTTCCTGGCCTAAAACCACACTGATAAGGGCCAATCAGGTTGTTGGTAAACGGTTTCAGGCGTTCACATATTACGGCAGATAGGATCTTGTAGGCGATGTTGAGGAGACTTATGCCTCTGTAGTTGGCGCAGTTCAGAGGGTCTCCTTTTTTGTGGATCGGGCAAACGATGCTGAGGTTCCATTCTTCAGGCATATTTTCAACCGACCAGATTTGGCTTATGAGTTGGTGGATGTTACTTACCAAGTCATCTCCGCCGGCCTTATAGAGCTCAGCGGGAAGGCCGTCATTTCCGGCAGCCTTATTAAGCTTGAGTTTAGATATTGCTATCCTCACTTCACTCAGGTCAGGTGGTTGGCAGTTTTCGCTGTCGTTGCCAATATTGAATGGTTCGTTCTGCCTGACAGCGGAATGTTGTTCGTCATCGCCGTTTAACAGTCTGCAGAAGTGGTTCTTCCATATCCTCAGCATCGACTGTGTCTCAACTACAATATTTCCTTGTTCATCTCGACAGGATTCTGTTCGAGCCTTGTATCCTTGGCTTTGACGCTTTACACTTTGGTAAAACTTGCGAACATCGTTCCTGGAGTGGTACCTCTCTATATCCTCGATCGCGCGCTTTTCTTGCTCTTTTTTCTTCTTGCTGAAAAGCCGATGTTCTTCCCTCCTTCTTTGCCTATAGAGCTCAATGGCAGCTCTCGTCTTCACCTGCAGCTTAGCCTTGTAGGCCTCGTTCTTGGCTGCGAGCATCTGTCGGCATTCCTCATCAAACCAGGGGTTTCTTGCTGGTGGGCGCGAGAAACCTAGCACATCAGTTGCGGCTGATCTAATGGCCTGTTGGCATCGTTGCCATTGCTCTTCGACATTCGATGCTGGTGGTATGGTGTTAATCGAGAGGTTAAGGGATACGCGTTGTGCGAAGGTCTTGGCGGTCTCTTGCGATTGCAGTCTTCCGACATTAAATTTTTTCACAGTATTTCTGGATTGTTGTGGCGTGGTGGATATCCGCATTCTTACCTTGGCTGCTACAAGGTAGTGATCCGAGTCGATGTTAGCTCCTCGGAACGTTCGGACATCCAAAATACTGGATGCGTGCCTTTTATCTATCGCAATGTGATCAATTTGGTTGACCGTTCGTTGATCTGGAGACCGCCATGTCCCCTTATGGATATCGAGGTGAGGAAACCGTGTGCTGGCTATAGTGGCATTTCGTTCCGTAGCGAAATCAATTAGCCTAAGTCCGTTACCAGACGTGTTGTCGTGTAGGCTTTGTTTTCCGACAATACTTCTAAAGATGTCTTCTCTTCCTACCTTTGCGTTGAAATCTCCCAGCACGATTTTAACATCGTACTTCGGTAGTCGCTCATAGGTTTTGTCGAGAAGCTCGTAGAAGCAATCCTTAGCTATATCATCTTTTTCTTCCGTCGGAGCGTGAGCGCATATAAGGCTTATGTTGGCGAATTTGGCCTTGATTCGGATTGTTACTATGCGTTCGCTAATGTCTTGGAAACATAAGACTTCTTGCCTAAGTCTGGCACTTATAACAAATCCGCATCCGAATAGTCGCTGTTTCTGCTCACTATAACACGGTCCGTAGTATATGTCACAGTTTTTCATCCTCTTTTTGCCCGGCCCATCCCATCGTATTTCCTGGATGGCAGTAATGTCTGCTTTGTAGCAGTTTAGGGCTTCCGCTAGTTGTTCGCCTGCACCTCTCCTGTTTAATGTTCTCACATTCCAGGTGCAGATACGAACGTCGTTGTCCTTTTTTTGTTTAGCAGGGTCGTCAACAATAAAATCCGTCCTTTCCGAGGCTATTGGTTGCTTCGTAACCATGTTTTTTTTCTGTGGGTGGGTAGTTAACCCAAAGCACAACCCCCAACCTGGAGGGCCAGTTCCAATTTATTAGATACCCCTAGGACACGGGGCCATCAGTATCCACTACGGGATTGAGCGCTGCCGTTGGCCTTTCGGTTCATCCGCCACCATCTCTGTTCAAGGGGCCTGACTAACCCTTGAAATTCCTAGACAACCTGTTGTCCGAATATGTCAGAGCAGCTCATCTAGGTTCGCCTGGGACAGCAGGCCGGGTATTCGTCCGTGCCATTCTCACCAGGGTGTTTATAGTGTTGCTGTTTTTCGTCGTGTTATCAACACTCGCACTTATCGTTTAGCAAGTCAAATCCGGTTGGATGAGACCAGTACCCGATGGTTACCACTTGGAGGTAAAAGATAAGCACATTTGATGTGTAGTCAGAGTTGCAACACTGGGCATTGCCAAGTTAACGCCAATCAGAGTCTACCCTCTACTTGTTTCTACTTGTGGGCGCCACTTAAGGCGAGGTCTTCCTATACGTCTGGTTGGGAATCGAAGACTCTGCGAGCCGGAGTATTGGTGTCCATTTGTTCTACTTGTCGCTTTGTTGCAGTGTTGCGAATTCGCGGATTTTAGGCTGGTCAAGGAAACGATGGCTAGAGAAATTAGCGATGCAAAAAATACACGAGGTTAACTCTTAGGGAAACTTTATTAGACTTCAGAATAAAAATGGCAATCGAAAATTAACTGAATCGAAGTGACATGCTTGTCATGACATCGATTGCTTCTCCTGTCAACAACGTAAAAATGGGGCCGTTCATAGATGCGTAACACTCCCCCTTTCTTGAACTGGAGCCGATTCGGTTGAAAGATGTTTCTCGGAAGGCCAGGAGTCAAAGTTGTTGCCATGGTAAATGGTGACCCGATCAATGTGAACGACCTTATACTTAGATCGTGGCGTCTTCTGAATTTTAATGGTGACATCGGTTATAACTTCCATGACACGGTATGGTCCATCCCAGTCCGATTGATGTTTTGGGGAAACTCGAACTTTCCTCCGAGGATTGTGCAACCACACAAAGGTTCCAACCTGTAATTGAGGAACGTTAGCTTTTAAGTCATACCTACTCTTCATTTTTTCAGTCTAGCGTTGTAGTTCAAATCTTGCTCGATCATGAATCTCTCGAAGTTGGTCGCTTAATTGTTGTGCGAATCCCCGATATTTCTTGGGATTGGGATCAGGTGGTGTTTCGAAAAGTAAGTCTTGAGGCAGTCGCATATTACGTCCATACATCATTGCGAAAGGCGTTTCTTTGGTTGACTCTTGAATTGACGAACGGTAAGCCATTGCAAATAGGGGAAGAAGGTCATCCCAGTCATCCTGTTTATCGTTAACAAATTTTGCAAGATATTGGAGTATCGTTCGATTCATCCGCTCTACGAGACCATCTGATTGAGGGTGAAGTGCTGTTGTTCGAGTTTTTCGTATACCCATAATTTCCATGACACTTTGAAAGACCTCCGATAGGCGATGGTGACGTTCCTTCCAATTCGTCGATGTTGTGCTTCCTTTCGTGTTGACAGCATATACTTAGTCTTACCCTCATTTATTGCTAAACCCATTTTTACCCCTTCCTTCTCTATACTAGCAAAAGTGGCTATGACATCACGTTAAGTCCGACCAATGATATCAATATCATCAGCATATGATAGTAGTTCCACCGATTTTTGGAAAATTGTGCCTTTGGTGTTGACTCGGGAGTTTTGCACAATCCTCTCAAGAATTTAGTTAAAGAAGTCACATGAAAGCGCATCGCCTTGCCTTAATTCTTTTTTCTCAGTGAGGTCCTTTCCGACCCTGATGAAGCAACGAGATTTCTCCATCGTCATCCTACACAAACGGACGAGTTTGGTAGGTATACCAAAACTAGACATGGCTCTGTATAGTTCGTCTCTATATATGCTGTCGTATGCGGCTTTGAAATCGATGAGTAGATGGTGGCTATCGATTTGGGCTGCTTGGGGTTTTTCCAGGATCTGCCGAAGTGTAAAAATTTGATCAGTTGTCGACTTTCCTGGCCTAAAACCACACTGATAAGAGCCGATCAGGTTATAGATAAACGGTTTCAGGCGTTCACATATTACGGAAGAGGGTCTCCTTTTTTGTGGATCAGGCAAACGATGCTGAGGTTCCATTCTTCAGGCATATTTTCATCCGACCAGATTTGGCTTATGAGTTGGTGGATGTTGCTTACCAAGTCATCTCCGCCAGCTTTATAAAGCTCAGCGGGAAGGCCGTCATTTCCGGCGGCCTTATTAAGCTTGAGTTTAGATATTGCTATCCTTACTTCACTTCGGTAGGGTGGTTGGCAGTTTTCGCTGTCGTTGCCAATATTAAATGGTTCGTTCTGCCTGAAAGCGGAATGTTGTTCGTCATCGCCGTTTAACAGTCTGCAGAAGTGGTTTCTCCATATCCTCAGCTTCGACTGTGTCTCAACTACGATAGTTCCTTGTTCATCTCGACAGGATTCTGTTCGAGCCTTGTATCCCTGGCTTTGACGTTTTAAACTTTGGTAAAACTTGCGAACATCGTTCCTGGAGTGGCACATCTCTATATCCTAGATCGCGCGCTTTTCTTGCTCTTTTTTTTCTTCTTTCTGAAAATCCGGTGTTCTTCCCTTCTTCTTTGCCTATAGAGCTCAATGGCAGCTCGCGTCTTCACCTGCAGCTTAGCCTCGTAGGCCTCGTTCTTGGCTGCGAGCATCTGTCGGCATTCCTCATCAAACCAGGGGTTTCTTGCTGGTGGCCGCGAGAAACCTAGCACATCAGTTGCGGCTGATCTAATGGCCTGTTGGCATCGTTGCCATTGCTCTTCGACATTCGATGCTGGTGGTATGGTGTTAATCGAGAGGTTAAGGGATACGCGTTGCGCGAAGTTCTTGGCGGTCTCTGGCGATTGCAGTCTTTCGACATTAAATTTTTTTCACAGTATTTCTGTTTTTTTGTAGCATGGTGGATATCCGCATCCTTACCTTGGCTACAACAAGGTTGTGGTCCGAGTCGATGCTAGCCCCTCGGAATGTTCAGACATCCAAAATAATGGATGCGTGCCTCTTGTCTATCGCAATGTGATCAATTTGGTTGACTATACGTTAATCTGGAGCCCGCCATGTCCCCTTATGGATATCGAGGTGAGGAAACCGTGTGCTGGCTATAGTGGCATTTCGTTCCGTAGCGAAGTTAATTAGCTTAAGTCCGTTACCAGACGTGTTGTCGTGTAGGCTATATTTTCCGACAGTACTGCTAAAGATGTCTTCTCTTCCTACCTTTGCGTTAAAATCTCCCAGCACGATTTTAACATCGTACTTTGGTAGTCGCTCGTAGGTTTTGTCGAGGAGCTAGTAGAAGCAATCCTTAGTTATATCATCTTTTTCCTCCGTCGGAGAGTGAGCGCATAAAAGGCTTATGTTGGCGAATTTGGCCTTGATGCGGATTGTTACAATGCGTTCGCTAATGTCTTGAAAACATAAGACTTCTTGCCTAAGTCTGGCAACTATAACAAATCCGCATCCAAATAGTCGCTGTTTCTGCTGACTATAACACGGTCCATAGTAGATGTCACAGTTTTTCATCCACTTTTTTCCTGGATGGCAGTAATGTCTGCTTTGTAGCAGTTTAGGGCTTCCGCTAGTTGTTCGCCTGCACCTCTCCTGTTTAATGTTCTCACATTCCAGGTGCAGATACGAACGTCGTTGTCCTTTTTTCGTTTAGCATGGTCGTCAACAATAATTTCAGTCCTTTCCGAGGCTATTGGTTGCTTCGTAACAATATTTTTTTCCGTGGAGGGGTAGTTAACCCAAAGCACAACCCCCAACCTGGAGGGCCAGGCCCTTGTTTTGACCCTAGGACAGCGGGCCGGAAAAAAAATACCGATGTCAGTAGCCCATTTTTGGGGTATGAGCGCTGCCGTTGACCCATTGAGGGCTCCTCCGCCACCGACTCTTTTCCAATACCCTGGCTCAGTATTGGAAATCCCTATAGACCTCGTGTTCAAATATGTCGAAGCAGCTTATATAGGGATTTCACTACCAGTTCGATCAAACTGGAGCTGTAGTCGACTCCATCTAGGGAATTCCTCCGCTGCCGCCTGAGAGTGAGTGCCTTAGTGAGAGGACACTCCTCCCCCCTCTCTCGTTTGCTGCCACCAACGACCTTCCACAGGGGTTCAAAACCCCATCTCCAGTCGAGGTACTAGGCACCCACCAGTCACCAGCGTGGAGGTGAGAGTAGGAGTTGATAGTGAGAGGCTAGAGTGAGAACGCTTGTGTTCTCATATAATCGCATCACTATCCTTAAGCACTTAAATGCTAGTTTATATAAAATATCGGTACCGTTAGATAGTAGTTCATTTCAGCAAGCCTATTACTTTTTGATTTAAATGATACATCATGACTATAATGCAAACAAATATGTGCGTACTTGTAAATCTACATCCTTCCTTTCAGTGCCTTTCCATCGCACATCATTGTAAACACCCAGACCTTGACTATAACTCCCAACCACAATAACCTCCCACCAAGTTCTCTAGCCTCGCCCAAATAATAACTCAGTTTGATACTCTCACCTTTCCCTGGTGTCTACTCGTGATTTCCCGCCACTCTAAGTGGATGAAGCCTCGTACTCCTACACATTGATGTCGATGTAGATGATGGTGGTGCGTTAGAGAGATACTTCCTTCCCAGTGTACTCGAAAGTTGCCCATAATCAGATATTAGCAGCTACAACAAGGAGCAATCGCATCGATTCAAAAGGCAGAACCAAGTCCGTCCAATTCCTCTCCGACTATTTGTCTGACTGTGTGCTAGTATGTGTGCACGGTAATAATAATTTTGTTGGATGCCTTGACATTAACCATGTGTAATAGGAGCGTAAATTTATCGCATTATTACGGCGATACCTTATTATAGAAATGTGTATCTATGCTTGTTGGTCTAGTTACTTGGTTAACCTACGACGATGATGTTGCTTGTGGTGGTGGTGGTGGTGTTGGATCTGCGGCGGTGGATGGCATAACCATACCACGAGGCACGTTAATGTTTGCGTTCAATTCGAAATCAGCTTCGATTTTTTATCGCTTCCTTTGGAGCGTTTGCAACATGGTTTGTGGGTTAGATTATTGGAAGTAAGTAATGTACCGCTGCAAGGAGGTTATCCGTAAGGTTATCTATTAATCCGACAGTCTGAGGTCGGTACAATTGGCAATTGCTTGCATTACGGTAAAGTGTTAATACATTTCTAGAACGTAATCCCCTGGTAAATGGGTAATAAATTGTGGATTGGACTAATCATTTCCCAATCGAAATGGATTTTCTTAAGAAGTATTTCCGTTGGATGGTATGCAGGTTTTCCGGTGAAGGCAATAGAAACATGAATGTCCCATTGGAAGGAATTGAAGTGGTCTACAATTGAACAATATTTCTCTCTATTTTTTGTTTTTCCTTGTCCTTACGGATCTATTAAAAATTCCAATTGTTTGTCCAAGGTTTGTAAAAACTTGCTGATCTCCCGCCAGTAACACTTAAGTCTTTTTGTTATTCACTGCCACACTTGCGAAACTCTGATAAATTCGCCGTTTGGAATCGACATACAATTTAGGTCCAAACAGATTCTTCTTTCGGATGCAAGGATCATAACTCTCACTTAAAATGGAGTTTAAGCTTAAAAAGCAAAACTACATAGATATCGTGGTAGTCCTCTGTCAAGACACTGTTTTAACTAACGGGTCCGCCATCTAACTTTTTTTTTTCAACTAGTGCTTATTTCGTGAATGGTAACACTTAGCTCATGTCTGATTTGACAGATAATTAGTTTTATCCTTCCGCTGAACGAATATGGTTGTGTATACGCTTGAAGAACGCTGGGAAATATTGCGACATTACTTTGAAAATCATGGTAATGTTGCAGAATGTTGCATACGGATTTTGGAAGAAGAGAAGCACCGTCAGCTCCGTATGTTCGTTATCTTGTGAAAAAAGTGAAAGAAACTGGCATCCTCATCGATAAACCAAAGCGTGAAAAGCCAAAAACAGTGCGTACACCCGAGAATATTGCTGCTGTGGCAGAAAGTGTGCGTGAAGCGCCATCAACATCAATTCACCGTCGTTCTCAACAATTGAACATTTCGGAGACATCATTGAGACGAATTTTGCATAAAGACGCCATACAAAGTCCAATTGGTTCAGGAGTTGAAGCACACTGACCATCCAATGCGTTTTCGCTTCGCTAAGTGGGCCTGCGATCGACTTAGAGAAGATGCCGATTTTTCCAAAAAAATCATCTTTTCAGATGAATCTTGGCGGGTATGTAAACAAGCAAAATTGTCGCATTTGGGGCACAGAAAACCCGCATGTATACATTGAAAAGCCGATACACCCAAAACGAGTCACTGTTTGGTGCGGATTTTGGTCCAGAGGCATAATTGGTCCATTTTTCTTTGAAAATGAGCAAGGAGTGGCCGTTACAGTCAATGGCGATCGTGATCGGGCCATGTTGAACGAATTTTTGTTCACAAAAATTGAAGAGGAGGGTATTGGCAACATTTGGTTTCAACAGGACGGCGCTACGTGCCACACAATCGAAGCTACACTCGATGTTTTGCGCCTTGTTTTTGAAGATCGCATTATCAGCCGCAGAGCTGATGTCGTTTGGCCACCTCGGAGCTGCGATTTGACACCGTTGGACTATTATTTGTGGGGTGCCGTAAAAGATTAGTGTTACGCCGACAAGCCAGAGACAATTGACGCTTTAAAGGACAGTATTCCTGAAGCCATTGGTGAAATACAGCTGCACACAATCGATAACGTGCTTAATAATTGGACCGATCGTGTAGGCTACTGCATGGCCAGCCGAGGCAGCCATTTGAATGAAATTATTTTCCATTATTAACCGGAAGGATTGTACTTTCAAATAAAAAAAGAATTTTTTTTTGCCGTGGGCTGGTGGAAATCTTCATAGACACGATGAGCACGTGCCCAAAGTAGTGTGAGATTTTTTCTCACTAAAACCACCACCCATTTTGTATTTCTATTGCAACTAAGTATTCGACTTATCCAGCAATTTTTTTATCACGAGTATATAATATGTTTGGCAGGTAGCTTTCCTTTGAGAGTTCCTGCTTTTTCCGCAATTTATAGCACGGTTTGTTATTATCGGGCCAAATCTAAGGGTTTAGTTCTTTGAAGACGCCGCAATATATTTGTTTCGTTAAGAATTTGGAGGACTGTTGTGTTAATGTGTCCTAATAAACGTTTTTTATGTTTTCGTGCAAAATTGTTTGTTTCATCTTTAACCGCGGGAATACCCAGATCTCTGCGTAGATCTTCGGCGCATTGACGAATGATCTTAACAATTTGTTTTCAAAAGTTTGTAAAATATTTAGATTCATTTCACTGGTACAACCCCATAGTTGTATACCATATGTCCAAACCGGTTTTAGCAATTGCTTGTATAATAGCAGCGTGTTATCAAGGTTAAGCTTCGAAAATTTTCCGAGCAACCAGTACAGTTCTCTGTATTTATTCTTAAGTTCTTCGCCTTTCTTTTTAACATGCGACTTCCATTTTAATTTTGCATCGAGTGTCATACCGAGATATTTCGCTTCATTTGCAAATGGGACTCGAACCGTATTTAGAAATACAGGCAAATTGTTTGTCCGTTTATACGAAAAATCTATATGGGTCGATTTGCTCTCGTTAAGTGCAATCCGCCAGGATTTAGTCCATTCATTAACCTCGTTAAGAGCGTTTTGTAGTTTGATATTTGTTTCCTCTATTGTTGTGCCAACTGCTAGTATAGCAGTATCGTCAGCAAACGTTGCAACTATTGTATCGTATGTTTGTGGGATATCACGAGTGAATAGGAGGTATAGGATTGGTCCAAGGACGCTTCCTTGCGGTACACCTGCCATTATTTCTTTGAACTCTGAATATTCGTTTCCAAGTTTCACACGGAGGAGTCTATGCTCAAGATACACACGAGGATTTTATATAATTGTTCTGGCAGAACTTGACTTAGTTTATACGTAAGGCCTTTGTGCCACACCTTGTCAAAAGCTTGCGACACGTCAAGAAATACGGCTGAACAAATTTTCTTTTCTTCGAAAGCTTTCTCAATCACATCTGTAATTCGATGTACTTGGTCCACCGTTGAATGTTTACTTCTAAACCCAAATTGATGGTCAGGTTAAAGACGTTTCTGTTCAATAATGGGGTGTAAGCGACCGAGTAATATCCGTTCAAAAACTTTTGATATTATTGGAAGAAGTGAAATAGGCCTGTAAGATTTTATTTCATTCGGTGATTTTCTTGGTTTTAGAACCATAATCACTTCCGCGACTTTCCACTGTCTATGTATTCTAATCTGACTGCTGCATTTATAGTAAAAAGAAGCTTAGTTAATGCTTTCCGAGGCAACATTTTAAGAAGTTCTCCTGTAATCAGGTCATAACACGGAGCTTTTTTAGGCTTTAGTTTCTGTATTTCCCGTTTAAGCTCGGCAATACTTGCATATCTTACAATATTATTTTCGGTTGTACTCTCGAATATGTTAATGTTTTCATTTTGCGCTGAACCATCAAATGGCTTAAATGTTTCCTCAAGATGTGAGGCAAAAACGTCAGCTTTTTCCTTATCGCTTTTTGCCCAAACGTCTTGAGTTGCCCTAATTGGCGGCACAGCGATTTTTGGCCGTTTTATGACTCTAATTGCTTTCCAGAGCGAATAATTCGATTCCCTTTCAGCGGTTAGGCTTTGCAGATAAGTTTCTACTGCAAGGTTTTTAAAATTTTTAATCGAATTTGATAGCAAATTACTCAACCGTTTTATCTTGCGGGGCACGAGTTTGGTGCCATCTTTTACGAGCTTTTCTTTTTTCTCTAACTTAATCTTGTATTTCTCGGCGGTACTAATTTTACTATAGCTCACAATTTTGTTCTGTTGAGGAGTATTATTCCATGCTGCTTTTTGGATGGTATTGATAAATGAGTCAACAGCGACTTCCAGTTCCAATGGGGTTCTAAGCGATACACCCAGTCGGATATTATTTTCAATATCGTTTTTGAAACGTTCCCAGTTGGTTTTCGCGTTTGTTAATCTGGGTGGTTTTTCATTTATAATCAGTGACTCACTCGTTGTTAAAATGACTGGAGAGTGATCAGAGGAAAGATCAAAGCATTCTTCAACTTTGATTCGATTGGACGGCAGACCTTTTACAATGAAAAAATCGATCAAATCCGGTATTTTTCTAACATCAGTTGGCCAGTAAGTTGGTTTTCCCGTAGAATGAAATTCGGTATTGTACTTTCTACCTACATCATAAAGCATCCTACCTTTCTGTGATATGCATCTAGATCCCCAGAATGTATGTTTTGCATTAAAGTCCCCTCCGATGACAAAACGTTGTCCAAGGGAATTAAGCAAGTTTTCAAAGTCAATTTTCTCAACCTTGCATCGTGGTGGGCAGTAAATAGACGATATCTTCAGAAAGGATTGTCTGCTTTTGACTTGTATAGAGCTAACTTGTATTGTTTCGATTTCTAGTTTAAGATCAATCGAATGTTCGATACACTCTTTTATATATAGTGAGGCTCCACCTCAAGCCTTATTCGATGGATGTAGAGCATGATAGTCGAGGTAACCTTTAATTTTTAAGTTCGAATTACTCTTTGCGTGAGTTTCGGATATTAAACAGATGTCTATATCTTTTTCCTGCATAAATAATTCAAGTTCTCCAAGTTTTTGCCAAAGGCCATTGGCATTCCACGTAAGAATTTTAAGCAATCTATTCATGTTAAAGGTGGGGTACTTCTATTGCGAATACTAACGGGTGATTTTTTAGCTGGTTTGGTTTTGGCAACACTGGTTTTGACAGCTGACGTGTGTTTAGTACCTTGTGTCACTGTCAAACAGCTTCAGTTTGGTTTGCAATTTAACCATGGATCGTCTTACAAATGAACAACGCTTGCAAATAATTGAATTTTACTAACAAAATTCGTGCTCGGTTCGAAATGTTCATCGCGCGCTGCTTCCATTTTATGATCGGCATTCTCGACCTTCTGAGCAGTCTATTCGGAAGATTGTGACCAAATTTCGCACCAAATTTACTTTGTTGGACATTAAACCACCAACACGTTTACGTACTGTGCGTAGTGAAGAAAATATTGCGGCCGTATCAGCTAGTGTGACAGAAGACCGCGAAATGTCGATTCGGCGCCGTTCCCAGCAGTTAGGCCTTTGTTACAGCACTACGTGGAAAATTTTGCGGAAGGATTTGGGCGTAAAGCCTTTTAAGATACAGCTGGTGCAAGAACTAAAGCCAGCCGACCTACCACAACGCCGAATTTTTGGTGAATGGGCTCTTGGAAAGCTGGCCGAGGATCCGCTTTTTTATCGAAAAATTGTGTTCAGCGATGAGGCTCATTTTTGGTTGAATGGGTACGTAAATAAGCAAAATTGCCGCATTTGGAGTGAAGATCAGCCAGAAGCATTGCAACAGCTACCAATGCATCCCGAAAAAGCCACTGTTTGGTGCGGTTTATGGGCCGGCGGCATTATTGGGCCATATTTCTTCAAAGATGATGCGAATCGCAGCGTTACTGTCAATGGTGAACGCTACCGAGCGATGATAACAAACTTTTTTTTGCCCGAAATGGAAGTTCTTGACTTGCATGATATGTGGTTTCAACAAGACGGTGCCACATGCCACACGATTGACGCACTGGAAGCCAACATCCATGCATTCATTCGTGAGATACCGGCCGATATGTGTGAAAGAGTATGCCAAAATTGGACTCAGCGGATGGGCTACCTGAGACGCAGCCGCGGTCAACATTTGCATGAAATTATCTTTAAACATTAAATTGCAAGGTTCAAACTATCGATTCAAATAAATATTTCATTCATTTTTTCGAATTTTTTGTGTTTTTTTTTTAAAAAAAGTTCTAAACCTCTTAAAAAATCACCCGTTATTTTCGAGCTTAACGAGCCTGTCAAAAATAAGTTTATTCGTTTTGCTTTGTTCCTCAAGTTTTGAAAGAATAATCGAAAATACATTTGAAACTGGGTCAGGTGAGATATTTTTTTGAGCGTTATTGGATACTGTAGCTTGAGCATACATTTGTAACTTTTGGTTTTGGATGTACAAGATCCGAACGGATATCTGATGGCCGCGTAGTTTGTGAAAATTTAGGTTTTTCGATTATGGCCTGCTTAGTCTTCGATATATTTTTAATCGGAATTTTAGGCTTTTGCTTGTTTAAATTTAATTTCTGTGAATTAATACTATTAAATTTCGTCCGTCTTTTTTGATTGCCTTTACAGTTAATGCAGATAGCAAGAGTTTTCTAATCTGACATACAATCTACCGTCAGATGATTTCCGGCACATTTTACACACCGCGGTTCTTTTTGACAATAGCTTTGCGTATGATTGTATCCTTGGCAGCGCTTGCTCTGGGGAACTAGTTTGGAATCCTTACGCATAGGCTCTATTTTTACAACAATATTAAGTATTGTTTTTATTTCATAAATTTTGTTCAAACTTTCTGTGAGTATAAATAAAGGAAGACCGCTAAAAAAGAAATTTGAGAAAATATTCAGTAATTTCTTTTTATAGCATTTTCAAAAAAAAAAGTTATGTGGCGGACCCTTTATTTAGGTCAATGTCACTATGGTCAATCAACCGCCGACACAAGATTATTATAAGTACAGCGCACTCAAGAAAAGCGATTCGTTGGAAGATGACATTTAGCTGGAATTCGTTTAAGTTTTTCCACTTCAACACTAACTATGGCAGAGGTGCCACAAAGGTGAAGTTATATTTTATGGGTTATTGGAGCAAGCATAAAGCTGATTGGGCCCCTAGCGAAATTCGTTCCTGAAAAGAATTGAACGCTTTGAAAGTGTAAAATGATACTTAAGTGGGATTATGGTGTATTGCTCTCTCCAGCCAGATCCTTTGCAAAAGCGGATGATCTGGACCGTAGAGGTGGTTGTCAGATCCGTAGTAGACCTTTGTAACAGTGAATGGCAAGAAATCTTCTTCTGCTATTGCTTATCATCGAGCAGTGACACAGTAGGTGCGTTATGTCTCTTTCTTAACGGTCTCTACATTTCCTGCATAAGTGAAGCATGCTTCTTAATAAGTCGATGCTTTATTCAGAACTATAAGGTTGTTTGATTTACTACCGTTTATTTCCGGCCAGAGATCTATGGTGTCCAAGTAGTAGTGGTGTGTCACATGGCTTTTGCTTCTACTGAGTTAAACCGATTAAAGAACTAAAGCCTCTTGACCATTTCAAGTGTCATCTTCAGTGATGAGGCACATTTTCACCTCAGTGGATTCGTCAATAAGCAGAATTGCCGCATTTGGGAGAATTATAATCCAATAGTGATTGTCGAAAAACCAATGCACCCACAAAGAGTGACTGTTTGGTGCGGTTTTTGAGCTGGCGACATCATCGGGCCGTATTTTTTTTTCCGAAATGAGGCCAGTTAGGCAGTTACTGTGAATGGTGTTCGGACGACAACACGTCTGGTAACGGACTTAGGCTAATTGACTTCGCTACGGAACGAAATTCCACTATATCCAGCACACGTTTTCCTCACCTCGATATCCATAAGGGGACATGGCGGTCTCCATCCTGTATTTTAGATGTCCAAACATTCATCGACTCGGACCACTATCTTGCTGCAGCCAAGGTAAGGATGCGGATATCCACCACGCCACAACAAACCAGAAAAAATTTAATGTCGAAAGACTGCAATCGCAAGAGACCGCCAAAGCCTTCGCAGAACGCGCATCCCTTAATCTCTCGACTCACATCATACCACCAGCATCGAATTTCGAAGAACAATGGCAACGATGCCAACAAGCCATTAGATCAGCCGCAACTGATGTGCTAGGTTTCTCGCGGCCACAAGCAAGAAACCCAAGGTTTGATGAGCAATGCCGACAGATGCTAGCAGCCAAGAACGAGACCTCTACAAGGCTAAGCTGCAGGTGAAGACGAGAGCTGCCATTGAACTCTATAGGCAAAGAAGAAGGGAAAAACTGCTGAGCTTTAAATGGCCGGCGGCGATGACTTGGCAAGAAACATCCACCAAGAGGTCCAAATCGATACCCAACACCTATTCATCGATTTGAAAGCTGCATACGACAGCATTTATAGAGACGAACTATACGAACTATTTGGTATACGGCCCAAACTCGTCCGTCTGTGCAGGATGATGATGGAGAATTCTCGCTGCTGCACCAGGATCGGAAACGACCTCACCGACACATTCGATACCAAAAAAGGATTTAGGCAAGGCGCTGTCATGTGAATTCTTTAATTTGATTCTTGAGAGGATTGTGCAAAACTCCCCAGCCAACACCAGAGGCACAATTTTCCAAAAATCGGTGCAACTACTAGCATAAGCGGACGATATTGACATCATTAGTCCGACTCAACGTGATGTCATAGTCACGTTTGCTGGTATGGAGAAGGATACCTGGCATGGTGGATACCTGCAGTCTTGTCTTAGGTGCATCAAGGTAATGGACCGAGTCGATGTTAGCCCCTCGGAATGTTCCATCCTTCCATTCATAAGTGGCGCTAAAGTCTGGAATTAACTTGGGCCTTAACCAACATGCCCCTCCCATTAGCCCGGTCCTTAGCTAACTGCCTTCAGTTGTGCACTCCAAGTTGGTTCAGATCGGTTTCTACTTGTGCTCCCCACTTAGGTTAGGTTAGGTTTACGGGTTGGTGGAGTAGAGGATTCTCTATTCCGCCACACTTAGGTCCATGTGGACCCATTGTGATACCCTTGGTGGGATTACGTCCTTCCTTATCGTTACTATGGGTTACTCCACTCTATCCAGCCATCCTGATGTTCGTAGGAACCTGCAAAGATAGGGTAATGGAATATCGGATAGAGCTCTTGGATGTCTTGGAAGTAGTAGCTTCCAAGTGCTCTGTTCCTCAGGTGACAGAGACTCGGGCAGTGACAGAGGAAGTGAGGTGTATCCTCGTGTGCCTCCTCATCGCCGCAGCCTCTACAGATATCGTCATCCTTGAGATTTAATTTCATTGTATGGGTTCTGAGAAATTTGTGACCAGTTAGAGCCCCTACCAGTTTAGATAAGGAGCTCCTGTCGTACCGCAAATGTTTTTTGGTTCGGTTTCCGTTGTACTCTGGCCAGAGCTTCCGAGATATTTCGCAGGTAGTAAATGACTTCCACCTGGTATTGGCTTTCATTCATGTTTTGTATTCCACTCTTTCTCTGAGGTTACAGAGTGGTGGTTCGACCGTTTGTAGTGCCTGATCATGATCTGTAGCAGATCCATTTCTTGCCAGTTCGTCGGCCATCTCGTTGCCGTCTATGTCCCTGTGACCAGGAACCCAGCAGAGATCAGCATTATGCTGTGAGCAGAGAACCTTGAGCTCTTCGCGACAGCGGCGAACTAGCTTTGATTTAATTTCGATAGCAGATACTGCTTTTATAGCCGCTTGGCTGTCAATGAATATGGTGATATCACTGTGTGGTATTTCCATTATTGACACCAAATGAGTGCTCCCCACTTAAGGCGAGGTCTTCCTATACTGCGTCCGACTTCTGGCTGGGTATCAAAGACTCTGCGAAACGGAGTGTTGGTGTCCATTCGTTGTACATGTCCTAGCCATCTTAAACGCCCAATGCGGAGTTTTTTGACCAAAGGTATGTCGCTGTACAGTTCGAATAGTTCTTCTTCGTTTAATTATGACGAAATGTTCTTGTCAGAGTTGAAAGCGGAGTCCAGGTAGACGAAGTCCTATGCTACGTCAAAGTAATATCTGTCAATGGTGACGTTCTGTCCAATTCGTCCCTTCGTGTTGGCAGCATATACTGCTAAATCTATTTTTGCTGCTTCCTTCTCTATACTAAGAAACGTGGCTATGACATCACGTTGAGTCCTGCCGATGATGTCAATATCATCGGCGTATGCTAGTTGTTGCACCGATTTCTGGAAAATTGTGCCTCTGGTGTTGGCTCAGGAGTTTTGCACAATCCTCTCAAGAATCAAATTAAAGAATTCACATGACAGCGCCTTGCCTAAATTCTTTTTTGGTATCGAATGTGTCGGTGAGGTCGTTTCTCACCCTGATGGAGCAGCGGGAATTCTCCATCTTCATCCTGCTTAGACGGAAGAGTTTGGGCGGTACATCAAAACTAGGCATCACGATTTCAACATCATACTTCTGTAGTCGCTCATAGATTTTGTCGAGGAGCTCGTAGAAGATATATTTTTCCATCTTCGGGGCGTGAGCGAATATAAGGCCTTTGTTGGTGGATTTGGCCTTGATGCGAATTGTTACAATGTGTTTGCTAATTTCTTGGAAACATAAGACTTCTTGCCTAAGTCTGGCACTTATAACTAATCCGCATAGTCGCTGTTTCTGCTCACTATAACACGGTCCGTAGTAGTTGATACAGTTGTTCATCCTCTTTTTGCCCGGCTCATTCCATCATATTTCCTGAATGGCTGTGATGTCTGCTTTGTAGCAATTCAGGGCTTCCCCTAGTTGTTCGCCTGCACCTCTCCTGTTTAATGTTCTCACATTTCAGGTGCAGATACGAACGTCGTTGTCCTTTATTGTAGCAAAAATAAAAACTTTGCATACTCAAAATGAAGGGAGATGATGGGTTTAAGACTCTGTTTGTGGTCTGGGTCCGTCCAGAATGTCGTTGCCACGTATAGTTTCTAGGTCTCGCCGTCAATGCTTTCATACACTTGGCCTTTAACGATCTTCAGTTCGCTGACCTTGTTATAATCCCTTAACTCTTTTATTTGTGAAATTTCGCAGTGTTTATGCTACGAGAAATGTTAAGCTGACTTTGGATATACGTTGGATGAATGCTACCATACATGTCATTACTTTCAGAACAAATTTTAATGACATACAGCACATTGAAGAGAATTATTTTCTCACATTTCAACCATCCAGAAAGTATCTCACGTTTAAAAGGATTAAAATAGAAAAACGAATAAAATTTGTTTCATCTTGTTAATCTGAAAACTTTAAGGAGAAAACCCTGATGCGCCCTCACCAAAAGCAAATTTATGCCCCTTAACCAGTGAAAACCCTTATTAAGAAGAAAACAGAAGCCACTGAACAAATATCCTTCATCACATAGTCTGCGTGGAGTGAAGACTTTGCCAACGGATAAAGTTGCCAAACACTCGGTACAAATCCACACCAAGTATGTACTCGTAGCTCCGCATGCTTCTCACCGACCGGACCGAATAAAAAACACATCACATGTATGCCAGTGTATGTGTAAACAATTTTAAACAATCCAGACCATAATGAAGGGATTACTGCACGAGTCCTGACTGACCATACCAATAGATTGATTCGCCCAAACTATGTGGGAAAATTAAAACCGATAAACCTTCTGCTCCGCGCCATGTGCAGCACAAGACGAGCAAAAAAAAAAATAAAATTAAACCCAAGACGCAGGGGAAACAATTTTAAACCTAAAACAATACCAACTCTCTGTCTGTGTCGTTTCCATGAATCGAAGTGAGACTACACCGCGATGAAGCAACCAAAACAAAGTTCCCAAAGTTTACAACCTTCATGGAGGAAGGGGTAGGCGCTGGAAACTCATTTAACAACCACCGCAGTTCAAAGTCACGCATCTCACGATCAAACTATTAAATTCCCACCTCTTAAATGTGAGCCCCCTTTAATGGTAGTGTTCCCGTACTTATGCGGCTCCAGGTCTGTGTGTGGAATTGTGGATCGCGTATCCGCGACTTATGGATGGATAGATGGATGGGTTATTTGTGGCCCTCGCCTCCACCTCCCCCACCGATGATAGAACCTATTCCCGCGCTGCTGTTGCAATACACTCGAATTAAGCTCGTGAGGAGGATTATAAAGGACCTGTGTATACCCATCGAATTCCGTCATGATTGGCGTCTTCGAAACGGTTATTAGCTGGCATGCATAATTGGCAGGGTCGTCGTCGTCGTCATCGTCTGTGTTGCGTGAATTGGATGGAATTAGTATCTGCATCTGCATCTCAATATGGATGCAGTGACCCATTTTTTAGACCACAGACAGTTGCTTATAAAAATTTTGAATTATCTCATCGGCGATGTATAGGCAACGCCCACCTTAACCACCATCAGCCGTATCCTGCCGCACACCACCTTCAGGATCACATTTAATTAGTTTTGCGCCACGCATTCCGATGCTGGGATTTCGGTCCTGTTGCGTCGGCCATAAGGCACAACACCATTTCGTGCTCACGTCGTCCCTTGCGCGCACAGATAATTATCATAAAACTCGGTCATAGGTCGTTGGGTTTCTTACAGGAATAAGGAGCTGGGGACGCGCTAGGGCTTTGTTTCGTATTCCTTGGCTGTTCCTTGGGGTAATATGCCGTGTCCGCCTTAATTTTTCGCATGCTGTGTCAAATCAAAGTGCAATCGATGCGATGGTGAGGTTTCACTGTAGCAGGTGCGTTCCTGGTCGTACATTGAAGCAGATTCGAAAGGATAATGAATATAAATTTTGTTTGGACATGTGTTCGTTGTTATTGGCATGCTACCATAAAAAATTGCGAGTCCCTGTTTCGGGTGTGAGATGAAACTTAGGGTTTGGGTTGACGGTTGAAATGCACGGTACGGAATCGCAAAGGGACCTCAGAGTGGTGGAATTTATTTGAGGAAAATTATATTTGACACAGTTTGAGAGATGCTGAAGGTAGCTGCGGGCTTATGAGTCAGAATGATTGATTTTTGGTGCGGATTTCTTCAATGTGCTGACAGTTATGGCTCACGAAAGGCACAAATTGAAGTCTCATCACGAGGGGTTCAGTCATTTATGTGAGGAATGAATGGTTTCTTGTGGAACTTTTCGAGCTAAACGAAGGGAATTATTTTGATAAAAACCCATATAGCCTTAGTGTTACCTAAGTCAGTTGTTCATTCGTAAATTAAATAGTAGCGCATTCGTTGGTTAGTTTAAATAATGGGGATGAGTAAAAGAATGACAAAATCCTCATCAATTTCCAATGAGCAGTGTTGTCTAAGGACTTCCCCAAAAGTGACATACACGGAATCCCTTCCATATGGACCTATTTGTAGTAGCTGCAAGTAGGTATACTTAAACGCCCTATTATGCTGCTGATTCTCCAAGAAAATGGACTGACGAATAGGCAAATGTCGGATGGCAAACTGAAGAACAGGTAAATAAACGAAGAATAACTATTCGGAACTGAAAACAGACGTACAGCAAAAAGACGGACTGGCGTTACAACGAGAAAAATGACGAATAACCAGTAGTTGGACTTTCAAACAGAAGGGCGATTGGACAGTTGGACAATACAAAGACGGCCTGGCAAATAGACGAACAAGAGACAGCCCGAAGGATGAACCTACGCATAAGCAAACAGACGGATTGCAAAAAGATGGTAATGCCAACAGATATACAGCATACAAACGGACTGCCAAATACCCAAACGGCAGAAAGACGATCGTCATGAAGAGTGAGACAGGCAAACAGACAGACTTTTAACAGACGGACCGACAAATAACTGTGTGCTCCATAGAAGACATTAATTGCCTTTAGCAGGATAAGATTACAGAACCTGAAGAGAGATGGAAACGAAAATTCTTCGTAAAAAAAAATGTAAACCCCAAATATCCTAGCTCGAGGAAATCTTAAAATCCGGAAACGGAAAAACCTTCGGCCAGTTTTATAAAAATGTCAACACAGCTTTAAAGCTGAATGAAGGAACATGATTCCAAGCAGCTGCACCATCAGCAGGTGTTGAGGTCGTTACAATTATGACCTTCTTCATTTTTGTATCCATATTCAAGGAAAATGGCGGCCTGCTTAGCTATCAAAATGCTGGAAGTCAGTCCATGACGTATGACGTCACTAAACTTATGAATCGTGATTCCCAAAGCAGGAAGAGGAAAGATCCTAGGTTATGGGCTTGTGGACCATTAGTGAAACCCGTTTCCATTGTGTTTGTAAAACGGCTGCCAAAACAAGTGAGATGGGCGTAAATCGCATTCGATTAGTAGGCTCCAGCTTAGTAGTTGGACTAGGTCTGTTATAGTTGTGGAAGAGTGTTTGAGTCTTTCGGCATTTAGACTGATGAGGAGGATTAACGTAGATGAATTTTTCCTTTTCCATATTATCGTTGAAAGATCGTCGCTGGCCTTGTGATATCCATGCTTCTTGGAGAAGAGCAATGTCGATATTGTACTATAAAATGTGGATCAGCAGGTTGGCACTAGCAGTCCAACTGTGGTGAATTTTTGGTTTTAGTACCTTCGTCAGTTTTGGTGTCTTATTGGGGCCATTTTACCCACCGATTCTTATGTCCTCTGAGTTGAACCTCACATTAAGCCTGAATCGGACAACTTGAAATTCCGCTAACGTTGGGTTGTTAGCGAAATTCGGAAATTGCTAATCTTTTTGGAAGGTCTTTAACGCCGGAGTATTTTCAGTAGTCTTTCCATGGGAACGTATAATCTTCTTGGATGGTGTTCATGTTCGAGCAGCGTAAGGTAGGCATTCGGAAACACCTTGCACATTTTCTCTACTCCGACTTATAAACACTGCAGGGTCCAGTTATATTCACAAGGCAATACCCAGAAACCATTGTAGTGTAGCATCTTTCTGAAGTTCGATGCATTTTGGGGGTCATTTGCAAGCTTGCTGCTGAGACGTAGCAAAACATTGTTATGCACCAGTGCTTAGTTCTGAATTGGACGCACTTTGTCACTCTAACTTTTCCTTACCTTCGGTTAGCCATTTATAAGTGGAGAATCGTGTCCTTTTGCAGGGTGCCGCCGGCCGCGTTTGATGCAGATCCGCTGATGTTTAGCGAACTTCGTTAAACAGAATTGTTGACTAATCGCGCAGAAATCGACATGCTTATACTGACTGCGCTTTCATCACCATTTTAGCTGATATTTTCTCAGTTCCGCTGGGTAGGTGCAACTTTGTTTTTTTTTACTCTCCCACTAGAACGGCTAGCGTCGAAAAGTGGCTCGCTGTGTTTATTTGGATGACTTTCAGCCTTTTGTCACTTTCAGCTAACATCGCCTCTGTTGCTATGAGGAAATCTTAAACCAGCACATGATTTGCTCACCTTGATATTAAATGGCATGACTTGACTTCTAAAGGTTGTTTTTTTAGAGGTGTATAGTCCAAAACGATTGACTGCTCCTTGAGAAATTTTACCTTTGGTTGGTAGGAAAATTTCCTCGGAAATAATTTATATAGAATTATTCGGCTAAACTGCTACAAAGCAGACATTACTGCCATCCAGGAAATACGATGAGATGGGCCGGGCAAAAAGAGGATGAACAATTGTATCAACTACTACGGACCGTGTAATAGTGAGCAGAAACAGCGACTATTCGGATGCGGATTTGTTATAAGTGCCAGACTTAGGCAAGAAGTCCTAAATTTCCAAGACTTTAGCGAACGCATTGTAACAATCCGCATCAAGGCCAAATTCGCAAACATAAGTCTTATATGCGCTCATGCTCTGACGGAGGAAAAAGCTGATGATTGCTTCTACGAGCTCCTCGACAAAACCTATAAGCGACTACCAAAGTACGATGTTAAAATCGTGCTGGGAGATTTTAACGCAAAGGTAGGAAGAGAAGACATCTTTAGCAGTATTGTCGGAAAATACAGCCTACACGACAACACGTCTGGGAACGGACTTAGGCTAATTGACTTCGCAACGGAACGAAATGCCACTATAGCCAGCATATGGTTGCCTTACCTCGATATCCATAGGGGTATCATGGCCGTCTCCAGATCAACGAACAGTCAACCAAATCGATCACATTGTGATAAACAAGAGGTACGCATCCAGTATTTTGGATGTCCGAACATTCCGAGGGGCTAACATCGACTCGGACCACTACCTTGTTGTAGCCAAGGTAAGGATGCCACTTCTGCAGACTGTTAAACGGCGATGACGAACAACATTCCGCTTTCAGGCAGAACGAACCATTTGATATTGGCAACGAAAGCGAAAACTGCCAACCACCCGACCTAAGTGAAGTGAGGATAGCAATATCTAAACTCAAGCTTAATAAGGCCGCCGGAAATGACGGCCTTCCGCTGAGCTTTAGAAAGCTGACGGAGATGACTGGGTAAGTAACATCCAACAACTCATAAGCCAAATCTGGTTGGTTGAAAGCATGCCTGAAGAATGGAACCTCAGCATCGTTTGCCCGATCCACAAAAAAGGAGACCCTCTGAGCTGCACCAACTACAAAGGCATAAGTAATATGTGAACGCCTGAAACCGTTTACCAACAACCTGATCGGCCCTATCAGTGTGGTTTTAGGCCAGGAAAGTCCACAATCGATCAAATTTTCCCACTTCGGGAGATCCTGGAAAAACCCAAGAAGTCCAAATCGATACCCACCACCTATTTATCGATTTCAAAGCCGCATACGACAGCATTTATAGAGACGAGCTATACAGAGCCATGTCTAGTTTTGGTATACCGCCCAAACTCGTTCGTTTGTGTAGGATGACGATAGAGAATTCCCGCTGCACCATCAGGGTCGGAAACGACCTCACCGACACATTCGATACCAAAAAAGGATTTAGGCAAGGCGATGCGCTGTCATGTGACTTTTTCAATTTGATTCTTGAGAGGATTGTGCAAAACTCCCGAGCCAACACCAGAGGCACAATTTTCCAAAAATCCGTGCAACTACTAGCATACGCCGACATTGGTAGGACTCAACGTGATATCATAGCCACGTTTGCTAATATAGAGAAGGAAGCGGCAAAAATGGGTTTAGCAGTAAATGAGGGTAAGATTAAGTATGTGCTGTCAACACGAAAGGACACACAACATCGACGAATTGGACAGAACGTCACCATTGACAGATATAACTTTGAGGTAGTACGGGACTTTGTCTACCTCGGCTCCGCTATTAACTCTGACAACAACATCTCGTCAGAAATCAAACGAAGAATTACTCTATCGCTGTTTCTTCGGGCTAAGAAGGCAATTTAGTAGTAAAGCCCTCACTCGAACTACTAAGGAGATCCTATATAAGACCATGATCATCCCAGTCGTGCTCTTCGACGCTGAAGCATGGACCGTATCAAACGCGGATGAAGAAATCCTTGGTCGATTCGAGAGAAAATTCTTCCGAAAATCTTCGGTCCCGATTGCGTTGACGGGCTATGAAGACGAAGATTCAGCCACGAACTATACGAGCTGTACAGCGACATACCCCTGGTCAAAAAACTCCGCATTGGACGTTTAAGATGGCTAGGACATATAGAACGAATGGACACCAATACTCCGGCTCGCAGAGTCCTAGATTCCCAGCCAGAAGTCGGACGCGTACATTCGAGTAGGGTTATATGAAAAATAAAACGTATCGTTAGGTGGATCCCAAAGTATTCCTAACGTACTGCTAACATTGGATTCGTTGAGGTTCAGATCCTTTTGAATACAATTTGAGGAAACCGATGAATGATTGCTATGCCACTTCGACAGCTCAAATCCTGCTGATTTGAGAATTGTAACCGCTTCACTTTGTTTATTAAGTAAAGGGTTTTTCAACAGGGACGCTACAAAAGTAGAGCGACAGGGACAGCAAACGACGCCATATTTCTTTCCGCTCTTTTGGCATTTCTCTTCAGTAAGGTTTGCCATTTCATGATGGAAAGATATACGAGCCAACAACGAGTCGAAATTATTAAAATTTACCACCGAAATCCGGAGTCAGTGGTCAGCGCTACGTCCAATTTATGGTCGTCATAATCGTCCTACCAGATCAACAATTGAGCGTCTTGTGGAAAAATTTGAATCCACAAGCACAGTACAAAATGTTCCCGTGCCAGTGAGACAAAGAAGTGCCCGTAGTGTCGAGAATATTGCTGCCGCTGAGGCTTCAGTTGAAGAAAGCCCAAATGTGTCTCTCACACGTCGTTCTCAAGCGTTTGGCATCTCTGTGACGTCGTTGTGGCGAATTTTGCGAAAAGATCTTGGCCTACATCCTTACAAGATTAAATTGACGCAAGAACTGAAGCCGTTTGACCACCAGAAGCTTCGTATGTTCGTGAGTTGGGCTGAGTAACAACTTGAAAATGATTCGGATTTTCATCGAAAAATCATCTTCAGCGATGAGGCTCATTTCTGGCTGAATGCCTTCGTCAATAAACAAAATATGCGGTATTGGTCAGGCAGCAATCCACACGTACTCCATGAGTCATCATTGCATCCCGAAAAAATTTCGGTTTGGTGTGGTTTATGGGCCGGCGGCGTCATTGGGCCGTACTTCTTCCGTGATGATCAAGACCGGCACGTTACTGTGAATGGGAATCGCTACCGTTCAATGATAACCGAATATTTTTGGCCCCAATTGGATGATATGGACTTGGGGGACATGTGGTTCAAACATGACGGCACCCCAAGCCACACAGCGAATGTCACAATCAATTTATTGGAAACCAAGTTTGGAAAACGTGTTATCTCACGAAATGGTCCAGTCGCTTGGCCGCCTCGGTCGTGCGAATTGGCGGCGTTAGACTTTTTCCTGTAGGGCTACGTCATGTCTATGGTCTATGCCAACAAGCCAGCGACGATTGATGAACTTCGTACGAATATCGAACGTGAAATAGCAGCAGTATCAGCCGATTTATGCTTGAAAACCGTCGAAAATTGGGTTCAGCGTCTGGACTTTTGCAAGCGTGCCGTGGTGGCCATGCAAAAGAAATCGAGTTCCATACATAATGGCATCGAAAGTACTTTCACAGGAATAAAGAATTTCATTGATATCCAAAACCGTTTTTGTTTTATTTAAAAAAAAAACTTTTGTAGCGCTCTTATTGATATTAAGTAATAAGTACCATCCCAGAGCGGAACCCAGCAGAGTTCTTGTGAGTGAAGACTTATAGCCCGAAGTGCCAAGAGTCAGTCTGTGAAGCATTTCGCGCTAAAGCCTGACCCTGCACTCACATGGTTATTTCCATTTCATGTCAGGTAGCGATACTTTAAAGTTCTTGTACAAATAATTTTTACGATTTTAGTAATTCGGATGTGACATGAGTTATATTTGATTAAAGATTTCATGTATGGTAGTTCCCGTAAGCCTTACAGAGTGGTTATCACATATAACAGCAGCTATATCTCGTAAATTGCCAACAAAAAGGTTGGCCCCCTCTTGACCTATCCCCCCCATTTACTACATTTTAATTATTAATTCCCAAACTACTGCCCCATTATTGTTGGTGACAGTTGCCCTAGGGATAGGCTTAAAAATTATTTGCGTCCATCCCCCGTATGGTTTTTTAGATTTCTCTATTTACTCAACTGAATACGAGCAACCTCGGGCCATATTACAAATAAACCAACAACCCCAACAAAAAAAAAAACACCTTGAAACATCAAAGTCATTACCACGATTATGTAAATCCAAGCCACGAAGCTCCAAGGTTACCCAGCCAAATACTAAACCTAGTTACATGTCGGAATATTCCTATTCACTTTTATTTATGTTTTGCTTCCTCCCCGTTCTGCATCCACACCCCCCTGCAGCAATGTTAGCTCCGTATATTTAAGGTTACATTCCCACATTAATCTCTATTTAAATTTAACCATCCAGATCTGGAAAACCAAAGTTTTATCCGTCCCACTGAGTGCTATTTCAACCCTAAATGGGAGAGGCAACAGGAAAAAAAAGAAAACCAGTGAAATTCCCCTCTAGAGAGTTGAATTTCCGCCCTGAAGTGAGGTAGAGTCCACATTGGTTACCTATAGCTTTTATGTAATGAGTGCTTTAACTTTTTTCCACACTTTATTCCAACTTAAGCCCGCTTGAAATAAATAAAAAAAAATTGTCAGCTTAAGTCGGGCGAAACGTAAAAGCATACTTTTCCACTTAGATTCGAGTTTAACACTTTTGGGACTAATCCCTTCAAATCGCATGCACATATGTGTGGCTGTGGATGCTCAACGTTTTAATTAGAGATGGTGACTCGGTAATGCTCGAAATACAGATTCTGTGGACGGTATCATTCCTGTGGGGGCAGTTAACTTTGAGTTCATTGAGTCAACGTATCGAGGCAGACTCGTGGTTTCACATGTACTCGGTATCTGGATGGGTCTCTAGTGAAATTATTATCCCATCCGAAATTATTATCCCATTTTTTTTTCAGGTTGAAACAGATATATGATGATGGTACGCATGGGAACAGGTGGTAAAAGGAATACTAAACGTACAAACAAAGTCTAGTTCGAGAGTCACTTCTTTTTCCGCATCAGAAGATACAAAATCTCTTCTTTGGTTTTACGTTAGTTCACTAAACGGACCTATGAAGCGAAACTGCCAGCAGATAGAAATACATCCATCCATCTACTCATTCATCCGATAAACCAACGATCCGCAACAATGCAAAAAAAAAAATTATATATATACAACAACAACAACAAAAACGATGACGATGACGACGACAGCAACCGAGAGACCAGGCCACAAGCTCTACTGTCCGGTCATCTATTTTATCTGAAGGTTCCCGCCTGTCGGTCTGTGCCGGACCGTGATTCCTCCATTTGTTTGGTGGTTTCGAATGTGTTTTTGTTGCACCTAGATTCTTAGCACCCAAAGGGGTGGATACACAGCAGATATGTGTGAATATAACTCAATAGAAAAAAGGAGTTCAGAACTCATCTATGATTATCATTCTTTTGCCATTGAAACGCATCATTAGACGAGAAGTATGTACAGTGAGTAGAAAGATTTTCCATGCTGACATGTGTTTATATACCCCATCCCAAAGGGGCATATTAGTTTTGACATTAAATTTGTAATATAGAGAGAGGATTGCTAGCTCAGTCGATTGACCCAAGTCTGTCTGTTCGATCGTCTGTTTGTCACCGATTTTTGGGCCTAAAATTTCGATCTAGAATGATTTTTTTTTTTTTTTTTTTTTTTTTTTTTTCCGTGGGCTGGTGGAATTCTTCATAGACACGATGAGCACGTGCCCAAAGTAGTGTGAGATTTTTACTCACTAAAACCACCACCCATTTGGTATTTCTATTGCAACTAAGTATTCGACTTATCCAGCAATTTTTTTTATCACGATTATATAATATGTTTGGCAGGTAACTTTCCTTTGAGAGTTCCTGCTTTTCCGCAATTATAGCGCGGTTTGTTATTATCGGGCCAAATCTAAGGGTTTAGTTCTTTGAAGACGCCGCAATATATTTGTTTCGTCCAGAATTTGGAGGACTGTTGTGTTAACGTGTCCTAATAAACGTTTTTTATGTTTTCGTGCAAAATTTTTTGTTTCATCTTTAACCGCGGGAATACCCAGATCTCTGCGTAGATCTTCGTTCCTTACGTACCACGGCGCATTGACGAATGATCTTAACATTTTGTTTTCAAAAGTTTGTAAAATGTTTAGATTCGTTTCACTGGTACAACCCCATAGTTGTATACCATATGTCCAAACCGGTTTTAGCACTTGCTTGTATAATAGCAGCTTGTTATCAAGGTTAAGCTTCGAATATTTTCCGAGCAACCAGTACAGTTCTCTGTATTTATTCTTAAGTTCTTCGCATTTCTTTTTTACATGCGACTTCCATTTTAATTTTGCATCGAGTGTCATACCGAGATATTTCGCTTCATTTGCAAATGGGACTCGAACCGTATTTAGAAATACAGGCAAATTGTTTGTCCGTTTATACGAAAAATCTATATGGGTCGATTTGCTCTCGTTAAGTGCAATCCGCCAGGATTTAGTCCATTCATTAACCTCGTTAAGAGCGTTTTGTAGTTTGATATTTGTTTCCTCTATTGTTGTGCCAACTGCTAGTATAGCAGTATCGTCAGCAAACGTTGCAACTATTGTATCGTTTGTTTGTGGGATATCACGAGTGAATAGGAGGTACAGGATTGGTCCAAGGACTCTTCCTTGCGGTACACCTGCCATTATTTCTTTGGACTCTGAATGTTCGTTTCCAAGTTTCACACGGAGGAGTCTATGCTCAAGATACGACACGAGGATTTTATATAATTGTTCTGGCAGAACTTGACTTAGTTTATACGTAAGGCCTTTGTGCCACACCTTGTCAAAAGCTTGCGACACGTCAAGAAATACGGCTGAACAAATTTTCTTTTCTTCGAAAGCTTTCTCAATCACATCTGTAATTCGATGTACTTGGTCCACCGTTGAATGTTTACTTCTAAACCCAAATTGATGGTCAGGTTAAAGACGTTTCTGTTCAATAATGGGGTGTAAGCGACCGAGTAATATCCGTTCAAAAACTTTGATATTATTGGAAGAAGTGAAATAGGCCTGTAAGATTTTATTTCATTCGGTGATTTTCCTGGTTTTAGAACCATAATCACTTCAGCGACTTTCCACTGTCTATGTATTCTAATCTGATTGCTGCATTTATAATAAAAAGAAGCTTAGTTAATGCTTTCCGAGGCAACATTTTAAGAAGTTCTCCTGTAATCAGGTCATAACCCGGAGCTTTTTTAGGATTTAGTTTCTGTATTTCCCGTTTAAGCTCGGCAATACTTGCATATCTTACAATATTATTTTCGGTTGTACTCTCGAATATGTTAATGTTTTCATTTTGCGCTGAACCATCAAATGGCTTAAATGTTTCCTCAAGATGTGAGGCAAAAACGTCAGCTTCCTTATCGCTTTTTGCCCAAACGTCTTGAGTTGCCCTTATTGGTGGCACAGCGATTTTTGGCCGTTTTATGACTCTAATTGCTTTCCAGAGCGAATAATTCGATTCCTTTTCAGCGGTTAGGCTTTGCAGATAAGTTTCTACTGCAAGGTTTTTAAAATTTTTAATCGAATTTGATAGCAAATTACTCAACCGTTTTATCTTGCGGGGCACGAGTTTGGTGCCATCTTTTACGAGCTTTTCTTTTTTCTCTAACTTAATCTTGTATTTCTCGGCGGTACTAATTTTACTATAGCTCACAATTTTGTTCTGTTGAGGAGTATTATTCCATGCTGCTTTTTGGATGGTATTGATAAATGAGTCAACAGCGACTTCCAGTTCCAATGGGGTTCTAAGCGATACACCCAGTCGGATATTATTTTCAATATCGTTTTTGAAACCTTCCCAGTTGGTTTTCGCGTTTGTTAATCTGGGTGGTTTTTCATTTATAATCAGTGACTCGCTCGTTGTTAAAATGACTGGAGAGTGATCAGAGGAAAGATCAAAGCATTCTTCAACTTTGATTCGATTGAACGGCAGACCTTTTACAATGAAAAAATCGATCAAATCCGGTATTTTTCTAACATCAGTTGGCCAGTAAGTTGGTTTTCCCGTAGAATGAAATTCGGTATTGTACTTTCTACCTATATCATAAAGCATCCTACCTTTCTGTGATATGCATCTAGATCCCCAGGATGTATGTTTTGCATTTAAGTCCCCTCCGATGACAAAACGTTGTCCAAGGGAATTAAGCAAGTTTTCAAAGTCAATTTTCTCAACCTTGCATCGTGGTGGGCAGTAAATAGACGATATCTTCAGAAAGGATTGTCTGCTTTTGACTTGTATAGAGCTAACTTGTATTGTTTCGATTTCTAGTTTAAGATCAATCGAATGTTCGATACACTCTTTTATAATGGGTGATTTTTTAAGAGGTTTAGAACTTTTTTAAAAAAAAATACACAAAAAATTCGAAAAAATGAATGAAATATTTATTTGAATCGATAGTTTGAACCTTGCAATTTAATGTTTAATGATAATTTCATGCAAATGTTGACCGCGGCTGCGTCTCAGGTAGCCCATCCGCTGAGTCCAATTTTGGCATACTCTTTCACACATATCGGCCGGTATCTCACGAATGAAAGCATGGATGTTGGCTTCCAGTGCGTCAATCGAAGCGGGCTTGTCCCTATAGACATTAGTCTTGACATACCCCCACAAAAAATAATCTAATGGTGTCAAATCGCACGATCTAGGCGGCCAATTGACCGGCCCGAAACGTGAAATTAACTGTTCACCAAACTCGCCTCGCAATTGGGCCATTGTTTCGCGTGCTGTGTGGCATGTGGCACCGTCTTGTTGAAACCACATATCATGCAAGTCAAGAACTTCCATTTCGGGCAAAAAAAAGTTTGTTATCATCGCTCGGTAGCGTTCACCATTGACAGTAACGCTGCGATTCGCATCATCTTTGAAGAGATATGGCCCAATAATGCCGCCGGCCCATAAACCGCACCAAACAGTGGCTTTTTCGGGATGCATTGGTAGCTGTTGCAATGCTTCTGGCTGATCTTCACTCCAAATGCGGCAATTTTGCTTATTTACGTACCCATTCAACCAAAAATGAGCCTCATCGCTGAACACAATTTTTCGATAAAAAAGCGGATCCTCGGCCAGCTTTCCAAGAGCCCATTCACCAAAAATTCGGCGTTGTGGTAGGTCGGCTGGCTTTAGTTCTTGCACCAGCTGTATCTTAAAAGGCTTTACGCCCAAATCCTTCCGCAAAATTTTCCACGTAGTGATGTAACAAAGGCCTAACTGCTGGGAACGGCGCCGAATCGACATTTCGCGGTCTTCTGTCACACTAGCTGATACGGCAGCAATATTTTCTTCACTTCGCACAGTACGTAAACGTGTTGGTGGTTTAATGTCCAACAAAGTAAATTTGGTGCGAAATTTGGTCACAATCTTCCGAATAGACTGCTCAGAAGGTCGAGAATGCCGATCATAAAATGGAAGCAGCGCGCGATGAACATTTCGAACCGAGCACGAATTTTGATAGTAAAATTCAATAATTTGCAAGCGTTGTTCATTTGTAAGACGATCCATGGTTAAATTGCAAACCAAACTGAAGCTGTTTGACAGTGACACAAGGTACTAAACACACGTCAGCTGTCAAAACCAGTGTTGCCAAAACCAAACCAGCTAAAAAATCACCCGTTATATAGTGAGGCTCCACCTCAAGCCTTATTCGATGGATGTAGAGCATGATAGTCGAGGTAACCTTTAATTTTTAAGTTCGAATTACTCTTTGCGTGAGTTTCGGATATTAAACAGATGTCTATGTCTTTTTCCTGCATAAATAATTCAAGTTCTCCAAGTTTTTGCCAAAGGCCATTGGCATTCCACGTAAGAATTTTAAGCAATCTATTCATGTTAAAGGTGGGGTACTTCTATTGCGAATACTATTTTCGAGCTTAACGAGCCTGTCAAAAATAAGTTTATTCGTTTTGCTTTGTTCCTCAAGTTTTGAAAGAATAATCGAAAATACATTTGAAACTGGGTCAGGTGAGATATTTTTTTGGGCGTTATTGGATACTGTAGCTTGAGCATACGTTTGTACATTTGGTTTTGGATGTACAAGATCCGAACGGATATCTGATGGCCGCGTAGTTTGTGGACATTTAGGTTTTTCGATTATGGCCTGCTTTGTCTTCGACATATTTTTAATCGGAATTTTAGGTTTTTGCTTGTTTAAATTTAATTTCTGTGAATTAATACTATTAAATTTCGTCCGTCTTTTTTGCAACTCTTTAGCTACTTCGCAGCCGCGATAATTTGCCGGATGATTGCCTTTACAGTTAATGCAGATAGCAAGAGTTTTCTTATCTGACATACAATCTACCGTCAGGTGATTGCCGGCACATTTTACACACCGCGGTTCTTTTTGACAATAGCTTTGCGTATGATTGTATCCTTGGCAGCGCTTGCACTGGGGAACTAGTTTGGAATCCTTACGCATAGGCTCTATTTTTACAACAATATTAAGTATTGTTTTTATTTCATAAATTTTGTTCAAACTTTCTGTTCTATCGAAAGTGAGTATAAATAAAGGAAGGCCGCGTTTTATTACATTTCCTTCGCCATCTTTTTGCTTTTGGTCTCGTTTGACAATGTTAACGGCATCTATGACTTTATATTGCCTGTTTTTCAGATCATTTACAATGTCATCCTTTAAGCACGACGCATGTAACCCTCTAGCTACAACGCGTAAAGGCCTTTCAGATTTATTTTCAAAAGAATACCATTCTATTTTATCGATATTAAGCTTGCGAGATAATAGACGGTAACTTTCAGGGTCTTTAACGCAGACTTTCCATGTATTTTTTCTTAGCGAAGTTACTTGGTAGCCCGATAATGGCAACGATTTTAGCAAGGTATGCAACTTGTTAAAGTCGTCAATACCGATCACATTAATTGGCGGTGGGGGACGTTGTTTTAGCTGTTTCGCTTTGTTAATAATCTCTTTGTCGCGGTTTATTATTTCAGGAGAGGATACAGCTTTCCTCTTTTTAACTGGTCTTTTCTTTAAGATCCAGTCAGTTTCGCGACTGAGTTCTTCTTCATCCGTGTGGTATTCCGAATTCACGGGGCCGTTTGAACTTGTTTTTGGTATTTTAAATGAACTCTTCAGAGTCATATTTTCTTCCTTTAGATGGAGAATTTCTTTACGAAGCTCTTCGCAGAGCAGTTCGACATTGTTAAGCCTTGTTCGAAGAACGTCGTTTTCTTCCTTTAGGCTCTTATTTTTCACTGAGTCTCGTTTTTCGTGGGCTGACACTTCTGGTGTTGTCGAGCTCTTTGAGACACATATATTTTTTTGAGATCCTGATGTAGGTGACCTCGTTACCCTTGAACTTTTCCCGAAAGGGTTACACATTTGCAATAATTGGCTCTCCCCAGAATCCGTAGAGCCGACCTCCGTAGAGGGTGGATTTTCCAGTGAAACTGAATTGCCACCTGGGGTAGTAAATCTTTTCGTTGTACTCATTGCATTTTTGTTGTATGTATACGCTTTAAACTCGGTATACGGGGAGTGGATTTTAGTCGCCTTCTACGACAGGCATGCCTTACCTCGGGTATATTCTGACCCCTAACCCGAAGGGGGTTTGTCACCGATTTTTGGGCCTAAAATTTCGATCTAGAATGATGAAATTTGGTATAAAGACTCTCTGTTCGACGACATTTAAAAAAAACGTTATTTTTGGTCACAGCGTTAAGAATTTTGAAAAAGTCTCTGAACGAGATATATAGACATTCTGCGTCTATATTTCTGTCTGTAAAAAGTTATTTGTCACGCGCACTTTTTGGGACCGTTTTCAGTAAACAAACGCCTTTCGGTACAATTTTAATGTTATTCAGGAAAAATGGTGTGACAATGCCATTTTTTATATATCATCCCCATAAAGTTTTCAGCGAAGCCCATTTTTTGGGGATTTAAGTTTTAAAGATGGGATGAGAAAAGAACGATTCGCACAGCGATTTTAATTTCATGACGGCATAAAATAATGAAAATTGTTTGTAAATATTTGCTCATTATAACAAAGGCTGGGCAGACTTTCTGTCTTTAAATGGACTAATGTTAGAACGAGGGCGAATTCTTTGTCTTAACTTGAAAATTCTTCGTTTGGTCTTAACTTGGCAATGCCTAGTTGTTGTAACTTTTACTGCACATCAATTGTGCTTATACTGGTCTCATTGAACCGGATCTGATTTGGTAAACTTACAAGTGCGAGTGTTGACAACAAGACGAAAAACAGTAACACCGTAAAAATTCTGGTCCGAACTACTTTCACAAAATATTCGCCCTGCTGTGAACAAATGTTTTTGTTGAGGACCATGCTAAACAAAAAAAGGACCGGGAATGTGCGAACATTTAATAGAAGAGGTGCAGCCGAATAATTATCTTAAGCTGCAACACAACAGATATTACTGCCACCCAGGAAATGCGATGGGCCGGGCAAAAGGAGGATAAAAAACTGTGACATCTACTGTCCGCGTTATAGTGAGGAAAATTCTGATGGGGATTTGTTATTAGTGTCAGATTTAAGCAAGAGGTCTTATGCTTTGAAGACACCAGGGAACGCATTATTACAATACACAACAAGGCCTAATCCGCTAACAGTTCTCACTTTCAGATTGAGGAAAAATACGATATTGCGAATGACTGCTTTTACGAGCCCTTTGACTACCGAAGTACGATGTCAAAACCATGCTGGGAGAGACGGCAACTTTAGCAATATTATCGGAAAATACAGCCTACAGGATACCACGTCTTGCAAAGGACTTAGGCTAATTGACTTTGTTGAGGAATGAACTGGCATTACAACCAGCACACGGTTTCCTAACCACGATATACCTAAAGTGACATGGCGGTCACCGGATCAACAACTTACTTACTACCTATAGTGGAGCTACAATCCGGAATGAACCTGGACCTCAAACAACATGCCTCTCCACTTAGCCCGGTCCTTAGCTAATTGCCTCCAGTTGCGCACTCCAAGTTGGTTGAGGTCGGTTTCTACTTGTGCGCGCCACTTAACGCCAGGTCTTCCTCTTACTTACTTACTTACTTAAGTGGCGCTACAGTCCGGGATGAACCTGGGCCTCAACCAACATGTCTCTCCAATTAGCCCGGTCCTTAGCTAACTATCTCCAGTTCCGCACTCCAAGTTGGTTAAGGTCAGTTTCTACTTGTGCGCTCCACTTAAGGCATGGTCTTCCTCTACTGCATCCGAATTCTGGCTGGGAATCGAAGACTCTGCGAGCCGGAGTATTGGTGTCCATGCGTTCTACATGCCCTAGCCATCTTAAACGTCCAATGTGGAGTCTTTTGACCAGGGGAATGTCGCTGTACAGCTCGTATAGTTCTTGGTTGAATCTTCGTTTTCATAGCCCGTCAACGCAAACGGGACCGAAGATTTTTCGAAGCATTTTTATCTCGAATCGTCCAAGGATTTCTTCATCTGCTTTTGATACGGTCCATGCTTCAGCGCCGTAGAGCAGGACTGGAATGATCAGGGTCTTATAAAGGATCTCCTTAGTAGTTCGAGTGAGGGCTTTACTACTAAACTGCCTTCTTAGTCCGAAGAGATAGCAGTTGGCAAGAGTAATTCTTCGTTTAATTTCTGACGAGATGGTGACGATGGTGACGTTCTGTAAAATTCGTCGATGTTGTGTGTCCTTTCGTGTTGGCAGCATATACTTAGTCTTACCCTCATTTACTGCTTAACCCATTTTTGGGCTTTCTTCTCTTTCGTGACTATGACATCACGTTGAGTCCTACCAATGATGTCAATATCGTCGGCGTATGCTAGTAGTTGCACCGATTTTTGGAAAATTGTGCCTCTGGTGTTGGCTCGGGAGTTTTGCACAATCCTCTCAAGAATTGAATTAAAGAAGTCACATGACAGCTCATCGCCTTGCCTAAATTCTTTTTTTTTTTTTTTGATATCGAATGTGTCAGTGAGGTCCTTTCCGACCCTGATGAAGCAACGAGAATTCTCCATCATCATCCTACACAAACAGACGAGTTTGGGTGGTATACCAAAACTAGACATGGCTCTGTATAGTTTGTCTCTATAAATGCTGTCGTATGCGACTTTGAAATCGATAAATAGGTGGTGGGTTCGATTTGGACCTCTTGGGTTTTTTCAGGAATCTTCCGAGGTGTTTAAATTTGATCGGTTGTGGACTTTCCTGGCCTAAAACCAAACTGATAAGGGCCGATCAGGTTGTTGGGAATCGGTTTCAGGCGTTCACATATTACGGCAGATTAGATCTTGTAGGTGAGAAGGAGACTTATGCCTCTGTAGTTGATGCAGTTCAGAGGTCTTCTATTTTGTGGATCGGGCAAACGATGCTGAGGTTCCATTACTCAGGCATACTTTCATTCGACCAGATTTGGCGTATGAGTTGGTGGATGTTACTTACCAAGTCATCTCCGCCAGCTTTATAAAGCTCGGTGCGAAGGTCGTTATTTCCGGCGCCTTATTATGCTTGAGTTATATTGATATTGCTATCGTCACTTGACTTAGGTCGGGTGTTTGGCAGTTTTCGCTGTCGTTGCCAATATTGAATGGTTCGTTCTATCTGACAGCGGAATGTTGTTCCTCATCGCCGTTTAGCAGTCTGCAGAAGTGGTTCTCCATATTTTTTTTTTTTTTTTTTTAATTTGCGCGCACTCAAGGGGTTATGAATACTCTTTATATATTTTAACACAGTGCGGGCGTTAAGGAAATTAGGGATAAGAAGAAAGGAGATACCGATGCACATTGGTTTTAAATGTCTGTAAGTTATAATGGAAAGGAAAAACAGAGTTTGGTAGAGCATTCCTCATTCGTGTTGTTCGGTTTATTTACGAATCTCTGTATTTCAGAGTACGTCCGAGGATAGGCTTGAATTGCGGCTGAATTATTGAATGGGAGGAATGCAGCTGGCTATTTCATTTGAACATTGGTTGTTAAAATAGCGATAAAACAAGGTAAGGCAGGAGATGTTTCGACGGTGTTCGAGCGAAACTAAGGAGTTCGCTATTCTTATGTCTCCTATAAGTTTTTTCACACGTGTTTGAATCCTATCTAGTAGGTGCAATGTTGATTTTGGTGCACCTGACCAGACGTGGGCGTTGAATTCAAGTTTTGGGCGTATAAACGCTTTATATATTGTGGCCAGATCAGAGGGGGTTAAATATTTCTTACATCGATTTAGGAAACCTAGACATTTCTCTGCGTTTTTAGCGACTTCGAATATGTGGTCGTTCCAACGTAAGTCGTTACTAACACACATACCTAGCATGGAAAGCTTTCCGGTTTCTTCGACGTAAGTGCCATTCATGGATAATGGCTCTAGATTTTGGTTTCGCTTTAATGACAGAAGACAGCATTGTGTTTTGGAAGCATTGAATTCCACTCTATTAGATTTACGCCATTTGATAATGCTGTCAAGGTCGGAATTCAATGAGCTTAACATATTTTGGCGTTAAGAGTCCACGTTCGAAGGTGATGGACGAGGTCCTGTAAACGAATATGAGAAGCTGAGGGTACTGTCATCAGCGAAGGAATGAATTGGATTAGAAGTTGCAGACAGGAGATCATTTATGAAAATGAGAAAGAGAGTCGGAGACAAAACTGAGCCTTGAGGGACACCAGCATTTATTTGGTGAGTTACAGACTTGAAACCATCCAAAACAACTTGAATTGAACGTTTCGAAAGATAATGTCTAATCCATAGAAGAAGTTTTTCGTCGATTCCAAATGCACGCATTTTCGACAAAAGGGCTTGATGCCAAACATTCAACTGTGTCTCAACTACGATATTTCCTTGTTCATCTCGACAAGATTCTGTTCGAGCTTTACTGATTTGACATTTTACATTTTGGTAAATCTTGCGAACATCGTTCCTGGAGTGGCACCTCTCTATATCCTCGATCGCGCGCTTTTCTTGCTCTTTTTTCTTCTTTCTGAAAAGCCGCTTTTCTTCCCTTCTTCTTTGCTTATAGGGCTCCATGGCGGTTCTCGTTTCACCTGCAGCTTAGCCTTTTAGGCCTCGTTCTTGGTTGCGAGCATCTGTCGGCATTCCTTATCAAACCAAGGGTTTCTTGATAGAGGACGCGATAAACCTAGCACATCAGTTGCAGCTGATCTAATGGCTTGTTCGCATCGTTGCCATTGTTCTTCGACATTCGATGCTGGTGGTATGGTGTGAATCGAGAAGTTAAGTGATACGCGTTGCGCAAAGGCCTTTGCGGTCTCTCGCGATTGCAGTCTTTCGACATTAAATTTTTTCATAGTATTTCTGCTTTGTTGTGGCGTGGTTGGTATCCGCATTCTTACCTTGGCTGCAAAAAGGAGAGAGAATTATGAAAAACTACCGAGCCAACACCATTGGCACAATCTTTCATATATAGGTGCAATTTCTAGCATACGCCGACTATATTGACATCATTGGTAGGACTCAACGAGATATCATAACCTCGTTTGCTAGTATGTTAATGAGGGTAAGACTTAGTATATGCTGTCAACACGAAAGGACACACAATATCAACGAATTGGACAGAACGTCACCATTGACAGATACATCTTTGAGGTAATACGGGATTTTATCTATATCGGCTCTGCTATTAACTTTGATAACATCATCTCGTCAGAAATTTGAATGAAGAATTCGATACTCTTGCCAAACGCTGTTTTTACGGGCTATAAAGCCGATTTAGATATTAATCTCTGACTCGAACTATTGAGGAGATCCTATACAGCATCATGATTATCCCAGTCCTGCTCTATGGCGCTGAAGCATTGACCCTCTCAAAAGTGGTTGAAGAAATCCTTGGTCGTTTTGAGAGAAAAATTCTCCGAAAAATCTTCGGCCCCTTTTGCGTTGATGGGTTATTGAGGCGAAGATAGATTCAAAAAGGAACTATACGAGCTAGCCAAAAAAAAAAACTCCGCATTGGACGTTTAAAATGGATAGACCATGTAGAGCGAATGGACACAAATACCAATTTTCGTTATGAAGAAAGTCGAACGAAATTTTCCTGTAATGGAGATTCTGTGACTCATTGTACTCAGTCATATTTCACAGTACAATGCAACCAGCAAATGCCTTTAATGAGGCAAATCTTCTTCAGCAAAATAAACTTCTCCATTCGGATCGGATGCAGTATTCTCTCCTTCCTCTTAGCTAGTAGATTGTAGAAGTTCTCTAGTTTTGTTTGTATCGTATGTGTGGAAAGTGGAACCCATTTGCAACGTCACTTTCCCTCTCTTCAACTCTGTTCCACCAAGTATCCATGAATGGAGCTAGAGCAGCACCACTCGCAACATCAAACCACACAAATCTCTGCCTGCCGTGGCCGTCGCGTTGGATGCTGTGTCGTGTATGATGCTGTCGGTTGTTTTGCAACCTTCAATCGTAGATAGATTTTCGCGATGCGAAACCTCAGCGTCAGCCTTGTAGCCCTGTGGGGGATGTGTAGCAAATTCAGTCTCAACGTGAATCTTAACACGGGTGGTTTGTTCCATTTTTCAGTGCGAGCAAAAATTTTATCGGTTAAATTTTCCAAAGTCGTTTGATTTCGTATCTCGAGTGATAACGCAGAAAGTGTGGTGAATTTGGTGAATTAATACAAAAAAAATCAAATAATTGCAAGCACAACATTTGATTAGTTGTGCAAAGTGTTAACTAAAAAAAAAATAAAAATTGGGTGTAAAAAATCCGTCATCTCGTTGGAGTACTTAATGGGCATCCTGTAAATCTACTTAAAGGTTGGTGTGAGAACGTTTCCTAAGCATTTATGAAATTCAAATCAATTTTCAACTGAATTGTGGGTTCGCTCGTGTATTGTTTTATTGACCCTCCGCAGCTGGTACGGATCGACTTTATAGGCGGCATTTTCCGACTTTTCATGAATATTTAACGAACTTTGATTGGAAAATTCAATGAGCAACGGTAATAAAATGTACACGGGGTGGTGGTGAACACAGATGGAAAAATAAATACGGAACAAGGACCTGAGGGCGTATGGTATTTATTTGTCGAGCCAGTTAAGTCATTCGTAATAGCGTGTTTTTTTTTCTGTTGGGCTCTCTAAGAGATTAACATAAAATTTACATATCGAAGTAAAATTCACCTCATTTGGAAAATGTGTTATTGGCAGAGGATTATGATTGTGGCAACGAGTTGATTAAAATCGAGTAAATTAATGACGAATCGTATTATGTCCGTTGGGATGCGGTTCGGAATGATTGTGTATATCTGGGATATCTTGAGGCAGGGTGTTGATGTAATTGGGATGGGAGTTGAACAATATGTGTTCAAAGAGGGGATCATTATAATCTCCTTACATTATGAATGCAGTCCAATTAAATATTGAACACCTGTAGGCTTAAGTCTCAGTTCAATTTGCGTAGGTTATTGAGGGGCTTGTTTGGACATACACAAAATGTATTTACCTTTGGACAGCACTAGGACTTATTATTGCTTTTAATATTCATCAATGGATTGCAGGTTGTCCTTACTTGGGTATCCTGGAATTTCAGCAAATATTCATTAGACAAACGTTGTAATTGGTACAATCTGGACAAAGAAAAAGGGGAGGGCCTCTATTGCCAACTAAGAAGTTGTGGCAAGCTCGGAACATTATTATCATATCATGGTTAGAGATTAGCCTTAAAGATTGCTTCGAGGTGGTATAAATCCAGAGGTTATTTGAGTAGTTTTCATATCAACACTGGTCGATATCCATTTCGCAATAGATTTGGTTGTAGGTTCATTCTTCTGAAAACCCTGGAAAGACTGGTTGATATTCACTTCGCAGTAGCATTGATGTAAATCATCTATCTGCATTTCAACATGCGTACTGCAAGGGGAAATCTGTAGAAACAGCCCTGCACACATAAGTGCGTATTATTGAAAAGGCGTTATGCTGCAAGGAGTATACTATATGGTTGCATTCCTGGACATCGAAGGCGCTTTTAACAACGTTAATTCGGGAGCAATCATTAAGGCGCTAACATGTCTGAAAGTCGATCACTCACTTGTAATGCTGATTAATTTGCTATTAAATAGCCGGATTATCAACACAACACTGGGTGGTGCATAGACCAGAAGACATGTCAGTAGAGGGACCCCGCAAGGTGGGGTCCTGTCCCCTCTTCTCTGGAATTTAGTGGTAAACGAGCTCGGTGGCGCGATGGTTAGTGCGATGAACTGCCACGCAGAAGGTCTGGGTTCGATTCCCAGCTGTAGCAACACCTAAATGATTTTTCACTGGCCCTCCTCTCGTGATGATCTGATAAATCATCCGAGTAGTATCAATTGTCAAGTATAGCTTATCTCAAATTAGCTGTTCGGAGTCGGCATAAAACAGGAGGTCCCGCCATCGTGCAAGAAGTACACACGCACACATGAATGGTTGTGAGAAAGCTAGGCCCTGGGTACTAACGAGCCTGTTGCGCCAAAAATTTGTATTTTGAGCTTTTACTTGTCCTGGAAGCAGAGGGATGTCTCAGGGAAACACCTGAATATACTCAAGGGGCTTCTCCAAAACGCACTACATAAACTTTCCAAATGGACGGTCAGCTGTGGTCTGGGTGTCAACTTACACAAGACTGAACTGCTCCTTTTCACTAGGAAATATAAAATTTCCCACATTGATCCCCCGTCACTAAACGGAATCGAACTTGTCTTCTCAAACAAAGCAAAATACCTGAGACTTATTATGGACAGGAAGCTTAACTGAAAGCTAAACATAACAGAAAGAGTAAAGAAAGCGACGGCAGCACTTTATTCCTGCAAGAAAGCCATAGGCTTGAAATGGAGAATGAAACCTCGTATCACTCATTGGCTCAATACTTTATGGAGTAGTAGTATGGTGGACAGCACTAGAGATAGCTTTAAACAGGAAAAAACTAGCCAAAGAGCAGAGAACTGCGTGCCTGTGCATCGGTGGTGCACTCCATACAACACCCTCAGCGATATTAGACATTCTTTTTCACCTGCAAACAAACGTCTTAAAGCCATCTAACAGTGGTCAAATACTAAATATGGCCACTCAAAAATTTTAATCGAATATACAAATATTCCTGAAAACACCGATTACACCCTTACCAGGTTAAGCTTTGATAAGAGTTTCCGGGTCACAATCCCAGACAGAACGTCATGGGAGGCAACGAACCTGTGCTAAACGACTCGATCCACTTTTATTCCGATGGCCCCTAAACAAATGACGGAGTGGGTGCTGGTGTCTTCTCCGACAGGCTAAATCTCAGCCTATCATTCCTTCTCCCTGATCATTGCAGCGTGTTTCAGGCGGAACTCATGGCGATCAAAGAAGCCTTATCCTGGTTGAAAGAGAATGTAATATCTGCCAAGGATATTAGTATTTTCTCGGACAGCCAAGCGGCCATCAAATCCCTGGAATAAGTCTCAACAAATTAAAAGACAACCCTAGATTGCCGATCATCTCTGCTGGAGATGTCAACGGATTTTAACATTCACCTATGCTGGGTGCCTGGGCATAGTGACCTTCCAGGGAACTGTAAGGCTGACGAACTCGCCAGAAATGGAACCAAACTACCAGTTTTACCCGACACAGGTGCACTAGGTATTCCTATCGCTACATGCAAAAGCTTATTAGCGCAACATGCTAACAGCAAAACAAACCTCAGTTGGAGTCTTGGCACGACGTGTCAAACAACCAAACAAATTTGGCCAAAGCTAGATTTGAGAAGATCAGAGGGACTGATTTCACTTGATAGACCGTATATTTGCGCCACCATAGGTGTCATCACGGGTCACTGCTTAATAGGATGGCACGCAGAAAGGCTGGGCCTTTTCTCAAACAACTTCTGTTGGAGCTGCATGGACGAGGAGGAGGAGGAAATAATACTTCATCTCCTTTTTAACTGCCCAGCCCTATCAAACAAAAGGCAGCTACATCTTGGAGCCTACTATTTCCGAAATCTCAGTGATTTGGCAAAAACGAAAGTGAAAAGCCTCCTCCGCTTCATCAAAAGTTCAGAATGGTGTTCCCACGGATAGTAATGAGATTGGAGAAGATTCACGTGGTATCACAACGGACTAAAATGGTCTAAATGTACTGGCGAATGATGGCAGCCACTCTAACCTACCCTAACCTTGGTTGTAGGTTGTTATTTTGCAATAAAAAATCTTACTGTCAAGGAGCTGGCAGTCACTATACCCTTACTACCAACAATTAGCACTTAGGCGACATGTAAACTACCAAAATGGTAAGATGGGCAAAGAGCTAAAAGAGTGTCCAATTTATACAGGCACTCGCCAAAGTTTATTAACAAAATGCTCAGGACTAGCTTCTTGTGGGTGAAGAATAAATTTTATACTTCATAGAGCTATAGCTCGAGAGTGTGCAAAAAATTAGAGACAGCAGAGTCAAATGTTTAAGGAAGAGAGGTTATATATATCGATAGGATGGATCATAACCCTCCTACTTTACTGTATACCTACTATTCTGCCTGTGGGCTCCTTCTGCCTGTGGGCTCCTTCAACCTCCAACGTACTGTCATAAACCTTCCTGACTTTGTCACTCAACGCAGGTATTGTTACATTTTTGTCAGCCAAGAGTTTTCAGGCTAGCACTTGTTGGCGATTGATGTATAATTCCTTTCAGGTACCATAATCCCAATGGGGGTGAGTCTCCTATCAGGCTTTTGCTCGGGTGGTGAATTGCTCAACCGCGGAAATGCAATGACCCTAGAAATAGTGCACTTATTATCCGTGGTTACAGCAGTGAAATCTGTAAAAGCCCATTTCCCAACCAAATGTCTTATTTCATAAACGCAGATCCCCCTATACCGCTGGCTAGATATGGATCCTTAAGAAATTGGACTAAATTTGCCATGTGCGGCCATTAGTCGCTTACCATCGGTGGTGGTTTTGCTAAGAAACTAGGAGATGCCAGACTTCAGGTGCTAGGAAACCCATCTGGAAATCACTTTCGTGGTTGCGAAGCTACATGAAAGGTCAAATTCTGGTATCATGGGAGACTGGAGCCCTAAATACATGATAAGTCTGCAGACGGCTTGACCGATCCAGTTTAGAAAGTAGGCGGTGGTTGTGGTAACCTATGCTAACATTGGTAACATATGATACTTCAAAGAGTGGTGGATATTGGTGTACAACTATTAGATGGACCTCGATCCTAAGCTATGGTGGTGGTCATAACTTAGTGTGTCTCTCTATTACAGATATTATAACGATGTTCGTAAGCTTATAGAATTCATTCCTAGATTCCATACAACTCAGTACCAACATTCTTTTTATTACAGCACAAGCGATACACAGGAGGTCCCGTCATTATGCAAGATGTAAACAGGCACACATGGCTGTGATTGTGAGAAAGAGCTAGCCCGGTTCTTCACTCCAAGTTGGTAGAGATCGGCTTCTACTTATGCGCGCCACCAAAAACGAGGTCTTCCTCTACTGCGGCCGACATCTGGCTGGGAATCGGAGACTCTGCGAGCCGAAGTATTGCTGTCCATTCGTTCTACATTTCCAAGCCATCTTAAACGTCAAATGCGGAATTTTGTTTTGACTGGGATTATGTCGCTGTAGAGGCCGTATAGTTCTTGGTTGAATCTTCGCATCCATAGCCCATAAAAGTAAACGAGACCGAAGATTTTTTGAAGATTTTTCCCTCAAATCGATCAAGGATTTCTTAATCCACTTTTGATACGGTCCATGCTTCAACGCCATAGAGCAGGACTGGGATGATCAGGTTCTTATACAGGATCGCCTTAGTGAGGGCTTTACTACTGACTTGCTTTCTAAGCCTAAAAAATAGCGGTTGGCAAGAGTAATTCTTCGTTCAATTTCTGATGAGATGTTGCTATCAGAGTTAATAGCGGAAGACAAAGTCCCGTACTACCTCAAAGATATATCTGGCAATGGTGACGTTCTATCCAATTCGTCGATGTTGTGTGTCCTTTCTTGTTAACACGAATTTACTGCTAAACCCATTTTTGCCTATGACATCACGTTGAGTCCTACCAATGATGTCAATATCGGCGTATGCTAGTAGTTTCACCGATTTATGGAAGATTATGCCTCTGGTATTGGCTCTGGAGGTTTGAACAATCCTCTCTAGAATCAGATTAAAGAAGACGCATGACAGTGCATCGCCTTGCCTAAATGAGGTCGTTTCTGACCCTGATGGAGCAGTGAAAATTCTATTTCGTCATCCTGCACAGACGGACGAGTTTAGGCGGCACACCAAAACTCGACATGGTTCTGTCGGCCTTCATTTGCGGTAGCCTTGTTAGGCTTGAGCTTGGATATTGCTATCCTCACTTCACTTATTTTGGGGTGGTTGGTAGTTTCTCTCAATGGTTCGTTCTGCCTGACAGCGAAATATTGGTTGTCATCGCCGTTTAACTGTCTGCAGAAATGGTTCTTCCATATCTTCAGCATCCAATGTGTCTCAACTACGATATTTGCTTGTTCATCTCGACAGAATTCTGTTCGACACTTGTATCACTAGTTTTGACGTCTAACAAAAATACAAAAATACGCCACTGAGCCCTCTTTGACGTCTAACACTATGGTAAAACTGGTGAACATCGTTCCTGGAGTGGCACCTCTCTATTTCTCGATCGCGTGGTTTTCTTGCTCTTTTTTCTTCTTTCTGAGTAGACCTGCGTATATAGATCTTAATAGCAGCTCTCGTCTTCACCTGCAGCTTAGCCATGTAGGCTTCGTTCTTGTCTGCGAGCATTTGTCGGCATTCATCATCAAATCAGGGGTTTCTTGCTGGTGGCCGCGAGAAACCAAGAACATCAGTTGCGGCTGTTCTTCGACATTCAATGCTGGTGGTATGGTGTGATTCGATAGGTATAAGCGTGCGCGAAGGTCTCTTACGATTTCAGTCTTTCGACATTGAATTTATTACGGTATTTCTGGTTTGTTGTGGCGTGGATATCCACATTCTTATTTTGGCTGGAACAAGGTAGTGATCCGAGTCAATTTTTGACCCTCGGAATGTTCGGACATCCAAAATACTGGATGCGTTCCTCTTGTCTATCGCAATGTGATCAATTTGGTTGACCGTTCGTTGATCTGGAGACCGCCATGCCCCCTTATGGATATCGAGGTGAGGAAACCGTTTGCTGGCTATAGTGGCATTTCGTTCCGTAGCGAAGTCAATTAGCCTAAGTCCGTTGGCAGACGTGTTGTCGTGTAGGCTGTTTTTCCCGACAATACTGCTAAAGATGTCTTTTCTTCCTACCTTTGCGTTGAAATCTCAAACCACATAGGTTTTGCCAAGGTGCTCGAATAAGCAATCCTTAGTTTTGTTATATTTTTCCTTCGTCGGGGCGTGAGCTCATATAAGGCTTATTTTGACGAATTTGGCCTTGATGCGAACTGTTATAATGCGTTCGTTAATGTCTTCGCTAAGTCTGGCACTAATTACAAATCCAAATCCGTATAGTCGCTGTTTCTGCTCAGTATAACACGGTCTGTAGTAGATGTCACAATTTTTCATCCCCTTTTTCCCGGTGCATCCCATCAAATTTCTCGAATGGCAGTAATGTCTGTCTGCTAAAGGCTTCCGCAAGTTGTTCGTCTGTATCTCTTCTGTGTAATTTTCTCACATCCCAGGTGCAGATACGAACATCGTTCTCCTTTGTTCGTATTGCATGGTCACCAACAATAAAATCAGTCCTCTGCGAGGTTCTGGGTTGCATCGTAACAATGTTTTTTTTCAGTAAGTGGGTATTTGACGAAAGACACAACCCCCAACCTGAAGGGCTAACCCCCTAGAATACGGGTCGATACCTCTAGAACACGGGTCCATCAGTATCCACTAATTGAGCGCTGCCATTGACCTTTTGGCTCGTGCTCCACCATCTCTGTTCAAGGGGTCTGACTTACCCTTTAGATTCTTAAATGATCTGGTGTCCGAATATGGCCAAGTAGCTTATCTAGGTTATTCGTTTTGTATATCTTAACTGGGACTTAGACACCACCATTGACTTGATCTTGGGAGTTCTTCCGCTGCTGCCTGGAAATAGATTATGTGCATTAGTGTGAGTACACGTCTTACCCCCGCTCTGATCTGCTGCCGCCAAGACATTACACAGGGATTGAAACCCTATCTACGGTGAAGACTCTAGGCACTCAGTGGTCGCCACATGAATGCTGAGAGTCGAAGTTGGTAGGCATCAGCTATATGAAGAGTCAAGATTTAATACAATCACATTGCCTATTATTTGATTAGGGTCCTACCAAGGACTCTGATTAACCATTGATATTCTGATATGACCTGATATTCATTTAAGCCATCCTAACTCGGACTCCATTGTTGATTCTAACCTAGGAATCATTTTCTGACTTCTGGGTAAAAAGTGCTACCTTGGAGTATCAACACGTTCCCCACACCTCGTTTTCTGAAGCTGAGACTTTTCGAAGGGTTTAATATTTAATCTACAGGCTGAGTGTTGGGGTTGGTAGGCATTCACTAAATAAAAAGACCTTTGTTGCATATAATCATATTGGCTTTCATGGAGCACCCAAATGTATGTAAAAAAAAAGAATCAAACTTTTGGACAAGGGCTCCAGCTACTTCGTACCACACATCCCAGGATTGGAAAAACGTTTTTTAAAACTACAACTTGGAGAGATAATTTACGTTCGATACCTTACATGATGATTGCTGTTATGATTGTCCACAGAACTGATTCTTAAAGTATAAAGGTCCAATGCCCATGTAGCTATGGGTTTCAATTAAAAGACTTAACCAATATTTAAAGCTTCTGGTATATCAGTGTTGGTGTGAAGGTTTTATTTTAGAAGCTGCAACTTCAGCCGAAGATTGTGCAGGAACTTTATTGTCAACTGGTTCAATCGAAGGTGTAAATCACAGTCTCTGTTCTATTGAAGATGTAAATCACAAATCCTGTTCAATTGAAGATGTAAATCACAGACTATTTCCCGTTCAAGTGAAATTGTGCCCACCGTGGAATGCCTTCAATCAAGACCTTCTAAACGTTTAAGGCAAATCATTTTTATTAACTTTCTCCTTTTATATGCTAAAAAGGTCTGATTGACGAATCTACAGCTCTAACAATTCCGCCGAAAAAATGTAAATTTCCATCTTGCAGATAATGTCTGAAAATAAAACTGCCTACAGAGATTCAAGACTACTCTACTGATCTACACAGTGTAACAGTTCGTTACAGGATTTTTGCTATGGACGAAGTGTTTCGACCGTTTTGAGAGGTTATTTTAGAAACACCTATTGGTAACTCACTATTTGTTAGCCGAATTAACAATTTGGACAAAATATGTAGAGCAGTGCAACCTACCAAAAACCGAAGGCAAATTAAATTATATCCAATCAATCAATCCTGGTCTCATCTTACAAGGACCAGCCCTCAATTGGTCGAGTAGTTCTTGTATTTTGTCCAGCAAAATAATTTTTCTTTAAAAATTCGTGTCTCTAATGGTTCATGTCAACAATTCTCAAACCATTTCGAGGCTTAAGAACATAATTCCTTGCGACATTGATGAATTGCAGGCTCGATTACGAGGAAACGTGACCACAAATTGGACTAAAACCAACCGCCGAGCAAATATTTTTGACAGATATTGTGTTGTTCATATAATGACAGAGATTAACCAGTCTTATGAAGAGGTAAAATCCTCAATTTTCAAAGGATAAATACCTTTTATTAGAATTTACCATTTCCCATATCCGTTGGAATACCCTAATATAAAAGAGTTGATATCCAAACTGGCATTTCACGGGTGTATTGCCATCATCAACAAAATGCCTTAATTGAAACACTTTCATGCTTAAACTTAAACTGTCTGCCATCAAGAGCACCCAAAGGCGAATGCAAGCGAAATTCCTTCAATTGCGGGACCTCATTATAAAGCCGACTCAAGTGTTAAAATATCAATAGAGTCCTTCTGTCATCTAACCCATCGAAAGTTACATGAAATATTTCTTAACCTTTGCTTTCAGCTCAATTCCAGCTCTTATCCCATTTATCCTTCATCAGTTCTTTCACCCCGTTAAGTTTACGTTGAGTTGGTTTACTTAGCCTGCGAACATACAGTCATCTCACCAAAAGGATCCACAGCGTTCAATAAACAACGTCAACCATTACGGTTCACGGGCCGGATAATGGACTAATCGAAAAGAATGAATAATGAACAAACACAGATGGTGATGGTGATGATGAATCTATGCACCTCACTACGCCAGGACCCATTCACATATGCGCGACACTACATCAGATTAAAAGTCTCTCCCTCTCCAGCTAAAGCCGCATGCAACGTGTATCCTCATGAATAGACGTAACACGAGCGGATAAACGCTGCACATTGGGGTGTCACAAATTCAGTGTGGTGCCATTGAATTGAATTGAATGCATCTCCTGTCCACACGAAGCTATCCATTTCTTATTTATCGCAGAGAGATGCATCCCCTGCAGCAACAGCCAAACCCGCAGTAGCAGTAGCAGTTTCATGAGAATTTCTGAACAAACTAAAATGATTGGCCACCATTTGGTAGTGGATGCTGTGGGGAAATCCTTTAGAGTATATCCCTTCAGATAAAGCCCTACCTATAGTAGTTGTTGGGTTATGGAAAATTCGTGTAAAACGGAAGAAGGTACTTAAATGGATTGCTAGTGCAACGCTGTAGGTCCCACATCATCATCGACAAGGACGTGAATGAGGGTTTGCTTCCATTTGTGGTGGTGTTTTTCAGCAGTACTTTTTTTTTTTTGTTTGCCTCTCTCCTTATCCATTTTACAAGCGTGCATCCTGAGCTGCTAGGAAAAACATGACTACATTTGAGCATCATAGACTGTTTATCTTCATCAGGGATGGGATACCGATTTGGATAGGTATATAGCCCCGCAGAAGAGTGGTGCAGCTGGAGGAGATTTTTGAACAAGGATCATGGTTAGGTGTACAAAATGAATTCACTTGTCTGGAGTCATAAGTGTTTTGTTGATGCCACTGTTTCTGGTGTGTTGGTAGTGGAGCATTTCAATGCAAGGGAACAATGCGAGTTCATTGTGAGCTTAGACCGTGCTCGCAGTATGAATACATGGGTATCATCGAGTCATCGATGATCGATGGTGATTCCGGTTAAATTAAGAATTCAATTTCTAGTTCAATGGCTTTTAAGGGGTAGATATGGTCTATTTCTAAGCAGGCAAGCGAAAAGGTCTTTTAACGGGTGCCATTGTTATAAGGTTCCTGGGATGTATTTAATTTTTATTTATTTGATTGAATACTGCAGAATCTAAAAGTTTTAAAAATTTTATCAGGGTCTGCTTCAGTTACGAACTAACTGTCGATAATGACAGGTGACAAATCATTTTGTATTGCAACGTCTAAAAATGTAAGTCTGGTTGGGTTAGCTAAGGTAAGAGTGCCACACTAAGCTCCCTTGTGAAACCACATGAACCACAGTCATAATTTTTAATCCTGCAACTAACATTGGCTTCCTAGAAAGCAGAGGTTCTGAAATGTTATGTTACTTTTGAGAGAACCATAATAAGTGATGGCGGTCATATTAGCCCAATTGCCAAACGCTAGAGACTTTCCTACTACGTCTTCTAGTCAGTGGCATAGAAAGTGAATGATGTCCTCCTCAACACCTGGATCACTGCCTTTCCTGCATAGTTTATGGTGTATGGTGTACTTGCGTACTTTAGTGGCGCTACGGTCCGGGATGAACCTGGGCCTCAACCAACATGCCACTCCAGTTAGCCCGGTCCTTAGCTAACTGCCTCCAGTTGCGCACTCCAAGTTGGTTGAGGGCGGTTTCTACTTGTGCGCGCCACTTAAGGCGATGTCTTCCTCTACTGCGTCCGACGTCTGGCTGGGAATCGAAGACTCTGCGAGCCGGAGTATTGGTGTCCATTCGTTCTACATGTCCTAACCATCTTAAACGTCCAATGCGGAGTTTTTTGACTAGGGGTATGTCGCTGTACAGCTCGTATAGTTCGTGGTTGAATCATCGTCTCCATTTGCCCGTCAACGCAAACGGGACCGAAGATTTTTCGAAGGATTTTTCTCTCGAATCGACCAAGGATTTCTTCATCTGCTTTGATACGGTCCATGCTTCAGCGCCGTAGAGCAGGACGGGGTTGATCAGGGTCTTATAAAGGATCTCCTTAGTAGTTCGAGTGAGGGCTTTACTACTAAATTGCCTTCTTAGCCCGAAGAAACAGCGATTGGCAAGAGTAATTCTTCGTTTGATTTCTGGCGAGATGTTGTTGTCAGAGTTAATAGCGGAGCTGAGGTAGACAAAGTCCCGTACTACCTCAAAGTTATATCTGTCAATGGTGACGTTCTGTCCACTTCGTCGATATTGTGTGTCCTTTCGTGTTGACAGCATATACTTAGTCTTACCCTCATTTACTGCTAAACCCATTTTTGCCGCTTCCTTCTCTATACTAGCAAAGGTGTCTATGACATCACGTTGAGTCCTACCAATGATGTCAATATCGTCGGCTAGTAGTTGCACCGATTTTTGGAAAATTGTGCCTCTGGTTTGTCTGTGACTCGGGAGTTTTGCACAATCCTCTCAAGAATCAAATTGAAAAAGTCATAGCGCATCGCCTTGCCTAAATCCTTTTTTGGTATCCTGATGGTGCAGCGAGAATTCTCCATCGTCATCCTTCACAAACGGAGTTTGGGCGGTATACCAAAACTAGACATGGCTCTGAATAGTTCGTCTCTATAAATGCTGTCGTATGCGGCTTTGAAATCGATAAATAGGTGGTGGGTATCGATTTGGACTTCTTGGGTTTTGCCCAGGATCTGCCGAAGTGTGAAAATTTGATCGATTGTGGACTTTCCGGGCCTAAAACCACACTGATCGATCAGGTTGTTGGTAAACGGTTTCAGGCGTTCACATATTACGGCAGATAGGATCTTGTAGGCAATGTTGAGTAGACTTATGCTTCTGTAGTTAGCGCAGTTCAGAGGGTCTCCTTTTTTGTGGATCAGGCAAACGATGCTGAGGTTCCATTCTTCAGGCACATTTTCATCCAACCAGATTTGGCTTATGAGTTGGTGGATGTTACTTACCAAGTCATCTCCGCCAGCTTTATAAAGTTCAGCGGGAAGGCCGTCATTTCCGGCGGCCTTATTAAGCTTGAGTTTAGATATTGCTATCCTCACTTCACTTAGGTTGGGTGGTTGGCAGTTTTCGCTGTCGTTGCCAATATTAAATGGTTCGTTCTGCCTGACAGCGGAATGTTGTTCGTCATCGCCGTTTAACAGTCTCATAAGTGGATTTTCCATATTCTCAGCATCGACTACGATATTTCCTTGTTCATCTCGACAGGCTCTCGACATCGGATCTTATATGGTTGGAATTAAAATGGGCTTTTTAGTGACACGAATGCCGGTCTTGCCTTGTCTAATTGAATATTTAGGTGCTCATTATAAAACAAAAACTTACCCAAATGAACACCTAGATATTTCACAACGGCCTCGACTCGATCTGAAGACCATTTGAAATCGTTACTTTAAAGTTTCTCCAGTTGCGTCTCAAATCTGAATTACCGCGTCTTTTTGGGGTGCGGGACAGGATATATACATTTCGTATAATTGATTTAAAGCTCCTATTCGGAGCAGAAAGCTTATCCGTCGATGCAAACCATGCCAAAGGATTTTTTGATATCTACTAGGCAGCTGTACATCTTTTGGCGTTAAGATTCCAGATAACTTCCGAAATCAGTTTCGTAATAGCATGCCGAGTGATTTCATTTGAACCCAAATTAATTCCGCGGTATAATCTCCAAGGTGAAGAACCTTTTTGACCGTAACAATCATTTTAATCGACGAAATAATACAATGGACACCAATAAGTTGAAACGATCCACAACATGTTTAAAAGTATCTATAGAACTGCCAAACTTGAAGTTCATCACCAGAGTAAACTATTGCTCTTAGCTTGTTTCAAAAACACCGCAAGCCCCAAGCCTCAGACCCCCTGATCACTCCCACTTTCACACAATTAAACATTTAAAATCCAACCTCTAAATAATTGAGTACTTTGCTAACTCACGAAACGCCAAAGAGGATCCTTTTGAGAAGTCTTCATTGAACTAATTAATCATTACCTCCCATCCCTTCTACAAAAGCTCTCCATTCACTAGTTTTGCCACTAAAAAAAATAAAAGAAACCCTTGTGGTATAATTTGCGTGCTTCTAAAGGAGCAACTTATTTTCTCATTGGACGCCCTTTCAATCTTCCCGTTACTCAAGGCGAAACTTGTTACTTTCTACATTATGTAGTTGAAGTTTAAGCATCTTAATAAATACTATTCTAGTCAAAGTACGACTTTAAGAAGTTCATAAGATGTCCGTAGTTTCATTTAAACTTCTTTTGAGGCTCCCACTGGTTCTGTCAAATTAATGGAAAACTTTTCCACACACATGCACTCCAATACATGGAACACATATATTTATTATTTTAAGTCGAATGGGACCCTTACTCCTCCCGAAACAGAAGCAGAACTTTATTTCTACCTTCACAAGGTACCATCTCGCACTTACCACGCACATCTGGAATTCCTTTTCCTAGATCATAACTTCTAAGGCAATCCTCCTTCTTGTTGTTTGTTTTGTTATTTTTTTTTTCCTTCTCGGCTGGTTCTTCTCTGATTCTTGTCAAACTACATTGAAACTTTGTTGCATCATCATCATCGTCGTTGCCTTCGTCGAAGTCGTCTTCTTCTTGTCGTTGTTATCATTTTAATCCTCCTTAACCACTTGGAATCACCCAAAACAGCATAAAGTAGCACCGACTGTCAGACAGAGTATAGGTGGCTTCAATTTGGTGACCAAGGCTATAAGCAGCTGGTATTCGATTTGGTTATCTCATGGGGCGATTGTGTGCCTGCGATATAAGTACAGTGGGTCAGTAGTGTACCAAAGGGGTACTTTGAAGTATAACCGCGATTTACTGTCTCATGTTTAAAAAAATATTTATTGCAAGATACATTTTCGAAAAGTTTCATAGTTTTTTTAGGGTGGCTGGACATATATATAACCCTATCGGAAGATGCTATAACTTTTGCAAATGGCGGCAACTTTCACTTTTAATTTTCATATTTTGTAAAGTAAACCGATGCAAAATACACTTTGAGAAGCCATGGAACGTTTTACTTCTCAACTTTTTATTTTTTACATAATTATTTGGTCTGTGATTTTGGCGCATTTTTTCTGGCCGTCCTACGGAACCTGGTAAGTCTAAGGGCTTGAGCTGATTTTCTCTACAGACTGGAATAATACGTGCTAGAAAAGGTACCAGAGGTTCACATTTGGATGAAAAGAAGGTATCGTGGGGGCTCTATCGACATCGACAAGACAACGTGCCATGCAATTGTTTGGGTCTATAGCGCATTTAAGTCAAAAACTTGAAGACGTTCCCTTACAAAATGCAGGCAGTTTTTTTTTTTTGTTGTTTAGCCATCACATCCTATGTTATCATCAAAAGATTATTATAGTCCGTAAGGAAAGCGCTTTTGTACTAAAACAACATCCGTACTCGTCTACTACTCTCCCCGCGAGGGGGGTGGTAATTCTCTCAATTGTCCTCAATTCATTAATTGCGCTTGAGCTGTTAACAAAATGGTTTACTTTGCTTTGCCACTGACATGAACATCCAGCCAACTATAGATATGGTTTGGGTCTGTGATGTTTGATAAAAGTAAGTTGCTAACACGTTCCCTCATGTAGACGGTCTCCTTTTCTTCGGCATGTGTCAGTTCCGCTAACTTTGAAATCGTTCTCAAACTAAACTAAACACTTTTGATAACTTTCTCCTCCATTCGTTTCTAGCCATTGCGTCAGCCCAGACTGGTGCTGCGTTCAATAAGGCTGAACTTGTTAGGTACTCTAGACAGAAGTAATCTGCGACTGCCTCTGGGTTCGGTTTTCTCTTCTGTTTGGCCAAGGCCAGGTGACCCCACCAGGATTTGATATCGATTCGTTTGTTCTTAATTCGATCCCGTGGTTATGTCAAGTTTACGATAGCGATACCATCCGCAACCTTTACCCCAAACACCATCGTTCATAATATTCCACAGAAGACACGTTATAGTTCTCTGCATCTTGTTTCTGTCGTATCTTAGCCTTCTATTCTTGAAGTAGCGCGGGAGTAACCTGAAAATATAGCTGGCCACGTTCATTTTGAAAAAAGAGCTCATGATGCAGGACCAGATTGCGAAATTAAAAGCATCTTTGATGTCTAGTACTCCTTCGTTCGAAATCGCCATATTTATCCCTCAAGCTGCAGCTGTCATAACAACCAGTTTAATGGCGTCTATTGTGAAGCGAGCTTTTCGAAATCCAAAATGGTAGTCGGTTAGTACGCCCCTTTCTTCAGCTTTTGCTATGAGTCTATCATAGGTGACCTTTTCTGTGATTTTGCATATCGTGTCCAAAAGGCAAATGGGGCGATATTTTAATCATTCCGCATGTAATGAGGAGGGGGCTTTAAATTAAAATTCAATATCTGGCATTACCGGCCCATAAAGGACCTAAAACCTTACTTCTGCATTTATTTGTGTGTGCAAATTTTTTTTTTTGCCACAAAGAAGAGCTTCTTCTGTTTAACGTGGAATCCGAACGGCAAATTTGAGAAGCTTCTCATGACGGTGCAGTGTTACTCTTGGATGTTTGTCAGACTTTCGCAAGAGGTGGAGCAGTGGAAAAACCTAAGGTGTGGTCACTTTTGGGATTTGAATCATGGCCACTGCACTGTACATGACGACCCTGGAGGTTTATTTCCTTTGGGAAGAAACTTCATTCCTTGCAGTTTCAAGTGGTTTGGGAATGTCCCTTCCTTTAGACCTCTCTGTACTACTTTTATGCCAGGTTTGGAGCTAATTGCTGTTTTCATTTTTCGGTTCTGGGATTCCATCTCGACCCGGTGTCTTCTTGTTTCCAATCTTATTTTTGCATGCCGTAAGTCTTGTGTAACTGATAGAATATGTTCATTGGAAGTTAAAATTATAAGCGGGTAGTGTGTCGGTGATCGTTTCGAGAAAAGTGTGAGTTTATGTGATCTATAGCCTTTCACTTTTGTCATGATAATCCTTCATGCAGTTCCCCAGCGATTTATTGCGATATTATATTAGGTTTGGTTGGAGTGGCTGACAGCGTTCGCCAGCACACTTAGACCATTTTGGTCCGTTGTGATAGCACGTGGATCTTGTCCAATCTCCTTATTATCCGTGGGAAAACCATTATGAGGCTTTTCATTTTCGTTTTTGCCAAATCACTGAGATTTTGAAAATCTCCAAGATGTAGCTTCCTTTTGTTTGATAGGGCTGGGCAGTTACAGAGGAGATTAAGTATTGTTTCCTTCTCCTCCTTGTCCATACAGCTCCTACGGAAGTCGTTTGAGAAAATGCCCAGCTTTTCTACGTGCCTACCAATTAAGCAGTGACCCGTGATGACACCTATGGTGGTGCAAATATACGGTCTATCAAGCGAAATCAGTCCCTCTGATCTTCTCAAATCTAGCTTTGGCCAAATTTGTTTGGTTGTTTGACACGACGTGCCAAGACTACATCTGAGCTTTGATTTGCTGTTAGCATGTTGCGCTAATAAGCTTTTGCATATAGCGATAGGAATACCTAGTGCACCTGTGTCGGGTAAAACTGGTAGTTTGGTTCCATTTCTGGCGAGTTCGTCAGCCTTACAGTTCCCTGGAAGGTCACTATGCCCAGGCACCCAGCATTGGTGAATGTTAAAATCCGTTGACATCTCCTGCAGAGATGATCGGCAATCTAGGGTTGTCTTTGAATTTGTTGAGACTTATTCCAAGCGGCCATCAACGCTTGGCTGTCCGTGAAAATACTAATATCCTTGACAGATATTACATTCTCTTTCAACCAGGATAAGGCTTCTTTGATCGCAACGAGTTCCGCCTGGAACAAGCTGCAATGATCAGGAAGACGGAAAGATAGGCTGAGATTTAGCCTGTCAGAGAAGACACCAGCACCCACTTCGTCATTTGTTTTGCAGCCATCGGTATAAAAGTGGATCGAGTCGTTTAGCACAGGTTCGTTGCTCTCCCATGACGTTCTGTCTGGGATTGTGCGTTTAGAGAGTGGCCATATTTAGAATTTGACAACTGTTGGATGGCTTTAAGACATATGGCTGAGTTAGCTGGCATTTGTTTACCGAAAATACCTAGGGGTAGCAGGTGAAAAAGAATGTCTAATGCCGCTGAGGGTGTTGTATTTAGTGCACCACCGATGCACAGGCACGCAGTTCTCTGCACTTTGAAGAGTTTTTTGCTGTTTAAAGCTATCTCTTGTGCTGTCCACCATACCACTACTCCATAAGGAAGTATCTGTCTTATAACCGATATATTGAGCCAATGCGTGATACGAGGTTTCATTCCCCATTTCAAGCCTATGGCTTTCTTGCAGGAATAAAGTGCTGCCTTCGGTCTCTTTACTCTTTCTGTTATGTTTAGCTTCCTGTCCATAATAAGTCCAGGTATTTTGCTTTGTCTGAGAAGACAAGTTCGATTCCGTTTAGTGACGGGATATCAATGTGGGGAATTTTATATTTCCTAGTGAAAAGGACCAGTTCAGTCTTGTATGGATTGACACCCACTCCCAAATATGTAGTGCGTTTTGGAGAAACGGACAAGAAAAAGCTCGTTTACCACTAAGTTCCAGAGAAGATGGGACAGGACCCCTACCCTCTACTGACATGACTTCTGGTCGATCACCACCCAGTGTTGTGGTGATAATCCGGCTATTTAATAGCAAATAAATCAGCATTCCAAGTGAGTGATCGACTTTCAGACATGTTAGCGCCTTAATGATCGCTCCCGAATTAACGTTGTTAAAAGCGCCTTCGACGTCCAGGAATGCAACCATAGTATACTCCTTGCAGCTTAACGACTTTTAAATAATACGCACTTATGCGTGCAGGGCTGTTTCTACAGATGTTCACTTGCAGTACTCATGTTGGGATGCAGATAGCTCATTAACAACAATACTTCTGCGAAGATGAATATCAACCAGTCGTTCTAGGGTTTTCAGGAAGAATGATGAAAAGCTTATAGGTCTTAGGTCTTTCGGATTGACGTGAGAACTTTTGCCAGATTTGGGTATGAATATAACTTTCACTTCTCTCCAAACCTTTGGAATAATAATCAGCTCGATGCAGCCTCTAAGGATGGATTCCACCCATGGTAGGATAAGATCCAAAGTGCGCTGCAGCTCAGCTGGTATAATGCCGTCGGGTCCCGCGAATTTTAAAGGTTTGAAGCTGTGTATTGCCCAAAGCATTTTATCTTTTGTAATAAGATCGTGTAAATTGCTGGTCAATAGATCGGTTTTATTGATGTCGTCTTGGAAAGCTTCCTGTGAGCAACCTGCGAAATGGGTGTCCATTAGTAGCTCTATGGATACTTTGCTTGATGTCGTTCAGGTGCCATCTGTTTTTTTGAGATAGCTTGGAACAGTTGGACTGGTGGATAGCATTTTTCGGAGTCCAGGCGCTATTCTTGACAATTGATACTACTCGGATGATTTGTCAGTTCATCACGAGAGGAGGGCCATTGAAAAATCATTTTAGGTGTTGCTACGGCTGGGAATCGAACCCAGACCTTCTGCGCGGCAGTTCATCGCACTAACCATCGCGCCGCTTCGGAAGTCTCCTCTATTTTATCACAGAGGTGTCTCCAGGATTTGCGCTTGGACTTCCTCAGTTCCTTTTTGTATATTAGCAAGGTCTCTCTGTAGGAGATCGAAGATTCGTTCAAACTTTTAGCTTTATTGAATAGTTTTCTACATTTCTGCCTAAGCATTCCTAGATTCTCAGACCTACATGGACGCTTTTGTTTCCCTCTAGGTTTCCTTAGTGGACAAGAGGATGACAATGATTGGTTAAAAGCAAATGTTAGCTTATCAACAAGTTTATCAAGCTCTTGGGTACTTCTAGGAGGGCTAGGTTGACCGGGGGATACTAGTCTTTTCATAGTTTCCCTGTATTTTAGCCAGTCGGACGATAATTTCGAAAAATCGGTTTCCTTGGGATGTGATCATCCAGACCAAATTGTATGTATCTGTGGTCAGAAAAAGAGTGCTCACTAGACACCTTCTAGTCTTTAATCATGTGATGGATATAATGCGATATTGCTTTTACTGCTTTTTATTGCAAAGACTTCCTGGCGTTCTTGAAGGTTTCAAGCTTCTGATTGAAATCCTTATTACTTTGATGAGTAGGACGACGTCCTTCAGTTGTTGTCAGTTGTCCTATTGCCCCATTCTATAGCCTAAACGTTATAATCTCCTCCTGTGACTATCGGGTGTTTTCCTTTTGTTTCTCTGACATCCAGGTCATCTAGCAGCTTCTCGATTATAGAAATGCTTATTGGGTATTCGCAGCTATCCTACATATCTAGAGGTCATTTAATATCCACCACCTATGAGCTCCACCATTGCCTGAGCTCAGCGCAGACACTAGACAGTCTATTAGCTATTGGTTGTAGACTCCAATTGTAGCTCACGTTCCCACGGGCCTCAACAACGCAGTGTATACCTTTTGTCACCATGAATGATGTGTCCCGTTTATATTTATCTGAACTTACGCATCTATTTTGGATGAAAATGGACCTCATCACTGGTAGGGCATTTATAATCCTCGTATCATCCACGAACAACCATTACATCCATTAATAGGCAATGAATTGTGCACTATTAACCCCTGAAGATGACTTGTACTGGTAGGAAAAGTCGCCAGATTTTACTTTTTTTTTTAATTTCAGTCTTTGTGAACAAAAAAAGGTCCTTAAGAATCTTCTCATGAAGCTTCTAAAAAAATAGAAATAAGCTCATAGTAGTACCTGTCATAAAAGGAAAGAAAGGCTTGGGATTTATAAATTTAAAGACTTGTCAATGGCGTGTAGTAATGCCAGTGTATAGCCTACACAGGCGAAGTACCGATACGAGTTCAAGGGAAATTCCTACCCACTACTCGAATATGCGCTAAAAACTTTCAACGAGTAGACAAAACAATGTGGCCCCCAAAAAAAGCAGAACTCGTTTTTTTTACTAATTAAAGAATGATACCAATATTCAACGTACAGGTTATCGATGAGGGGAATTCCTTCAAATTAGCCGATAGCACGAAATATTTGGGTGGCATTCTTGACAGAAAAGTTAAGCGTGCGAACGCATAAATAAGACCACAATAACTTCCTATATGTGTAGTCGAATATTCGCAAAAAAGCATGGGATCTAAACCCCAAGATTATCTTATGGATGCATATGGCTATTACAAGACCTTTATGAACATATGGAAACCATCAGCACGACTGGAAATCATCCTCAACCTGCTACCCAACGAACTTAACATGCGAAAATCTGCAGCCAAAAGAGTACTTAGAATCAGACAGCTTAAACAATTACCTGAACTCAGCTGGATCTTCTGACTACATGCTGCCTAGCTCAAAAACCATTCTCCTACATCTTTCCTATTAAAGAAAAGTGGAATAGGCACGAACTGGGCACCGAAACCATATCCATCTATACTGATAGTTCAAAAATGAATGTAGCCGTTGGAGTGGGAATGTTTTCCGAAACAATAAAGCTATACAACACTTTTCGTCCTCCTGACCACAGGAATGTCAGAAGGATATGGCCTGAGTTCGACAAAGCCAGAACCCACAAACTTCTTTAAAGGAACTGAAAATCTGTTGCGACACAAACAGAAAATGATTCTTATAGATGATAACCATTGTAGAGCCTGCGGTGATGAAATAATACACGAGGGTACCCTCCCAGGCCCAGGCCTCAGCCAACTGAGAAAAAAAAAACCTTTAGGGAAATATTTCTTCCATGACCTTACAGATCTATCCGAAATCCCTCTCTCTAATATTTTCAGGTTTGAAAATACATCTGGATGGCTGGAAAGGGAGAAATAATGGACGGTAACGGGATGAATGAAGGAACCGCAATGAGTCTATATTGTTCAAATGTTGAGTAAGAGAAGATGTACAACCTAACCAAAGTCCAAATATTACTATGGGTTGGTCCCTTGGTAGAAATAGTCTTTTAATTACCAAAATGCTGTTGTTATGTCTCTTTCTACCAATAGTAAATCCTACCAATTAATGTTAGAGGTACTTCAAATGCTAGGTAAAAAACTGGGAAACCTTGTTACATAGTTTTTATAAAGTGAAACATCGTATTTTTAAATTTAACAATTTAACATTTTTTAAATATGTTTAAAATATTTTTTTTCTTTTTTATGTTTTCAGGTTGGTACAAATTAAATGTTAAAACAAACAGTAAGTAAACAAAATCTTTCCTCTTATTATCATATAAAAAAAACAACGAGTACTCTTAGTACCTTTTTGTATCACTGCATAATTTTGGTCGGATACAAATCATCTCAAGAGATTTCATCCAAAGTACTTATCCAGGATATATAAGAGGCAACGTTTCCATGGATTTTTTCTCTTTTAATCTCCTTTTCGCAACGTATGTTTTAAAGCATACCATATTATAGTTTACAGACCCGCCAACATAGCAAGCATAAAAAAAACTTAATTTAAATAATGCGACTTTCTTTATTTTTCTGTATGATAATAATAAGTATTTTGAGGGCTTGAACCAAATAAAAATGGAACAAATTTACTTCAGCGCGCACTCCTTTTTTCAATTTTTTTATTCCACTCATTAAATTATGCTGAAAATTTAGGTATTTTTTTAAAAACCGTCGCTCTTAATTATTTTAAAAGTTATTAAACAATAAAAATTCCAAAAATCCCCATACAAATCAATCAATTTTTGACACTTCACACATAGCAGAGTGATAAACAAGAAGAAACACATTTCAATGGAACGTTGCCAGATTAAAAATTAAATATTACTTATATACCAAAATAAAAAAAATGTAAAAAAAAATTGCATTCTGCCCCCCGCAACCCCCTGCTTGGGCTCACTGTAGGATTTGGTATGAATGCGAGTTTTAGTGAATGCAAAATTGTTTATATCCATGTTTCGGAACTTGAAATCAAAAATACTAAACAGTGCATCATATTTGAATGGTTTGGGAGCGAATTAAGGTGAATTAAGTGCCTTGATATCCGTTTTCCACAAATCCAAATTCGACCTCAAACATGAAGTTTACAGGAGTAGTCCGACCCCATACATATTGTACATTATTGACTAACATAGATAAGATATGTTTGCAATCGCAAACGAGTGGTGGGTGCACGACTGGGTCGTACGCAACTTTCTCTTTCACAGCGAGTTGGGCGTTAGATCATATCGCATTTTGATTATTGATGCTAAAAATGATATAAAAAATGTCGAAATGTGATTATACGAACGTTTACTCCGAAATGAATCAGTGCTATGTGAATAATAATGATTTTTCCATTATTGGCCAAAACTGAAAATTTCGTTTAGAAAAATAGATTAGTAATTATTTTTGCATCTTTAATTATTAAAAAAATTGCAGTGGAAATTAAAAAAAGTTCGAAAAATAATAATTTAAAAGTGAACCCTTTCTTTCATGTTTATAAGTACTTTGTCGTATTAAACCCCAAATGTAGTCTCAAAGTTCATAACATCTTGCTGAAAACGTTATCTTTGTTCTTCTGAGTATGTTCCCATATTGTTTTGAATTTCATCTATATATGAATGTTGCATATGTACTTTCAAAGATATCTTACGACCCATAGTTTTAAAGTTTCTCAACATATTTTCAACTAATTCTTGGTAGTTTTCGACTCTATTTTTGCCTAAAAATACAGAAACTAGTGCTTGAAAACTATGCCAACTTTTTTTTTTAAGCGCGAGTTGGGAATTCTTCCCTGGAAAACATTTTTTTAGTTTGTAGACCTACAAAAATTATAGCTTTAATATTGCCTTCTTACAACATTTTTTTTTTAATGAAAAAGCTTCAGATTTTTCATCTAGCGAATTAGACAAAGTTTAATATGTAAAGGTGGCATTAACACATTTTCAGATTCAGCATTAGTTTAACATTTAATGTTATATTTTCCAAGACAAAATTCCGTTCTCATCGCAGAAGATCGACGAAGATTGTGCTGAGCATCCACTCCCTGTGTATCCTCCCTGCAGTCCCATTAAAAACCCCACATATTTTAAAATCTCAAATGAACTGTCACTTGTACTCTTGCCCATGTGTTATTAAACGTCGATTAGCTAATCAGCGTTTATTAATAAGAGGGTTGATATATAAACGCTTCGAGGACAACTTTAACAGTTTCGTAGTTTTCTTTCAGGTTTACAGAGTGGGATACTGGAAGAGATTGAAATTTATTTCCGTTGTGTAATAAAACTGCTTTTAGGCCTTTTTTGAGCTGTCAGTAAATAGCCGTCTTTTATTGGGAACACAAAGTATCTAAAATTCTTTGAACAAACCTTTGGTGTTGTTGCAAAAACAAAGTCCATCATTTTTTGTAAAGAACAAAGAAAATGTCTCATGGCGATTTCGTTGTTTAGTTATTTCGACATCGACAAGCTAATTCCATTGTTTTAAGCGAGAAACCCATATTTCTGTGACAATACAGCACAACATGGATAACACAACTCAACAAAAAAAAAGTTTGTTCTAACATTCATTTTAAGTCCATAACCTTTATCTCCTAACCTTATAGCATAAGAAAATGTACTCCATCCATTTGCTCATCGTCTTCCTGACAATAACGCGCTATTTCTGAGAACTTTGGCATCGTGAACCGATCCAGGCCATCGAGTAGAAACATAAAAACCGCTGTCTACAAACATGACATTAACTGAATGATTGAATGATCTCACCATTTCCATCAACAAATCCTGACTCATTTTTAGTCGGTGCGTCAATTTTTACTGAAGACCCATCAACAAGCTAAATTCGCATGTCTAAAACGGTGAGGTATCGAAATTATTTTATCAGCTGGACAGGGATTTTTTTCTCCTATGACGTATTCTACTTCCCAAGGTACAATTGTTGACAGCAAAGGTCCGAATCGGCAATTTTTCAATAGGGGACCGGTTCATGCCAATCACACTTAACACACAGAAATACCTTGCTAGTCGTCAATCCTGGCTTGGCCATGGTTTAAGCCGGCTCACCTTGATTCAACTAACCATCCGCTTCAGAAAAGGGTCGATGTTGTTGCGATTCAGCAGATATTCGCAGATGGAAATTCGGTGCATGAGGTTTTTTCGTGTTAACTAGTGTGGCACTCATACATTTAGGATGTTTTTGTATCCAGCCTTATTCAAATAGTTCAAAGCGATTTTTTGTGCACATGATTATCTGTTAGAATATCAGGACAATTATTTTCGGCGGCTGTGTAGCGTTTTGGCCATACTAAAACCGAATTGTTGTTCTGGAGTTAGGCACTTTTGTTTCATCACTAATTGTAAACGAAAAGATTTTGTTCAAAAACCTTTCAAATTGCAACAAAAAAAAACTGATATTGGTCTAGATAAAATATTAATTATCACTTGGAGGTCTACCCGGCTTAAGAACCATAATAACTTCTGAGACTTTTCACTGATGTGGTAACAATACAATATTAAGATAAATAGCGCTTTTTCTTAAGATTTTCAATAACGTGGGAAAGATCTGTTAAAGACACTTTTATTCGGATGTTGTCAGGGGTGCATTGCAATAGCCCCTTAATTACTTACTTTAATTATCGGGCTCCCGACCCGTGAAGAGTCTCTGCCTGAAACACTGCGGCCTTCCATCCTCTACGATCCCTGGCTCGCTGCTTCCAGTTGTCTAGACCAAGCGCTCGACGTGTTTTGGCTTTTTGGACTACATCCACATCGCACTTGTATCTTCTCATCCATTCGCCCTACTCGCTCACAGGACCAAAAAACCGCCGAAGTATTTTTCTTTCGAAAGAGCCCAGTATCAGCTCTCCTTTCTTGCTTATCGTCCAGCACTCGGCGCCATAAAGCAGAACTGGCAGGATAAGGATTTTGTAGAGCACACATTTCGTCCATCGAGTAAGGAGTTTTGAACCCAGTTGCTTCGCCAAACCGAAGAAGCAACGGTTTCCTAGGGTAATTCTTCGCCGGTACTCCACTATAGTGTCATTCGTGGATTCAATGTTTTCTTCGATGTAGGTGAACTCCTTAACTACCTCGAAATTGCTGCTATCAATAGTGACGTTTTGTCCAAGGCGGCGGACAGATGCTTATTTGTTTGTTGATAGCATATACTTGGTCTTATCCTCATTTACTTCAAGGCCAACGGATTTCGCCTGTTCTTCAATCGCCGTGAACGCTTCTATCACGGCACGCTGGGAGCGACCGATGATGTCAATATCGTCCTCATAGCCCAGCAGCTGGACGGACCTGTTCAAAATAGTGCCTTCCGTGTTAACACCTGCCCTACCCACTATCTGCTCCAGTACGAGATTGAAGAAGTCACCTGATAGCGCTTCTCCTTGCCGAAATACGGTGCATGTTTGGAACAGTTCGGAGGAGCTACTTCCAAACTGAACGTTGCAGCGCGTGTTTTCCAGCTTCACGCGATGCAGCCGAGGATTCCGAATTCGGCCATCGCCATATACAGCTCCTGATGATGTATGCTATCATACGCGGCTTTGAAGTCGATGAATAGGTGTTGAGTTTCGACTTGAAATTCGTTGGTCTTTTCCAGGATTTGCTTCAGTATGAAAATTTGGTTTTAAGTCGATCTGCCGGGCCGGAGGCCACACTGGTACGTGCCGATTAGTGTGTTGCAGAACGGGTTTAGACACACAGTATGTTGTATAGGATCTTGTATGCGACACAAAGCAAGGATATGCCTCGCTAGTTCTTGCAAGACATAGGATCGCCTTTTTTGTAGATGTGGCATATGGAGCTGATAGTCCAGTCATCGGGCATGTTTTCTTCCACCCAAACTTGGTTGATGATTCGGTGTATGCTCCCTACCAAAATATCACCACCGTATTTAAAAAACATATGAGAAGGCTACAATCCGCTGTGCGGATCGTTGAATACCCTATCCCATCCCATCCTTAAAATTAATATCTCCAAAAAGTGGGCTTTATTAACCTATAATATAGAAAATGACATTGTGGCAACAATATATTGTTCAAACAGTTTATCAGAATATTTTGTTGTTTAACAAAACACATCGTTTTCCTCCTGCATATGCTATGGGATAGGGTATACAAACGGTTTTTGTAAGAAAACGCCCCCAAAAAGTGGGCGTGGGCTAAAATGGTTGTGGCAAAAAACTTTATATGAACGAAATATGGATATTACGATTGTCTAACTACGTTTCTCAGACACTTTTTCAAAATTCCTTATGGTTTGGCCAAAAATACGTTTTTCTAAAAAGGGGGCGTGGCAGTGGGCGGATTTCAAAAATGTTTACACTTGTTCTGCTGGGAGCAACAAAGAGCACGTGTACCAAATTTCATCCTTCTAGTTCAAAATTTAATACCCAAAAACTGATGACGTACGGACGGACGGACAGACATGGCTAAATCGACTGAGCTAGCGATTCTGAGTCGATCCAAATACTTTGAGGTGTATGTAGCTAAATTATTTCTCTATGTTACAAACTATGTATCAAAACTATTATACCCCTATGGGATAGGGTATAAAAATTCCGCTGGTAAGCCATCAGAACCTGCGGCCTTGATGTTCTTAAGCTTTTTTATAGCTAGGCCAACTTCTTCTATAATAGGTGGTTCTTAATTGACTGGACATGGTTTCTCTTCTTGTCCTATCATCCTCTCTACAAGATGTCCATTTAGCAGCTGTTGGAAATGCTGCGTAAACACATCTATACTATTCCCTGCGCTTCGGTGACTAGGTTTCCGTTGCTGTCTCTAAAAGCCTGCGTTCCGGTTTTGTAGCCAGCAGCCAGTTGCTTGGCTTTTTTAAAAAACCTCCGGATGTTGTTACGATCGCGCGACTCTTCGATCTCCTTCAGGTGGGAAGCTGCGTAAGATCTCTTCTTTCTACGCAATGTCTTCTTTTCCTCCCTTCTCCTGGCTCGATACTCTTCCCTCGCTGCACTTGTTTTGCGCTGCAGCGCTTTCTTGTTTGCATCTTCTGTCACCTTTTTCTTGTAAACGCATTCATCATCATACCACGGGCTCTTTCTCGGGGTGGCTGGTACCCTACAGTGGTTTCGGCTACCTCCTTGATGATGTCGCGATACTGACACCACTAATTGTTGGCGTCTGTGGTAATTGAATGCACAGAGGAGAGTTTCATACTCAGGCGCTCACTGTAGGCTCTGGCTACTCCAGGTGTGCTAAGGCGTCCAACGTCGAATTTCTTCTTTTGGGCAGTTCGCAGCTTCTTCTCGTTGGACAGTCGACTCTGAATTTTTCCGCGACAAGAAAATGGTCAGAGTCGACGTTTGCTCCTCGGAATGTGTGCACGTCGAAGATGTTAGATGCATGCCTCGCATCGATTAGCACATGGTCGATTTTGGCGGTTCGACCGTCTGGAGAGCGCCAGGTTGCTGTGTGGATCCTTAGCCTTGGGAACCGAGTGCTTATCACCATTTTACGAGCTACTGCAAAGTCGATTAGTCGGTATAGTCGTTGTCTGTTGTCGTTGCGAGGATTCTGTGCTTACCAAATAAACTGCCAAAGATGTTTCCTTTCCGACTTTAGCATTGCAATCCCCGAGTACAACTTAAACATCATGCTGCGGACAGGCTCCATCCAGTAGGTCATAAAATTCCTTCTTGATGGGATCTTCAGCCTCGTCGGTAGGGACGTGTGCACATATTAGGCTTATGTTTGGGAATGTAGCTTTGATACGGATCACAGAAAGGCGATCACTTATCGGCTTGAAGTCAATGACTTTTGTCCTAAGCCGATTTCCGATTGTTGCAGCTTTAATAAATGTTGCAAATAGGTCTAGCGGCTGTCAATGCCTTTTGCTTGTAGGGCTTATTTCCTGCATGCATGCAACCAAGCCCACACACAACCCAAATAAAACAGTGAGCCCTTACAGGGGGTTGCAGGGGGACAGCATTCCCCTCACTCATCATTCAAACTTTGCATACATTCAAACTCGAACTCGGATCGGGATCGGTATGCAAAGTATGAACCTCCTTGCTTAGACCAACTGTTGGAATTGGAATGGGCGAAATCGGGTGTATGCAAAGTTGTGAGGGGCATGGTGTCCCCCTGCAACCCCCACTGTTGGACTGTTGGGTTGCGTGCGAGGTTGGGTTTATTTTTTCCCAAGAATGTTGGATTTGGTATTGCAGAACGATTTTAGACGTTCACACTGTGCGTTGGATAGGATCTTGTATGCGACATTAGGCAGGGATGTGTCTCGATTGTTCTTGCAAGACATAGGATCGTCTTTTTTGTAGATGGGGCATATGGAGCTGATGTTCAGTCAGTTTTCTTTAAGAGTGTTTAATAGGATGCCAATTTCAAATGGCAATAACAACTGCGGGTGTTCGAAAAGGAAATAAGCCCAGTGGGGTCATTGCACTGCACCGTTGTCTGGATTTGTAAGTGAGGGATCATATTCCTTCGGGAGCAAGTTGTCATCTAACAGTTGAAACGTTGTTTTCTAAATGCTTGGCGAATAGTTCTATCTTCTCAGTACCTTTCTTAGCCCATTCGCCATTGCTGCTTTTTTTTATTGGCGGTGCCTGTATATGCGGTTTTTTATGTCTCCTTTAGGTTTTTAATGGAATAGTTTGATATTTTGTTAGTACCTGGTCCTTCAATAAATGATGCAGTTTCGTGACTCTTAAAGTCCCGGATGAGATTTCTAAGCGTATCGTTAAAATTATTAAAGTAGGCTTCATTAACCAACGTACTAAAACGTATTCGACTATCCTAACTGATGCTCTGCAAAGAAAACACCACCAATCAAGGACACATTCGTTTTTTTTTTAATTTTCTTGTCCCCTGTTTGTCACCACTGTACTTTGCAGATAAGGATATTTTATTTAAGAAAGTAAAAAGGGTTTTTTTAAGTTTTCACTTCTACCCCCCACCCTCTTATCTTCTATTCTCTTCCTCTTAGGACATTTTTTCCTTTGAATTGGTATCTGTTCAATTTTTTGCTTGTTTGCTTGAACCTTTCCCTTATTGTGGTTGCATGAACTCTCCCATGCACCTTATTGCCTCCTGATGGCATGTCATGTGTATGACTCTATTTGGTATGAGATAATATTTGCCTGGCCCTTATGGTTGCGGATAAGACCGAAGGCTGGATACTATGAGTTGATCCTTTTTTGAAAATCCTGTGTATATGTGTGTATTGCAAGAGGAGTTACTTTAATCAAGCTACTACCCTCTTAAGGTTAGGGAGAAGAATGGAACTTGTTACTTTTGCAATTTGAGGTTAGACTGAGAGTCCCTTAACAATGTCTTATAATTGATTGAACAATGTATCCCCAAGGATATAAAAATATCGAACAAACATTCGTTTTTTTTTTAAACAAACTTCAGAAAGCTTTTATTTATTTTCCGTTATACCCACATAAAGATTGGAATGAATTAGAAGTTTGAGATACCTTAGGGAATAGAAACAGGTGTGGATTTGGCTTCTACTGCGGATGTCCCGCGGTGGTGCCAAATGATGATGAGTGGGGCACTATGGATACGTGGCTGAAGGACTTTACAGACGAATTCTCGGTTTTCCCGGTTATGGAGTGAATTGTGAATCCACCTTTCTTAGGTTCTTCTACCACAATCGAGTCAGGATAGGATTGCACTGTGTTCGGAACTGTGTAGTGGTTAACCTGTGTCAAGGGTGAAAGCGTAAGATATGTTAAGGCATTCGTGTGTCAACTTACCTGATGGCTAGAGGTAGACACTGATGAACTGACAGTCTCTCGATGGCGTCCCTTTTGGCTTATGAAAGCATTTGGACCAGATATTAAACCAGGATAGGTCTGGTAAATATTCGGAGAGGCTGTTCCTATAAAGTTGGAAAATATGCCCGTAGTACCCCTACCAACTGAGCTTGGAACTGTTTGGAACTCTGCAACAAACAATGGGATATGTTGAAGCTCACGAATTTCAGATATCGCTGAAGGCTGAAGACTATCGAACAATTTTGGAATTGCATGCATTGGCACTGGATGTCCAAAGCGTGTTGGAGAAGCATCATGTGGGCCATAAACGTTGCTAGGTTTGTGTCTATCGTTGACTGTCGGTGTTGGTTCGTAAATTGGTAGTTGGACAAATTCTTGCAGAATCAAGGGCTGTACAGGTAACTGAGAACCGTAGGCATCTGCGTTGAGGTAGCTTGGTTTGAAAACCGACCTTGGAGCACCCTTTGTTGCAGACACAGGAAACTCCAGACCATGGCTTCTAAGACTACTTAAGCGATCCTCAGGAACCTTGATTCCAAAAGATTCAACTAACGCCTTTTTAAAGAGGTGAGGAATTTCGGCCAGTGCTCGGATTTTAGATATTATTGGATGTTGAGGTGGTTTGGGATCTGTTAAAGTGTCAACCCTTTGCGGAAGTGGGTAAACCTCATTAGGCTTAACTTTATCAATGCCGGAGGTAGTTGTAGAAGTTTCGAAATGCTGTTCCGAGCCAGCTGGTGTTACGTTGAATCCACTTGGCTTATGATCTTGAGTGGTCTCTTCTGTCGAAGGGTTGTTTTCGAGTTGAGCTTTCATTGATGGTTCATGCACTTTGGTAGGTATGACAATGGAACGGCTTATTGAAACTGCAGGAACTTCCGTGGAGTGGTTAACAGGTGTAGGAAAACTAACTGCCGGAGTGTCGTAGTTATATCCGCTTATTTGTTCTGGTTGTCCTTCAGTAACCTTTGCTGGTGTTGGATATGCTATCGGTGGGGCGTTTGGCAATGCTGGAATCTTCGAGATTAAAGGGAATGCAGGTATGATAATCGAGGGGCTTAAAGTATTTACAGGAACACCCGTGGCGTGGATAACAGGTGTAGGAAAGGCAACTACCGGGATATCATAGTTATAACCAATGGTTTGTTTTGGTGGTCCTTCAGTAGCCTTTGAAGACATTGGATTCGCTGTTATAGGGGCATTTGGCAAAGCCGGAATCTGCGAGATTATTGGAAATACAATTTCCCCCGTGCCACTTGAAGCTTCAGGTGTTTGCAGATCACCGTAAGGTTCGTTAGGCTTTAGTTTATCATTTGCAGTGGGAGTTGTCGATGGTTCCAAAGGTTCCGACACACCTGGTGGTCCATAAACTTCATTAGGCCTTACTTTGTTCTGAGTAGACGGTGTTGTAGGAATTTCAAGGCTTTCCGATCCAGCTGCTGGTCTATAAACAACATTAGGATTTACACTATCATGGGCAGACAGTGCTGCAGATGGTTCCAAACCGGCTGACCCAGTTGGTGGTCCGAAACCTGCACTTGGGTTGGAATTTTCAATTTCTTCAGCGGGATGGTAGGTTGCAGGTTTGTTTAATGGTTTTGCAGGATTAACAGGAATTTTTGAATCTTTGTTAATAGGAGTAGGGAAGCCATTTGCGGGGATTTCATAGTTATATCCACCATTTTGCTTTTCTGGAACTTCATTGACCTCTGCAGATGTTGTATGAGGTATAATAGGGTATTCTGGCAATTCTGGGATTTTATCAATTGTTGGAAGCTTAATTTTCTCGTTTCCATCTGTCGGTTTTGTCGTTGCTGAAGATCCGTAATGTTCAATCGGCTTAGGGAAGCCATCATTTTTCTCTACTGAAACTTCACTGATCATTGGATTGGTAGGGTTATACGCGGGAACATCTTCTGGCAATACCACCATTTGTGCTGTCGTGGGCGCAATCACTTCGTTTGGTCTGGAATAAGCATTGTCTTGCTCTATTGAAGGATGACCCCCCACAGGAGCTTCTGGAAGCACCGGGATTTTATTAATCGTTATCTGCTCGTTAAGGCTTGTAGCTGGAGGTTTTCTCGGGGGTCCATAAGTTTCATTCGGTTTTGGAAGATCATTGTTTAGTTCTTCTGGAACTTCACTACCCTTTGGAGTTGTTAAGTTTGCCGGACCTTCTGTCAATGCATCAATTTTCTGCTCAGTATCGTTTAATACTTCGAGTGCTGGCGGAGTTTCGCTAGGTGCGCCTTGATTTTTGAAGCCGTTGTCTTGGTCTGGGACGTCACTACCGCTTGGAGTAGTTGGATGAGCTGTCACAGAGGCCTCTGGCAAAGTTGGAAATTGTGGCTCTGTATCTTTTGAAACTTCTGATGTTGATGGAAGTCCATAAACAAGGCTAGGCTTTCCTGTCACAGGGGCCTCTAGTAAAGTTAAAAATTGTTGCTCTGTATCTTTTGAAACTTCCGGTGTCTGCGGAGATCCATAAACTGGACTAGGCTTTCCATTTGCTGAGCTCTCAGGAATTTTTGGATCACTATCTTCGGAAACCTCAGGTGTTCCTGGGGGTTCATAAATATCAACATGAGTTGCGTGATTTTCAACTTTTTCAGCTGAAGGTATACCTGAGTTTGACTCCTGATCTACATGGTCTAACTCTTCAACAACAATAGGCCGAAAAGGGAGCTTTGGTAAAGCTGGGAGGCCAGGAGGTAGATGCGGCAACTCAGGTTTTTCGGTAGTTGATGAAACAAAAGTCTCTGGTTGTTTGCCAAAATCCACAGCACTATCAACCAGTGGAAGGATATCGACATGTGATTGAAAAACTGATGAATCCTGATGTTTCTGTGTATCGATGGTTGTAGACACGGTGGGTGGTCCATAGATGTCTGCTGGCTTGCCAAAATTAACAATACTGTCAACTAGGGGAAGTCTATCAACGTTAGGTAAAAAATCTGATGAACCTTCATGCTTTTGTGTATCACTGGCGTTATCTAGTATCGGTAGTCCATAAGAGTCAGGCGACTTGTCGAAATTTACAACGCTGTTATCCAGTGGAAGGGTGCCAATTGAAACATCAGATGGGTGATGAACTTCATTCTTTTCCGTCGGTGGCCCATAAGTATCAGCTGGCTTGCCAACATTGTCAACCAGTGGAAGGGTGTCAATAAATGCTCCAGATGGATGATGAACTTCATTCTTTTCCGTCGGTGGGCCATAAGTATCAGCTGGCTTGCCAACATTGTCAACCAGTGGAAGGGTATCAATAAATGCTCCAGATGGGTGATGAACTTCATTCTTTTCCGTCGGTGGCCCATAAGTATCAGCTGGCTTGCCAAAATTTCCAACACTGTCAACTAGAGGTAGGTTGTCAATAAACGCTCCAGATGGATGAGGAACTTCATTCGTTTCCGACTCATTGATATTTGGTAGGCTTGAAGGCTTAATTTCTTCGCTCTGAATATCATTATCGAACGGCACTCCATAAGTTTGATGGGGTAGGGGAACTGGTAAACCGCGAAGACTACCTCCTTGGATTTGACCAACAAGGGCAATGCACAGACAAGTTACTGCACTGAGGAATTTCTGAAGAGTAGATATTTTTTTTTAGTTAGCTGGTTCAGGTCTAACAAAATATGGACAAGTACTTACCATCGTGGACACACAATTCAGTTTGTGGTAATTTTTGAATGCATTCGAACTATTTATATGAAATATTTCAACCGTTTTTAAAAATGCCCACCTACAATGAGAATTTGGAAAAAAGGTCAACGGTCACTGGTGACGAATATGAGAGGTCAGTCGCAGGTATTTTAGGTGCTTCTTATCACATTCGAGATAGGTGCACTTACTTTTTTTTTAGTCTTGTCGTGTTTTCGTTAAAAGAACAAGTTTCTGACCTAGCAAAAGTTGTGGTATTTACGAAATTCCACATGAGATAGATTCCAGGTTTGAGCGGTGGAATTTGGTTATCAATTCTGACAAAGGTCTTATGTATAACAGCGTATCTCATCATCGTTGATTCCATGCCAATATGCCTGGACAGGTTACCCTCTGACTATATTGTGTAGTCATACTTATGTTGAAAAACAGCTTTGCTGCCAGATACGATTGTCAAAAAAAAATACGGTACACAGATATTGACGGACTGCCGCAGAATTTAGAGCCGGTGTAGGTTACTATTCCGACATTTGTTTTCTGACTTTTTCATGCGGATGTACTTACAATTACAATTAAAGAGACACATTATGCGATTAGACCGGAAAATCATCCAAGTTAATGATCGATGTCCATATCCTCTCCAAAGACAGGCTTATGGGCAAACTGGAGGAGGTTCAATGCCGTTTTTTGTACACCCGAGCAGACGTGGTCGTTGAACTCAAGTTTAGTGTGTATAAACGCTTTATATATTATGACCAGATCAGAAGGGGTTAAGAATTTCTTAAGTTGATTAAGGAACTTACTTACTTACTTCAGTGGAGCTACAATGCGGAATGAACCTGGGCTTCAACCAACATGCCTCACCAATTAACCCGGTTTTTTAGATAATTTCCTACAGTTGCGCACTTCAAGTTAGCTGAGGTTGGTTTCTACTTTGTGAGCACCAATTAAGGTGAGGTCGTCCTCTACTGCGTCCGACGTATTGCTGGGAATCGAAGACTGTATGAGCTCAATGCAGAGTTTTTTTTTTGAATAGGAGTATTTCGCTGTACAGCTCGCATAGCTTGTGGTTGAATCTTCGTCTCCCGTCAACGCAAACGGGACCAACGATTTTTCGAAAAAAAAAACGACCAAATATTTCGTCATCCGCTTTAGATACGGTCCATGATTTAACATCGTATAACCGGGCTGGGATGATTTACTTACTTTCTTACTTAAGTGGCTCTATAGTGCAGAAGGAACCTGATCCTCAACCAACATGCCTCTCCAAGTAGCCCGGTCCTTAGCTAACTGCCTCCAGTTGCGCACTCCGAGTTGGTTGATATTCGTTCTACATGTCTTAGCCATCTTTAACATACTATGCGGAGTTTTTGGACTAAAGACATGTCGCTGTACAGCTCGTATACACTTTGGTAAAACTTGCGAACATCGTTCCTGGAGTGGCACCTCTCTGTATCCTCGATCGCGAGCTTTTCTTGCTCTTTTGTCTTCTTTCTTAAAAGCCGGTGTTCTTCCCTTAGAGCTCAATGGTAGCTCTTGTCTTCAGCTGCAGCTTAGCCTTGTACGCCTCGTTCGTTTCATCGAAGCAGCTCATCTAGGTTCGCTTGGAACGGCAGGATGTAAAAATAAGCACATTTGATGTGAAGTCAGAGTTACAACCACTGGACATTGCCAAGTTAAAGCCAATCAGAGTCTACCATCGTTCTACAACACCCAACCATCTGGGATGATCAGGGTCTTGTGTAAGATCTCCTAAGTAGTTCAGAAGAATCAGCGATTGGCAGCGAGAATTCACAATCGGCATCCAGCAGAGACTAACACGAAAACAAGAAATGGCTCTGTATAGTTCGTCTCTATAAATGCTATCGTATGCGGCTTTGAAATCGATAAATAGGTGGTGGGTATCGATTTGGACTTCTTGGCCTTTTTGCAGGATCTGTCGAAGTGTGAAAATTTGATCGGTTGTGGACTTTCCTGGCCTAAAACCACACTGATAAGGGCCGATCGGGTTGTTAGTAAACGGTTTCAGGCGTTCACATATTTCGGCAGATAGGATCTTGTAGGCGATGTTGAGGAGACTTATACCTCTGCATTTGGCGCAGTTCAGAGGATCTCCTCTGGATCGGGAAATTGATGCCGAGGTGCCATTCTTCAGGCATATTTTCATCCAACCGGATTTGGCCTATGAATTGACTTACCAAGTCAACTCTGCCGGCTTTATAAAGCTCGACGGGAAGTCCGTCATTTCCGGCGGCCTTGTTATACCTAAGTTTAGATATTGTTATCCTCAGGTCGGCGTGAAGGCCGTCATTTCCGGCAGCCTTGTAAAGCTTGAGTTTCGATATTGGTATCCTCATTTTACTTAGCTCGTAAAGCGAGATAGACCCGAATAAAAGGATCTTTATGATGACTAGATGCGAAAAGACACAAATATTCCAAACTGCAGAGTTCATAACTTTCAGCCGGTTGGTAGATGCAGTATAGGAAGACTTTGTCATAAGTGGCACATAATGGTGGAAAGCAACTTCTTGTGAGCTACTAGAGGCAGCTGGCTAAAAACCGAGCTAGTTGTTCACCCCCGACTTAGCACCACTAAGTAGGGTTATCTGAAATTTTGCAGAATGTCCCAGTTTATCATTCATTTTTCGTCAGACCGATTTTGTGGCACTTTCTGCGTGGCGCTTATGTCCGCCTTGTAGGGGCATAGAAACACCTCTTCGTCTTCGTTCAGACAGCATGTTGATAGACATAAATTTTAAACGTTAATTGAATTTCTTTCCAACACTTAACCACGTTTGCTTAAGTACATCTCAGCCTCGACTGTCCTGCGGCAGATTACCCACCATTTCTGATTACTCCGTCACTTTCTCCTACAGATTCTCATCCTTCCCAATCCCATTACTTAATATTTAATTAACGAACAACGCAAACAAAAATTCAACTTAACGATTGTTTGCGATTTTTAGGGGGTCGGCCTTTTTGTTTAATGCTACCGCATCCGTGTCCGTGACACCCAGCGTTGACACTCACAATTCAATTACAAGGACCATCGCTTTCGTTCGATGCATACGTGTGCTACCCAAGTAAAGTTACGAATTTGACATTCGACTCACGTAGTCTCCTTCATAACCCACTTAAGCGAACGATGCCACATCCACTGGAGAAGTCTTCAGATTTTTTACGACCAAAAAACAAAAGTCCTTGGGAAAAGAGTGGCAATAAAAGAAAAGAGTACAAGAAATCCCTGATCCATCTCTACTCGTACTGCTTTCCTACCCGGCGAATTCCAGATAAAATCTCACTAATAGATGTTTAATGGTACGTGCTCTCATCGTCGGGGACGACACACCGGACATGATGTTACACGACCGAGATTCATGTCCATCCTAGGCAAGCATTGATGTTGCGTCGTCGTTGCTGTTTGATGGTGCCATCCATTCGCCTCTCTTACATTTCTGTTCGTGGAAAACAGGAAAGAAAAGAACCAACAAATATCTAGCATTGCGACAAACGATTTAATTGGAAGCGGGAAATTATCTCCTTGCGTCGCGACGGTCGTCTGTCCCAACCCCACTCCTGTCCGTGGATCACATCTCAATCCGGCGCAATCGGTGATTAAAAGATTCGCAGTGCGACGGGGGTAATAGTGTCTATTTTCATGGGAATCGGCGTACGTAATTGCTCCAAGAGCACATGCTAGCACGAAGGAATTCCCTCCAGGATTTCGTGGAGAAGCTCATGAGGTGCTGAGCATCCATGATAATTATAATCCAGGTGATGTTGCGCGTATATCGGATGTGTATGTGGTGCCATATGGTTACCTTGGAATTTTCAGATTTTAACTGCGCAAGGATATCGTGTTGCACACACTCAAACAAAATGTGGGCTCTACCTGCTTTGATTTTGATGGTGGTCACTGGGGAATCTCGCACAGCATCTCCGCAGCGGTGGGACGTATAGAAATTGTCATGTCATTGGTGCTGCTCATCATCATCGAACAAATCATCGGGGCGCGTCATGCCATACAGATGCACGCACATAGCGTTATGCGCGAAAGGCCTGGAATTGAAGTATTGGAGCCATGTAATCGTGGTCTATGATGCATGAAACTTATGACAGGCAACACATGGTTGTGGTTTATCTGTCGAATACGATATGTGTTGATGGGTGATGGGCGGCTGGGCTGGTGCTGGTGATGGAGATGCTTCCCCGATGATGATAATGATGAGGTATAGAGAGTGCGCGTGTTCTGCATTTACGATGGAATGGATTTTGATCCAAAAAGAATTTGATGGATGCACATGTAAACAGGAATTTCAATCTGAAATCTGACGATGACAATGAGTCGTGAGTGTGTGGGGATTTTTTGTTTAGTTTGTCCTTATGGTGGAATTTGGATAATTTATGTTTGCAATTCCAATGCCATTTCTGGAGGGACTCTAGGAATTCATTGGAGTGTGTAAATCTTCGCCGGTTGAGTATTATTTTCAGATTTTATCTATTTTCCAATCAATTGGTGGAAATTGAATTAATAAACACACAGCAGTTGAGCAAAGCAGTCAAGGTTTATTTGATTCGAATAATTTTTTTTTTTTTTGCATATTCACTTTCGAAAAATGATGCCAAGATGTTAAATTTAAAGGACTGCATCCGACAATTTTGGATAAAATCGATTAAAAGATGATCTGTATCGACTTGAAATACATTGGTATATTCCAGGATTTATCCAAGGGTGAACATTTGGTTTATGGGCAATCTGTCGTGCCAGAAGCCACACTGGTAAGTGTCAATAATTTTGTTGCAGAAATGCCTTAGACGTTCTCACAGTACATAGCAGGGATATGCGTCCTTAGTTGGGCAAGATGGGTATCTAGATGTCACAGTTTTCCATCCTCTTTTTGCTCTGCCCATCCCATCGAATTTCCTGGATGGTAGTAATATCTGCTTTGTAGCAGTTTAGGACTTCCGCTAGTTGTTCGCCTGCACCTCTCCTGTTTAATGATATCACATTCCAGGTGCAGATACGAACGTAATAATATCAGTCCTTTCCGAGGCTATTGGTTGCTTCGTAACAAATGTTTTTTCCATGGCTGGTTAACCCAAAGCACAACCTCCAACCTGGAAGGCCAGTTCCAATTTAGCAAGTCAAAAATGTTAAGTCTATATTCACCACACTTATGTCAAAAGTTATTCACTGGTTTAAATTTTATATGTAATTGACACACGGCTTTAGCTTCCGCTATGTGATTATTAATTAGATGATTGTCAAATTATCGTACAAAACTTGCAATTGGAATTGTTTTGCGTCCATGCGAGCAAAGATAACGCAACGAAAGGTGAATTTAAAAAATGAACAACAACAGTCTAACAAAATCGTTTTCTTGTGTTTCGTGGAGTGTCAAGTCTGAACTTTATGAGAAGCTAATGTCAAAACTGGACGGAAAGTGCTGCACCCCATAACAGAAGTATAAATTGAATGAATTAAAAGCTAAGGATTTTTTTATTTTGATATGAGATTTTGACTTTTGATATGACACACTCTTAACTCTTAGTCATTACTTTCTAAGATCAAAAAAAAAAAACATGCATCCGTCGTGGGACGGCCGAAAGAAGTGTAGCTTTTACGTTTTGGCCTTTGTGACGTTAACGTCAACGGTACGGTCACGATTTCACTTTTTCTCGGTTCACTCCCCATCTTTTTGAATAAGTTTAAACGTGACCTACAATCCACATAATATAAAAGTGATTTCAACACCCCTTGGAACGCTTACTGATTCTGACAAAATTGCTGAGCATTTCGCCATAAGCTGGTCATCATATTCTAACGACTCAAATTTTCCACCTTTATTCCGTGACTCTAAAGTACTAAGTACATCGGCCAAACTAATAGAACTTCCCATCAACACATTAGAATTCGAATTTTGTCTCAATAATGTCAATGGCAAGACACCAGGCTATGATCGTATCTCCTACCCAATGCTTAAAAACGCGCCAACCATAGTAAAACAACGCCTAGTATTGCTTTATAATAACATTTTTACCAATGGTGTAATTCCACAAACGTGGAAAACAGCTACGCTTATCCCAATCCCCAAACCCAATCAATATTTGCCAGTTACCAACAGTTATAGACCCATTTCTCTTTTATCTTGTACAAGCAAACTAATGGAAAAAATTGTTTCCAAAAGATTACTTTTGGTTCATAGAAAGGAATAATCATATAAACCTCAACCAAGTTGCCTTTAAACATGGTCGAAGTACTATTGACTCCTTACTCCACATTGATGAGTTTGTTTCCACAGCTCTCTCTTGCAAAAACCACGTATCGATTCTTTCTATTGACTTCGAAAAGGCTTTCGAGCTCATTGGTATCCATATTGTACTAAATAAACTTAAACGAGTGGTGGGTGCACGACTGGCTCCTACGCAACTTTCTCTTTCACAGCGAGTTGGGTGTTAGATCAAATAGTAAGTATGCATTTTGATTATTGATGCTAAAAATGATATAAAAAATGTCGAAATGTGATTAAACGAACGTTTACTCCGAAATTTGAAGTTATCGGTGTATATGTGAATAATAATGATTTTCCGTTATTGGCCAAAACTTAAAATTCCGTTTAGTGATAGTTGGGCTAAAACTAATTATGTGGAATTGTTTCAAACTATAATAGTAGTATATATATAAAATTTCATTCAATTTGACATGGTAGTTTGCGAGAAATTAACAATTTTCTTTATATGGCCTAAATGACAAAATCCGTTATATGGATTTTCTCGCAAAAACTGGGTATGCAGTTTTGTTGGAACTAATATGCTTATAGTATTTATAAAGTTTAATCAAAATCGTTAGAGCCGTTTTCGAGAAAATTGAGGTTATGTGTAATTTTTATATGGCAGGTACCGTTAATAACATGGCTAAAAGCAAACAAAAAAAATGGCCTAGAATTATGACCAAAACAAGCTTGGATACGAAGTTTGAAGAAAATTGGCCAAGCCGTTTAAGCTGGGGAGACCATTACGGACAGACGGACCGACGGACCGACGGACGGAATTCCAAAAACCACTTTTTTAGGCTCCGCTATCATCGTTATGTTAGAATCAATCAAAATCTCGAGGTCGAAAATTTTCACGAAAACAATATCTTTCTCTTTGTAAGAGAAAGTTAAAAATGGAATATCGGACCAAAAATGTATAAATTTATAAAGTCATTTCTCTTACACAGAAAATTCAGAGCCAGGGTAAATAACTCCTATTCAAATATTTATAGCTTGGATAATGTTACCCCCCAAGGGTCCCCCCTCTCTGTCGTTATTTTTATCATTGCCTACGATGATATAAGCGATATTATTTTAAAATTTAATAACATAAGCCATACCCTGTATGCTGACGATTTATACATACTATCTAAGTGCAACGACTCTCTTCGCACAGTTAACAAATTTAAAGAAATCATTCTACGCATCAATAACTGGTGCATTCAATCTGGTGCTATGATTTCGATACATAAAAGCAAACATATGCATATTTGCAGAAAAATAAAATGTTCAAACCTTCGCTTCAAAAATAGCAATTTGCAAGAGTTTAGACTGAATTATAATATTGGGATGAAATCGGAAGCTAATGTCAAAACTCTACGTTAAGTTTTCTTCAGTACTGTCTATTGCTCAAGTACATAATAAAAATCAATATATAATAAGATTTCAAATTTTTCACAGATGCTAAAGTCAAATGATAAAATTTTGTAAAATAGAGCTTTGTCGAATGTGAGCAAAACTGAACGAAAACTAAACGAATTGAATCGAAAAGGGGGTCGGTCGTACGATACAAATTGCATGTGTTCCAAAATTTACGGAAGTGGTCGTAACCAACCATCGTGTGTTGTAGTTGGCCCTTAATCCTTCGATTTATTTCTGACGAGATGTCGTTGTCAGAATTAGTATGGGAGTCGAGGTAGATAAAATGCCGGACTACCTTAAAGTTATAGCTTTCCACTGAGAAGTCCGCTTCAGTTCGTCGATTTTGCCACGATCATATCTTACTGATCTCGCCCAATGATGTGAGCATCTAAGGCGGATGCCAGAAGCAGGCTCATGAGTTTTGCCCAGCATTTCCAAGAACAATATTTGCTTTGGCCTTTTTTTTAGGTCGTTGCCAAATTCTATTAAGCTACTAGTGCGTGCTTGGGTAAACGTGAAACTGTATTGGGTTGGGATCCCTACAGCTATAGTTATTGTGGAACGGTCTTAAGAGTAACAAAGATCTTGAGTGCGATGTAAAAAAGACTTATGCATATGTAATGAAGTTCACAGGGGATATTTTCTTATAAACGGGCAAATGGAGCTTATTTTCCACTCTGAGCACTCCTATCAAACTTGGTGGAGGTTCTATACCAAGGCACTCCTGTCAGCTTTTTATAACTTATCATAGGGTTCTGTCATGGCAAAATATTCTCATTAGGAGTTTAGGCCCAGCTTTTGTCCCACAAAATTTGCATCTCTCCTGAGAGTTGCTTGAGACGTTTTCTTTTCATTCACGGCTCTGAGCATCGAGGCCTTTATTGTATGTGAAACATATGGAGCTGATATTTCAGCCAGCTGGCATGCTCTCATCCATTCAGACTTCGTTGATGGTTTGGTGCATGCACACTTCAATGGTATCGCCTCTATATTTAAAGTGTTCCTTTAGAACCTATATGCCTTTTTGTTCTTCAGATTTTTTAAGGGCTGCACTAACTCCTTTCATAATGGGAGGAAGCGTTACGTCTTTATTGACTGTATGTCTCGAGATTATGTCCATTAAGAAGCTGCTGAAAATGCTGGCTTTAAGCCCTACTACTGTCTCGAAATTATGCTCATCAAGCAGCTAGAAATGCTACCTGAATACATCTACAATTCCCATTGCTATTTCGTATAAAGCCCGCGTTTCCACTTTGAAGCCAGGTGCGAGTGGTTTGGCTTTTATGTAGAAGTGGGGAATTCCATCACCGACACAGTATTAGGTCTTTACTGTTCAGTCTTTTGATACTGCCTCGAACTATCCAAGGTTCTTGTATTAGGGTAATGTCAATGTCGTTCCTTTTCATACGAGAAAAAAGATTGACGTTAGCCGCCTTACTGTGGTGAAGATTGATTTGTAATGTCTTCTTGGCGGTCAGTTTTCCTCTCATCATTACGACTTACTGCTACGAAGGGTCTTATTTTGCACCGTCTAATCCCGACTAGTACTTTGTACTCCTTCTTGCGTAACAGTGGCATTGATTTGTGGCTGAGTAACACCACGACTTTCGTAACGGTTTTCGTGTGCTCTCCTGCCAATATGACCTCGCAGTCCTTACTGAGTAACTCTGGATTGAGATTTTGCAGTTTGTGCTCAATCCTATTCATGCATCCCCCTGGGATAAGTATGCGACCTATGAGAAGCTACTTCTTTTCGACAAGGTCTGCATCGTCAATAAACTTCTTCAACCAGCTCAGAGTGCTCTTATTGTCACACTGGATTATTTTGAATCCTTTGAACGTGGTCAGCTGTGTAAAGAGCGATATGTTCCCAGCATTCTTTAGAGTCCAAGATTCTTATTTCAAGCAGGGTCAGCTGTGCAAAGAGCGGGATGTTCTCAGCATTCTTTAGAGTCCAAGATTCTTATTTCAATCAGGTCCAGGCTAGGTCGCAAAATCACATGTACCTACCGGCTTATTGTGTTTTATGTAGCCGGAGCTGAGGTAGAGGGTTTTCGAGAGGATGGCTCCCAGTCCTGGCGCCTTTTTTGACCCCACGCATCGGCAGTACCTTTAATTGTCTCCCTAGATCTATCTAATGCTGTCGTGTCCTTTTCCTTGAAGGAGTCTGAATCACGGTGCTTAGATTTTCTTAAAAGCCTATCGCTGTGGCCCTTATTCTTAGAGGATCTTGAACCTCTGCCTTAGGTTGGAGTCGTATGTACATCCAGGATGTTGGATGCGTGCCTCGCATCTATGAGTACATGGTCGACGGTGAAGTGACCATCAGAAGTTCGCCAAGTTGCTTTGTGGATTCTAAATCGAGGAAACCTGTTGCTGATGATCACAGCGTTGCATGCTGCTGCGAAGTCTGTTAGTCGAAAGCCATTATTTGTTGTCGTTTCGTGGAGATTGTGATTTCCAGCTTATCCGTCGATTTTCGTGTTCCGTACAGGCTCCGTATGCTCCGTCCATGAGTTCGTAAAACTTATAAAACTGGTGTTACAATACGTTTATCTGATGCGGATCACAGCCAGGCAACCATTTAACGGCTTAAAGTTACACTTGACCTGAGTCGAGATTTCTACAACGTTTTTAGTTTAGCATCGTCGTCAACAAGAAAATCAATCCTTTTCGAGGCTTTTGGAGAGAGCGCAAGCTTTATTTATTAGATACCCCTAGAACACGGGGCCATCCGTATCCGCTACGGGACTGAGCGCTGCCGTTGGTCTATCAGCTCATTCCGCCACCATTTCTGTTCAAGCGAACTGACTAACCCTTGAGATTCCTAGATGGCCTGTTGTCTGAATGTGTCGGAGCAGCTCGTGCAAGTTGTTCACTTTGCCCATCATAACTTTTACTGAAGCGCTACCGTTGACTCCATTTTAGGAATACAACTACGGGACTGAGCGCTGCCGTTGACCTTTTAAGAGACCTGACTAACCCTTGAGATTCATATATTTCCTGTTGTTGTCGGTGCAGCTTGGGTAAGTTGTTCACTTTTTCCACCCTAACTGGAACTGTATACTTCACCGTTAGTTTCGTCTTGGATTTTCTTTCGATATACCGTCTTGGAAAAGGTGACCTTTGTGTCAAACCCATGTTTCTTTGTGCTAAGAAGGCACTTAAGTAATAAAGTCCTTACTCAAGCAACTAAGGAGATCCTTATCATCATAGACCTCAACGACAGAGAAGGATTGACTATTTCAAAATCGAGTGAACAAATCTTTGTCATATTGAAAGAAAAATCGGAAAATTCTTGGTTCCGTTTGCCTTGACGGGTTATGGAGACGAAGATTCAACTACGAACTTTACGGGCGCATATAGCCTTCGTTTTCCTTGGTTCGGGGTTGGTTCGCGTTAGCCCTCTGCATTTCGTTTGAATTATCTATCAAGTCTTTTTGCAGCTTCTATTGAACTGTACCTGATGAGAGTTTTTGATTTTCTTTTGGATTGCATTTACTTTCAAGCCTTCCTCTTGCTAGAAGGATGCTACAAATTTACGAAATATCTCTAGGTCATGTAAAGAGCATGTCAAATTATGTCCATTTTCCAATCACGTTTTCGAGACAACTTTCCAGAGTGAACAGCCAACCTTGCGTCACACTAAAAATTTAACAAACAGAAACTAATTCAACAAGTGGTGATAGTTACGAAATCCATTATAAATTCTTATTGTCGTATAGAATTATGTATTTCTCGGATTCCCCTTCAATTGGCGTTTCCTTCCGCACCTTACTACTCACCCGCTATGCAATCAAATAATTCCACGCAACGGTTCTGCCAATTAAAGAGAAATTTCTTAATTACGCAAGGCCTCTCCTTTCGGAATGTCACACAACGCCCTCCCTCTCTATCCCATGCGCTGGCTCACCCGCACAGGATCCCATCAAGCGTCATCCATACCGAATACAATTCTTTATACGGTTCTTACCTACCTACATCCTCACATTATTTAAGTCTTCAATATTCAGCTCTTGAAGCCTGTTTACTTTCTTTCTAATCGCGCCAGGAAAACGGAAAACGAACTGTGTTCGTGTAATTCCAAGCGAATTTATGTCCCAAGGTATAAGAATTCTTCTCCAGAGAGTATACGAGAATATCCCTGTCGAACAACGACAACAACACCGACATTACTGGCAGCTTGTATAATTACTGCATGTGTGTGCCCTTAATGCACCTCTGTAGGTTAGGTGGCGTCTTTTTGACGTGGGGGAAGGCGCACAAAAATTACATCTAATTAAAATACCGTCAACAAGATGGTGTCTCGACTCGACTCAATGGAAATGGAAGCTATGTTGGTGCCATAGTCACCCGCCTGACATACTCCAATCCTATATCTCGTACGTGTTTTGATCAGTGTTGCCAAGCACTTACAAGTTTTGGACTTTTCTTTCAAGCTTAGGGAAGTGCAGCTTTTTACTTGCTCGTAATGGGTATGTTTTGGATTCGTAAAAAGACTCCACCGGGAGATTTTTATCAAACATAATATTACGATGAAGAAGTCTTAAAATTATGTGACGAATCAACCAATAGCCCCGGAAAGGACTGATACTATTGTTGACGACCATGCTAAACGAAAAAAGGACAACGACGTTCGTATCTGCGCCTGGAATGTGAGAACATTACACAGGAGAGGTGCAGGCGAACAACTAGCAGAAGCCCAATTTAATGCCATCCAGGAAATACGATGGGATGGGCCGGACAAAAAGAGGATGAGAAACTGTGACATCTACTATGGAACGTGTTATAGTGAGCAGAAACAGCGACTATTTGGATGTGGATTTGTTATAAGTGCCAGGCTTAGGCAAGAAGTCTTATGTTTTCAAGACATTAGCGAACGCATTGTAACAATCCGCATCAAGGCCAAATTCGTCAACATAAGCCTTGCTCCGACGGAGGAAAAAGATGATATAACTAAGGATTGCTTCTACGAGCTTTTCGACAAAACCTATGAGCGACTACCAAAGTACGATGTTAAAATCGTGCTGGGAGATTTTAACGCAAAGGTAGGAAGAGAAGACATCTTTAGCAGTACTCTCGGAAAATATAGCCTACACGACAACACGTCTGGTAACGGACTTAGGCTAATTGACTTCGCTACGGAACGAAATGCCACTATAGCCAGCACACGGTTTCCTCACCTCGATATCCACAAGGGGACATGGCGGTCTCCAGATCAACGAACAGTCAACAAAATTTATCACATTGCGATAGACAAGAGGCACGCATCCAGTATTTTGGATGTCCGAACATTCCGAGGGGCTAACATCGACTCGAACCACTACCTTGTTGTAGCCAAGGTAAGGATGTGGATATCCACCACGCCACAAAAAAAACAGAAATACTGTGAAAAAATTTAATGTCGAAAGACTGCAATCGGCAGAGACCGCCAAGACCTTCGCGCAACGCGTATCCCTTAACCTCTGGACTCACAACACACCACCAGCATCTAATGTCGAAGAACAATGGCGACGATGCCAACAAGCCATTAGATCAGCCGCAACTGATGTGCTAGGTTTATCGCGTCCTCTATCAAGAAACCCTTGGTTTGATAAGGAATGCCGACAGATGCTCGCAACCAAGAACGAGGACTAAAAGGCTAAGCTGCAGGTGAAGATGAGAGCTGCAAATAAGCTCTATCTATAGGCAAAGAAGAAGGGAAAAACATCGGCTTTTCAGAAAGATGAAAAAAGAGCAAGAAAAGCGCGCGATAGAGGATATAGAGAGGTGCCACTCTAGGAACGATGTTCGCAAGTTTTACAAAAGTGTGAAACGTCAAAGCCAAGGGCACAAGGCTCGAACAAAATTCTGTCAAGATGAACCAGGCAGTTGAGACACAGTCGATTCTGAGGATATGGGAGAACCACTTCTGCAGACTGTTAAACGGCGATGACGAACAACATTCTGCTGTCAGGCAAAACGAATCATTTAATCTTGGCAACGACAGCGAAAACTGCCAACCACCCGACCTAAGTGAAGTGAGGATAGCTATATTCAAACTCAAGCTTAATAAGGCCGCCGGAAATGACAGCCTTCCCGCTGAGCTTTATAAAGCTGGCGGAGATGACTTGGTAAGCAACATCCACCAACTCATAAGCCAAATCTGGCCGGTTGAAAGCATGCCTGAAGAATGGAACCTCAGCATCGTTTGCCCGATCCTGATCGGCCCTTATCAGTGTGGTTTTAGGCCAGAAAAGTCCACAATCGATCAAATTTTCACACTTCGGCAGATCCTGGAAAAAAACCAAGAAGTCCAAATCGATACCCACCACCTATTTATCGATTTCAAAGCCGCATACGACAGCATTTATAGAGACGAACTATACAGAGCCATGTCTAGTTTTGGTATACCGCCCAAACTCGTCCGTTTGTGTAGGATGACGATGGAGAATTCTCGATGCACCATCAGGGTCGGAAACGACCTCACCGACACATTCGATACCAATAAATGATTTAGGCAAGGCGATGCGCTGTCATGTGACTTTTTCAATTTGATTCTTGAGAGGATTGTGCAAAACTCCCGAGCCAACACCAGAGGCACAATTCTCCAAAAATCGGTGCAACAACTAGCATACGCCGACGATATTGAATTGCTAGAAATCAACGTGATGTCATAGCCACGATTGCTAGTATAGAGAAGGAAGCGGCAAAAATGGGTTTAGCAGTAAATGAGGGTAAGACTAAGTATATGCTGTCAACACGAAAGGACACACAACATCGACGAATTGGACAGAACGTCACCATTGACAGATATAACTTTGAGGTAGTACGGGACTTTGTCTAGTAAAGCCCTCAGTCGAACTACAAAGGAGATCCTATATAAGACCCTGATCATCCCAGTCCTGCTCTACGGCGCTGAAGCATGGATCGTATCAAAAGCGGATGAAGAAATCCTTGGTCGTTTCGAGAGAACAATTCTTCGGAAAATCTTTGGTCCCGTTTGAGGTCGGTTTCTACTGCGTCCGACGTCTGGCTGGGAATCGAAGACTCTGCGAGCCGGAGTATTGGTTTCCATTCGTTCTACATGTCCAAGCCATCTTAAACGTCCAATGCGGAGTTTTTTTTTCTTTTCACTAGGGGCATGTCGCTGTACAGCTCGCATAGTTCTTGGTTGAATCATGGCCTCCATAGCCCGTCAACGCAAACGGGACCGAAGATTTTTCGAAGAAATTTCCTCTCAAATCGACCAAGGATTTCTTCGTTCACTTTTGAAACGGTACATGCTTAAGCGCCGTTAAGTAGGACTGGGATGATCCAGGTCTTATATTGGATCTCCTTAGTGGTTTTAGTGAGAGCTTTACTACTTAATTGCCTTCTCAGCCCGAAGAAACAGTGGTTGGCAAGAGTAATTCTTCGTTTGATTTCTGACGAGATGTTGTTGTCAGAGTTAATAGCGGAGCCGAGGTAGACAAAGTCGCGTACTACCTCAAGGTTATATCTGTCAACGGTGACGTTCTGTCCAGTTCGTCGTTTCGTGTTCTCTTTTTCTATACCAGCAAACGTGCTTCTGACATCCGACCAATGATGTCAATAAGGTCGGCGTAGTTGCACCGATTTTTCGGAGATTATGCCTCTGGATACGGCTCAGGTGTCAAATTTCAAAAATCACAAAAATCACGTATCAAATTTAAAAAATCACATGACAGGGCATCGCCTTGCCTTAATCCTTTTTTGATGGAGCAGCGAGAATTCTCCATCGTCATCCTGCACAGACGGACGAGTTTGGGCGCTATACCACAACTAGACATGGCACTGTATAGGTCGTCTATATAAATGCTTTCGTATGCGGCTTTGAAATCGATAACTAGGTGATATGTATCGATTTTGTTCATGAACCTGCCGAAGTGTGAAGAGTTAATCAGTTGTGGAGACTTTCCTGGCAAAAAACCACTCTGCTAAGGGTCGATCAGGTTGTTGAAGTAGTTGGCGCAGTTCAGAGAGTCTCCTTTTGTGTGGATCTGTCAAACGATGCTGAGGTTACATTCTCCAGGCATACTTTCATCCGACCAGATTTGGCTTTATATAGCTAAGCGGGAAGCCCGTCATTTCTGGCAGCCTTATTAAGCTTTAGTTTAGATATTGCTATTCGCACTTCACTTAGGTTGGGTTGTTGGTAGTATTCGCTGTCGCCGTTTAACAGTCTGCAGAAGTGGTCAATTTGGTTCACCGTTTTTTGATCTGGAGACCACCATGTCCCCGTATTGAGATCTAGGTAAGGAAACCATGTGCTGGCTATAGTGGCATTTCGTTCCGTTGCGAAGTCAAGCAGGCTAAGTCCGTTCCCAGACGTGTTGTCGTGTAGACTGTGTTTTCCGACAATACTGCTAAAAATGTCTTCTCTTCCTACCTCTGCGTAAAAATCTCACAGCACGATTTTAACATCATACTTCGGTAGTCGCTCATAGGGTCAAGGAAGTCGCAGAAGCAATCTTAAGCTTTGTCATCCTCCTTTGGGGCGTGAGCGCATATAAGGCTTATGTTGGCGAATTTGGCCGAAACATAATACTTCTTGCCTAAGTCTGGCACTTTTAACAATTCCGCATCCGAATAGTTGCTGTTTCTGCTCACTATAACACGGTCCATAGTAGATGTCACAGTTTTTCATCTTCTTTTTGCCCGGCCCATCGTATTTCCTGGATGGCAGTAATGTCTGCTTTGTAGCAATTTAGGGCTTCCGCTAGTTGTACATGTACCTCCCCTGTTTAATGTTCTCACATTCCAAGTGTAATTTCGAACGTCGTTGTCCTTTTTTTCGTTTAGCAGGCTCGTCAACAATAAAAATCAGTCCTTTCCGAGGCTATTGGTTGCTTCGTTAAACATTTTTTTCTTTGGGCGGGTAGTTAACCCAAAGCACAACCCCTAACCTGAAGGGCCAATTCCAATTTATTAGAAACCCCTAGGACACGGGGCCATCAGTATCCACTACGGGATTGACCGCTGCCATTGACCTTTCGGTTCATCCGCCACCATCTCCGTTCAAGGGGCCTGACTTACACTTGAGATTCCCAGATAACCTTTTGCCCTAATATGTCGAAGCAACCACTTGGAGGTAAATGTAAGCACAGTTAATGTGTAGTCAGATTTACAACCACGGGGCAATGCCAAGTTAAAGTCAATCAGAGCCTACCCTCGTTCTACAAAATCCAACCATCTTCCTCGCATACAGGATATTTGAAGACGGATTTTTTTCGAAGGTGACTGCTTTGTGCTCCCCTTTCCGGATTATTTTCCAGCAATCGGGAGCAATCGTATTACCTATTCCATTTGTACCTAAGAATGGTTCAAGTGATCAGGATCTTCGGTTCGCTTGGAAATTTCAGACTTATTGCGCAATGACTCAAGATCGCAGAAAAAACAATCCTCGCACATTTTTCATTTCACTTGCGGTGACTAGGCCAGCAAGGCGTTTAGTTACTAAGACATTTCAAGGCTGTTAAGTTTAAAGGGATTTACATTGATTGTGTAGAGAAAATTATAAGCCTGAAAAACCTACACTTTATGTTCATCAGTTAATGGCCTTTGAAAATTCTGAAGTATTGCCCTTCAATCAGGAGCCATTTTTAAAATGTTCGAAACCTCTGATTTGCTCTACTAAGTATTTTGAAAAATATTAGAAAATACTTCCTTCCTTCCTACTACATGACCCATTGCCATGGTCATATTAATAAAATAGCTTCGTGTAGTGGCCGCTAGATGAATGCACTCTCCAAGTTTCATAACTCTACCTCTACGATATGGGCTTTAAGCTGTCCAAAGAAATCATCATTAAATAATTAAATAGTAAGCGCAGGCAGCCATTAGAATTGAAACCGAAAATACTGATTTGGCAACACTAACTACGATCCAAGTAGAAACCACCAAACCATCATGTGTGTGTGAGAGTGCACGTCGGTTTAACCTTCAGCTTCGCCTCCTTTCGTAGTTCCACTGTCTCTGCGTCTCAAACCCAGGAGTATATTGATTTTAAACCGTTGGACATAAATTCTGAAGGTTGGTGACTTTAATTATCCCCACCATTATCTGGATATCAACCGACGGCCCGCATCGTGAATAAGGAAGTCGGTAGCCGACTTTAGTTTGTTGACCGGCTTATCGGATCATTTAAATGGGAATCTCTCAGAGGGGTATTGTCACCTGTGAAATCGAATCAATCCTCGACCCCTGACAATCTCTACACACCTCACAAAGCTGACGCAACGGTAGCTTTCCACCACGGAGTGTCTTCTGTGTTTACCCTTCTGTCTGCCTATCTTTCTGATACCGCCATCACCGTTGCCTTATACCCTCTCATCTCATGAAGATGTCGAGTGTTAAAGGAAAAAAAAAAATAACACATCGAGATACAAAGACGCAGATATACTCTTTCGGATGCAAAATCCCATTGTGGCAACAATGTTGCTCACCACATGTAACCCTACACTGAATCGATTTTTATTTTATTGGACATGAGGAAGAATTTTCGACGTGTTCCTGTTTTGTTTTCGCTTTCCTCTTTGAGCTGGGGCGCTCAACTTTGCAGTCCCCATCTGTGGTGCCTGGTCCCAGAAGGATTTTGAAGGTGTCTTGTGGTGATGGGATGAGTATCTTTGGATGGAAATTGATTTGACTGATGCCATCGGTGACTGTGATTATTGTCAGCGCGTGTACAATTTAATGGATTTCCAGTGGAGTGCGGAGGACATTAAATTCTGGTTTGCGGACGTAAAGAAGAGAATCCCGTCTTTTGTTAGAATTTGTGAAATGTATCTGAAAATTGGGCCAGTTCCTAGGTTGGGACTTTCAAACACTTTATGTTTGGAAAATGGGGTTCCAAAGGGGGACTCATCATTTTTTGGTGATATTAAAAGTTTTGACACAAATGGGGTTCTGTGTACTTTGAATTACCCACTACATCTTTTTTTTTATATATAATGGTACTTAATTCATGTAAGACTTACTTACTTATCGGGCTCCCGACCCGTGAAGAGTCTCTGCCTGAGACACTGCAGCCTTCCATACTCTACGAACCCGCGCTCGCTGCTTCAGTTGTCTCGACCAAGCGCTCTTGCATCCGCGATGGCTTGGTCTTTGAAATAGAGGTTCGGTCTTCCTTGCCTTCTCGAACCTGGGGGCTGGGATTCGAAGATCATCTTATCTGGAGCATTATTGTCCATTCGCTCGATGTGGCCGACCCAATGTAGTCGACGTGTTTTGGCTTTTTGGACTACATCCACATCTTGGTTGTATCTTCTCCTTCATTCGCCCTCCTCGCTCACAGGACCAAAATACCGACGAAATATTTTTCTTGCGAAAGAGCCCAGTATCAGCTCTCCCTTCTTCGCCAAACCGAAGTAGACACGGTTTCCTAGGGTAATTCTTCGACGGATCTACACTAGGGTGACATTCGTGAAGTCTATGTTTACTCCGAGGTAGGTGAACTCCTTAACTACCTCGAAATCGGTTCTTTCAACATTGACGTTTTGACCTAAGCGGTGGACAGTTGCTTGTTTGTTTGTTGATAGCATGTACTTAGTCTTGTCCTCATTTACTTCAAGGCCAACGGATTTCGCCTGTTCTTCAATCGCCGTGAACGCTTTTATCACGGCACGTAGGGAGCGACCGATGATGTCAATATCGTCCGCATAGCCCAGCAGCTGGGCGGACCTGTAGAAATTAGTGCCTTCCGTGCTGACACCTGCCCTTCGCATTATCTGCTCCAGTACGAGATTGAAGAAGTCACATGACAGCACGTCTCCTTGAAGAAATCCGGTGCATGTTTGGAATAGTTCGGAGGAGCTATTTCCAACTGCACGTTGCATCGCGTGTTTTGCTGCGTCACGTGACACAACGGAATCAGTTTTGCCGGGATTCCGAATTCGGCCATCGCCATGTAGAGCTCCTGACGATGTATGCGCGGCTTTGAAGTCGATGAATAGGTGGTGAGTTTCGACTTGAAATTTGTTGGTCTTTTCCAGGATTTGCCTCATTGTGAAAATTTTGTCTATAGTCGATCTGCCGGGCCGAAACGGTTTAAGACGTTCACACAGTACGTTGGATAGGATCTTGTATGCGACGTTAAGCAGGGATATGCCTCGATAGTTCTTGCAAGACATAGGATCGCCTTTTTTGTAGATGGGGCATATGGAGCTGATAGTCCAGTCATAGGGCATGCTTTCAATTAAGAGCTTATTTTTATTCACATTTCAGGGACAATTGTAGGGAGGGCGGATTTGGGAGGGACGGGATAAAAATACCTTATCCAATATCAAAAATCCCAAGCCACGAAACAAAAGGGACGAAGTTTAAAGGGTTCTCACATATATCGACTTGCTTTTGCCGGTGTCTCAACAAAAAAAATCAATAGGTCTCCAGTACTGAAGGATCAGTAAGGCGATAGGGTAGTCATATGACATGGCAGATTCCCTTAGAAATTCCTTAAATTCTTCAATCTGGGACCAGATATTCAAAGATTCTGTTGGCTGAAACTGAAAATCCACATCGTGGTGCAACATAAAGCTAGTGATTCTATATTCATCACAATCGCCCTTCTCGAAACCGACGAAGAATTTTTCTTTGCTCTGCTTGCCTGCATAATGTCTAGGACTACGTACCTTAAAGTACAACTGAGCTCCGCTAGAGCAAGTACTAAGACTTTCGAGCTAGGAGTTTTCATCTTATTTTTCAACCCGGTTTCCAAGGGTTAATCTCCGTCAGATGTACTTCAGTGCCAATCGTGGTAATAATTTAACTCCTTAACTACCACAATACTGTTGTTATTTAGAGAGCAGCTTCGTCCAAGGTTTTGGGTCAACAATGCTTTGTGTGTTGTTGTTCTCAGAACCATGCGGCCTGGGTGTAAATCCGAAGAAACCTGACCATCAACAAAAGAATTAAGAAAGGAAAAATTGCACTCTACAGCTGCAATAGAATCTTCGGTAAAAAATGATGACCCACACCCAAGGTCACGAAATGGTTACAAACAGCTGTTGTTAGACCAATCCTCACCTATGGGTGCTTAGTCTGGTGGAACTCCATGAAAAAGACGAAGCATTTGACTGCACTTACAAAGGTTCAAAGAAGGCCATGTCTACTCATAACAAGAGTCATGCTTACCAGCCCCACAGCAGGTTTGGAAACAATTCTAAAACTCCCACCAATTGACCAACAGATCAATGACAAGGCAGCGAAAAGTGCATCACGTCTCCAAGAAGCAGGTAACCTCTGTATCAAACCCTTTGGTCACAGCACAATATTGAATCGGGTATCTGACTACAGCATCCCATATCATGATTTCGATATTAAATACTCAATCAGAACACCAAGTAGTCAAACAATAAAATTGCAATCTACACCGATGGGTCTAAAATGGAAGAAGTCTACTCTAGTCTAGTACTCCAATGAAATCGGGCTATCCACATCCCTTCGACTAGCAAACTCGTGCTGTGTAATTCAAGCAGAGATCCTAGCTATACCTGAAGCTGCCGAATCGGCTAGAGTATTGGACATGAGGATATCTCCATTCTCGTAGATAGCCAAGCGGCCATAAAAACTCTTGAATCCAATATAATAAAATCACGTGTCGTTGGACGCTGCCGCTTTATTCTTTGCAACCAGAATAAAGCCCAAATCATCTGGGTGCAGGGTCATAATAACATTAAAGGAAATGAGAAGGCAGACGAGCTAGCCAGACTAGGATCGTCCAGCTGCATCTCCTTATGGTTAGACCCCCTACTTACTTACTTACTTAAGTGGTGCTGCAGTCCGGGATGAAACTGGGCCTTAACCAACATACATCTCCAATTAGCCCGGTCCTTAGCTAACTGCCTCCAGTTGCAAGCTCCAAGATGGTTGAGGTCGGTTTCTACAAGGTGGGCCAAAAGAGATCACCCTATTGGAAGAATGCTTTTATTTATGCAAAAGGCCGCCAATGTCAAATCTGTTTTGACATTTGTGGACTAGACAGATGTAGAATATAATAACGCGGAATAATCGTGTTTATTTTTTGCGTAAAAATTCGTCTATAGTGTTGACGCAGCGCAAATTCCGTCGCCGATTCCCCGGCCGTCCGACACCGACTGCGCAAAACACTGCGCCGTTTGGCCACCAACCTTGAATAGTATGGGAACGCACGAGACGTTGCCAAGAGTGGCCGGCCCTGGAGCGCACGTTGTGCCGATAATATCGCCGCTGTTGCCGAGGATGTCAAACTCTCGCCGCCGTGCCTCGCAATTACCCATCAGCTGTTCGTCCTTTAGGCGAATTTTGGTCAATAACTTGCGCATGTTCCCGTACAAAGTCCAGTCCGTGCATCAGCTGCTGCCTGTCGACCTCCAAACGCGTGTAACCTACGCCCAAGCCATCCTCAATCTCGATGACGAAGTGGACGATTTTTAGACCAAAATCATAATGAGCGATGAGGCTAATTTTCACCTCAGCAGGTACGTGAACAAGCAAAACTATCGCTTCTGGGGCACCGAAAATCCACGATTAATGCACGAGGAGCCATTACACCCGCTCAAGGTTATTGCATGGTGCGCTGTTCATGCTGGAGGAGTCATCGGGCCATTTTTTTTCTAGAGCGCCGCTGGTCAAACGACAACAGTAGACTGTGCGCGCTATAGGGCCATGTTAACCGAGTTTTTTCTGCCGCAAATGGACAAATTAGGACTGGAGGACATGTGGTTCCAACAGGACGGAGCAATGAAACACACTGCGCGAGCCACAACCGATATTCTGAGAGCCAAACAATATCGGATGACTTCTTTTGGCCCACCTTTTACTTGTGCACGCCACTTAAGGCGAGGTCTTCCCCTACTGCGTCAGACGTCTGGTTGGGAATCCAAGACACTGCGAGCCGGAGTATTGGTGTCCATTCGTTCTACATGTCCTAGCCATCTTAAAAGTCCAATGCGCTGTTCGTGGTTGAATCTTCGTTTCCATAGCCCGTCAACGCAAACGGGACCGACGATTTTTCGAAGAATTTTCCTGTTTAAATTTCTTCATTCACTTTTGATACGGTCCATGCTTCAGCTCCGGAGCTATCAAATATCCCTTTAGCACAGATTGTCTGGTTCTGCTGCAAATCGGGATGGAGTATCTCTATTATTATTCTCTAATCAAATTATTTTCGCCATAAAGAAACCGACCGGCAAATTAAAGAAGATTCCCGTGATATTGTTAGTCTTGGATGTTTGCAAGTCGTTTACAAGAGGTCGGGCAGTGAAAAAAATCTAGGTTCTGTGACTTTCGGGATTTGAACCAGCTACCCGCGCTGAGTAGCCCAACGCACTAGCCTCTAGGCCACTACGCCCACAGTAATGGGGTTAAATGCCTTTTTGTCTCCATATGACAGTAGCCAGATAGATAAGCTTCTGGTTAACTGAACGCAGTATCAAGTGTTTTCCAATGTTAAGCTATTCAGCTATATAATTTTGTATGGCATGCTGAGTTCGATTATATCTCTTTGGCCTTCCGGGCAGTTGATTTATTTTTCACTCCACAACGCGCACCAAATTGTCACTCTCTATGGATGCACCGGCTTCTCAACAATTACGTGCGGGTTTTCCGAGCCCCCTAAAGCCGCAAATTTGTTTGTTTGTAGCTGCCGAGATGAAAAGGCTCCTCGTCAGAAAAGATGATTTTTCGCCCAAAATCGTTGTCCAATTCAAGCTGTTCTAAGGCCCAAACTTCGAGGAGATAACGAAGCTCCTTCAATTGATGAGTCAATTGGACCTTGTAACTGAATAATCCGAGTTCTTTGTGCAGAATTCTCCTCAGGCTATTGCGTGAAATGTTGAGCTGCGTTAAGATCGATGGCGATTTGATGTTCGTAAACAGAGCGAGTATCACACTCTCGGCTACAGAGGCCATATTCTCGTTTGTGCCCACCGTACGACTGAAGACGAGGACCATGTGTGTTGTTCACTAGCATACTTACTTACTTACTTAAGTGGCGCTACAATCCGGGATGAACCTGGGCCTCAACCAACATGCCTCTCCAATTAGCCCGGTCCTTAGCTAACTGCCTCCAGTTGCGCACTCCAAGTTGGTACTAGCATGCCAGTCTCACGAATTTTTTGCACAAAATTGCGTACAACAGGCACGGTGGGTGCTTCATTTCGACCAAAACTTCTTTTCAAATAACGCATTGTTTGGCCTACACAGCACTCACTTTTGAAATAAGTTTTCAACATTTCCCAACGTTGCTAAAGCTTCAAGCGACGCATTTCTTTCCGCGGAGAAAGTTACTGACTTTCTGTCAAGATTTCGAGCTGGAAACAGCTGTGAGTGTCAAAAGAACATATGATTTAAATTAAAACCACTAGATGGCCCACCCTGTACACATCTTTTGGATCAGCAGCCTCATTAACATTCTAGGCCTAGCTTTATCTCACAGCCATTCACGTGTGATTGCGGCAGTATTACTCGCACGATAATAAGACATCTACGATTCGATTTAAGCCCTTTAAAAGCTCTTGGTGGTAGCAGATCTGGGTATGGCCATTCACTGAGGTACCTCTTCACGGATAAATAACAGAAATAACAGCCTTTGCCGCAAGAGGATCGTTAAAACCCAGTTTGCGTGGTTACTTCTTGCAGGCTGGGCGGAGCTAGACTTTCCCAAACCGTTGAGTTGAGATAGAGAGGTGATTTGTCAGATCACGGCCAGAAGAAATTCCTTGAAAACCATAACTTGATGTTGTTAATGCTAGGATTCTAACTCACACCTTCTGTGCCACTGAATTGGTTTTATTTCATTAGAAAATCTAGGGCGGACCTTACCACCACCATGCACAAAAAACCCACTTAAAAGTTGATTACTTTCAATTTTATGTCCAAATAAAAGACTGCTTCAGACCACTGGATTTCATGAACCATGAAGCAATTTTAAGTAAATTTGCCATTCAAATCGACGCAAGGACTCCACTGCAAGTAATCCCCAAGAGGCTATATCTCGCTTTTATGAATTTTTACTGGATTCACTGCCGCACTTTAGTTCTTTACGTCCTCATACTGTAACCAACAGGCTTATGTCCCTAAAATCCACTTTCTCTCGCTTTTAATGAACGAACAATCGTAAAAATCTCCTGATGAGTATTTGCCGGAATCTACTTGATTACCATCATTGTCCTGGATTAAGAAACATCGCGACGTAAACTAAGCCACACTAGCGCGAGACTTTACAGATGTGTTGGTGTTGTTGTTCATCATGATATCTGACGTAAGTTCCTTAAAAAAAATTCGAAGAGTCTGCTTGATTTTTTTTTTTTGTAAAATATTTTTTTTTGGCACTTGTCCTTTTATTGCTTTGTCTGTGCAAATAGGGAACGGGGGTGGTACAAACATTTCAAGCTTGAGGAAACCCATAAAAAAAAACCTAAAAAGGCAGAAAATGTACGAAGAACGTTCAAAGGACTTTGTTGTAAGCAAATATATGCTCTTACGAAGATGCTACGGCGGCAGCAGCGGTGTAAGCCAATAGGGTATGTCAATGTCTCTCTGCGAACATGTCAATGCAGATGGGATGGTGCGCTGGTATGGTCTCTTACACATTCCATGGCTTTTGTAATAAAACAATGCCCGACGGGGACATTCTTATAGGATGTTCGAGGAGTTGCTCTCATCTTGGTTTTAATGTCGTATGCGACTTTTAGGAACGAAAAAACAATCTTCATCTGAATAGGAGGTATACCTACTTATGTCCTTAGTTATTTACTTTGAAATGTCGAAAACATTCGCCTTTTCTTTGATGGCTCTGGCTGTTTTTGTGTGCGTGTATTGAATGCTGAAAGGAATATACCTATCTACACGTAAGAATGTCGTGCTGAACTATATGGGATTACTTATAATTGCCCTTGTAAGGAAATCGGTGGAGGGGTCGAAAATATGACGGATTTGTGATCAATTATTTAAAAGAAACGAGGGACACATCAAATGATTTCTACTCTGTCATTGGTTGCTTAAATAATAAATTCACAATTTTATGCGTAAGTTGGTACTTTGTCCATTCGAATCGGAAAGTTCGTTTGTTATTCGGGTCCTAGGAGGGGGAAGGTTACTTTAGGGGTACCGCGGTATAGAATGAAATGGCATATTTAATGGGATTTCTGCAAACCCTGGGTTTTATGAGAGGTACATTTACTTTAAAAAGGACATAGATATGATTAGTATTGCAAAGGAAATGGACCATGAAAGTGAATTTAACGCTGAATCGAATATGCTCCCACAAGGTAAACCAGCAGACGTGTTGCTTAGAGTTGTATTTAGATCATACTATAACCACCCGTTTTTGGAAGTACTTACATACTTAAGTGGCGCTACAGTCCGGAATGAACCTGGGCCTCAACCAACATGCCTCTCCAATTAGCCCGGTCCTTAGCTAACTGCCTCCAGTTGCGCACTCCAAGTTGGTTGAGGTCGGTTGCCACTTGTGCGCGCCACTTAAGGCGAGGTCTTCCTCTACTGCGTCCGACGTCTGGCTGGGAATCGAAGACTCTGCGAGCCGGAGTATTGGTGTCCATTCGTTCTACATGTCCTAGCCATCTTAAACATCCAATGCGGAGTTTTTTGACCAGGGGCATGTCGCTGTACAGCTCGTATAGTTCTTGGTTGAATCTTCGTCTCCATAGCCCGTTAACGCAAACGGGACCGAAGATTTTTCGAAGAATTTTCCTCTCGAATCTCCCAATGATTTCTTCATCCGCTTTTGATACGGTCCATTCTTCAGCGTCGTAGAGCAGGACTGGGATGATCAGGGTCTTATATAGGCTCTCCATAGTAGGTCGAGTGAGGGCTTTACTACTAAATTGCCATCTTACCCCAAAAAACAGCTGTTGGCAAGAGTAATTCTTGGTTTAATTTCTGACGAGATGTTGTTGTCAGAGTTAATAGCGGAGCCGAGGTAGACAAAGTCCCGTACTACGTCAAAGTTATATCTGTCAATGGTGACGTTCTGTCCAATTCGTCGATGTTGTGAGTCCTTTCGTGATGACAGCATATAGTTAGTCTTACCTTCATTTACTGCTAAACCCATTTTCGCCGCTTCCTTCTCTATACTAGCAAACGTGGCTATGACATCACGTTGAGTCCTACCAATGACGTTAATATCGTCAGCGTATGCTAGTAGTTGCACCGACTTTTGGAGAATTGTGCCTCTGGTGTTGGCTTTGGAGTTTTGCACAATCCTCTCAAGAATCAGATTAAAGAAGTCACATGACAGCGCATCGCCTTGCCTAAATCCTTTTTTTGTATCGAATGTGTCGGTGAGGTCGTTTCCGACCCTGATGGAGCAGTGAGAATTCTCTATCGTCGTCCTACACAAACGGACGAGTTTGGGCGGTATACCAAAACTAGACATGACTCTGTACAGTTCGTCTCTATAAATGCTGTCATGTGCGGCTTTGAAATCGATGAATAGGTGGTGGGTATCGATTTGGACTTCTTGAGTTTTTTCCAGGATCTGCCGAAGTGTGAAAATTTGATCGGTTGTGGACTTTCCTGGCCTAAAACCACACTGATAAGGGCCAATCAGGTTGTTGCGAAACGGTTTCAGGCGTTCACATATTACGGCAGATAGGATCTTGTAGACGATGTTGAGGAGACTTATGCCACTGTAGTTGGCGCAGTTCAGAGGGTCTCCTTTTTTGTGGATCGGGCAAACGATGCTGAGGTTCCATTCTTCAGGCATATTTTCATCCGACCAGATTTGGCTTATGAGTTGGTGGATGTTACTTACCAAGTCATCTCCGCCGGCCTTATAAAGCTCAGCGGGAAGGCCGTCATTTCCGGCAACCTTATTAAGCTTGAGTTTAGATATTGCTATCCTCACTTCACTCAGGTCGGGTGGTTGGCAGTTTTCGCTGTCGTTGCCAGTCTGCAGAAGTGGTTCTTCCATATCCTCAGCATCGACTGTGTCTCAACTACAATATTTACTTGTTCATCTCGACAGGATTCTGTTCGAGCCTTGTATCCTTGGCTTTGACGTTTTACATTTTGGTAAGACTTGCGAACATCGTTCCTGGAGTGGCACCTCTCTATATCCTCGATCGCGCGCTTTTCTTGCTCTTTTTTCTTCTTGCTGAAAAGCCGATGTTCTTCCCTTCTTCTTTGCCTATAGAGCTCAATGGCAGCTCTCGTCTTCACCTGCAGCTTAGCCTTGTAGGCCTCGTTCTTGGCTGCGAGCATCTGTCGGCATTCCTCATCAAACCAGAGGTTTCTTGCTGGTGGGCGCGAGAAACCTAGCACATCAGTTGCGGCTGATCTAATGGCCTGTTGGCATCGTTGCCATTGCTTTTCGACATTCGATGCCGGTGGTATGGTGTTAATCGAGAGGTTAAGGGATACGCGTTGTGCGAAGGTCTTGACGGTCTCTTGCGATTGCAGTCTTCCGACATTAAAATTTTTCACAGCATTTCTGGATTGTTGTGGCGTGCTGGATATCCGCATTCTTACCTTGGCTGCTACAAGGTAGTGATCCGAGTCGATGTTAGCTCCTCGGAATGTTCGGACATCCAAAATACTGGATGCGTGCCTCCTATCTATCGCTATGTGATCAATTTGGTTGACCGTTCGTTGATCTGGCGACCGCCATGTCCCCTTATGGATATCGAGGTGAGGAAACCGTGTGCTGGCTATAATGGCATTTCGTTCCGTAGCGAAATCAATTAGCCTAAGTCCGTTACCAGACGTGTTGTCGTGTAGGCTATGTTTTCCGACAATACTTCTAAAGATGTCTTCTCTTCCTACCTTTGCGTTAAAATCTCCCAGCACGATTTTAACATCGTACTTCGGTAGTCGCTCATTGGTTTTGTCGAGGAGCTCGTAGAAGCAATCCTTAGCTATATCATCTTTTTCTTCCGTCGGAGCGTGAGCGCATATAAGGCTTATGTTGGCGAATTTGGCCTTGATGCGAATTGTTACTATGCGTTCGCTAATGTCTTGGAAACATAAGACTTCTTGCCTAAGTCTGGCACTTATAACAAATCCGCATCCGAATAGTCGCTGTTTCTGCTCACTATAGCACGGTCCTTAGTAGATGTCACAATTTTTCATCCTCTTTTTGCCCGGCCCATCCCATCGTATTTCCTGGATGACAGTAATGTCTGCTTTGTAGCAGTTTAGGGCTTCCGCTAGTTGTTCGCCTGCACCTCTCCTGTTTAATGTTCTCACATTCCAGGTGCAGATAAGAACGTCGTTGTCCTTTTTTCGTTTAGCAGGGTCGTCAACAATAAAATCAGTCCTTTCCGAGGCTATTGGTTGCTTCGTAACCATGTTTTTTTTCTGTGGGTGGGTAGTTAACCCAAAGCACAACCCCCAACCTGGAGGGCCAGCTCCAATTTATTAGATAACCCTAGGTTCATCCGCCACCATCTCTGTTCAAGGGGCCTGACTAACCCTTGAAATTCCTAGACAACCTGTTGTCCGAATATGTCAGAGCAGCTCATCTAGGTTCGCCTGGGACAGCAGGCCGGGTATTCATCCGTGCCATTCTCACCAGGGTGTTTATAGTGTTGCTGTTTTTCGTCGTGTTATCAACACTCGCGCTTATCGTTTAGCAAGTCAAATCCGGTTGGATGTACCCGATGGTTACCACTTGGAGGTAAAAATAAGCACATTTGATGTGTAGTCAGAGTAACAACACTGGGCATTGCCAAGTTAACGCCAATCAGAGTCTACCTTCGTTCTACAACACCCAACTATCCGTTTTTGGAAGTGGGGTCCATAAAAAACGCGCCTTTTTGTTTACGTACAATATATACTGCTACGAAAATTCCTATGAGGAACTGTCAAACATAGATCACTCACACGAAGATTCGAAACTTCTCGTGGGGTGGGTGGACTACGAGATGCTAGGCTTGCTCACCGTGCGGGGTGGGTTCGATCTTGGAGCGCTTTAGCTTCCAAGTGAACGATGAGTTTTGGACGCCACGTCATTTTCGGGAAAATTACGAAACCTGAAAATAAAAAAATTGAAGCCGACGAAACTGAAAGCAAATAAAATGGAAAGCAAAACCGATGGAGTGTGGTGCGCCAAATTTAATTTTATTCGTGACGATTTTTTTTTTTTGATGAGTACCAAATGGTGGACCACGAAGATGGCCCACGCACGAATTTTACTACCGAGATTATAAAAAGGATTTTTTTAAAAGGGTTGCGTGTCCTGTAATTTCTCGGGAATTTTTTCATCCTCGGAACAACCAACGAATCTTTTCTTTTCTCATTTTCATTTCTTCTCCGCTCTTCTGTTCTTTCTGTTTTCTCGTCCTTTTTCCTTACTCCTTTCCTGATATCCTTTTTCTTTTCCAAAAAGGAATTTGGCTCCACAATTCTGAAAAAAAAAGTTAATCTCGAAAACTAAGACTTTTACCACGAAATTTAGCTGCTTCAAAAAACGCACGTCTAACCGTCTTGCTAGATATCCAAGAAGTGGATTCTCTTTGTTTCAATGATCCCGTTGTCCAGAATCGATCCCGTTTACGCATTCACACACATACATGCACACTTAGTACTCTGCACACTGCGACTTTTCACACTTTCTGCCCTTTGGCAGGAAAGTGCGTTCGCGCTCACTAGTTTCGAGGTACCCGTGTTTATACATGACTGGTCTTACAGTGCATTTTAACGCATCGACGTCAGGTATTTCCCCAACGCGTCCTATCGCTGTCACACTTGCTCTTTCCAATTGGATACACCAATTGGATTTTCATATTCACACTGGTTTTCCATAGGAAAATCCTGGTGTTAATCCCGGACGGATGCCTATGTTTGGTTGACCGCGACCAATACGAAACCCGAACTACCTGAACTATGGTGGAGAAGATTGCATATCAGAAGGATGGAAGGAGGGCACCGCACTTCCTCAGAAGCAGTGAGCTTTGAGGAACGAGGAAAAGATGAACTGTCAAAAAAAGCTACATTTTCGCGTCCCATGTTGGTGGTTTCGAGTGCAGATTTTGGAGTCAGAGATTTCCATTCGGGTGCCATCTTCACATTATTTTTGGGTTGGCCTCTAGGCCTTTGATTTTGGTGTCGCTTGTGTTTGGACACGTTTCGCTGACCCTTTGGACAGCCGTTTGCCGTTTTGACAGCTGTCGGGTAACATGACAGCTGCCCTTTGACACATTGCCCTTTGCTTTTGGACATGATTTCGTGTCTGACTTGTTTCTTTGGCTCCAACGTTGCTCCACCGTTTGGGGAAAGATATCGTCATCTCTTAGCCATCGAACCGAACTTTCCATGTTGCTTTGTTGGGGGGTTGTCTTTTGGGCCGTCCGCCCACGCCTCTACTGCTCCTTCGTTGCTCCCTTGTTGGGTGAAATAGGAGAACGTCTACTCCATGCCATCGTACTTTCTTCCGTTTGCGCCAATAATGCGGTGGCGCAAACGATTTCCAGGGATCGTCCTCCCCCAGCCGTCATCAGCGTGTTGTAGTCGACCAGGGATCGTCCTCCCTCACCGTCTGCGCGGCAGTTCATTGCACTAACCATCGCGCCACTGAGCACGCCACCAACAAGAAATCCATGGTTCCCAAAAGAATTGATCTGCGGACAACATGGGCCCAAAGAATATGCCTCCAAATGTGCGCTTCTTGTTGGTTGAGGTCCGAGATCTTTTTTTACTAATTATATCGTCTGATTGGTACTCAAAGACTCTGCGAGAGGGAGTAATGGTGTCTATTCGCTTGACATGTCTAGGCATCTTAAACTTCTAATACGGAGTTGTTTGACTAGGTCTAAGTCGCTGTACAGCTAGAAGTGTTCGTGTTTAAATATTAATTTTCTCAGTCTAAAAACGCAAACGGGACAAACGGATTTTTGATAACCAAAGTATTGTTAATCTGGTTTTCATATGAACAATACGTAACCGCCACAAGGTTGGGCTGGGCTAAGAGGGCATAATAAAACCTAAACTTTAAATATTCATATGCAGGGCTAATAAGCACCAATCCCATGGCCGGAAGAGTCTTTTCCAGATAGTCAACCCAGTGGAGAAACATCTTGCCTTAAGTAGCACAGGTTTCTGCAAAGTTTCTAATGTTTACCATTAAGCTTCATGCAAAAACCGCACGATGTTATTGCAAACGAAAAAAAAACCTCACTAACACATTAACACAAATAACCAACTCCATCTACTTTCCACTCCAAGCAATAATAATCGACCATCAGAATAATGGTCATGAGTTCGAAGTTAATCAACTTCTATACCTCTGCCTACGTACTACCTGTACATCGTAAGAAACCATTTTAAAAGCGTCCTCCAAAGAATCGAAAGTTGCATGCTAATTTCACTTAAAACTCGCAACGCTTTCATCACTCTCATTCATCACCATATTACCGTCAAGATGTGTTAGGGACTAGGGTATCCATAAACGATTTGTTGACCAGTGTTGCCACTTGCAATGGAGCAAAATTTAAATTCCAGATTTTGAAAATTTTTCAGATATTGAGTTCTGAGGAAATTTGGATTAATATACGGTTTGACAAGCCTAGATACTTAAAAGCGTTATCTTGATACATGACAATGACATCGTCTTCGCGTTTTTATTTTAATATGTGAAGGCATGAAGCATGTCACCAATTACCTGATCGGTCTCTATTCAAAAAGTCAACAACTGATAGACTTTCACACTTTTTTCAGATTCTGGTAGAAACCAACCACTTCCTATTCATTTTAATATTGCATGTCGATGCTGGCGACGGAGGATTCTTGTAGCTTAGTCAAGGTCTACACGGGGTTACCTAAAGGCATTGTCATGTGGTTTTATGAATTTCAAATATTCTATTTCCATCGTCTTTTATGAGGATCTCCTGTACGAGACCACCACCATCTCATTCCTACTTATTGCCTTAAAACATACAGGGAGCGCTATATTTTATGTCAGTATGTGAACATTGGGGGGCTTAGTGGCGGGATGGTTAGTGCGATGAACTGTCGCAAAAGAAGGTCTGGGTACGATTCGGAGCCTTAGCAAACCTTATTGATTTTCACTGGCCCTCCTCTCTTGATGATCTGACAAATCATCCGAGAAGTATTAATTGGCAAGAAAAGTTTATTTCAACTTAGCAGCGCGGATTCGTTATAAAACAGGAGGTCACGCCATCGTGCGAGAAGTACACACGCACACATGAATGGTTGTGAGAAAGCTAGGCCCTGGGTACTAACGAGCCTGTTGTGCCAACAATTTGTCAACTGATGGACTTGATAAGACATGCATACGAAACAACAATTTAGTACCATTTTACAGCACGGGACCTACTTAAGTGGCGCTAGAGTCCAGAATGAACATGGGCCTCAACCAACATGCCTCTCCAATTAGCCCGGTTCTTAGCTAACTGCATCCAGTTGCTCACTCCAAGTTGGTTCAGAACGGTTTCTACTTGTGCCCGCCACTTAAGGCGAGGTCGTCCTCCATTACGTCCTACTACGTCCGACGTCTGGCTGGGAGTCGAAAACTCTCTGCCAGCCCGAGTTTTGGTGTCCATTCGTTCTACATGTCCTAGCCATCTTAAACGTCCAATGCGGTTTTATGACTAGGGGCATGTCGATGTACAGCTCGCATAGTTCTTGGTTGAATCTTCGTCTCTAAAGGCCGTCAGCGCAAACGGGACCGCCGACTTTTCGAAGAATTTGCACAATCCTCTCAAAAATCAAGTTTAAGGAGTCACATGACAGTGCATCGCCTTGCGTGAATCCTTTTTTGGTATCGAATGTGTCGGTGAGGTCGTTTCCGACCCTGATGGAGCAGCGAGAATTTTCAATCGCCATCCTGCACAGACAGACGAGTTTGGGCGGTATACCAAAACAAGACATGGCTCTGTATAGTTCGTCTCAATAAATGCTGTCGTATGCAGCTTTGAAATCGATAAACAGGTGGTGGTTATCGATTTGGACCTCTTGGGTTTTTTTTTCAGGATCTGCCGAAGTGTGAAGATTTGATCAGTTGAGGACTTTCCTGGCTGATAAGGGTCGATCAGGCGTTTCAGGCGTTCACATAATTACGGCAGATAGGATCTGGTAGGCAATGTTGGAGAGATTTATACCTCTGTAGTTGGCACAGTTCCTTTTTTTGGATCGGGCAAACGATACTGAGTTTCCATTCTTCAGGCTTTCATCCGACCAGATTTGGCTTAAAAGTTGGGGGATGTTACTTACCAAGTCATCTCCATCGGTTTAATAAAGCTCAGCGGAAAGGCCGTCATTTCCTGTAGCCTTATTATGGTTGAGTTTAGATATTTCTTTCCTCACTTCACTTAGGTCGGGGGTTGGCAGTTTTCGCTGTCGTTGCCAATCTTGAATGTTTCGCCATCGCCGTTTAAGAGTCTGCAGAAGTGGTTCTTCCATATCCTCAGCATCGACTGTGTCTCAATAACGATAATTCCTTGTTCACCTCGAAAGGATTCTGTTCGAGCCTTGTATCCTTGGCTTTGACATTTTGCACTTTGCGAACATCATTTCTCTAGTAACACCTCCCTATATCCGCGATCGCACGAGTTTCTTGCTTTTTTTCCTTCTTCCTGAAAAGCCGGCGTTCTTCCCTTCTTCTTTGCTTATAGAGCTCAATGGCTCTCGTCTTCACCTGAAGCTTAGCCTTGTAGGCTTTGGCTGCATGCATCTGTGGGCATTCCGAATCAAAACAGGGGTTTCTTGATGGAGGACGCGATAAACCTAGCACATCAGTTACGGCTGATCTAATGGCTTCTTGGCATCGTTGTCATTAGTCTTCGACATTAGATGCTGGTGGTATGGTGTGAATGGATAATGGTGTGAAGGGATACGCGTTGCGCGAAGGCCTTGGCGGTCTTTTGCGATTGCACTATTGCATTTTTTTTCATAGTATTTCTAGTTTGTTGTGGCGTAGTGGATATCCGCATTCTTACCTTGGCTGCAACAAAGTTGGTCCGAGTCAATGTTAGCCCCTCGGAATGTTCGGACATCAAAAATACTGGGTGCGTGCCTCTTGTCTATCGCAATGTGATCAATTTGGTTGACTGTTCGTTGATCTGGAGACTGCCAGTCCCCTTATGGACATCGAGGTCAGGAAACCGTGTGCTGGCTATGGTGGTATTTCGTTCCGTAGCGAAGTTAATTAGCCTAAGTCCGTTACCAGACGTGTTGTCGTGTAGGCTTCAATTTCCGACAATGCTGCTAAACATGTCTCCTCTTCCTACCATTGCGTTAAAATCTCCCAGCACGATTTTAACATCGTACTTTGGTAGTCACTCATAGGTTTTGTCAAGGAGCTCGTAGAAGCAATCCTTAGTTATATCATCGTTTTCCTCTGTCGGAGCATGAGCGCTTATGTTGGCGAATTTGGCCTTGATGTGGATTGTTACAATGCGTTCGCTAATGTATTGGAAACATAAGACTTCTTGCCTAAGTCTGGCACTTATAAAAAATCCGCATCCGAATAGTCGCTGTTTCTACTCTCTATAAAATGGTTTATAGAAGATGTCACAGTTTTTCATCCTCTTTTTTCCCGGCCCATCGCATCGTATTTCCTGGATGGCAGTAATGTCTGTTTTGTAGCAGTATAGGGCTTCGCCTGCACCTCTCCTGTTGGATACCCTGATACTACCATACGCGGACTTGAAGTCGATTAGAAGATGACTTGAAATTCTTTGGGCATTATTATTATTTGCCTTAGCGTAAAAATATGGTCTACGGTCGATCTGACGGGCCGGAAGCTACACTGGTACTTGCCAATTAGGCTAAAAACGTTCACACAGTACGCTGGATAAGATCTTATATGCGCGATAATCAACATGGTATGCCTTGGTGCAAGGGAAGGAATCGCCTTTCTTATGCTGATAGTCATGGGGCATGCTTTTATCCACCCAGGCTTTGTTGAAGGACACTTCCATGCTATCACCTTCGTATTTGAAGTGTTCCATCAAAACCGGCTGTTTTGGTCAGAGTCTGCGTTTGGCCCTGTAAATGTTGAATGCTTGCCTCTTGCGTCGATTTGGTTGGCGATTCGACCATCTGGAGATCGCCAAGTTGCTTTGTGGAACCGAAGTCGTGAGAACCTACAGTATTACATTCTGCTGCAAGGTCTGTTAGTCGAAGCCAATATCTGTTGTGTAGGTTGTGCATTTCTACTACCCCGCCGAACATGTTTTCCTTATCAATTTTCGCATTGATCGGTCGGTAGGGACGTGTGTGCATATACGGCATATAAGGCTGTTTCTCTGGACCGTATAACAGTTAAGAAATCTCTAAGCTCCTTTAAATCGAAATTTAGATAAGATTTGCAAAAAACCTTCCTCAGGATTCTTAACACTCCCCTTGGTATTGCAAATTAAATGCGTTCATCGTTTAACGGAATTCCTCCACTCATTCCACTAGATGTCGCTATTACAGAGTTAGTGTACCAATTCATAAGTGGTAGCACTGAAAAGCAAACATTGATTCCATTGCACACACATGACAGGCGAACATTTTTATTGATGGAAACATCAAAGATGCTCACACTTGCATACGCGGATAGATTGCAACACAACCTGTCTGCGTGCCACAAACATGGAGACGGTGTGCGACGATCAAATCGAGTCAAAGACACTCCTCATCTGGACGATGTTTGAATCATTCCTGCTTTGTGGTCTGACACTTGGCTGCTTTCATCACCTGGTTCGTCGATTCAACGAGGCGTCAATTCCCCAAAGTCACGCAGATCCAAGAAATGCAGCATGTCCAGTTAGGTGTCAGTTAACGTGATTTGTGTGCGCGTGTTATTGCAAACGTATTCGGTCTTGTCTATCGCATTATTGACGTCACGTTAATTGCGATGTTTTTTTTTGTATCAAAGATATTTTTTTCCTGACGCCATATTTGTTGAAAACATTGTTTTGCGTCAAGATAATATAGGCTGGGGGTAGCTTATATTTTTTTGAGATACAAATATGATTTAGAGTTTGAGTGCAAGTAACAGTCTCACGAATCAAATGACCAGATCATCTCAACCTACCAGTGGAAGTGAAAACTCATGAACAAAAAATAATTTCACACGTATACCACAGAGCAAGACGTGCGCAATCAAGCCTCCGCTAGACACTAGTACAAAAGAACTTCAAGCCCAGTGGTAACCTTAACACTAGCACTTCTCCGGTCCGGTATTGTAAGGTATTTCCTTATTTACCCGACCGAAGGCGAAAGCCACAATGCACTTCGATTTATTGGTAATAGCATGATAATAGCCGCAGATACAGCAGATTTCCCGCCAAACGCACGCCACACCGCAAAAATGTCGTGCGCACATTCCACAGCTACAATCTAGACCCACAATGGGGAATACCACTAGACCGAGTGCATAAATCCCATTCCGCCGATCATCTCGTTGAACTACACGAGTCGAACGGGAAGGCACGGCTGGCCGACGCGATGTGGCGGTGCTTGGACTTCTCATGTATATCTGACGAGTGGATTCTCGTCGTGCAGCAGATTGATGATGTGCTCCAAATGAACGCTCAGATACCCAAAAGTGAGTTGTAATGCGCGAGAAATCGATCAACAGATACTTAGTCTAGTGGATGGATCGTGGCAACGCGACTGAGTATAGATGTGTGTGCTGAATTATTACGTCGCGTCACTTAACGTTGTGTGTATCCATCTGAACGCATAATTATTTCGCAATTCCTCTGGATGCCAATTATGGGATGAGCTAATTTAAGGAATTCGCAAAGGAAATATGAGGCAAAAAGTGTTGTTGTTCGGCGCGATAAATACACTTGGATGGATGGATGATCAAAGAAACACTTTTGCTGCCTATTATCTATGAAGGAGGAAGTGAAGTAAAAAAGTACAACTTGTTCACACAAGCAAAGATGAAATTGAAAGACCCAGGAGCAGTGCATATTCTGTCGAAAAAATGAAAACAAATGTGACAAAGTCTGCTCTTTATGTTGAACAATTTTTATAAAGTGTATGTTGTAAGACACTATGAACATCGAAATCCGTACACAAATTTATGTTAGAATGACATTATCCCTTAAATGCCCAAGGAAACCGATTTTAATGAAAAAAATAAATCGGAAAAAAACGTATGTTACGAAGCATACAATAACCTCGGAAAGAACGACGACCCTGCTAAACGAAAAAAGGACAACGATGTTCGTGCAGATGCACCTGGAATGTGAGAACATTAAACAGGAGTGCAGGCGAACAACTAGCGGAAGCCCTGAACTGCTACAAAGCAGACATTACTGCCATCCAGGAAATACGATGGAATGGGCCGGGCAAAAAGAGGATGAAAAACTGTGACATCTACTATGGACCGTGTTATAGTGAGCAGAAACAGCGACTATTCGGATGTGGATTTGTTATAAGTGCCAGATTAAGGCAAGAAGTCTTATGTTTCCAAGACATTAGCGAACGCATTGTAACAATCCGCATCAAGGCCAAATTCGCCAACATAAGCCTTATATGCGCTCATGCTCCGACGGAGGAAAAGGATGATATAACTAAGGATTGCTTCTACGAGCTCCTCGACAAAACCTATGAGCGACTACCAAAGTACGATGTTAAAATCGTGCTGGGAGATTTTAACGCAAAGGTAGGAAGAGAAGACATCTTTAGCAGTACTGTCGGAAAATATAGCCTACACGACAACACGTCTGGTAACGGACTTGGGCTAATTGACTTCGCTACGGAACGAAATGCCATTATAGCCAGCACACGGTTTCCTCACCTCGATATCCATGAGCGGACATGGCGGTCGCCAGATCAACGAACGGTCAACCAAATTGATCACATTGCACGCATCCAGTATTTTGGATGTCCGAACATTCCGAGGGGCTAACATCGACTCCGACCACTACCTTGTTGTAGCCAAGGTAAGGATGCGGACATCCACCACGCCACAAAAAAACCAGAAATACTATGAAAAAATTTAATGTCGAAAGACTGCAATCGCCAGAGACCGCCAAGTCCTTCGCGCAACGCGTATCCCTTAACCTCTCGACTCACAACACACTACCAGCATCTAATGTCAAAGAACAATAGTAACGATGCCAACAAGCCATTAGATTAGCCGCACTGATGTGCTAGGTTTCTCGCGGCCACCAGGAAGAAACCCCTGGTTTGATGAGGAATGCCGACAGATGCTCGCAGCCAAGAACGAGGCCTACAAGACTAAGCTGCAGGTGAAGACGAGAGCTGCCATTGAGCTCTATAGGCAAAGAAGAAGGGAAGAACAACGGCTTTTCAGAAAGAAGGAAAAAGAGCAAGAAAAGCGCGCGTTCGAGGATATAGAGAGGTGCCACTCCAGGAACGATGTTCGCAAGTTTTACCAAAGTGTAAAACGTCAAAGCCATGGATACAAGGCTCGAACAGAATCCTGTCGATATGAACAAGGAAATATCGTAGTTGAGACACAGTCGATGCTGAGGATATGGAAGAACCACTTCTGCAGACTGTTTAACGGCGATGTCGAACAACATTCCGCTGTCAGGCAGAACGAACCATTCAATATTGGCAACGACAGCGAAAACTGCCAACCACCCGACCTGAGTGAAGTGAGGATACTTACTTACTTAAGTGGCGCTACAGTCCGCGATGAACCTGGGCCTCAACCAACATGCCTCTCCAATTATCCCGGTCCTTAGCTAACTGCCTCCAGTTGCGCACTCCAAGTTGGTTAAGGTCGGTTTCTACTTGTGCGCGCCACTTAAGGCGAGGTCTTCCTCTACAGCGTGCGACGTCTGGCTGGGAATAGAAAACTCTGCGAGCCGGAGTATTGGTGTCCATTCGTTCTACATGTCTTAGCCATCTTAAACGTCCAATGTGGAGTTTTTTGACTAGTCGCTGTACAGCTCGTATAGTTCGTGGTTGAATCTTCGTCTACATAGCCCGTCAACGGAAACGGGACAGAAGATTTTTCGAAGAATTTTTCTCTCAAATCGACCAAGGATTTCTTCATCCGCTTTTGATACGGTCCGTGCTTCAGCGCCGTAAAGCAGGACTGGGATTATCAGGGTCTTATATAGGATCTCCTTAGTAGTTCGAGTGAGGGCTTTACTACTAAATTGACTTCTTAGCCCGAAGAAACAGCGGTTGGCAAGAGTCATTCTTCGTTTGATGTCTGACGAGATGTTGTAATTGCACCGATTTTTGGAAAATTGTGCCTCTGTTGTTGGCTCGGGAGTTTTGCACAGTCCTCTCAAGAATCAAGAATCCTTTTTTGGTATCGAATGTGTCGGTGAGGTCGTTTCCCACCCTGATGGTGCAGCGAGAATTCTCCATCGTCACAAGTTCGGGCAATCATTTTGTGAAGTGATTGCCCGAACTCAGAAAACCCCGTCTGCAGAGCGGACTACAGTACAGAAAATTCCATCCACATTCAGTTTTTAGCCCCGTCCACTTTTTGGGTACATCAATTCGAAGGATGGGATTGATTGTGTATTCGATGATCCGGACTGCGGATTGTAGCCTTCTCATATGTTTTTACTTTGGAACAACAAAAGGGCCAAAACAGTGCATCCTTGTATGTGGATATAGAGAGATGATGGGGATGTACCCCTTGCATCTCTTGGCTACGGATCGGACCAGGTTCCAAAACCAATGTCTTCCTCAATGACTCGGATGCGTTTACACCCATAGAGGTTAAACCTTCCCTGGCACACCCTTCCACAACGTTTGGACCAGGTTTTCCCAGAGTCTTTACGTTAGCGGCGGTGTTTCTGCTGGGGGAGGAAACCAGCATGCTGGACCGGGGTGTGGGTCGGAGAAGTGGGTGAACCATTCTCGGCAGGTGTGGGGTCTAAACGCGGTGTGAGCTCGAAGCCGAACAGCCGGTTGGACCTTAAAGGTTTGGGTTAATTGGGACAGAGTCCTCTTGCAACGCCTGTCCAATGTTTGGGTTCTGACCAGGTTTTGAACCAATATCTTGACCGTCTTCTTGGAGCAGAAGTGCAATCAGCAGCCTTTTGGGTTCCTTCCTTTCCAAAGTTACCTGCTAGGCTCAGACTAGGTTTTCCCAAAGTAATTTTTGCCTTGACTGCGGCAGTGCTTCCACGTGTCACTACCGAGGTGCTGGAATAGGATATTTTGGAGGACCGACCTCCCCCTTTTTGTTGTCTGTTTTTTTTTATGTTATATGTTTTTTTTGTGTATTTACACATAGATCCGCACTATATAGGCAAGGCAGGGTAATCCAGAGGTTGCCTGGTATCCGGATACTCCGTTAGCGACTGAGTATTTGGTAGGGCCCTCAGCCTGATCGATTATCGGCACGGGTCGTTTGACACCTTAATCCAGCTCTCTATGCTTTATCGCTGTCATAGCTTAGCAATCTGAGAGAGTATCCTGGGAATATATCTGGACACGATCATTTTGACTAAAAAGTTCAAGATGCAAGACCATAGTTTGCGGAATGAAAGGCATTTTTGATGTCTAGGGTGACAACTCAGCAGTACTCCTTTGTTCCAAAAGGAGAATGTGAGTCCTGGAGATATCTGTTTTCAGTTTTCTGTTTTTGATTCCATCTGGACCCGGTGGCTCCAGTCCTTTTGCACTCCGACAGTAGTTCCTCTTTTGTGGCTGGTGGGATGTCATCGTTGGAAGTTTCAATTACAACTGGGAAATATGTCGGTGACAGTTGCGGGAAAAGTGTCAGCACGATGTTCTTTACTTTCACATACGTCATGACAATCCTGTATACAGTTCCCCAGGGATTTATGTCTGGTTCATCCAACAGCTTCTGCTTTTACTATCATTTATGGGCATTTTCAAATATTTTCGTTCTTGTAGGCTTCTTGAAATCCGGTTGCCCCATGGTGGAGCGTGCACTTTTCGACTGGCACTCAGGCTAATTGTAACTCAAGTGTATGGTTGCTTGTTTGATGATAAATTCTTCCTCCTCCGAACTATGCTGAGATTGATTTCGTTACCAATCGGTGGTAATTTAACAACAATGTATCCTCTTCATAACCCCATGAGATCGCGCTTAATCGCAGCTAATAGCTTAACCACATCACCTAGACCTACCATTTAACAGATGATGAACCACCGCACCGTCTTATTCAAAGCCGTTTGCACCTTCAACAGCAGCAACATTGTAGTGTAAACTTCACCGGTGCTCATTCAACATAATCCACAAAGCAATTTATTCACGTTCTCTGGGCACGATTTCCCAATCAAAGTCGGAGAAGTACCTCTCCTCCACTCTCAGATACTCGTATCTAACAGCGTATCAATATCTTTGATTTTATTCGCAAAAATCATATCGTGCAATGTTGCAGCGTTAATAATAGCAATAAATTGCAACTGCTTAATTGAAGGCAAAGGAACGCCGCGCCGGCCGTTGCCATTTTGAGATGTCTTCCTTGCGCGGTTGCTGGACGTACTTAAAATCATCCTGGGACCCGCACATCGATTGCAATCGATTCGGTTGCATGAATATATTTCAATAATGCGAGTCTCCTCCATTTAACTACTTTTTATGTGGTTCCTGTTTGGGTGGTCTATGCGGTGAGATTCGTTCTGAGCCTGCCATTAAGTTTGGTTTAGAAATGAAAATGCACCATCAGCAGCATAAGGTAGCTGGATAGGCTGTGTACGATATGAATCTATATCTGCAGAATGAGCCTACTAAAGTAGGAGTTGCTTAGATGTGGTTTGGTTGATTTTAAGTGGTGCCCATACCGATGCACTAAGGAAGGAGTATTCGAAGATCATTATCGATTTTTATTGGTGACTCGAGGCGAATTCGCAGATCAAGTAGCCATCCATCAAAATGTAACTTCTTACAACGGAACGTTGAGTGCTGGTTGTGTAAAAGGACTGTTAAGGATGTTTTTATAGAATTTGTATAAAATGTTTTTTTTTTTAAAGAAAATAAAGTTTAAAGTATTTTAGTGCCACCTTATCGACGGGGCAGTAAAAATAGAGCGTTGTGGAAGGGTCGAAAGAGTAGAGATTAAGTAAGATGATGGAACTGTATCACTTATTTAGTCATAACGGAGATTATGGTATTATTGGGAATTTTCACAGCCGTTAAAGGCTGCCCTCAGGGAGGAGTACTCTCACCCCTACTATGGTCTCTGGTTATCGATAACCTACTTCAAGACCTAAGTAATGCAGGTTTCAATATAATCGGATACGCCGATGACCTAGTCATCATAATAAAGGGCAAAGAACCAAACGAGGTTACAACACGTTTGCAAAACGCCCTTAAGATAGTCATAGACTGGTGCTATCATCGTCCCTTTTACAAAAAGGAAGAAATTAAATCTTACCTACATTTCAATCAATGAAACATACATTGAGTATTCCAACGAAGTAAAATATCTTGGAGTGATCCTCGACAAAAAACTAAGCTGGAACTCCCACATTAACAAAAAAAATTCAAAAAGCAACCAAAGCTTTCTGGGCTTGCCGAAGCATGTATGGTAAAACCTGGGGAATCTCTCCAAAGACCACACACTGGATCTACACGATCATGGTCAGGCCCATTATAACATACGCTTCAATAGTATGGTGGAACAAAGTCACCCAAGAAAACAACTAGCTGTCCCACAGCGGCTATAGAAGCCTTAACAGGACTATCACCCCTCCACATTTATATAAAAAAAGTGGCAATTCGCAGCTCAGCAAGTTTGACACAAGCGGAAGAGTTAAACATTAGTGAACACCTTAAACTAAATGAACTTCTATCCGAACTTCCAGAACTTGACATGATCTGTGCGGTTACAGACCGCTTACCAAAGACATTATGCTTCGACAAAAGATTCTCAACGGAGATCACAACCAGAGAAGCATGGTGTAGCAACAACCCTCCAAACTGCCTAAACGGCCTAAAGTGGTATACGGATGGTTCTAAAATGGACTCAGGGAAAAAACCCTAGTGTATTCCAAGCTGAGCTCCATGCCATAAAAGAATGCACAAACCTAATGCACAACTCAGGTATTAAAGGCGCAAACATCCATATATTCACGGACAGTCAAGCAGCTATAAAAGCCCTTAGCTCACACATCATTGACTCCAAATCAGTACTACACTGCTTCAACTCCCTCCAAACACTCAGTTCCATTAACAAAACCAGACTATGGTGGGTCCCCGGACATAAGGGTTCTGAAGGTAACGAAAAAGCTGATGAACTAGCCAGAAAAGGTTCGGAAACCCCCTTCATTGGACCTGAACCCTTCTGTGCAATCCCCAAATCAGCCATAAATCTGGTCATAAAACAACTGGGAACTTAACAAATGTTTTTCATAACATCCCAGCCCTAAGACAGGCCAAAAGAGCTATTCAGCCCTTCAAATCAGATGCCACCAAGATACTAAATCTTCGCAGGCACGATATCAAAAACTTAGTAGGCTACCTAACTGGTCATCACGGTCTGAGATATCACCCAAATAAAATGCATCTAGTCGCCTCACCGGAGTGCAGACTATGTCTAGAAGAAGACGAAACAGCCGAGCATATCATATGGGAATGCCCGGCCCTTTACGGTATGAGAAGGGAATCTTTCTTCAGGGAATTTTTAAGTCCCGAAGAACTGAGGAAATCTTCGGCTAAAGGTATTATCAGCTACATTAGGAAAGTAGAAGCGCTACTAACCTAAAAAACATCTGACGGCAAGCACAATGGATCTTTTAGGTCGATGTGTATATTACTGCTTAGACAAGTCACTTAAATCGAGGACTTCCTCTACTGATTCCGGCGTTTGGCTGCGAATCGAAGACTTTGCAAGGCGAAGGATTGGTGTCCATTCGTTCCATATGTTATAGCCATCTGGAACGTCTAATACGGAGTTTTTGTTTTGACTAGGGGCACGTCGCTATCCAGCTCGTATATTTCTTAGTTGAATATTCGTCTCCATAGCCCGTCAACGCAAACGGGACCGAAGATTTTTCTAAGAATTTTCCTCCCGAATCGACCAAGGATTTCTTCATCCACTTTTGATACGGTCCATGCTTTAGCGCCGTAGAGTGGATTATGATGATCAGGGTCTTATATAGGATCTCCTTAGTAGTTCGAGTGAGGGCTTTACTACTAAATTGACTTCTTAGCCCGAAGAAACAGCGATTGGAAAGAGTAATTCTTCGTTTGATTTCTGACGAGATGTTGTTGTCAGAGTTAATAGCGGAGCCGAAGTAGACAAAGTCCCGTACTACTTCAAAGTTATATCTGTCAATGGTGACGTTCTGTCCAATTCGTCGATGTTGTGTGTCCTTTCGTGTGGACAGCTTATACTTAGTCTTACCCTCATTTTTGGCGCTTCCTTCTCTATACTAGCAAACGTGACTATGACATCACGTTGAGTTCTACCAATGCTGTCAATATCAACGGCGCGCGTATGCTAATAGTTGGACCGATTTTTGGAAAATTGTGCCTCTGGTGTTGGCTCGGGAGTTTTGCACAATCCTCTCAAGAAGCAAATTGAAGAAACCACATGACAGCGCATCGCCTTGCCTAAATCCTTTATTGGTATCGAATGTGTTGGTGAGGTCGTTTCCGACCCTGATGGTGCAGCGAGAATTCTCCATCGTCATCCTACACAAACGGACGAGTTTGGGCGGTATACAAAAACTAAACATGGCTCTGTATAGTTCGTTTCTACAAATGCTGTCGTATGCGGCTTTGAAATCGATGAATAGGTGGTGGGTAACGATTTGGACTTCTTGGGTTTTTTCCAGGATCTGCCGAAGTGGGAAGATTTGATCAGTTGTGGACTTTTCTGGCCTAAAAGCACACTTATAAGGGCCGATCAGGTTGTTGGTAAACGGTTTCAGGCGTTCACATATGACGGCAGATAGGATGTTGTAGGCGATGTTGAGGAGACTAATTCCTCTTAAGTTGGAGCAGCTCAGAGGGTTTCCGTTTTTGTGGATCGGGCAGATAATGATGAGTTTCCAGGCATATTTTCATCCGACCAGATTTGGCTTATGAGTTGGTGGATGCTACTTACCAAGCCATCTCCGCCAGCTTTATAAAGCTCAGCGGGAAGGCCGTCATTTCCGGCGGCCTTATTAAGCTTGAGTTTATGTATTGCCAACCTCACTTCAATTAGGTCGGGTGGTTGTCTGTTTTCGCTGCGTTTGCCAATATTCAATGGTTCGTTCTGCCTGACAGCGGAATCTGGTTCGTCATCGCCGTCATCGGCAGAAGTGGTTCTCCCATATCCTCAGAATCGACTGTGTCTCAACTGCCTGGTTCATCTTGACAGGATTCTGTTCGAGCCTTCTACCCTTGGCTTTGAGGTTTCACACTTTTGTAAAACTTGCGGACATCATTCCTGCAGTGGCACCTCTCTATATCCTCTATTGCGCGCTTTTCTTGCTCTTTTTCTTCTTGCTGAAAAGCCGATGTTCTTCCCTTCTTCTTTGCCTATAGAGCTCAATGGCAGCTCTCGTCTTCACCTGCAGCTTAGCCTTGTAGGCCTAGTTATTGACTGCGAGCATCTGTCGGCAGTCCTCATCAAACCAGGGGTTTCTTTCTGGTGGCCGCGAGAAACCTAGCACATCAGTTGCGGCTGATCTAATGGCTTGTTGGCATCGTTGCCATTGTTCTTCGACATTATATGCTGCTGGTATGGTGTGAATGGAGAGGTTAAGGGATACGCGTTGTGCGAAGGTCTTGGCGGTCTCTGGTGATTGCAGTCTTTCGACATTAAATTTTTTCACAGTATTTATGGTTTGTTGTGGCGTGGTGGATATCCGCAGCCATACCTTGGCTCCAACAAGGTAGTGGTCCGAGTCGATGTTAGCCCCTCGGAATGTTCGGACATCCAAAATACTGGCTGTGTGCCTCTTGTCTATCGCAATGTGATCAATTTGGTTGACTGTTCGTTGATCTGGAGACCGCCATGTCCCCTTATGGATATCGTGGTGAGGAAACCGTGTGCTGGCTATAGTGGCATTTCGTTCCCTAGCTAAGTCAATTAGCCTAAGTCCGTTACCAGACGTGTTGTCGTGTAGGCTTTATTTTCCGACAATACTGCTACAAATTTCGTCTCTTCCTACCTTTGCGTTAAAATCTGCCAGCACGATTTTAGCATCGTACTTCGTTAGTCGCTCATAGGTTTTGTCAAGGAGCTCGTAGAAGCAATCCTTAGTTACATCATCGTTTTCCTACGTTGGAGCGTGAGCGCATATTAGGCTTATGTTGGCGAATTTGGCATTGATGCGAATTGTTGAAATATCTTGGAAAAATAAGACTTCGTGTCTAAGTCTAATCTAAGTCTAAGTCAAATCCACATCCGAATAGTGGCTGTTTCTGCTCACTATAACACGGTCCATAGTAGATGTCACAGTTTTTCATCCTCTTTTTGCACGGCCCATCCCCTCGTATTTCCTGGATGGCAGTAATGTCTGCTTTTTAGTAGTTGTTCGCCTGCACCTCTCCTGTTTAATTTTGTTCACATTCTAGGTGCAGATACGAACATCGTTGTCCCATTTTCGGTAAGCAGGGTCGTCAACAACTAGATCAGTCCTTCCCGAGGCTATTGGTTGCTTCGTAACAATTTTTTTTCCATGGGTGGGAACCCAACCGAAAGCACAACCCCAACCTGAAGGGCCAGTTCCAATTTTCAAGATACCCCTAGGAAACGAGGTCATCAGTATCCACTATGGGATTGAGCGCTGCCGTTGGCCTTTCGGTTCATCCGACACAATCTCTGTACAAGGGGCCTGACATACCCTTTGAATTCCTCCTGTTGTCGAAATATGTCGAAGCAGCTTATCAAGAAAATCGGATTCCAAGCTGTCGTGTAAAAGTACCTTTTTGTAGTAATTTACAAAACCTATCAAAGATCACATTTCAGCCCATTAAGCTGGGTTCATAAGGTCCTACTCTAAATGCTTTTTTCCTAATGGACTTTTCACATTTGACCACGGTGCGATATTAATAAATTTACCGAATTCTCTTGGAACTGCGTCCTTTTCCAACCAAATACATTCTTCCGCCATCTAACTTACTCAACTGAAGTTGTTATGACATCTGTCAGCCGGACGATTCCAGCCTTGATAAGCAAGCCAGCACGCACACAATTCCTTCTTATAGTTCTAAATGTAATCATCATCATCAATAAACCACAATTTTAATAATCCACTCCTGGAGCCCTGCTCATAAAATCCAACGAAAACACGCTGGCAGACAAATAAATTCACACCAACAGGACAAGCCGACAGCAGCACCCGAAGCAGGTAGGGAGCCACCTCCAAGGAAACTCCTTAAAACCAAAATCATCATCCGCACAGAAAGGCCACTTAAAATGATAGTAAATTGCCATTAAGCTCGCTATTAACTAACAATAACGATACCGATTTCAAGCCGAAACACACACACACACATACCTCAGGTTACCGCTTCTCTCAAGGACCACACACAACGCAACGACTGCGTCCATTCGAATCCATAAAAGTTTTGAGAAATCTCTGCGAACACGATCGTAAAATTCCGAAACAGGCTAAGAGGTGGAGCTCTGGTGACAGTGTCCCCAAAAGCGGGACTACAGCTCCAGAGCCTCTCCCACTTAAGTCGGCGAATTTATTGGGGAAATAATTTTCGAAATTTAATTTCTCCACCAAGGGGTACTGAAGTTTAAATGCTTTGTGCCTGCTGTGCGTGCTGGCACGACACAATTTGCTGCCTCACTCAGCAATGGTCAAGGATAAAGGATTAGCATGCGGAGCGAGAACCACTTAAGCCGCCCTCCTAAGCGTTCTTGATTCAATTACGCCAAACGAGCGTGGGTAATCTGGTTCAGAGATAATTTGACTGTGCCAGGCCATGGAATTAGATTCGCTTTATCGGTGATTTGAGTTAATGGTTATGGAATGGATGCGATTAGGTTACACGGGATAGTTGGTTGGGAATGCTGGCCAAAAGTTTGGAAAGTATTTTAGTGCTGATGGTGGGAATTAAATAGAAATAATGTTCGCAGTGGGGGATGACAACTCTCAAATACGCATTTACCGTGGGGTAGACATTTGTTTATCGGTTTTTAATTGAGAGTTTTAGAATTGGTTGTATAGAGAAGGGGCTCCGATAGGTTATTGCAGTTTAGAAAACTAATTTGGCACAATTGAGGGGGTACTTAAAATTTTAAACTACACTCTACGTAGGCATATAATCTGTGGGATATGTATTGTAGATACTTTTTTATTAAGAAAAGTTTTCCAGTTTCAGAGTTTCTCTATCTTCGATGATAATAATTCAATTGGGTGGAGTAATTGAGTGACGGATAAACACCTTTTATGTACTTCTGGAGATCCTTGTCACTTTATGTTGCTGGGAAAATTTGTGTTGATGAGTCTACAGTCAAATGCTTAAAGCTTGTTAAAAAAAATGCAACTAATTTGAGGATTTATGTCAAAATCGGGACTTTGTGAATCAAATTTATTTTTATTTAATTTATTTATTTATTCTTGAATGCTTAAAAACAGTAAGATACAATATCTTATGAGTTAGTTTTCAGCTAATTTTGCAAAAATTGAGCTAACAGATTTTAAGAAACTAGTTTTGATTTTCAATTACTTTTAATTTACAAGTTTTATTTAATAATCTTCGAATTAATAGAGAAGTGAGACTTTAAAACTCTTTTCATGCTTGTTTTGTTCTGTATTTCCTTTATGTAACGCGGTAAAGAATTCCACAGACGAACGGCATTGACAAAAAATTGGCGCTCAGAGGTTAGAAATGAACAGCGAGGATCAATTAATTGATGAGATCTAACGGGTGATTTTTTAAGAGGCTTAGAAATTTAGAAAAAAAACACAAAAAATTCGAAAAAATGAATGAAATATTTATTTGAATCGATAGTTTGAACCTTGCAATTTAATGTTTAAAGATAATTTCATGCAAATGTTGACCGCGGCTGCGTCTCAGGTAGCCCATCCGCTGAGTCCAATTTTGGCATACTCTTTCACACATATCGGCCGGTATCTCACGAATGAATGCATGGATGTTGGCTTCCAGTGCGTCAATCGAAGCGGGCTTGTCCCTATAGACATTAGCCTTGACATACCCCCACAAAAAATAATCTAATGGTGTCAAATCGCACGATCTAGGCGGCCAATTGACCGGCCCGAAACGTGAAATTAACTGTTCACCAAACTCGCCTCGCAATTGCGCCATTGTTTCGCGTGCTGTGTGGCATGTGGCACCGTCTTGTTGAAACCACATATCATGCAAGTCAAGAACTTCCATTTCGGGCAAAAACAAGTTTGTTATCATCGCTCGGTAGCGTTCACCATTGACAGTAACGCTGCGATTCGCATCATCTTTGAAGAAATATGGCCCAATAATGCCGCCGGCCCATAAACCGCACCAAACAGTGGCTTTTTCGGGATGCATTGGTAGCTGTTGCAATGCTTCTGGCTGATCTTCACTCCAAATGCGGCAATTTTGCTTATTTACGTACCCATTCAACCAAAAATGAGCCTCATCGCTGAACACAATTTTTCGATAAAAAGCGGATCCTCGGCCAGCTTTCCAAGAGCCCATTCACCAAAAATTCGGCGTTGTAATAGGTCGGCTGGCTTTAGTTCTTGCACCAGCTGTATCTTAAAAGGCTTTACGCCCAAATCCTTCCACAAAATTTTCCACGTAGTGCTGTAACAAAGGCCTAACCGCTGGGAACGGCGCCGAATCGACATTTCGCGGTCTTCTGTCACACTAGCTGATACGGCCGCAATATTTTCTTCACTACGCACAGTACGTAAACGTGTTGGTGGTTTAATGTCCAACAAAGTAAATTTGGTGCGAAATTTGGTCACAATCTTCCGAAAAGACTGCTCAGAAGGTCGAGAATGCCGATCATAAAATGGAAGCAGCGCGCGATGAACATTTCGAACCGAGCACGAATTTTGATAGTAAAATTCAATAATTTGCAAGCGTTGTTCATTTGTAAGACGATCCATGGTTAAATTGCAAACCAAACTGAAGCTGTTTGACAGTGACACAAGGTACTAAACACACGTCAGCTGTCAAAACCAGTGTTGCCAAAACCAAACCAGCTAAAAAATCACCCATTATTAGATGATGCTTTTCTCAATCTATCAAAACAGTAATGTGGTTGGTGGGTTTGCAAAATATCCGAAAGCAATGTTAAAGTGCGAAGTTGAAGATAACTTTCAAGTGACATACCAAGCGAACGAGTGGTAAAACCAGATAGTCTGTCATACCTTTTCAACCCATAGATATAACGCACAGTGCTATTGAAAGCGACATTCAGTTTTCTTTTGCTTGAAGAGCTGCAGTTGCAAAAAATTTCGCATCCGTACATCAATATCGGGAATATCAGTGTTTTTTCTACAAGTAAACGTGTGCTTACTGGGGTGAAATACTGCGTTACCCACAGCGTTCGCAGTACACCATATACTTTTCCGATGAGTGAATTTATATGGTTATCCCAAGTCAGATAGCGATTAAATGTCAACCCAAGATTTTTTTGCAGTTTCGACGTATTCGATAGGAGCATCGCCCAACACTATCGGAGGAAAATATGAAATATTATGCTTTTTTCTTGAGACTACCAAGCATTTTGACTTTTTAGGGTTGAAGATAAGACCATTTGAATGAGACCAATGCTCAATTTTCTCTAAGTCCGCATTGACACTTAAAGCGCCATGCTCAATTAGCCCGAGGGGGCAGCTCAAGTACAATTGGACGTCATCGGCATACATATGTAATGAGCAGTTCTGAGTAACTGTTGGGAGTTCATTAACATAAATAGAAAATAAAAGAGGACCAAGAATGGAACCTAGTGGAACACCAGTCACGTGGAACACCAGTCACGTGGAACACCAGTCACGCAGAAAATTTGATAATTTGTTGTCACCAACTAGAACTGCTTGCTCCCTCTATGTTAAGTATGAAAACATTTGTTAGTGGCAGATGAAGTGAAGTTGAATGCATTAGGTTGGCATGGTTGACAGTATCAGAAGCTTTCGAAAAGCAAGCGATACCAAAAAGGTAACTTCATCTCTATCCAATTCCTGTCTAATAACGGTTGATTTTTTAGCTGGTTTGGTTTTGGCAACACTGGTTTTGACAGCTGACGTGTGTTTAGTACCTTGTGTCACTGTCAAACAGCTTCAGTTTGGTTTGCAATTTAACCATGGATCGTCTTACAAATGAACAACGCTTGCAAATTATTGAATTTTACTATCAAAATTCGTGCTCGGTTCGAAATGTTCATCGCGCGCTGCTTCCATTTTATGATCGGCATTCTCGACCTTCTGAGCAGTCTATTCGGAAGATTGTGACCAAATTTCGCACCAAATTTACTTTGTTGGACATTAAACCACCAACACGTTTACGTACTGTGCGTAGTGAAGAAAATATTGCGGCCGTATCAGCTAGTGTGACGATGACCGCGAAATGTCGATTCGGCGCCGTTCCCAGCAGTTAGGCCTTTGTTACAGCACTACGTGGAAAATTTTGCGGAAGGATTTGGGCGTAAAGCCTTTTAAGATACAGCTGGTGCAAGAACTAAAGCCAGCCGACCTACCACAACGCCGAATTTTTGGTGAATGGGCTCTTGGAAAGATGGCCGAGGATCCGCTTTTTTATCGAAAAATTGTGTTCAGCGATGAGGCTCATTTTTGGTTGAATGGGTACGTAAATAAGCAAAATTGCCGCATTTGGAGTGAAGATCAGCCAGAAGCATTGCAACAGCTACCAATGCATCCCGAAAAAGCCACTGTTTGGTGCGGTTTATGGGCCGGCGGCATTATTGGGCCATATTTCTTCAAAGATGATGCGAATCGCAGCGTTACTGTCAATGGTGAACGCTACCGAGCGATGATCACAAACTTTTTTTTGCCCGAAATGGAAGTTCTTGACTTGCATGATATGTGGTTTCAACAAGACGGTGCCACATGCCACACAGCACGCGAAACAATGGCGCAATTGCGAGGCGAGTTTGGTGAACAGTTAATTTCACGTTTCGGGCCGGTCAATTGGCCGCCTAGATCGTGCGATTTGACACCATTAGATTATTTTTTGTGGGGGTATGTCAAGGCTAATGTCTATAGGGACAAGCCCGCTTCGATTGACGCACTGGAAGCCAACATCCATGCATTCATTCGTGAGATACCGGCCGATATGTGTGAAAGAGTATGCCAAAATTGGACTCAGCGGATGGGCTACCTGAGACGCAGCCGCGGTCAACATTTGCATGAAATTATCTTTAAACATTAAATTGCAAGGTTCAAACTATCGATTCAAATAAATATTTCATTCATTTTTTCGAATTTTTTGTGTTTTTTTTTTAAAAAAAGTTCTAAACCTCTTAAAAAATCACCCGTTACCATCAGTAACGCTCAATAAAGCAGTAATACAACTATGCTTTTGACGAAACCTGGATTGCTTCGGGGTAAGTAAATTATTTGCTTCCAGATAAGTACTGATTTGCTTTTGTAATACTCTTTCAAATACTTTTGATAAAAAAGGCAAGATTGAAATCGGTCGAAATCACCTTTAGCACTTTTAGGAATAGGTAAAATTTTTGCTAGCTTCCATATATAAGGATATTCACTTGACATCAAGATTGTATTAAAAATGAATGTTATCTGCGGCAAAACACACGGCAAAATAATTTTTAAAAATGAGGGATTCATTTCATCAAGTCCAACAGCATTAGACTTAATAGAAAGTACGCTTTCAACGACATCAGCACTACTTACTGCTTGAAAAGAAAATCCAGGTCGATCTTCCTGATTCAAAAACGAAATACTAGTTTTAAAAATCGACGAGGGTTTTGAGATAAATTTGTTGTTTAACTCATTACCATCAATTTCGATACTTTGCCCGGTTTTCGACTTGCCCATGTTGCGTAACGTTTTTCCATAATTGCCGGCTATTTAGAGAGGTATTAAGTTGTTTTGAATACATTTGAGATTTAACCAAACGTATTTCGGCAACCACTTTATTAAGAAGCATACAAAATTGTTGCCTTAATGCATTTAGACGGTATCGCTTCCAGGACTAATACGCATCGTCGCGTTCCTGCATTAGCACACGTATATTTCGAGTAAACCATGGTTTACTTTTCGGTTAAAAAATTTTTGTTTTTAAATGTGTTGAAGAGTTATAATATTATATACCTAAGCGTCTATAACTCAATTATCACTCAATACAGTTACATATGTATTTGCCTAATATAAGTCACTCATTGTTACTTGAAGAGACAGTATTAAAATATTACTCAATATGATCGGTTGTCTTTCATTTGCTACATGGCGCAGTCGGTTTAGTGATTTATTCTTACCTAAAATATGTTATTAAGATCACAAAAAGCAATAAAAGTTGATGACAAATTTGAAGACTGTTTAACTGAACAATCAAGTGAAGGCGATATAACTGAAAGTAATTCAACAGAAAAGTGTAGTGAGATAATACTAAAAATGGATTTCGTGAAGAAACTTGAGGATTTGGATCTAACAAGTAACCCAACACAAAATTGGGAGGAATTTAAAGACAATTTTAAAATATTTCTTGTTGCTGCTGGATTAGGTGAAAAAGAAGATGCAATCAAAATTGCAGTATTCCTCAATCAAATTGGTGAAGCAGCAAGGAGAACATTTAAAACGTTCACGCTATCGTCAGAGGACTTAAAATCGTACGAAAAAGTGTTAGCGGCATTTGACAGCTATTGCGCGATAAAATCAAATACACTGTATGAGAGGTACATATTTTACCAGAGAAAGCAAGAGGTCGGAGAAGTTTTCGAGGACTTCCTCATTGAACTAAGAAAATTGGTGAAACCATGCAAATTCCCAGAGGAGAACAACATGCTTAGAGATAAAATTATGATGGGCATAGCAGACGGGAAATTGCGGGACAAATTAATCAAAACGGATGTTCTGGATTATGATAAAGCTGTTATGATGGTCAGACTTGCGGAAAAAAAAAAAAGTTGCCGAAAAAACACAAGAACATGCAAAGGTGTGGGAGTTGAGAGACAGAGGCAGATATATAAACAGCGGCATATACAGAAGCAGTCAAAATCAGCGTGGGAGGTATACCAGTAAGGGGCAGAAATCATCGAGAATTCAGCAATGGGCCACTCAGCCTGAACAAAGTACATTGGGTTATATAACAAATTGTACTTATTGTACTTCTTCCCATAAGAAAGGCTTATGTCCAGGATTTGGTCAAAAATGTGAGATTTGCCAAAAAAAAAATCACCTCGCAATTGCATGCAGACAAACAAAAATTAGGAATATTCATTCTATAGATGAAATAGGTGATGAAGTAGAAAGATTTTGTTTTTCAATTAAAGATTTAGATAATTTAAACTTATTTAATTCTAGATGGACAGAGCGAATAAGAGTGATGAATAGTTTTGTCAACTTTAGACTCGACTCAGGTTCAGATTCAAATATAATTTCACAGCATGTATTCGATCAAATTAAAGAGCAAGAGCAAATGAAGTCAACTAAAGTAATACTACAGGCGTATGGAGGAGAAAATATATACCCAATAGGATCTTGTGATTTGGTATGCATGTTTAGAAATAAAGTAAGTGTTGAGCATTTTATTATAGTAGATAAGGAATATACGTCTATCTTGGGATTAAACGCATGTTTAAATTTAAACATTATACAAAGGGTTACTTCATTGGAAAAAAATTACAAAAATAAAGAAAGCATGGTTAAAGAATATATGGATACTTTTAAGGGAATAGGCTGTTTCCCAGAGAGTCATAGGATTGAGTTAATGGAAAATGCGCATGGTTGTATCAAGGCACCGAGGAGGGTACCGATCAAATTAAATAAACAACTAAGACAAAAATTGGATGAATTAGTTCAACAACAAATTATATCTCCGGTAACGACACCTAGAAAGTATGTTTCAAATATATCATTGTAAAGAAAACAGATGGTTCGATCCGAATTTGTTTAGATCCTATGGCCCTAAATAAATGTATCAAACGAGAAAAGTTTTTGCTTCCAACCGTAGATGACATAACGTCCAAGATTAGTAATGCAAAATACTTCAGTGTATTAGACATTAAAAACGGATTTTGGCATGTAAAATTAGATACATCTTCAGCAGAATTATGCACTTTTACTACTCCCTTTGGCAATTTTCAATTTAATCGCTTACCATTTGGAATAACAACTGCACCCGAAGTGTTTCAACGAATGAATACTCAAAATTTTGGAGATTTACCTGGCGTCATGATTTATATTGATGATATTTTAGTTATGGGACGTACGAGAGAGGAACATGATTTTAATTTGAAAAATGTGTTAGAAAGAGCCAAGGAAAGAAATATTAGGTTTAACCCTAACAAATTCCAGTACTGTGTAAGGAAAGTTAAATACCTAGGGCTAGTATTTACAGGTGATGGAATTGAAATCGATAAAGATAGACTAGAGAGTATAGAAAAATTACCAATACCAAAAAGTAAAGTAGAAATTCAAAAATGTTTAGGTGTTATAAACTATGTCCGAAATTTCGTACCGAATTTGGCTGAATTGAGCGCCCCTCTAAGGGAATTACTTAAAAAAGAAAAAGCGTTTTTATGGACAGAGTCCCACACCGCATTAGTTAACAAGATTAAGAACGAAATTTGCAAATCAACGGCTTTAACGCCCTTTAACCCAGAAGGAGAAATTGTATTACAATGCGATTCAAGTCAAAATGGAATGGGATGTTGTTTAATACAAAACAAGCACATTGTATCATTTGCTAGCAGAGCTCTGTCGGACAGGGAAAAGAGATACGCACAAATAGAAAAAGAACTTTTATCAATTTTATTTGCTATACAAAAATATCATCATTGGATTTATGGACAAAGGGTTAAAGTGCAAAATGACCACAAACCACTAGCAACATTGATCAAAAAAGATATTCATAAAGTGCCTTCTTGTAAATTACAGCGAATGCTTATGAAATTGTGGAACTACGATATCGAATTTGAATGGGTTCCAGGAAAGTATATGCACATTGCAGATTATCTGTCTAGAAATTTTTTGGAATGTGGACAAATAGAAGAGGACAAAAGTATTGTTGAAACAGTTTTAAGTATTGATGTGACTGACAATTCAGAGAAGGAATTAAAAGTCGAAACTCAACATGACAGAGTGTTAAGCAAAATTGTACAATATTGCAAAGAGGGTTGGTCTATTACAAAAGAAAAGTGTTTAGATGAAATCAAACCGTATTATAAACTAAAAGACTTAATACATACTGATGAAGGTATTCTCTTGTATGAAAATCGTATAATTATACCTTTAAGGATGAAAGACAAAATGATGGCTCTACTTCATGAAAGCCACTTTGGTTTAACAAAAACAAAGAAGAGAGCAAAGGAAATACTCTTTTGGATCGGGATGGATAGGGATATTGAAAATATGATATTAAATTGTCATATTTGCCAGACATTTCAGAACAAAAGCCAAAAGGAGCCAATGGTCATGCAAGAATCACCGTCACTACCATGGGAGAAAATCGGATGTGATATAGCGGAGTATGGACGGGTAAGCTATTTAGTCACAGTTGACTATTATTCAAAATGGATTGATGTCAGAAAGCTGAAAAATAAAACTGCTTCCGAAATAAAAAAGCAATGGATGGAAATGTTCACGGACTTTGGCATCCCAAAAATGATCATAGCAGATAACAATCCCTTTCCAGCTCGAGAATTATTGGATTTTCTAAGAAGGTGGCAGGTCAGTTTAAAAACATGCAGTCCAAATTATGCAAAAGGCAATGCACTAGCTGAGAGAGCTGTTGGAATAGTAAAATCTATGTTAAAGAAATGTCGATCCCATGAGGAATTTTGCATAGCATTGCTGGAGTATCGGAATTCACCTATCAAAGACATGACGTATTCACCGTCACAACTTCTGAACAGTCGTCGTCTACGTACAAAGCTACCTATAATTAATAAAATGCTGACACCAAATTTAAATAAAAATGTACAAGAACAATTTAGAAATAAAACTCAGCATTACGCCAAATACTATAATAAAAATACCAAAATCAAAAAGCCATTTCACAGAAATCAGCAAATATACATACATAAAGAAAATAAATGGATTCCTGGAAGAATTTTAAATGAGAGTTATACACCACGATCATATATGGTGGAAGACGAAAACCAAAACGTGTATAGAAGAAATAGTAGTTATATTAGGTCAAAACCTGAGTCTGAGTTGAGAAATTAAATAATAGCTGCATCCTAAGCACACATTATAGAACTATATAAATAAATAAACTTATAATCACTCTTATTCACTAAATAGATAAAGATACATATACAAATATTATAACCATCCATTTTTGTTATTTTTGTTACTAATTTTTTTTTTTGTGATTTAATTGAATAAAACATAGTATATGGAGATAAAATGAAGTAAATATTTATTGAAGTGGTATATGTAATATAGATATAATTTTTTTTAAGGGGGAGATGTTACTTACTTACTTAAGTGGCGCTACAGTCCGGAATGAACCTGGGCCTCAACCAACATGCCTCTCCAATTAGCCCGGTCCTTAGCTAACTGCCTCCAGTTGCGCACTCCAAGTTGGTTGAGGTCGGTTTCCACTTGTGCGCGCCACTTAAGGCGAGGTCTTCCTCTACTGCGTCCGACGTCTGGCTGGGAATCGAAGACTCTGCGAGCCGGAGTATTGGTGTCCATTCGTTCTACATGTCCTAGCCATCTTAAACGTCCAATGCGGAGTTTTTTGACCAGGGGCATGTCGCTGTACAGCTCGTATAGTTCTTGGTTGAATCTTCGTCTCCATAGCCCGTCAACGCAAACGGGACCGAAGATTTTTCGAAGAATTTTCCTCTCGAATCTACCAAGGATTTCTTCATCCGCTTTTGATACGGTCCATGCTTCAGCGCCGTAGAGCAGGACTGGGATGATCAGGGTCTTATATAGGGTCTCCTTAGTAGTTCGAGTGAGGGCTTTACTACTAAATTGCCTTCTTAGCCCAAAGAAACAGCGGTTGGCAAGAGTAATTCTTCGTTTAATTTCTGACGAGATGTTGTTGTCAGAGTTAATAGCGGAGCCGAGGTAGACAAAGTCCCGTACTACCTCAAAGTTATATCTGTCAATGGTGACGTTCTGTCCAATTCGTCGATGTTGTGTGTCCTTTCGTGTTGACAGCATATACTTAGTCTTACCCTCATTTACTGCTAAACCCATTTTCGCCGCTTCCTTCTCTATACTAGCAAACGTGGCTATGACATCACGTTGAGTCCTACCAATGATGTCAATATCGTCAGCGTATGCTAGTGTTGGCTTTGGAGTTTTGCACAATTCTCTCAAGAATCAGATTAAAGAAGTCACATGACAGCGCATCGCCTTGCCTAAATCCTTTTTTTGTATCGAATGTGTCGGTGAGGTCGTTTCCGACCCTGATGGAGCAGCGAGAATTCTCCATCGTCATCCTACACAAACGGACGAGTTTGGGCGGTATACCAAAACTAGACATGGCTCTGTACAGTTCGTCTCTATAAATGCTGTCATATGCGGCTTTGAAATCGATGAATAGGTGGTGGGTATCGATTTGGACTTCTTGAGTTTTTTCCAGGATCTGCCGAAGTGTGAAAATTTGATCGGTTGTGGACTTTCCTGGCCTAAAACCACACTGATAAGGGCCAATCAGGTTGTTGGTAAACGGTTTCAGGCGTTCACATATTACGGCAGATAGGATCTTGTAGGCGATGTTGAGGAGACTTATGCCTCTGTAGTTGGCGCAGTTCAGAGGGTCTCCTTTTTTGTGGATCGGGCAAACGATGCTGAGGTTCCATTCTTCAGGCATATTTTCATCCGACCAGATTTGGCTTATGAGTTGGTGGATGTTACTTACCAAGTCATCTCCGCCGGCCTTATAGAGCTCAGCGGGAAGGCCGTCATTTCCGGCAGCCTTATTAAGCTTGAGTTTAGATATTGCTATCCTCACTTCACTCAGGTCGGGTGGTTGGCAGTTTTCGCTGTCGTTGCCAATATTGAATGGTTCGTTCTGCCTGACAGCGGAATGTTGTTCGTCATCGCCGTTTAACAGTCTGCAGAAGTGGTTCTTCCATATCCTCAGCATCGACTGTGTCTCAACTACAATATTTCCTTGTTCATCTCGACAGGATTCTGTTCGAGCCTTGTATCCTTGGCTTTGACGTTTTACACTTTGGTAAAACTTGCGAACATCGTTCCTGGAGTGGCACCTCTCTATATCCTCGATCGCGCGCTTTTCTTGCTCTTTTTTCTTCTTGCTGAAAAGCCGATGTTCTTCCCTTCTTCTTTGCCTATAGAGCTCAATGGCAGCTCTCGTCTTCACCTGCAGCTTAGCCTTGTAGGCCTCGTTCTTGGCTGCGAGCATCTGTCGGCATTCCTCATCAAACCAGGGGTTTCTTGCTGGTGGGCGCGAGAAACCTAGCACATCAGTTGCGGCTGATCTAATGGCCTGTTGGCATCGTTGCCATTGCTCTTCGATATTCGATGCTGGTGGTATGGTGTTAATCGAGAGGTTAAGGGATACGCGTTGTGCGAAGGTCTTGGCGGTCTCTTGCGATTGCAGTCTTCCGACATTAAATTGTTTCACAGTATTTCTGGATTGTTGTGGCGTGGTGGATATCCGCATTCTTACCTTGGCTGCTACAAGGTAGTGATCCGAGTCGATGTTAGCTCCTCGGAATGTTCGGACATCCAAAATACTGGATGCGTGCCTCTTATCTATCGCAATGTGATCAATTTGGTTGACCGTTCGTTGATCTGGAGACCGCCATGTCCCCTTATGGATATCGAGGTGAGGAAACCGTGTGCTGGCTATAGTGGCATTTCGTTCCGTAGCGAAATCAATTAGCCTAAGTCCGTTACCAGACGTGTTGTCGTGTAGGCTATGTTTTCCGACAATACTTCTAAAGATGTCTTCTCTTCCTACCTTTGCGTTAAAATCTCCCAGCACGATTTTAACATCGTACTTCGGTAGTCGCTCATAGGTTTTGTCGAGGAGCTCGTAGAAGCAATCCTTAGCTATATCATCTTTTTCTTCCGTCGGAGCGTGAGCGCATATAAGGCTTATGTTGGCGAATTTGGCCTTGATGCGGATTGTTACTATGCGTTCGCTAATGTCTTGGAAACATAAGACTTCTTGCCTAAGTCTGGCACTTATAACAAATCCGCATCCGAATAGTCGCTGTTTCTGCTCACTATAACACGGTCCGTAGTATATGTCACAGTTTTTCATCCTCTTATTGCCCGGCCCATCCCATCGTATTTCCTGGATGGCAGTAATGTCTGCTTTGTAGCAGTTTAGTGCTTCCGCTAGTTGTTCGCCTGCACCTCTCCTGTTTAATGTTCTCACATTCCAGGTGCAGATACGAACGTCGTTGTCCTTTTTTCGTTTAGCAGGGTCGTCAACAATAAAATCCGTCCTTTCCGAGGCTATTGGTTGCTTCGTAACCATGTTTTTTTTTCTGTGGGTGGGTAGTTAGCCCAAAGCACAACCCCCAACCTGGAGGGCCAGTTCCAATTTATTAGATACCCCTAGGACACGGGGCCATCAGTATCCACTACGGGATTGAGCGCTGCCGTTGGCCTTTCGGTTCATCCGCCACCATCTCTGTTCAAGGGGCCTGACTAACCCTTGAAATTCCTAGACAACCTGCTGTCCGAATATGTCAGAGCAGCTCATCTAGGTTCGCCTGGGACAGCAGGCCGGGTATTCATCCGTGCCATTCTCACCAGGGTGTTTATAGTGTTGCTGTTTTTCTTCGTGTTATCAACACTCGCACTTATCGTTTAGCAAGACAAATCCGGTTGGATGAGACCAGTACCCGATGGTTACCACTTGGAGGTAAAGATAAGCACATTTGATGTGTAGTCAGAGTTGCAACACTGGGCATTGCCAAGTTAACGCCAATCAGAGTCTACCCTCGTTCTACAGCACCCAACCATCAAGGGGGAGATGTTGAAGAGTTATAATATTATATACCTAAGCGTCTATAACTCAATTATCACTCAATACAGTTACATATGTACTTGCCTAATATAAGTCACTCATTGTTACTTGAAGAGACAGTATTAAAATATTACTCAATATGATCGGTTGTCTTTCATTTGCTACAAAAGGCACATGAGAATCAAATAGAGTACTAATATTTTCATTTAAGAATTGCAACTGGTCATTTGCCGATGGTATATAAAAAACCGATCCCCAATTTATGCCTCTTGTGTCTTCTTCTAAATGCTGAAAATTAATGCTCTTAAAATCCCGATATTTGATTTGTTTACAAGAGTGAGTAAAACTAAACTCCAGTGTTAAAAAAATTAAGTGGTGCTTTGAAAAAGCAGGAGCAGATAATTGATCATACAGAGCTACTCTGCTAATGTCACTCACAAAGAACAGGTCTAATAGTGTAGCATCGCCACCAAAAAAATGAGTAGGAGTGCAGGTGTTAACTGGCTTCAAATCAAATGCCCCCATACTTTGTACGAGGATATTAGATTTAAGCAGGTTGCAATTAAAATCACCACATAAAATAATGTAAGGAGAACCCAGCGAAATTTCCTCAAGAATATTCAGTAAAGGGGATAGATTTGTGAATTTCTTTGGCATTGGAATTGCACCTAAAAGCAGTCCACCTTCATTGCCTGCCAATTCAACGAAAAGATACTCTATACTACTTTCATCATCAGATGAAAGCTTTAATTTGCATTTTATATTTTCTCTGATACAAATTGCTACCCCCCACCCCTCCAATACGATCTTTTCTGTTTAACCGAAAAACTCGATAACCTTCTACACAACAAACCTTATCACTTAATTCATCCTTCAACCAAGTTTCAGTGACGCGTATAGCATCTACATCCGATTCTACAAACAGATCACGAAATTCGTCAATTTTCGGTAATAAACTTTGAGCATTAATATGACAAACCCGGAGGCCGCATTTCTGTCTGCCCAAAACATTAACCATCGAACGTAATGTTCCATTACTAATCAAACTGGTCGGAAACTACTCCGATGAGGGGAATTCGATAGGTGCTGTTCGAAACCGTGTGTACGGTGAACAATCCTGTTCGCCCAAATCACGATATTGAGGAACGAGTCTTTCTGAATCACTTTTAACTGAACTCCAAGCTTGGCGATCTGAGAATCACGGTTTCACTGTATTCAATGACGAATACTATTCAATGGCGACATAGTCACCAATAGCCTGATGTTGTTCATGCAAACAGATGAACTCCAGACAATCTTTGTATCACTGAAAAATAAAAAAATCAGCGGGAGAGGACGGTATCCAAACGTCGTATTGAGACACCTGCTAATAAAGGGTTTTTCAACAGGGACGCTACAAAAGTAGAGCGACAGAGACAGCAAACGACGCCATATTTTTTTCCGCTCTTTTGACATTTCTCTTCTGTAAGGTTTGCCATTTCATGATGGAAAGATATACGAGCCAACAACGAGTCGAAATTATTAAAATAGACTGCCGAAATTCGGAGTCAGTGGCCTCAACGTTAAGAGCGCTACGTCCAATTTATGGTCGTCATAATCGTCCTAGCAGATCAACAATTGAGCGTCTAGAAGAAAAATCTGAATCCACAGGCACTGTACAATATGTTCCCGTGCCAGTGAGACAAAGAAGTGCCCGTAGTGTCGAGAATATTGCTGCATCTAATCTCGAAGTCCTATGACGACGAAGTCGTCAATTCGTAATATTGGTCGTAACTGATGTGCAAGATTTTACACGCCCACCAGTTTGAAACCAATGACATGCCAAAGAATGCCGACAAATCTCTCGATGCTTCGACCTTACCATAATTTGATACCACAGAATGTTTTAGGCAATCTGACGCATGCCACCTGACCGCTGTTTCTTCGGGCAAAGAAAAGTAAGAAATTTTGTGAGGCTTCAGTTGAAGAAAGCCCAAATGTGTCTCTCACACGTAGTTCTCAAGCGTTGGGCATCTCTGTGACGTCGTTGTGGCGACTTTTGCGAAAAGATCTTGGCCTAGAAGCGTCGTATGTTCGTGAATTGCGCTGAGCAACAACTTGAAAATGATTCGGATTTTCATCGAAAAATCATCTTCAGCTCATTTCTGGCTGAATGGCTTCGTCAATAAACAAAATATGCGGTATTGGTCAGGCAGCAATCCACACGTTTGGTGTGGTTTATGGGCCGGCGGCTTCATTGGGCCGTACTTCTTCCGTGATGATCAAGACCGGCAAGTTACTGTGAATGGGAATCGCTACCGTTCAATGATAACTGAATATTTTTGGCCCCAATTGGATGATATGGACTTGGAGGACATGTGGTTCTAACAGAACGGCGCCACAAGCCACACAGCGAATGTCACAATCAATTTATTGGAAACCAAGTTTGGAGAACGTGTTATCTCACGAAATGGTCCAGTCGCTTGGCCGCCTCGGTCGTGCGATTTGACCCCGTTAGACTCTTCTCTGTGGGGCTACGTCATATCTATGGTCTTTGCCAACAAGCTAGCGACGATTGATGAACTTCGTACGAATATCGAACGTGAAATTGCAGCAGTATCGGCTGATTTATGCTTGAAAACCGTCGAAAATTGGGTTCAGCGTGTGGACTCCTGCAAGCGTGCCGTAGTGGCCATGCAAAAGAAATCGAGCTCCATACATAATGGCATTGAACGTACTTTCACAGGAATAAAGAATTTCATTGATATCCGAAACCGTTTTTGTTTTATTTAAAAAAAAACTTTTGTAGCGCTCTTATTGAAAAACCCGATAGAATCAGTCGATATTTTCACCACCCTGTTTAACAATGCACTGAATAATGTACATTATCCGATGCACTGGAAAACGGCGGTGGTACATCCTATCACTAGAAAGGGCAAAGACAAAACAAACCCTGCAAATCTTCGGTCAATAAGCATTCTGCCGAATGTAAGCAAGGTATTCGAAAAGATAGTCAATAGAGCTCTGTTTAAGTGTGTCGAGGAAAACAGAATTATTCCGGAAAATCAGTTTGGTTTTCGTTCAAGGCATGACACCATTCATGCCGCGTTGAAACTAGTGTCTGACATTAATTGGAATAAATCCAAAAACCAATGCACATGGGCCTGTTGACTTTGAGAAGGCATTCGACATCGCATGGTTAAAGGGGCTTTTCTACAAGTTGACCAAACTGAGCATTCGTAAACCCATGTTATATATGATTTATGAGCCTATGCTTATGTGCAAGAAGTTTTTTGTCAAATTTGGCAACGTAACTTCGAGTAAAGTCTTTAAAATTAAAAACGGTTTACAACAGGGGGCGGTGAACTCCGCTATATTGTTTAACATTTATACAAGTGATCTTGTAGGTTCTCGCAGACACGCTATAGCGTACGCAAATGATCTAGCGACGTACAGATCAGGTCCGAAAATCGAGGTCATCAACATATTTTTGCAACGTGACTTCGATGACATCAAGGGATATTGCGATGATTGAAAATTGAGGATCAATTTCCAAAAAACCGAAACAATTCTGTTTAGGACACCATTGTTTAGGGCTTCTAGCGATACCAAAAAAAACTGGAAAAACATTGTGCATCACTGGACAACACGGACAGCCGTTGGCGGTGAGAAGTGAAGTCAAATACCTTGGCATCTGGCTTGACAAGTTTCTGTATTTCAACAAAAATGTAGATGATCGTCTGTCCAGGGCTATGGTGCCTATGCTCTGACAAGAGGACTGTTTCAAAGCAGTCAACTTGATTCAAGAGTGAAAGTCATTTGCTACATGGCACTTATAGGGCCAATCATCGCTTATGGTTGTCCCGTGTGGTTCAATGTAGCACCAGACTACATGGAAAGGATACGGTTGTTTGTCTCCGCTAATGCTTAGGATTGTATCGAACCCTGGACTCCAAGTAATATTTTATGTTATCGCAAAGAGGTTCTGTTCAATAGGACTAAGCTGAATAGAATTGACAATTTCCTTATTAAGGTGATTCGAAGGCAGGTCTTAAGGGAGATGGCTAGCGACAACAGCCTGATCTTCGGGGCTTACTACCCCAATGACATATACATGGAAAGCATGCTTATGTCAGGCTTTATTCCACCAGAGGCATTCGTTTATATCGATTCGTTGGGGTTAGTTCAAGAAAGGAACGGTATCCCGGCATTATACCACCATCACATTGACGCGCGGAACAAGCGCGCTCTGTCGACTGTCGACAATGCTCTGGTGCTCCTCCGCTTTAGCACGCCGATATCAGATCGCGATAGGACCGATGCAATAGCTCACCGAATTTTGGAAGCTATGTGAATAAAATATTCCTGGACTTCCTCAGAACTTTGCGGACTTTTAGTCCACTTCTTAGTTTTTAAGAAAATTTAATAAAGGTACAAGGACTCATTGTAACAATTCACATCAAGGCAAAATTCGCCAATATATCCCTTATATATGCTCACGCTCAGGCGGAGGAAACATAGCTAAAGATTGTTACTACGAGCTCCTTGACAAAACCTATGGGCGACTACCGAAGCACGATGTTAAAATCGTGTTGGGAGATTTTAACGCAAAGGTAGGAAGAGAAGACATCTTTAGCAGTATTGTCAGAAAATAAAGCCTACACGACAACACGTCTGGCAACGGACTTAGGCTAATTGACTTCCCTACGGAACGAAAAGCCATTAAAGCCGGCATACTGTTTCCTCACCTCGATATCCATGGCGGTCTCCAGATCAACGAACAGTCAACCAAATTGATCACATTGCGATAGAAAAGAGACACTCATCCAGTATTGGATGTCCAAACATTCCGAGGGAAGTGACTAACATCGACTCGAATCACTACCTGGTTGCAGCCAATGTAAGAATGCGGATATCCAACATACCACAAAAAAACAGAAATGTTGTGAAAAAATTGAATGTCGATAGACTGCAATTGCTAGAGACTGCCAAGGTTTTCGCAGAATGCGTATCCCTTAACCCCTCGAGTAGTACCATACCACCAGCATCGAATGTCGAAAAACAATGACAACGATTCATGCCAACAAGCCATTAGATCAGCCGCAACTGATGTGCTAGGTTTCTCACACCCATCTGCAAGAAACCCCTGGTTTGATGAGGAATGCAAAGATGCTCGCAGCCAAGAACGAGGCCTACAAGGCTAAGCTTCAGGTGAAGACGAGAACTGCAATTGAGCTCTATTAGCAAAGATGAAGGTTTTCAGAAAGAAGAAAAAAGAGCAAGAGAAGCGCGCGATCGAGAATATAGAGTGATGCCACTGCAGGAATGATGTTCGCAAGTTTTAAAAAAGTGTGAAACGTCAAAGCCAGGTATACAAGGCTCGAACAGAATCCTGTGGATATGAACAAGAAAATATCATGGTTGAGATACTGTCGATGCTGAGGATATGGAAGAACCTCTTCTGCAGACTGTTAAACGGCGATGACGAACAATATTCTACTGTCAGGCAGTACGAACCATTTAATATTGGCAAGGACATCAAAAACTGCCAACCACCTGACCTAGGTGAAGTGAGGACAGCATTATCTAAACTCAAGCTTTATAAGGCTGCCAGAAATGACGCCCTTCCCGCTTTTTAAAGCTGGTAAGTTACATCCGCCTACTCATAATCCAAATCAAGTCGGATGAAAGTATGACTGAAGAATGGAACCTCATCATCGTTTGCCCACAAAAAAGGAGACCCTCTGAACTGGACCAACTACAGAGGTGTAAGTCTCCTCAACATAGCCTACAAGATACTATCTGCCGTAATATGTGAACGCCTGAAACAGTTTACCAACAACCTGATCAGTGTGGTTTTAGGCCAAGAAAGTCCACAATCGATCAAATTTTCACACTTAGGCAATCCTGGGCAAAACTCAAGAAGTCCAAATCGATATACACCACCTTTTCATCGATTAAGAAGCCGCATATGACAGCATTTATAGAGACGAACTGTACAGTATGCCAAAACCAGAGCCATCTGCATACCGCCCAAACTCGTCCGTCAGTGCAGGACGACGATTGAAAATTCTCGCTGCTCCATCAGGGTCGGAAACGACCTCACCGACACATTCGATACCAAAAAAGGATTTACGCAAGGCGATGCACTGTTATGTTACTTCTGTAACTTGATTCTTGAGAGGATTCTAGAAAACTCCCGAGCTAACCCCAGAAATTCAGAGGCACAATCTTCCAAAAACCTGTGCAACTAGCATTCGCCGACGATATTGACATCATTGGCAGGACTCAACGTGATGACATTGCCACGTCTGCTAGTATAGAGAGGGAAGCGGCAAAACTGGGTTCAGCAGTATATGCTGTCAACACGACAGGACGAATTGAATAGAACGTCACCATTGACAGATATAACTTTGAGGCAATACGGGGCTTTGTCTACCTCAGCTCCGCTATTAACCCTGACAGCAACATCTCGTCAGAAATTCAACGAAGAATTACTCTTGCCAACAGCTGTTTTTTGGGGTAAGATGGCAATTTAGTAGTAAAGCCCTCACTCGAACTACTATGGAGAGCCTATATGAGACCCTGATCATCCCAGTTCAGCTCTACGGGGCTGAGGCATGGACCGTATCAAAAGTGGATGACGAAATCCTTGGTCGATTCGAGAGGAAAATTGTTCGAAAAATCTTCGGTCCAGTTTACTGACAGGCTATGGAGACGAAGATTCAATCAAGAACTATACGACATGCTCCTTGTCTTGTCAAAAAACTCCGCATTGGAAGTTTAAGATGGCTAGGACATGTAAAACGAATGGACACCATAACTCCGAGAGTCTTCGTCTCTTTGATTCCCAGCCAGATGTCGGACATAGTAGAGGAAGACCGCGCCTTAAGTGGAGCGTACAAGTAGAAATCGACCTCAACCAACTTGGAGTGAGTAACTGAAGGCAGTTAGCTAAGGACCGGGCTAATTGGAGAGGCATGTTGGTTTAGGCCCACGTTCATTCTGGACTGTAGCGCCACTTAAATAAGTAAGTAAGTGCTCAAACACTATAAGGGAATTCATTAGCCCTTATCGCGTTACCAGCTTACTACCTCTTCAACATCATAAAACAGTTTTTTTTTTGAATTAAATATTTTTGTCATTTCGCCTCAAAGTAGTTTCCATTCAACAACATCGTAAAGTTTTTTTTTATTAAGAAAACCTACTCATGCAAACACTTGACGACCCATGATGGAATTAATTTCTCGAATGGACCGCCAAAGGCAAATTGTCAACATAAAAGCAATAAACACAAAAATGCCTAAATAATAAAAAATATACCAAACGTTTATAAGAAATAAATTTAAAAAATAAAAAGTTTTCTCTTTTACTATCAAATATTTGTAAATTTTTATTGATTCCATCCATGTGTATGTGTTTTTTATTTGCAACCATAAAACCCAATTCAATTGGTTTATGTCCTCGAGAGCTAACAAAAAAGCAGAGAAAAACTTCTAAAACGGGTGAATAAATACTCCCGGCTCTTCACAATGGAATGCCATTGAAATGTCCGTCCTCAGGATAGAACAGAAAATGAATTTCAAATCATGGTCTACCGATTGGCTTTCATCAGCCAATTATATCCACAGCACTACAGACAGAGAACCGACCAATACAACTATAGTTATAGCCGAGCTAATCTGAGGACAATGTGAAAATTAAACCCTAATCCAAATCGTCCACCCATAAAAGATACTTAATTTCAATTCGATGGGATTTGAGAGCTCTTGCTGGATCGGCATGCGTCTATCTGTCTGCTCGACTCATGTACCCATCCCCCTTGAGGAGGTGAAAAAGAATTAGCACGCTCATATAAAGGGGACATAAAGGAGGACTTTGAGAGAGTGGGGTGCCTTTTGTTACCAAACAAGTTTGATGGTAAAAAAAAGGATTTTCGAAAGGATAGGTAGCTCATGGATGTGTTGAACATTTTATTCATTCTTTGTTTTTTGGTGGAGATAGATAGATAAATTCGATGATGACGTCACCATCCTGTCTGTCTGTCCCTCTTTTTGAGGAATTTTTGGTCTAGAAGAGGTTGTTTTGATATCCAACCGGTTGGGAGCAGCGACGTGAATTTCGACGACCTAATCTTAATTGCCATCTTTGTGCCTGATGCACGCGGATGAATCTTTTATGAGCATTTAGATTCGGTGTATCCCATTCCGCGGTACTGATCATGATCAAATGGAAACACTGCTGCGAGCAGTGTTCTGCTGCTGATGATGATGATTAGAGATTGGCTGGGTGCTCCTCTGTTTAATTGACCTAAATTGGAAATCGCTGACTGCGGTCTGCTATGGGGGTGTATATGCACATTATTGTGCCGACCACGGAAGATATTTATTTTGAAATTCGTTTCAATTGGAATTCCTCGATATATCGTAATAATCATAAAATTTTAAGATACAACCAGTGCCACCCACCCACAGCCAGTGTGCAGCTTGTGCTCTCAATTTGCGAACGAATGTGCAGCTGACTGACTGACAGTGGAGGTCAGAAGTCGATGGTCACTTTGATTGATTTTTTTTTTCAATTAATGAAAATTCGAAGAATGGCCAATGATTTGCGTCATATAGGAGAGTACATAGGATGAGATTATTAATAAAAGGGACAAACGAGAAGATAGAGATAAACGAATCATTTTTTTTGTTTAATTACTGAAATCTGGAATTTAATTGTCACTCAATGGTAAATATTATTGATAAGCATATCCTGGAGACTCTTCTGTGATAAAATAGAGGAGACTTTCGAAGCGTCTAGACTCCGAAAAATCCGCGGGACCCGACGGCATTGTACCAGCCGAGATGCTGCACACTTTGGATCACATCCTACCATGGGTGGAAGCCATCCTTAGGGGCTGCATCGAGCTGATCTATATTCCCAGGGTTTGGAGAGAAGTGAAAGTTGTATTCATACCCAAATCTGGTAAAAGTTCTCACGTCAATCCGAAAGACCCAAGACCTATAAGCTTATCATCATTCTTCCTGAAGACCTGGAACGACTGCTTGATATTCATCTAAATCAGCTATCTGCATCCCAATATGCGTACTGCAAGGGAAAATCTGTAGAAACAGCCCTGCACACAAAAGTCGATATGCTGCAAGGAGTATACTATGGTTGCATTCCTGGACATCGAAGGCACTATTAACAACGTTAATTCGGGAGCGATCATTAAGGCGCTAACATGTCTGAAAGTCGATCACGTGGAATGCTGATTAATTTGCTATTAAATGGATTATCAACACAACACTGGGTGGTGCATCGACCAGAAAACATATCAGTAGAGGGACCCCGCAAGGTGGGGTCCTGTCCCCTCTTCTCTGGAATTTTGTGGTAAACGAGCTTTTACTTGTCCTGGAAGCAGAGGGATGTCTCAGGGAAACACCTGAATATACTCAAGGAGCTTCTCCAAAACGCACTACATAAACTTTCCAAATGGGCGGTCAGCTGTGGACTGGGTGTCAACCCACACAAGACTGAACTGGTCCTTTTCACTAGGAAATATAAAATTCCTCACATTGATCCCACCGTCACTAAACGGAATCGAACTAGTCTTCTCAGACAAAGCAAAATACCTGGGACTTACTATGGACAGGAAGCATAACAGAAACAGTAAGGAAAGCGATGGTAGCATTGCAAGAAAGCCATAGGCTTGAAATGGGGAATCAAACCTCGTATCATGCATTGGCTCTATATATCGGTTATAAGACCGATACTTCTTTATGGAGTAGTAGTATGGTGGACAGCACTAGAGATAACTTTAAACAGCAAAAAACTAGCCAAAGTGCAGAGAACTGCATGTCTGTGAATCGGTGGTTCACTCCGTACAACTCCCTCAGCGGCATTAGACATTCTTTTTCACCTGCTACCCCTAGATATTTTCGGCAAACAAATGGCAGCTTACTCAGGAATACGTCTTAAAGCCATCCAACAGTGGTCAAATACTAAATGTGGCCACTCAAAAATACAAATGTTCCTGAAAACACCGATTACACCCTCACCAGGTTAAGCTTTGATAAGAGTTTCCGGGTCACAATCCCAGATAGAACGTCATGGGAGACCAACGAACCTATACTTAACGACTCGATCCAATTTTATACCGATGGCTCCAAAACAAATGACGGAGCGGGTGCTGGTGTCTTCTCCGACAAGTTAAATCTCAGCCTATCTTTCCGTCTTCCTGATCATTGCAGCGTGTTGCATGCAAAACTCATGGCAATCAAACAACTGCCTTATCCTGGTTGAAAGAGAATGTAATATCTGCCAAGGATATTAGCATTTTCTCTGACAGCCAAGCGGCCATCAAATCATTGGAATCGGTCTCAACAAATTCAAAGACGGCCCTAGATAGCCGATCATCACTGCAGGAGATTTAACATTCACCTATGCTGGGTGCCTGGGCATACTGACATTCCAGGGAACTGTTAGGCTGATGAACTCGCCAGAAATGGAACCAAATGACCAGTTGTATCCGACACGGGTGGACTAGGTATTCCTATCGCTACATGAAAAGCTTATTAGCGCAACATGCTAACAGCAAATCAAACCTCAGATGGAGTCTTGGCACGACGTGTCAAACAACCAAACAAATTTGGCCAAAGCTAGATTTGAGAAGATCAAAGGGATTGATTTCATCATCATCAGTGTCATCACGGGACACTGCTTAATAGGTAGGCAAGCAGAAAGGCTATGCCTTTTCTCAAACGACTTCTGTAATAGCTGCATGGACGAGGGGGAGGAGGAAACAATACTTCATCTCCTTTGTAACTGCCCGGCCCTATGAAACAAAAGGAAGCCATATCTTGGAGCTAACTATTTTCAAAATCTCAGTGATTTGGCAAAAACGGAAGTGAAAAGCCTCCTCCGCTTCATCAAAAGCTCAGAATAGCAACGGATAGTAAGGAGATTGGACTAGATCCACGTGGTATCACAACGGACCAAAATGGTCTAAGTGTGCTGGCGAACGCTGGCAGCCACTCTAACCTTTCAAGAATTTCTCTTTCAAATCGACAGAGGATATCCTCATCCGCTTTTGATGGGGTCCATGCTTTAGGGCCGTTTATTAGGATTGGGATAATCAGTGTCTTGTAAAGCATCTCCTTAGTATCGATTTTGACTTCTTGGTTTTTTATTTGCAAGATCTGCCGAAATGTAAAGATTTCATCAGTTATGGACTTTCCGATTATGGGCCGATCAGATTATTGGTAAACGGATTCAGGCGTTCACATATAGCGGCAGATTGAATCTTTTAGGCAATTTCGAGGAGACCTATGCCTCTGTAGTTGGTGCAGTTCAGAAGGTATCCTTGTGCTATTAAAATTGGGCGATGCTAGGGTTCCATTCTTCAGGCATTCTTTCATCCGTCCAAAAATGCTGAAAAGGCGCTACTCAATGTCAATTTTTATAGCAGCTTTCGTCTACGCATGGAGTGATGCCTTGCATATCTCATTTTTGGGATTATCCATCAAACCAGTCGGGCGAAACACAGCACATCAGTTACTGTCGATCTAACTGCTTATTGACAACGTAGTCTTTAGTTTTCGGCACTAGGTACTGGTGGTATGGTATCATCAGTCTCTTGCTATAAAGGTTTGATATTCATTTTTCGAACATTTTTCGAACATTACTTTGCCTTTGTTGTCCCGTCTTAGAAATCCTCTTACCGTGTGATAGCCATAGTGGTATTTTGTTCTGCAGCGAAGCTGGCGCGATGGTTAGTGCGATGAACTGTTGAGCAGAAGGTCTGGGTTCGATTCCCATTCGTACTTACATATATATATGCATATACTTAGTCTTACACTCATTTACTGCTAAACCCATTTTAGCCGCTTCCTTCTCTATACTAGCAAAGGTGGCTACGACATCACGTTGAGTCCTACCAACGATGTCAATATCATCGGCTATGCTAGTAGTTGCACCGATTTTTGGAAAATTGTGCCTCTGGTGTTGGTTCGGGTGTTTTGCACAATCCTCTCAAGAATCGAATTAAAGAAGTCACATGCCAGTGCATCACCTTGCCTAAATTCTTTTTTGGTATCGAATGTATCGGTGAGGTCGTTTCCGACCCTGATGGTGCAGCGAGAATTCTCCATCGTCATCTTACACAAACGGACGAGTTTGGGCGGTATACCAAAACTAGACTATAAATGCTGTCGTATGCGGCTTTGAAATCGATAAATAGATGGTGGGTATCGATTTGAACTTCTTGGTTGTTTTCCAGGATCTGCCGAAGTGTGAAAATTTGATCGATTGTGGACTTTCCTGTCCTAAAACCACACTGATAAGGGTCGATCAGGTTGTTGGTAAACGGTTTCAGGCGTTCACCTATTACGGCAGATAGGATCTTGTAGGCGATGTTGAACAGACTTATGCCTCTGTAGTTGTTGCAGCTCAGAGGGTCTCCTTTTTTGTGGATCGGGCAAAAGATGCTGATGTTCCATTCTTCAGGCATGCTTTCAACCAACCAGTTAGGCTTATGAGTTGGTGGATGTTACTTACCAAGTCATCTCCGCCAGCTTTATAAAGCTCAGCGGGAAGGCCGTCATTTCCGGCGGCTTGAGTTTAGATATTGCTATCCTCACTTCACTTAGGTCGGGTGGTTGTCAGTATTCGCTGTCGTTGCCAATAATAAATGGTTCGTTCTGCCTGACAGCGGAATGTTGCTCGTCATCGCCGTTTAACAGTCTGCAGAAGTGGTCCTTCCATATCCTCAGCATCGACTGTGTCTCAACTACGATATTTCCTTGTTCATCTCGACAGGATTCTGTTCGAGCCTTGTATCCTTGGCTTTGACGTTTTACACTTTGGTAAAACTTGCGAACATCGTTCCTGGAGTGGCACCTCTCTATATCCTCGAACGCGCGCTTTTCTTGCTCTTTTTCCTTCTTTCTGAAAAGCCGATGTTCTTCCCTTCTTCTTTGCCTATAGAGCTCAATGGCAGCTCTCGTCTTCACCTGCAGCTTAGCCTTGTAGGCCTCGTTCTTGGCTGCGAGCATCTGTCGGCATTCCTCATCAAACCAGGGGTTTCTTGCTGGTGGCCGCGAGAAACCTAGCACATCAGTTGCGGCTGATCTAATGGCTTGTTGGCATCGTTGCCACTGTTCTTCGACATTAGATGCTGGTGGTATGTTGTGAGTCGAGAGGTTAAGGGATACGCGTTGCGCGAAGGTCTTGGCGGTTTCTGGCGATTGCAGTCTTTCGACATTAAATTTTTTCACAGTATTTCTGTTTTTTTGTAGCATGGTGGATATCCACATCCTTACCTTGGCTACAACAAGGTAGTTTTCCGAGTCGATGTTAGCCCCTCGGAATGTTCGGACATCCAAAATACTGGATGCGTGCCTCTTGTCTATCGCCATGTGATCAATTTTGTTGACTGTTCCTTGATCTGGAGACCGCCATGTCCCCTTATGGATATCGAGGTGAGGAAACCGTGTTCTGGCTATAGTGGCATTTCGTTCCGTACCGAAGTCAATTAGACAAAGTCCGTTACAAGACGTGTTTTCGTGTAGGCTATATTTTCCGACAGTACTGCTTAAGATGCCTTCCCTTCCTACCTTTGCGTTAAAATCTCCCAAGACGATTTTAACATCGTACTTCGGTAGTAACGGGTGATTTCTTAAGAGGTTTAGAACTTTTTTAAAAAAAAAAAAAACACCAAAAATTCGAAAAATGAATGAAATATTTATTTGAATCGATAGTTTGAACCTTGCAATTTGATGTTTAAAGATAATTTCATGCAAATGTTGACCGCGGCTGCGTCTCAGGTAGCCCATCCGCTGAGTCCAATTTTGGCATACTCTTTCACACATATCGGCCGGTATCTCACGAATGAATGCATGGATGTTGGCTTCCAGTGCGTCAATCGAAGCGGGCTTGTCCCTATAGACATTAGCCTTGACATACCCCACCAAAAAATAATCTAATGGTGTCAAATCGCACGATCTAGGCGGCCAATTGACCGGCCCGAAACGTGAAATTAACTGTTCACCAAACTCGCCTCGCAATTGCGCCATTGTTTCGCGTGCTGTGTGGCATGTGGCACCGTCTTGTTGAAACCACATATCATGCAAGTCAAGAACTTCCATTTCGGGCAAAAAAAAGTTTGTTATCATCGCTCGGTAGCGTTCACCATTGACAGTAACGCTGCGATTCGCATCATCTTTGAAGAAATATGGCCCAATAATGCCGCCGGCCCATAAACCGCACCAAACTGTGGCTTTTTCGGGATGCATTGGTAGCTGTTGCAATGTTTCTGGCTGATCTTCACTCCAAATGCGGCAATTTTGCTTATTTACGTACCCATTCAACCAAAAATGAGCCTCATCGCTGAACACAATTTTTCGATAAAAAAGCGGATCCTCGGCCAGCTTTCCAAGAGCCCATTCACCAAAAATTCGGCGTTGTGGTAGGTCGGCTGGCTTTAGTTCTTGCACCAGCTGTATCTTAAAAGGCTTTACGCCCAAATCCTTCCGCAAAATTGTCCACGTAGTGCTGTAACAAAGGCCTAACTGCTGGGAACGGCGCCGAATCGACATTTCGCGGTCTTCTGTCACACTAGCTGATACGGCCGCAATATTTTCTTCACTACGCACAGTACGTAAACGTGTTGGTGGTTTAATGTCCAACAAAGTAAATTTGGTGCGAAATTTGGTCACAATCTTCCGAATAGACTGCTCAGAAGGTCGAGAATGCCGATCATAAAATGGAAGCAGCGCGCGATGAACATTTCGAACCGAGCACGAATTTTGATAGTAAAATTCAATAATTTGCAAGCGTTGTTCATTTGTAAGACGATCCATGGTTAAATTGCAAACCAAACTGAAGCTGTTTGACAGTGACACAAGGTACTTAACACACGTCAGCTGTCAAAACCAGTGTTGCCAAAACCAAACCAGCTAAAAAATCACCCGTTAGCTCATAGGTTTTGTCGGGGAGCTCGTAGAAGCAATCCTAAGTTATATCATCTTTTTCCTCCGTCGGAGCATGAGCGCATATAAGGCTTATGCGAATTCGGCCTTGATGCGGATTGTTACAACGCGTTCGCTAATGTCTTGGAAACATAAGACTTCTTGCCTAAGTCTAGCACTTATAACAAATCCGCATCCGAATAGTCGCTGTTTCTGCTCACTATAACACAGCCCATAGTAGATGTCACAGTTTTTCATCCTCTTTTTGCCCGGTCTATCCCATCGTATTTCCTGGATGGTAGTAATGTCTGCTTTGTAGCAGTTTAGGGCTTCCGCTAGTTGTTCCTCTCCGAGGACTGATATTACGATTCTCATTCGTAGCAACACTAAAAATGATTTTTCACTGGCCCTCCTCTCGTGATGATCTGACAAATCATCCGAGTAGTATCAATTGTCAAGAATAGCTTATCTCAACTTAGCCGTTCGGAGTCGGCATAAAACAGGAAGTCCCGTCATCGTTTAAGAAGTAGGTACACACGTACACATGAATGGTTGTGAGAAAGCTAGTCCCTGGGTACTAACGAGCCTGTTGCGCCAAACATTTGTATTTTTTTGTTAGCGAAGCTTATTAATTGAAGTCCGTCACCAATATACATATTCATATGTTGTCTCTTCCTTTCTCTGCGTTAAAATCTGCTGGCACGATATACTTTGGTGGTAATACGTTTTATCCAGGAGCATACAGAAATAGTCTTCAGAAGCGCCATCTTACTCCTCCATCAGAGTTGGAGTGAATATAAGGCTTCTGTTGCGAATTTTGGTATTTTCTGGTATAGCAGTAACGTCTGTTTTGTGGTGCATTTTAGTCTTTTCGCTATAGTTGTACCATTTTTGTTAAGCGTTATAATATTTCATTTTTCATTTATCAAGGTCGTCAAGTTTTTTTTTTGCGAGTCCTTGAAACCTAATGCACGGTCATGGTACTTGAGGCACAACTGAGTAAATAAAGGTTTTAAAACGTGATTATATGTAACCGTATTGCATACCATTTGAAACTTAGATCACTGCCTCGAAAAGCACATCCGCATCTGTTCCCATTGCAATAGATTTGCATGTGAATTATATATCACACCTTAAGACATTTTTATAATTTACATACCCTGATTGAAAACATTCAATCCCTACTGTAATTGAATTCGCAAATTCCAAACTGAAAAGAAAAAAAAATATCAAATCCACTGCACCATAGTGTACCCACCTCCAAAGACCGACATGCGCATGAAAACGTGACGGTATTTCAAATTCGTTTGCCGTCATTTCAGTTTGATCGAACTCATCAGAGAGACAGGCGGAAAGGCCGACTAAATCCTGCCACCAATAATCATTCTGTCTGTCTGTTCTTCGTTTGGCCCGCACGCTTAGTTTCTGCATTTGAGTGTGTGTGCCGGTGCGCGTTGTCCATATGCTCTCAGTCGTGGGTTGTGTCTTGAGTCCGGGCGCGCTTCCATGACACTGTGCACATGTAGCGTTAAAGCGCACGCTCTCCTACGTCTGTCTATCGGTGGGCAACCTCTCTATGCTCATGCGCGCAGTGCAATTTAGTGATCCCTCACGTATTACGTAAGTGCATACGTCATGTAACGCGATGTGATCTCTTACATGATGATCACCTAATCAGAGGTTATTTTCACCGAGTGTCTCGAAGTTGGTCCTTTTTGTTGTTGTTGTTGTCTTTTTTTTTACTGTGGCGAGTTGAGGGAGTTTGGCTGTTGCTGCACTTGGCAACGGGAGTGGAACCTTACAACTCGTAGCTATCGTATAGGCAGTACGTCGATGCATAGCGAGGCATTGAACATTTTACGCTTCGCTTTAAACGATTTAATGGAATTTACGTGAGTTGGAGGATATAATTGCTGGGCTGGCAATGTACCACCAATCGATAAACGGACCAAAAGGATAAACTGCGAACTTGGCAGGAGAGGATATCTAATGAGATTTTTTTAATTTTTTTTTGGGATAAGGACGTTTTTTATTATTTGTTTAAGGTGGTCACATGTTTTATCGTGAAATTTTACGAAATGTGACCCTGGAAACTTTGCAAGGAAGTGTTACTCTGTGGGTTATGAGCCCAGTTGTGATGATCTTCGTAATCCAAAGTAAATTGCTGCTTTTGTAGGTGTTTGCTAAGATGTGACTAATATAGCGTAACAAAGCACAATATATGCGTGATGATTACCTTATTCGTTTTGACAAAGTAAATTGAATCACAGACTTGCGGAGTTTTAAAAGGATGTTACCACATGTGAAAGATGTTGGTGCATGAATGCAGCTAAGGTAACAGTAAGTGAACTCAAAGCTGCATTCAGAGCTAAGTCAAAGTATTAACTTTAATTAAATATGAAACAGCTTACCCAGGCCTAAAGGATTTAGGCAAGGCGATGCGTTGTCATGTGATTAATTTAATTTGATTCTTGAGAGGATTGTGCACAACTCCCGAGGCACAATTTTCCAAAAACCTGTGCAACTACTAGCATACGCCGACGATATTGACATCATTGGTAGGACTCAACGTGATGTCATAGCCACGTTTGCTAGTATAGAGAAGGAAGTGGCAAAAATGGGTTTAGCAGTAAATGAAGGTAAGACTAAGTATATGCTGTCAACACGAAAGGACTCACAACATCGACGAATTGGACAGAACGTCAACATTGACAGATATAACTTTGAGGTAGAACGGGACTTTGTCTACCTCGGCTCCGCTATTAACTCTGACAACAACATCTCGTCAGAAATCAAACGAAGAATTACTCTTTCCAATCGCTGTTTCTTCGGGCTAAGAAGGCAATCTAGTAGTAAAGCCCTCACTCGAACTACTAAGGAGATCCTATATAAGACCCTGATCATCCCAGTCCTGCTTTACGGCGCTGAAGCATGGACCGTATCAAAAGCGGATGAAGAAATCCTTGGTCGATTCGAGAGAAAATTGCTTCGAAAAATCTTCGGTCCCGTTTGCGTTGACGGGCTATGGAGATTCAACCAAGAACTGTACGAGCCGTACAGCGACATACCCCTGGTCAAAAAACTCCGCATTGGACGTTTAAGATGGCTAGGACATGTAGAACGAATGGACATCATTACTCCGGCTCGCAGAGTCTAAGATTCCCAGCCAGACTTCGGACGCAGTAGAGGAAGACCTCGCCTTAAGTGAAGCGCACAAGTAGAAACCGACCTCAGCCAACTTGAAGTGCGCAACTGGAGGCAGTTAGCTAAGGACCGGGCTAATTGGAGAGGCATGTTGGTTGCCCAGGTTCATCCCGGACTGTAGCGCTACTTAAGTAAGTAAGTTCATGGGACCTACAGTTTAACGCTCATTCGAACTGCAGATCTTAAGAACTAACGGGTGGTTTTTTAAGCTTAGTTTCTTTTTTTTTAAATCGAATAAAAAAATGCAAACTTGAGTGGCATTAAATATTCAAATTTGTTATTGTAGTCGATAAATATGCCTTTGCCAGTTAAGTTTTAAAGACAACTTCGTGTAAATGTTGTCCGCGGCTCCGCTTCAAATGGTCCATTCAGAAGGTCCAATTTTGCGGCACTATTTCGAGCATTTCGGCCTGTATTCCACGAATAACGCGTGTTATGTTATCCTGTAAGGCATCAATCGTGTTCGGCTTGTCCACATAGACTAATTACTTTACATAACCCCACAAAAATAAGCAAGAGCATGATCTTGGCGGCCAACTCACAGGGCCATTTCGAGAGATTAGCTGCTCAACAAATTCATCCTTCAACATTTCCAGTGTTTCACGAGCTGTGTGGCATGTGACACCGTCTTGATGAAACCACATGTCAACCAAGCTGGGCCAACGTTCGCCGTTGACGGCAACGTTTCTTCCACGGTCGTCTTTGAAGAAAAATGGACTGATGATGCCACCAGCCCATAAAAAGCACCAAACTGTTTTTTTTTGGGATGCATCGGTAATTCTAGTATGGCATGTGGCTGTTCATCAATCCAGATGCGACAGTTTTGCTAATTCACGCAACCGTTGAGCCAGAAATGAGCCTCATCGCTGAACACAATTTTTCGATAAAACAGCGGATTTTCATGGAGCTGTTCTAAGGCCCATTCACCAAAAATTAGATGTTGTGGTAGGCCATTCGGCTTCAATTCTTGCACAAGTTCAATTTTATAGGCTCAAATCGACACATAAAATTTCCAATCTGGTTGAGTAACACATGCCCAATTGCTGAGAACGGCGACGAATTGACATTTCAAGATCTTCATGAACATTGGACGCTACGACTGCAATATTCTCTTTGGTACGCACTGTACGCATGCAAGTCAATGGTTTAATGTCCAACAAAGTAAATTTGGTGCGAAATTTAGCGATAACAGCAGGAATTGTTGATTCACCAAGTCGATTATGAAGACCACAATATGGTCGTAACAAACGGTGCACATTTTTCACAGAGCACGAATTTTGATAAATAAATTTCAATAATTTGCAATAGTTGCACGTTTGTAAGTCTTTCCATGATTAAATGGCAGAGTGTACTGAAAACTTTTCACTTTGACAGATGACGATTGGACGCCATTACTAACCAGTGCTGCCAACCTGAAAAACTTAGCTTCTTAAAAATCACCCGTTACTCATGACAGATTTATACTCTTGGATTCTTGTTTTATTCCAAATTAAGGGCCAATTGTAATACCTTTCAAGCCTTATAAGCTCAGCTAATACAGTCAAAACTCCCAGTTTATAGCTTTGGTAACATTTCTGTTCCTTATCCTGTCCCATATCCAATTCAGCGAGATTAGCAGTTTGCCCGCATCTGCTTTAGCAACGCACTCGCTAAGGAAGTCCTTGGAGGATTGGTCATCGCATTTGATTACCCTATATCCCCTCACGACCTCGGCTGAGTCAAAGTTCGGGAGAGGTCCCCCCTTGTTATCAATTATATGGTCTATCACCATGTCGGAAAGTTTGGCCCCAATCTTTCCCCACGCCTCGTCAATAAGTGCCACCTAAAAATTATCTCTGACCTCGGTCAAGGATCGTCTCTGGAGGGCACTGCTTGGCTTGGTTTTGGTTACGGTTGCTGCACCGGCACCTGCAGCGGCAACCTTGGTTCTTTTTTTTTGAAATATTTTTCAACACATAGGACTTAGTCCTTGAAGGTTATAAAACCCAGTGATGGAAGGAAGTTGTAGTGTGGTCTACCCTCGTGTTGTAGAACGAGGGTAAACTCTGATTGGCGATAACTTGGCAATGCCCAGTTTTGCAACTCTGACTACACATCAAATGTGCTTATCTTTACCTCCAAGTGGTAACCATCGGGTACTGGTCTCATCCAACCGGATTTGACTTGCTAAACGATAAGTGCGAGTGTTGATAACACGACGAAAAACAGCAACACTATAAACACCCTGGTGAGAATGGCACGGATGAATACCCGGCCTGCTGTCCCAGGCGAACCTAGATGAGCTGCTCTGACATATTCGGACAACAGGTTGTCTAGGAATTTCAAGGGTTACTCAGGCCCCTTGAACAGAGATGGTGGCGGATGAACCGAAAGGCCAACGGCAGCGCTCAATCCCGTAGTGGATACTGATGGCCCCGTGTCCTAGGGGTATCTAATAAATTGGAACTGGCCCTCCAGGTTGGGGGTTGTGCTTTGGGTTAACTACCCACCCACAGAAAAAAAACATGGTTACGAAGCAACCAATAGCCTCGGAAAGGACTGATTTTATTGTTGACGACCCTGCTAAACGAAAAAAGGACAACGACGTTCGTATCTGCACCTGGAATGTGAGAACATTAAACAGGAGAGGTGCAGGCGAACAACTAGCGGAAGCCCTAAACTGCTACAAAGCAGAAATTACTGCCATCCAGGAAATACGATGGGATGGGACGGGCAAAAAGAGGATGAAAAACTGTGACATATACTACGGACCGTGTTATAGTGAGCAGAAACAGCGACTATTCGGATGCGGATTTGTTATAAGTGCCAGACTTAGGCAAGAAGTCTTATGTTTCCAAGACATTAGCGAACGCATTGTAACAATCCGCATCAAGGCCAAATTCGCCAACATAAGCCTTATATGAGCTCACGCTCCGACGGAAGAAAAAGATGATATAGCTAAGGACTGCTTCTACGAGCTCCTCGACAAAACCTATGAGCGACTACCGAAGATCAACCAAATAGATCACATTGCGATAGATAAGAGGCACGCATCCAGTATTTTGGATGTCCGAACATTCCGAGGAGCTAACATCGACTCGGATCACTACCTTGTAGCAGCCAAGATAAGAATGCGGATATCCAGCACGCCACAACAATCCAGAAATACTGTGAAAAAATTTAATGTCGGAAGACTGCAATCGCAAGAGACCGCCAAGACCTTCGCACAACGCGTATCCCTTAACCTCTCGATTAACACCATACCACCAGCATCGAATGTCGAAGAGCAATGGCAATGATGCCAACAGGCCATTAGATCAGCCGCAACTGATGTGCTAAGTTTCTCGCGCCCACCAGCAAGAAACCCCTGATTTGATGAGGAATGCCGACAGATGCTCGCAGCCAAGAACGAGGCCTACAAGGCTAAGCTGCAGGTGAAGACGAGAGCTGCCATTGAACTCTATAGGCAAAGAAGAAGGGAAGAACATCGGCTTTTCAGCAAGAAGAAAAAGAGCAAGAAAAGCGCGCGATCGAGGATATAGAGAGGTGCCACTCCAGGAACGATGTTCGCAAGTTTTACCAAAGTATAAAACGTCAAAGCCAAGGATACAGGGCTCGAACAGAATCCTGTCGAGATGAACATGGAAATATTGTAGTTGAGACACAAAAAAGGAGACCCTCTGAACTGCACCAACTACAGAGGCAGAAGTCTCCTCAACATCGCCTACAAGATACTATCTGCCGTAATATGTGAACGCCTGAAACCGTTTACCAACAACCTGATTGGCCCTTATCAGTGTGGTTTTAGGCCAGGTAAGTCCACAACCGATCAAATTTTCACACTTCGGCAGATCCTGGAAAAAACTCAAGTCCAAATCGATACCCACCACCTATTCATAGATTTCAAAGCCGCATATGACAGCATTTATAGAGACGAACTGTACAGAGCCATGTCTAGTTTTGGTATACTGTCCAAACTCGTCCGTTTGTGTAGGATGACGATAGAGAATTCTCGCTGCTCCATCAGGGTCGGAAACGACCTCACCGACACATTCGATACCAAAAAAGAATTTAGGCAAGGCGAATGCGCTGTCATGTGACTTTTTAAATTTGATTCTTGAGAGGATTGTGCAAAACTCCCGAGCCAACACCAGAGGCACAATTTTCCAAAAGTCGGTGCAACTACTAGCATACGCTGACGATATTGACATCATTGGTAGGACTCAACGTGACGTCATAGCCACGTTTGCTAGTATAGAGAGGAAGCGGCGACAATGGGTTTAGCAGTAAATGAGGGTAAGACTAAGTATATGCTGTCATCACGAAAGGACTCACAACATCGACGAATTGGACAGAACGTCACCATTGACAGATATAACTTTGAGGTAGTACGGGACTTTGTCTACCTCGGCTCCGCTATTAACTCTGACAACAACATCTCGTCAGAAATTAAACGAAGAATTACTCTTGCCAACCGCTGTTTCTTCGGGCTAAGAAGGCAATTTAGTAGTAAAGCCCTCACTCGAACTACTAAGGAGATCCTATATAAGACCCTGATCATCCCAGTCCTGCTCTACGGCACTGAAGCATGGACCGTATCAAAAGCGGATGAAGAAATCCTTGGTAGATTCAAGAGGAAAATTCTTCGAAAAATCTTCGGTCCCGTTTGCGTTGACGGGCTATGGAGACGAAGATTCAACCAAGAACTATACGAGCTGTACAGCGACATGCCCCTGGTCAAAAGACTCCACATTGGACGTTTAAGATGGCTAGGACATGTAGAACGAATGGACACCAATACTCCGGCTCGCAGAGTCTTCGATTCCCAGCCAGACGTCGGACGCAGTAGAGGAAGACCTCGCCTTAAGTGGCGCGCACAAGTGGAAACCGACCTCAACCAACTTGAAGTGCGCAACTGGAGGCAGTTAGCTAAGGACCGGGCTAATTGGAGAGGCATGTTGGTTGAGGCCCAGGTTCATTCCGGACTGTAGCGCCACTTAAGTAAGTAAGTAAGATGGAAGGAAGGAAAATGGTTTGTAGATAGTTAGAGATTGGGAGTAGGTGGGAAAAGAGTGAGGTGACGATGCGCGTTAATTTTGAATCTTTGTAGATTGTAGTCATCTGGAAAAGTTGAAAAAGGCAAGCTATTCCAGAATCGTGAAGTGTGGTTAAGAAATAATCTTCTAAATTTTACTGTGCGCCCGAAAACAGGCTCTATGCAATATGGGTGTGCGGAAGAAGCCGCACAAGTATTTCTATTAAACGGAACATTTATGGTGAAAGTAACGGTAAAGAAGCGCAAGGCATCCAACATTCCGCCGGTGTTCGAGCGAATGAATTTCGCTACAAACTGATTGGTTGTCAATAAGTTTGATAGCATGACGTTCGACTCGGTCAAGTAGGCTCAAGCAAGTTGCAGGTGCACCCGCCCAGATGCTAGTTATATTCGAGTTTTGGACGAATGTAGGATTTATAGATATTAGCTAAATCCGATGGAGTGAAAAACCGTTTGCATCGTTTGAGAAATCCTAGGCATCTAGCACCACCTTTTGCAGCATCTATACCTTGCTGGATCCAACGAAGGTCTGGGCTTATGTACATGCCAAGCTTAGACAAGCCATTGGATTCCTCAACTTCAACTCCTTCCATTTAAAGTTTAGCTACATTTGTATCCTGTTTCAGAGATAGGAGGCAGCACTGAGTTTTTCACGCATACAGCCGGGCGCATGAAGGTCTCCTCTTTAGACCTACACCGCTTCAACGCCTGTTTTGTTTTTTTTTTTCAGCTGTCCGTTGTATTCGTCAACGATTGTGTGGTACTTGATTTTGTCCGTCTGGTCCCTTTCGTGGACCTTTCCGGTAGCCTCATTTTTGGCTATCTTGCCTAAAATTATTTTATTTCTCATTTAAAATATTTTCAATAATTCCTAACATTGATCAAACGTAAACCGACTTATTTCATTACAAGGAGGTATGATACTTACTTCCTGTCAAGATTTCGAGCGGGAAACAGCTGTCAGTGTCAAAATAACCTTTGATTAAACAAGATGGCCCACCTCGTGCAAACCATTCTTATGAACTCCGCCAAAAAGGTATCTATAATCAATCAACGTTGCTGTTAATCGCTTCCCTAAAACTCGTGAATCACACAAGTGACGAAGTGATCCCAAATCGATACTTTTTAAATCGAACCTGTCTAAGGCTTTCGATTCCTCTTATCGCCAAAAGCTGGCCAATCAAATTTAAAAGGAAGTAACTCATGGCTGATGTGTAAAAGGATTCCACTCGGCCTCTTTATAAATGTAGACCAAACGACTTAAATTGTCATGAAAAGAAAAAAACAGTAAATAAGTTACATAGTTTCCTTAAGCTCCTGCATCCCTTCCCATAGCCACTACATTCATTTGGTATGAGATCAAATCCTTATGGACTTTGTTTGCAAAAATCCTTCCTCACATATTAATACATAATCCAAGACTATACGTACTCGCACACCCAGTTTAAATCTTTAAAATCATACATGCCCCATTCCGGGCTTGAATGTATGCATTTGTTTAAATCCTGTGTATCCTTTTCTCATCGTTAAACCGAAACGATGACTGACGAAAAAAAAAAGTGAAACCCCATAAACCAACAGAGCATCAGTTAAGCACCCCGCATGAAATTCTTTTTGCAACTTTTACATCCAGCGCTTTATTATCCTTGCATACACTTGAATTCCGACGCCCAGATTATTCCATAAAAAAATCGTAAAATTTCGAGTTAAAACAGAATTTTCACTTTTTTCACCTTCTGTTGGAAGCACAACAGAGCATAAACTAGACACAACTCCTTTCGTTAGGGTTGCACTTGACACCAGGGAACACGTTGAGCAGGACATCCAGAGGGTCGTGGAGTAACTTTAAATTGCTCGTGGTGCTGTTGTTTTGGGTGGGTGTGTGGGAGCTGTAGGACTTTTCTCTAGCTCTGACAGAAGTGCGTGGCTGGAGTTACGTAAAAATAATAATAAAACAAAAAAAATGAAAAAACGTGTCACTGCAGTCATTCGGAATGACATCGTTTGTTAAGTCTGAGAAATAAGGCGGAAGACTTGTTGGTTGTTGAAGAGGTGTTTTTATGTTTTTCTTGTTCTAATTTTTTTTTTTAAGAAATCCTTTGTTGCACATTGAGAGATAATAAAATTCATGTGGGACTTAGTGTACTTTCAGAGGTTTGAAATTGGTGGATGTTTTTTTTGAAGTGCATATAACGGGTGATTTTTTAGCTGGTTTGGTTTTGGCAACACTGGTTTTGACAGCTGACGTGTGTTTAGTACCTTGTGTCACTGTCAAACAGCTTCAGTTTGGTTTGCAATTTAACCATGGATCGTCTTACAAATGAACAACGCTTGCAAATTATTGAATTTTACTATCAAAATTCGTGCTCGGTTCGAAATGTTCATCGCGCGCTGCTTCCATTTTATGATCGGCATTCTCGACCTTCTGAGCAGTCTATTCGGAAGATTGTGACCAAATTTCGCACCAAATTTACTTTGTATGACATTAAACCACCAACACGTTTACGTACTGTGCGTAGTGAAGAAAATATTGCGGCCGTATCAGCTAGTGTGACAGAAGACCGCGAAATGTCGATTCGGCGCCGTTCCCAGCAGTTATGCCTTTGTTACAGCACTACGTGGCAAATTTTGCGGAAGGATTTGGGCGTAAAGCCTTTTAAGATACAGCTGGTGCAAGAACTAAAGCCAGCCGACCTACCACAACGCCGAATTTTTGGTGAATGGGCTCTTGGAAAGCTGGCCGAGGATCCGCTTTTTTATCGAAAAATTGTGTTCAGCGATGAGGCTCATTTTTGGTTGAATGGGTACGTAAATAAGCAAAATTGCCGCATTTGGAGTGAAGATCAGCCAGAAGCATTGCAACAGCTACCAATGCATCCCGAAAAAGCCACTGTTTGGTGCGGTTTATGGGCCGGCGGCATTATTGGGCCATATTTCTTCAAAGATGATGCGAATCGCAGCGTTACTGTCAATGGTGAACGCTACCGAGCGATGATAACAAACTTTTTTTTGCCCGAAATGAAAGTTCTTGACTTGCATGATATGTGGTTTCAACAAGACGGTGCCACATGCCACACAGCACGCGAAACAATGGCGCAATTGCGAGGCGAGTTTGGTGAACAGTTAATTTCACGTTTCGGGCCGGTCAATTGGCCGCCTAGATCGTGCGATTTGACACCATTCGATTATTTTTTGTGGGGGTATGTCAAGGCTAATGTCTATAGGGACAAGCCCGCTTCGATTGACGCACTGGAAGCCAACATCCATGCATTCATTCGTGAGATACCGGCCGATATGTGTGAAAGAGTATGCCAAAATTGGACTCAGCGGATGGGCTACCTGAGACGCAGCCGCGGTCAACATTTGCATTGAATTATCTTTAAACATTAAATTGCAAGGTTCAAACTATCGATTCAAATAAATATTTCATTCATTTTTCGAATTTTTGGTGTTTTTTTTTTAAAAAAAAGTTCTAAACCTCTTAAATCACCCGTTAGTATAGTGGAACCATTTATTTATGGAGTTTTGCACTTTAACGGGGCTTACGAAACGATACAAGTTTAAAAAAATGAGTGAAAGGCTCGATTGTGCTCTGGAGTAGGTGTGAACAATTTGTTTGTTATGCCGGTAATTTCCTGACTTATGAGAATTTTCATAAATTTAAAAAAAAAAAAAACTAAAACCTATAAATAATCTGCCAGCTGTCAACAATTTTTTTTTGCCCTAGGAGTACCCCTTATAGTTTTTGAAAAATCGGCAGACAGATTTGAGCTATCAAATCTGTAACAATGACTTTATTTGATAATGTGGGTGGTCAAATGGTAGGCAATGGGTTTTTCCCCAGTTTTTATGCCTACCAACTTCGACTATCAGATTTCACGTGGCAACCACTTGGCGTTACGAGATGAGAGCTGGGGCAGCGGAAGAACTCCAAAGATCGAGTCAACGGTGGCGTCTACAGTCTCAGTTAGGATGGAAAAACTGAATAACCTGGACTAGCTGATTCGACATATTCGGATAACATATCATTTAGGAATCTCAAGGGTAAGTCAGGCAACTTAAACAGAGATGGTGAGGATGAGCCGAAAGGTCAACGGCAGCGCTCAATTCCATAGTGGATACTGACGGCCCCGTGTCCAAGGGGTATCCAATAAATTGAAACTGGACCACAGATTGGGGGTTTTGCTTTGAGTTAACTACCCACCCACGGAAAAAAAAATTTTGTTACGAAGCAACCAAGAGCATCAGCAAGGACTAATCATATTGTTGACGACCACCATAAACGAAAGGACAACGACGTTCGTATCTGCACCTAGAGTATGAGAACATTTAATATGCGAGCTGCAACCGAACAACTAGGGGAAGCCCTAAGCTACTTAAAAATGTCTGCCTTCCAGTCAGACAAAAATAGGATCAAAAACTGTGACATCTACTACGGACCGTATTATGGTGAGTAGAACAGCAACTATTCGGATGTGGATCTGTTATAAGCTCCAGACTTAAGCAAGAAGTGTTATGTTTTCAAGACATTAGAAAATGCTTTGTAACAATCCGCATTAATGTCAAATTCTCTCTCTATCTCTCTTTGCTCAGGCTCCGACGGAGAAAAAAAGATGATATGCCTGCTTCTACGAGCTCTTTGACAAAACCTATGAGCTACTACCGAAGTACGATGTTAAAATCGTGTTGGGAGATTTTAACGCAATGGTAGGAAGGGAAGACATCTTTAGCAGAACTGCCGGAAAATATAGCCTACCCGAAAACACGTCTTGTAACGGACTTTGTCTAATTGACTTCGCTACGGAACGAAATGCCACTATAGCCAGCACACGGTTTCCTCACCTCGATATCCATAAGGGGACATGGCGGTCTCCAGATCAACGAACAGTCAACCAAATTGATCACATTGCGATAGACAAGAGGCACGCATCCAGTATTTTGGATGTCCGAACATTCCGAGGGGCTAACATCGACTCGGACCACTACCTTGTTGTAGCCAAGGTATGGCTGCGGATATCCACCACGCCACAACAAAACAGAAAAACTGTGAAATTTAATGTCGAAAGACTGCAATCGCCAGAGACCGCCAAGACCGTCGCGCAACGCGTATCCCTTAACCTCTCGACTCACAACATACCACCAGCATCTAATGTCGAAGAACAATTGCACAATTTTCCAAAAATCGGTGCAACTACTAGCATACGCCGACGATATCGACATCATTGGTAGGACTCAACGTGATGTCATAGCCACCTTTGCTAGTATAGAGAAGGAAGGGGCAAAAATGGGTTTAGCAGTAAATGAGGGTAAGACTAAGTATATGCTGTCAACACGAAAGGACACAGAACATCGACGAATTGGACAGAACGTCACCATTGACAGATATAACTTTGAGGTAGTACGGGACTTTGTCTACCTCGGCTCCGCTATTAACTCTGACAACAACATCTCGTCAGAAATTAAACGAAGAATTACTCTTGCCAACCGCTGTTTCTTCGGGCTAAGAAGGCAATTTAGTAGTAAAGCCCTCACTCGAACTACTAAGGAGATCCTATATAAGACCCTGATCATCCCAGTCCTGCTCTACGGCGCTTAAGCATGGACCGTATCAAAAGCGGATGAAGAAATCCTTGGTCGATTCAAGAGAAAAATTATTCGGAAAATCTTTGGTCCCATTTGCGTTGACGGGCTATGGAGACGAAGATTCAACCACGAACTATACGAGCCGTACAGCGACATACCCCTAGTCAAAAACAAATTTAGGATGATTAAGATATGTAGAACGAATGGACACGAATACACCGGCTCGCAGAGTCTTCGATTCCCAGCCAGACGTCGGACGCAGTAGAGGAAGACCTCGCCTTAAGTGGCGCGCACAAGTAAAAACCGACCTCAACCAACATGGAATGCGCAACTGGACGCAGTTAGCTAAGGACCGGGCTAATTATAGAGGCATGTTGGTTGAGGCCCAGGTTCATCCCGGACAGTAGCGCCACTTAGGTTAGTTGTAAGCAAATAGCCGATTTGGCCCTATTCCAGCTAGTGGCTCATATAATGAGAGATCAGCTTGTCTAATAATTACCATTTACCGCTTACTTAAATGCCTATTGGACCTTGTTGAATGATACAGTTTTTCGCCAAAACAGCTCTTTTTGCACACTTCTACCACAACCGAGAGAAAAAATGGACCAACAACTTAAGAACATCCCTGTCACCTGCTGCCCATAGAAATCTTTCGCCGGAAGCAGATAATTGGACGAATTTTTGTTTTCCTCAACCTCATCATTAACTGGGATTTCAACTTTTTTGCAACTTCCTAGTTAAAAGACGATATCGACATCATTGGTAGGACTCAACGTGATGTCATAGCCACCTTTGCTAGTATAGAGAAGGAAGGGGCAAAAATGGGTTTAGCAGTAAATGAGGGTAAGACTAAGTATATGCTGTCAACACGAAAGGACACAGAACATCGACGAATTGGACAGAACGTCACCATTGACAGATATAACTTTGAGGTAGAACGGGACTTTGTCTACCTCGGCTCCGCTATTAACTCTGACAACAACATCTCGTCAGAAATCAAACGAAGAATTAGTCTTTCCAATCGCTGTTTCTTCGGGCTAAGAAGGCAATTTAGTAGTAAAGCCCTCACTCGAACTACTAAGGAGATCCTATATAAGACCCTGACTATCCCAGTCCTGCTCTACGGCGCTGAAGCATGGACCGTATCAAAAGCGGGTGAAGAAATCCTTGGTCGATTCGAGAGAAAAATTCTTCGGAAAATCTTCGGTCCCGTTTGCGTTGACGGGCTATGGAGACGAAGATTCAACCACGAACTATACGAGCTGTACAGCGACATACCCCTAGTCAAAAACAAATTTAGGATGATTAAGATATGTAGAACGAATGGACACCAATACTCCGGCTCGCAGAGTCTTCGATTCACAGCCAGACGTCGGACACAGTAGAGGAAGACCTCGCCTTAAGTGGCGCGCACAAGTAGAAACCGACCTCAACCAACTTGGAGTGCGCAACTGGAGGCAGTTAGCTAAGGACCGGGCTAATTGGAGAGGCATGTTGGTTGAGGCCCAGTTTCATCCCGGACAGTAGCGCCACTTAGGTAAGTTGTAAGCAAATAGCCGATTTGGCCCTATTCCAGCTAGTGGCTCATATAATGAAAGATCAGCTTGTCGTATGATTACCATTTACCGCTTACTTAAATTACTTAAATGCCAAAACAGCTCTTTTTGCACACTTCTACCACAACCGAGAGAAAAAATTGACCAACAACTTAAGAACATCCCTGTCACCTGCTGCCCATAGAAATCTTTCCCCGGAAGCAGATAATTGGACGAATTTTTGTTTTCCTCAACCTCATCATTAACTGGGATTTCAACTTTTTTGCAACTTCCTAGTTAAAAGAGTGTTAACTGTCAACAAAGTGAAACTCTTCAACACACAAGTAAACCTCCCCTATTAAGTCCTTATAATGGTGACTAATTAGCCACCCACCCGGTGAACCCCCGATATATACAGCCACCCACCCCTATCCGATTTATTTGACGACTGTTGGCAAGGAGAAGAAAAAACTTCCTAATTGGCAGCTCCGAATGAAAATGATCTCTACTGGTACACCCCTATTATATCTCTTTGCTCGCAGCTTAAGTTGTCTAAAGGGTGGTGGCGCACTGATTGAATATGGTTGCACTGAAAGAAAGGATTTCTGCTCCTTTTGAGAGCTTTCCCAATTATTTTACTTTCCCATTTGCTTACATATACCGTGAGAGGGTATTTGCGGGGGTTGTAAGATAGAATCTGCAAAAGTGACAATTAAAATGTTTTACTTGACTGAACCGACTCTGATTCAATTTGTCTTCTCCTTTCTATTTTCAGACAGAAATGTGGGCATCAGTCCTAACAGCCAACGATCATCGACGAATCCTTTAGAAATCACACGACGTTCTTCCGCCCAAGTCGCCGGCAACAATCGTGGTAGCAGTTTCAGTGCAGTTCCACCATTTAGGGACTACAACCCGTTGCCATCAACGCCTCCACCTTCGTACACGCCAAGAAAGCAGCCCAACCAACATCAACAGCGAGAGCAAGAAGTTTGGAGTAATGCACACAATGGTGGCACTAGACCGATGCGAATTGGTGCCGTAGAGGGAGCCAGGGGCCCGGAGTCAAGCCAAGCAGCTGCAGGCAACAATCGATGCGGACGTAATGAGTCCGAGAGTAGTAGCGATACCAGTGGGAGTCGTACCAGCCGAAGCAGCAGCAGAAGTAACAACAACAGTCTTAGTAGCGATGAGGATGATGACATTAACAATGGACTCTCAGGAAGAAATGCTACTCTTCGAGTAAATGGTAAGGACGTTTGAGTGCAGGATTGTGAGTGTTTGTGGCAAGGAGGCTTTTGCATGCAAATTGTCGTCCCGCATTGGTCTTATTGTTTACCAGGATCTTATTGTCAAGGAAATGAGTCTGGTTATAGACTACTCGTATAAGAGTTGGAGTGTATCGTAGAGGAGTACTTAGTACGAGCTACTTGACACAGTTTACGAAGTCACTTTAGTTTTCTCAATTAAATTGTTGTGAAGGAGTGTTCGAAATGATTAATGGAGCACTGGTTAATGGTTTGCTATTAAGTGTAGTTGGGGGATGGGTCACCATTGTTTGGTTTGGTTTGAAGATTTTCTGATTCAGTGGAGAACAGAGCTCTTGAGTCATTTGAAGTGAATTATGGACGGTTCTGCAGAGAACTTTTCAATTGTTGTGTTATTTAGTGATGCTCTTGTGGTCCTTAATCTTTTGTTAGAGGAGTCAGGGGGTTTTTCAGATGTTCTCTTTTAGCTCATTTGGAAACCTTTTAGTTGCATTGAGTAATTCAATCGTCTGTCATCATATGCGAAGCAGATGAATACTCGAAATAACCTGAGCCGGCATTTCTGTGAATGGAATAGTTTTTAGGGGCGGTATCAGGTGGAAGGTTGTTTTCTCATTATTCATTTGGAGCCAGGAAGACGAAGGAGTTATTGATGTAAATCGAAAGAATACATTTTGCTGTCAATAAGCGAAGTCAGGTTTTTGCGAATATGGTCGCTTCAAGCGACATTTTCCTAGTGACTGCGTCAAGACTTTTTGGACACTTTCTATATTTTACCCAATTTCCGAATTTTGGAAACTTTAAATTGCTTAAATATAAGCAATACAAGTGTCTTCAAAAGTCGAAAAAGCTATCGAATAACCGTGTTCACATGCAGAACTTCCAGCAGAGCTAGGAAGTGTTCTCCAGAATCAATTTTTTTCCTCGCTTCAGCAGAAGTCATCTGTGAAGACTAGGTGTCTTCATAAATGGCATAGATGTCATTTAAGCAATGTGGACCGACATTGAAAACAAATGATCAAGGTCTTTTGCTAGGTTAGGTATTTTGCTGGGTTAAGTCGGTCAAGTAGAGTGTCATAAATGCCGCCGTATCACATGGACCTAAATGTATCCTAGGGTCCCATTATCGTGACGGTCAGTTTTACGTCCTTCCTCTCTCAATGGATCATTCAGCTATATCCAGCGATCTCAAAACCCGTGAAATTTTGGAAACCTCGTATATATGTTAGAAGTAAAGGGTTTTTCAACAGGGACGCTACAAAAGTAGAGCGACAGGGACAGCAAACGACGCCATATTTCTTGCCGCTCTTTTGACATTTCTCTTCAGTAAGGTTTGCCATTTCATGATGGAAAGATATACGAGCCAACAACGAGCCGAAATTATTAAAATTTACTACCGAAATTCGGAGTCAGTGGCCTCAACGATAAGAGCGCTACGTCCAATTTATGGTCGTCATAATCGTCCTAGCAGATCAACAATTGAGCGTCTAGAAGAAAAATTTGAATCCACAGGCACAGTACAAAATGTCCCCTTGCCAGTGAGACAAAGAAGTGCCCGTAGTGTCCAGAATATTGCTGCATCTAGTCTCGAAGTCCTATGACGACGAAGTCGTCCATTCGTAATATCGGTCGTAACTGATGTGCAAGATTTCACACGCCCACCAGTTTGAAACCAATGACATGCCAAAGAATGCCGACAAATCTCTCGATGCGAACTCACCAAAATTTGATACCACCGAATGTTTTAGGCAATCTGACGCATGCCACCTGACCGCTGTTTCTTCGGGCAAAGAAAAGAAAGAAATTTTGTGAGGCTTCAGTTGAAGAAAGCCCAAATGTGTCTCTCACAAGTAGTTCTCAAGCGTTGGGCATCTCTGTGACGTCGTTGTGGCGAATTTTGCGAAAAGACCTTGGCCTACATCCTTACAAGATTAAATTGACGCAAGAACTGAAGCCGCTTGACCACCAGAAGCGTCGTATGTTCGTGAATTGGGCTGAGCAACAACTTGAAAATGATTCGGATTTTCATCGAAAAATCATCTTCAGCGATGAGGCTTATTTCTGGCTGAATGGCTTCGTCAATAAACAAAATATGCGGTATTGGTCAGGCAGCAATCCACACGTACTCCATACGTCATCATTGCATCCCGAAAAAATTACGGTTTGGTGTGGTTTATGGGCCGGCGGCGTCATTGGGCCGTACTTCTTCCGTGATGATCAAGACCGGCACGTTACTGTGAATAGGAATCGCTACCGTTCAATGATAACCGAATATTTTTGGCCCAAATTGGATGATATGGACTTGGAGGACATGTGGTTCCAACAGGACGGCGCCACAAGGCACACAGCGAATGTCACAATCAATTTATTGGAAACCAAGTTTGGAAAACGTGTTATCTCACGAAATGGTCAAGTCGCTTGGCCGCCTCGGTCGTGCGATTTGACGCCGTTAGACTATTTCCTGTGGGGCTAGGTCAAGTCTATGGTCGATGCCAACAAGCCAGCGACGATTGATGAACTTCGTACGAATATCGAACGTGAAATTGCAGCAGTATCGGACGATTTATGCTTGAAAACCGTCGAAAATTGTGTTCAGCGTCTGGACTTCTGCAAGCGTGCCCGTAGTGGCCTTGCAAAATATATCGAGCTCCATACATAATGGCATCGAACGTACTTTCACAGGAATAAAGAATTTCATTGATATCCAAAACCGAAAAACCCGATAGTAGCAATTAAGATAAAGCGTCAACCCTTCAAAGTTGTACATAGGCATAGACCTAGTAAAAAAAACTCCGCATTGAACGTTTAAGATGTCATGTAGAGCCCGCTGAGTTTTCGATTCCAAGCCTGATGTCGACGGAGAAGAGAAGACCTCTCTTTAAGCGGCACGCACAAGCAGAACCCGATCAACAAACATGACTCTCCAATTACCCCCGTCCCTATAGCTAAATGCCTTGAGTTGCGCACTTCAAGTTTATATCGATTTCTACTTGTGGGCGGCTTGAGTCGAGGTCTTCATCTTCTCCGTCAGGCTTGGAATCAAAAACTCTGCGGGCCAGAGTATTGGTTGCAGACTTCAATTTTCACCTGTTATTGGCTTTAATTTTGATCTTCCACTCCACTCATTCTCTGAGATTGAACATTTTTTTACGTAGGCTGGTGAAAATCTTCATAGACACGATGAGCCCAAAGTAGTGTGACCACCGTCCACCACCCTTCTTGTATATGTATTGCAACTAAGTATGCGACTTATCTAGCAATTTTTTTTATCACGAGCAATGAAATATTTGGCAGGTAACTTTCCTTTGAGAGTTCCGCAATTATAGCGCGGTTTGTTATAATCGGGCCAAATCCAAGAGCTTAGTTCTTTGAAGACGCCACAGTAAATTTATTTCGCCAAGAATTTGGAGGACCGTTGTGCTAACGTTTTTTATGTTTTCGTGCAAGATTTTTCGTTTCATCTTTAACCGCGGGAATACCCAGATCTCTGCGTAGATCCTCGTTCCTTATGTACCATGGCGCATTGACGAATGATCTTAACATTTTGTTTTCAAAAGAGTTAGATCGAACTGGTAGTTTAATCCCTATATGATCTGCTTCGACATGTTTGAACACCAGGTCTATAGGACTTCCAATACTGAACCAGGGTGTTGGAAAAGAGTTGGTGGCAAAGGAGCCCTCAATGGGTCAACGGCAGCGGTCATATCCCAAAATGGGCCTGGTCCTCCAGGTTGGGGGTTTTGCCGTCAGGGTAACTTCCCGACCATGGAAAAACCATTAGCTATGAGAGAGACATAACCAGCCTCGGATAATGAAACTCCTGATATGGCAACAAGACCTGGATCGTCAATGGACTATGATATGAGAGTATGCACCTGAAATGTACGAACACTACACCCCGGGTGCTACTCAAAAACTTGAATCTGTCCTCACACGGTACAAGGCAGATATAACCGCAATCGAGGAGATACGATGGATAGGATCAGGTATAATGAAGAGAAAAAATTGCGACATTTATTACAGCTGCAACAAAAGATTCCACGTATTAGGCTGCGGATTCGTCATGGGAAATCGACTTAGGACAAAAGTCATTGACTTCAAGCCGATAAGTGATCGCCTTTCTGTGATCCGCATCAAAGCTACGTTCCAAAACATAGGCCTAATATGTGCACACGCCCCTAACGACGAGGCTGAAGATCCCATCAAGGAGGAGTCTTATGACCTCCTGGATGGAGCCTACGCAGCCTGTCCGGAGTATGATGTAAAAGTTGTACTCGGGGATTTCAATGCTAAAGTCGGAAAGGAAGACAACTTTGGCGGTTTAGTTGGTAAGCACAGAATACAAGAAACGACAACAGACAACGGCTACCGACTAATCGATTTTGCAGCAGCTCGTAATATGGTGATAAGTAGCACTAGGTTCCCAAGGCTAAGAATCCACACAGCAACCTGGCGCTCTCCAGACGGTCGAACCGCCAACCAAATCGATCGAGAAGAAGCTGTGAACTGCCCAGAAGAAGAAATTTGACCTTGGACGCCTTAGCACACCTGCAGAAGCCAGAGCCTTCAGTGAGCGCCTGAGTATTAAACTCTCCTCTGTGCACTCACCTACCACAGACGCCTACAATCAGTGATGCCAGTATCGCGACATCATCAAGGAGGGTACCAGCCACCCCCAAGAAAGAGCCCGTGGAATGGTTATGAATGCGTGTACAAGAAAAAGGTTACAGAAGATGCACACAAGAAAGCGCTGCAGAGCAAAACAAGGGCAGCGAGAGAAGAGTATCGAGCCAGGAGAAGGGAGGAAAAGAAGACCCTGCGTAGAAAAAAGAGAGCCTACGCAGCCTCCCAGCTCAAGGAGATCGAAGAGTCGCGCGACCATAACAACATCCGGAGGTTTTATAAAAAAAACCAAGCTACTGGCTGCTGGCTACAAAACCGGAACGCAGGCTTTTCGAGACAGCGAAGGAAACCCTGTCACCGAAGCGCAGGGAATAGTAGATGTGTTTAAGCAGCATTTCCAACATCTGCTAAATGGGAATCATGTAGAGAGAATGTTAGGCCAAGAAGAGAACCCACGTCCAGTCAATGAAGAACTAGTTCCACCACCTAGTATAGAAGAAGTTGGCCTAGCTATAAAAAAGCTTGAGAACATCAAGGCCGCAGGTTCTGATGGCTTACCAGCGGAATTTTTTTAAATCCGGTGGTGATGTTTTGGTAGGGAGCATGCACCGACTCATCAACCAAGTAAGGGTGGAAGAAAACATGCCCGATGACTGGACTATCAGCTCCATATTCCCCATCTACAAAAAAAAAGCGATCCTATGTCTTGCAAGAACTAGCGAGGCATATCCCTGCTTATTGTCGCATACAAGATCCTATCCAACATACTGTGTGAACGTCTAAAACCGTTCTGCAACACACTAATCGGCACGTACCAGTGTGTCTTCCGGCCCGGCAGATCGACTATAGAAAAAATGTTCACACTTAGGCAAATCCTGGAGAAGACCAACGAATTTCAAGTCGAAACTCAACACCTATTCATCAACTTCAAAGCCGCGTATGATAGCATACATCGTCAGGAGCTCAAATGGCGATGGCCGAATCCGGAATCCCGGCAAAAGTGATTCAGCTGTGTCGCGTGACTCTGGAAAACACGCGATGCAAAGTGCAGTTTGGAAGTAGCTCCTCCGAACTATTCCATACATGCATCATGTGACTTCTTCAATCTCGTACTGGAGAAGATAGTGCTCAGGGCAGGTGCTAACACGGAAGGCTCTATTTTCAACAGGTCCGTCCAGCTGCTGGGCTATGCGGACCATATTGACATAACAGGTCGCTCCCAACATGCTGTGATAAAAGCGTTCACGGAGATTGAAGAACAGGCGAAATTCGTTGGCCTTGAAGTAAATGAGGACAAGACTAAGTACATGCTATCAACAAACAAAGAAGCATCTGTCCACCGCCTAGGACAAAATGTCATCTAACTCGGAGTTAAGATAAACTCCCCGAATAACACCCTAGTGGAGATCCTTAGAAGAATTACCCTAGGAAACCCTAGGAAACCGGTTTGGAGAAACAACTGGGTTCAAAACTCCTAACTCGAAGGACGAAATGTGTGCATAACCCTTATCCTACCAGTTCTGCTTTATGGTGCCGAGTGCTGGACGATAAGCAAGAAGGGAGAGCTGGAGAGCTCCTTCGAAAGAAAAATACTTCGGCGGATTTCTGGGCTCGTGCACGAGGAGGGCGAATTGAGGAGAAGATGCAACCGCGAACTCTATGAGCTGTGCCAAGATGTGGAAATGGTCCAAAAAGCCAAAACACGTCGACTACATTGGCTCGGCCACATCGAGCGAATGGACAAAAATGCTCTAGCTAAGAGGATCATCGAATCCCAGCCACCAGGTTCGAGAAGGCATGGAAGACCGAACCTCCATTTCAACGACCAAGCCATCGAGGATGCCAGAGCGCTAAGTCTAGACAACTGGGAGCAGCGAGCCAGGGATCGTAGAGGATGGAAGGCTGCAGTGTCTCAGGCAGAGACTCTTCACGGGTCGGGAGCCCGATAAGTAAGTGAAGTCCGCCAGGATTTAGTCCGTTCATTAACCTCGTTAAGAGCGTTTTGTAATTTGATATTGTTGTGCCAACTGCTAGTATAGCAGTATCGTCAGCAAACGTTGCAACTATTGTATCGTTTGTTTGTGGGATATCACGTGTAAGTAGGAGGTAAAAGAGTGGTCCAAGAACGCTTCCTTGGGGTACTCCTGACATTATTTCTTTGAACTCTGAATATTCGTGTCCAAGTTTCACACTGAAGAGTCTATGCTCAAGATACGACACGAGGATTTTATATAATTTTTTAGGCAGAACTTGTCTTAATTTGTATTGAACTCCTCTATGCTAAATCTTTGTCAAAAAGAGGGCTTAAATGTTTCCTCAAGATGAGCGGCAAAGGCGCCTGCCTTTTCCTTATAGCTTTTTGTCCAAGAATCTTGAGTTACACTTATTGGTATGCCTGATCATGATCTATTGGATTTCCATTTCTTGGCAGTTCTTGATAGTCACGTTTTACAAGTTTGGAGCTGATCGCTTAATGTGCATCTTGACTGTCCCCACATGCAATTATTTCCATTTCTGGTAGTCTCTTCGATAGTCTGTGATTCTTTCTTAACCTGGAAAGACACTGCCAGACTATTTGAAGAAAATATAAGTTGATACCCAGTACCTCTAAGAAGATTGTAGCTCCTGTTCCTATCTCTGTCTTTGAACCATCTAAATCCATGTTTGTTGGTTCAATAGGATTTATAGAGTTTCGGCGTGGATTTGATTGAATCTGTTTATCCAGACAGACATCCATTTGCACCCTATTTAGATTCTAGGGGTAAATTTTGCTATTACCTGCCTCCATTGAAATAACTCAAGGCGCGGTGTACCAATCCTTTTTTTCCAAAGTGCAAGGCATTAAGTCCGTACTGTATAGCATTTAAATTTGATTACAAGATGGAGTTTGACCATCTTAAGGTTTGGTACCCAGAAGATATGCCGAAATGAGTTCCTCAAGTAAGGTGGTAATGGTTTCTGTGTTTAAGACTTAAAAGCAGTGAATGTAATTTCTTTGCGGTTAAGGCATTTGTCAATCCTACAAACCGAAGATTTGCAAAACTAGTGATTTCGACAAAGCTCCTGATGTGTAGCTCTAATACAAGGTGGCGCAAAAATAACCTTCCGATGATTTTTGGCTGTAATTTAAAAAAAAAATGAAAAACTTTGATTCTTCTTGTGGATTATTTTTATTTGGTCTTTTAATTTTTTTTTACATCAAGTCGAGAATATGATGTCATGTAAATGGCGGCCGCCACAGTTGATTGTCATTTGAGCCCTTTTTATGGCATTTTCCATCACTTTGGCCAAAACTTCCGGCGATAGGTCCTCCCATTCTTGACGGATATTGTCTCTAAGAGCTGCAAGAGTCTGAGGCTTGTTGACATAAACCCGCGACTTCAAAAAGCCCCACAAAAAGAAGTCTGGAGCGGTCAAATCAGGCGATCTTGCTGGCCAGTGCAAATCGCCAAAACGGGAGATTAGGCGCCCGGGAAATGCATCCTTCAGCATATCGGTTGTGGCACGTGCAGTGTGTGCCATTGCACCGTCCTGTTGGATTCACATGTTTTCCAATCCCAATTCATCAAGTTGCGGCAAAAAGAACTCGTTGATCATTGCTCTGTAGCGCTCACCATTCACAGTAACCGTTTGGCCCGCGACGTCTTCGAAGAAAAAAGGTTCGATGACTCCTCCAGCGAAAACAGCACACCATACAGTGACTTTGAGCGGGTGTAATGGCTCTTCGTGGGTTACACGCGGATTTTCAGTACCCAGAAGCGTAAATTTTGCTTATTTACGTACCCGCTAAGATGGAAATGGGCTCATGATTATTTCTGATGAAAAATCATCTTCCTCTTGGTGGTGATTAAGGATGGCTTGAGCGTATGTTAGACGCGATTGGCGGTCAGCAGCTAACAGCAGATGCACCGTCTGGACTTTGTACGGAAACATCTTCAAATCTTGTACCAAAATTCGCTGTAAAGACCGTCGACTGATACCCATTTGCGTGGCACGTCGTCTGGTCGATGTCGACGGCGCTTCCATGACATCTTCGGCTACAGCAGCAATATTCTCTGCAGAACGGCTACTCTGGGGTCTGCCACGCCTGGCAGCATCTCGTGTTGTGCCAGTCTCTGCGAGGCGAGCGGCTAAACGTCGCAGTGTTTCACCAGTAGCCGTTGGACGGCTAGGAAATCTGCAATATTCCGCGTTCTGGAGCAGTGTAGTGTAACATTGTTTATTAACGTGTATTTCGCATGTGTTTACTACACAAATGTCAAAACAGAACTGAAATTAGAGGCCAATCGCAAAATTTATAGCATTTTCTGAAAGGAGGATTACTTTTGCGCCACCTTGTAGTTCTCTTAGGTAGGTATGCGTATGAAATAATGAGGTATTTCATTGGTTTGTAATCCTCAGCCGTGGAGTGGGTTCCAGTTTCCAGTTATCTGGGAAGAATCCAAGTCGCAGACGTCCTAAAATCATAGTATATACCATCCTCTAGTATATTGGAGCATTACATTACATAAACGCTGACTTGTGCTATTGAAAGGAATTCACTGATCATTACTGATCATGATATCCGATTCTTCATCCGAGGCTGTGAAGAGGGATTACCATCAGAAATCGTTTAAATAATAGCGATAGCCTTCCCTGGTTCTTGTAAGTTTGGCAAGTTTTCATATTTTTGTCCAGAGAAATTTTAATTCCTGAATACCCCCAAGGATTTTTTTATGAACGATTATCACGACAAGAGAGGAAGAGAAGGACACAGCTGATGACTCGGTCTCTAAAAGATCTTAAAAATCCCTGTTCCAGGAGATCCCACATGAAGCTCGTGAGTCATTCTTTTTACAAAGACCTTTCAAAGGAGTTGAGTAGGGTCTTAGTAAAAGGATTGACCGTTATTGTTAGTTGGACGGTATGTCTATGGCCTATATCTACCTGGCATGTGTGTAACGTGCCTTGAGTTGATGATGGTAAGGTTTTCTGTAAAAATGCAGTACACTTATAAAGAGTCTTCAAGTCTACGTTGAGCTTAAAGCTGAAAACTCAATTTAAAAGAGAGAATCGTTTATCAAGCCGGTCTCTCGTCTTTCAATGGAATCCAGTAAGTGCATGTTTCTCGTCCAAATTCCAAACATTAGAAGAGGATTTAAGGCCTGATCATATACATACTTGTGCCTTATTGAGGAGAAGCTGCTGGGTTGATGTTAGCTGGCTTTTACCTCTGAAAATATTTTAGGTTTCGTTAGGTGTGATGGCCGTTTACTCTGTGTCGCTCTATTTGCCTCTAGAAGGTAGTTACTCCATCCCCATTTGATCCAGAAGCAGACGATCTTACTATAGGGATAGCAGTCAAGTTCTCGTAGTAGAAATGCGCAAGTAGGTTCTCAGAATCATTAAAGATGTCTTCCCAGTGATCCAGAAACTCCTGTTCATTTTACTCACATACTCATAAGCATTAAAAAAAATTAATAAAGCCCTGTAAGTAACTTGTTTATACCCTTCTTTTTGCAGGTGCATACTGTCCTGATCTACTAAACGCTTGCTCATTGATACTGCCAGCCCAAGAATCGGACTCATCACCAGAACGACTTGAAAGTACAAATTGCCGAAGAAATCGTTACAAACAACCGAAACCATTTTACCGACCGCCATCGGCGGCTGGGTACTCATCCTCGGACTACGCTGAAATCGATGAACTCGCCAGCGCCTTTGCGTCCAATAATAATGTTCTCACGCCAGCAAAGAGCAGCCCAGAATTATCTCACCAAAGATCGTCGATCAATGAAGGATGTGTAACCGATGCAAGTACAGCACAGCAGCTGAATCAAATGGGTCAGAATCTTAGCCTACGTAGGCCACGTATATCATTGACTTGGGTTCTCAGAGAGCAACAGAATCAACAGCAACAACAGCAACAGCAGCAGCAACAAGATCAGCTAGCCGAACAGGAAGCCGATCAACATCAGAACAACAACAATGCGATACGGATTGATGGGAAACCAAAGTTATCAGCCGGTCTTGAGCTCAAGAAAAAGCTCAAGACCAAAGCCAAGGAGCAGGAGAAGCTCTTCAATGAGAAGTATGTCAGTAATCACAACCTACAGGAGTTCCAAGAGAAGCGCGAACCCTCCAAGGATCTTATGTTCGTGTGCACTCCATCAAGACAGCCGATATCGATCAAGTCTGGCGATACGACTACCGCACCGGACTCGATAATTCGTCGACGTCTCGAGGCAAAGAAGGTCTTCGAAAAGAAGTGCTTCAAGGCGAGCGAGAACAATGTTTTAGAAAAGTGCGAGAAGGATGACGCCAAGTCTCTAAAAGGCACTTATTCTGAACCTAGTCTAATTGCGGTCAGTGAAGGCCATCACCGCCGGCACAGGCACCGAAAGCGCCGAGACCGAAATCGAGTTCAAAAGTTTGGTTACGAGATTCGCAATGTTGATGAGTTCCTGTCGAAATGTTCGCTCGCCTCCCCGGGCAACATTCCCGTAGTGCTGTCATCATCGAGCACGCTCTACCAGACACGCCCCGGTGGATACCAGATCGAGATACCCCTCCCCCTGGGTATGGTGGTGAATGCCGTCTTTAAAAACCAAAACTGGCTCTATGTACAAACTCCACATGCCGAGGAGGGTTATGTGGGCTATTCGGCCTGCCTGCCACTTGGCATACTACCACCAGCAGCTCGTGGAAACTCGACCTCCAAACCGACCCCCTGTTGGGAGACAAACGGAGATGTATTCCCACGTCCGTGCGGCAACATGACCGACAGCGAGAAAGAGATACGTCTTCGCGGCGGCACAAGGTCCGATGGAGCTAGAACACCCCGCCTGAGACGTCTTCCTCCCAGCGGTACACTAGAACACCACGTGGATAAACTATATCTTCGCGCTGCAAGTCAACCAAAGCTCACAGAAAAGGCTTACGCGCAGCTTAAGTCAACGAACCTATATAAGAAACAAGCGACGAAGGGAGCTGTCACTGCAACACCAACCCCAGCGGCATCCCCAGCTATAGTAAACAACACGTGTAATGCCTCCACCAGGACTTCCAACGACGAATATGTCACCCTGCAACACCAAAAGGCTAAACTTTTGCAGAAGCAACAGTGTCTGATGAGTCAGAAGGCGGCAATTACGGCGGCGGCAAATGCCACTGCTCAAGCTCGAAGCCTGCGACAGACTCTAGTCGCCATTATGAGTGACTACGCCACGGAGAGTATCACCCTGCACAAGGGTGAAATTGTGACACTCTGTGAATGCCGTGAGTCAAAAGATCGTCGCCAATGGTTCTATGTGCGGACTCGGGACGGTCGCGAGGGTTATATCCCCGCCGAGGTGGCCGGTCATGGATTTCTATAAATGATGGTTAAACAGAAGAAAACCACTCTAACTTTTAAGGATGTAATTTGTACGTGTAATTGTATTTTAATGCTTTTATCCTTAACTTACCAAAATGTGTTTGCAATTTAAAATAGCAATGCAGCGATAAGTGTAGAATGGCGATGTAGAGTAGAAGTGTTATAACTGTAAGTATATTCGTGTTTTCATTATTTTTTGCTTTAAGGAATGTGTAAAAAATAAGTTAATTAAATTAAATAATAATGCTAATTTATTAAAAACTATAAAAGTGACTAGCGTTGGTTTTAATCGCAGCTAAGGAATGATATCAGGTAAGGACCTTTTTGGTATATAATTAGTGGGTCGTTGGAAAGCCCCAGCCTAAGACTCGCTAGTTGTTTGGCCCTGGGGATTGGGCCTATTTCTTCTTAGCCAGAAGAAATAGCAGTTGGCAAGATAAATTCTTCGTTCAATTTCTGACGAGACGCTGTTGTCAGAGTTAAAAGCGGAGCTGAGGTATGCCAAAACTAAACATGGCTCTGTATAGTACATCTCTATAAATGGTGTCGTATGCGTCTTTGAAATCGATGAATAGGTGGACTTCTTGGGTTTTTTTTTCCAGGATCTGCCGAAGTGTGAAGATTTGATCGGTTGTGGGCTTTTCTGGCTTAAATCCAAACTGATAAGGGCCCATCAGGTTGTTGAAGTAGTTGGCGCAGTTCAGAGTGTATCCTTATTTATGGAGATTACTTTAAATCGATTTTATGAACGCTCGTTTTCATCTCCCGAAAATTATAAAATTTTTGTCGATAGAATCGAATCATGAAAATTATAAAATTTTTTTCGCTAGAATCGAATCATGAAAATTATAAAATTTTTGTTGATAGAATCGAATCATGAAAATTATAAAACTTTTGTCGATAGAATCGAATCATGAAAATTATAAATTTCTGTCGATAAAATCGAATTATCGCATTCATCTCTTGAAAATAATAAAATTTTTGTCGATAGAATCGAATCATGAAAATTATAAAATGTTTGTCGATAAAATCGAATTATTTTAAATCGATTTTATGAACGCTAGCATTCATCTCTTGAAAATAATAAAATTTTTGTCCATAGAATCGAATCATGAAAATTATAAAAATTGTGTTGATAGAATCGAATCATGAAAATTATAAAACTTTTGTCGATAGAATCGAATCATGAAAATTATAAATTCCTGTCGATAAAATCGAATTATCGCATTCATCTCTTGAAAATTATAAAATTTTTGTCGATAGAATCGAATCATGAAAATTATAAAATGTTTGTCGATAAAATCGAATTATTTTAAATCGAATTTGTGAACGCTCGCATTCATCCCTTGAAAATTATAAAATTTTTGTCGATAGAATCGAATCATGAAAATTATAAATTTTTGTCGATAGAATCGAATCATGAAAATTATAAAATTCGTGTCGATAAAATCGAATCATTTAAAATCGATTTTATGAACGCTCGCTTTCATCTCTTAAAATTATACATTTTTGTCGATAGAATCGAATCATGAAAATTATAAAATTCTTGTCGATAAAATCGAATCATTTAAAATCGATTTTATGAACGCTCGCTTTCATCTCCTGAAATTTTGTCGACACAATCGAATCATGAAAATTTTAAAATGTTTGTCGATAAAATCGAATTATTTTAAATCGATTTTATGAACGCTCGCATTCATCTCTTGAAAATTATAAATTAAATTTTTTGTCGATAGAATCGAATCATGAAAATTATAATTTTTTGTCGATAGAATCGAATCATGAAAATTATAAAATTCTTGTCGATAAAATCGAATCATTTAAAATCGATTTTATGAACCCTCGTTTTCATCTCTTGACATTATAAATTTTTTGTCGATAGAATCGAATCATGAAAATTATAAAATTCTTGTCGGTAAAATCGAATCATTTAAAATCGATTTTATGAACGCTCGCATTCATCTCTTGAAAATTATAAAATTTTTGTCGATAGAATCGAATCATGAAAATTATAACTTTTTGTCGATAGAATCGAATCATGAAAATTATAAAATGTTTGTCGATAAAATCGAATTATTTTAAATCGATTTTATGAACGCTCGCATTCATCTCCTGAAATTATAACTTTTTGTCGATAGAATCGAATCATGAAAATTATAAAATTTTTGTCGATAGAATCGAATCATGAAAATTATAAAATTCGTGTCGATAAAATCGAATCATTTAAAATCGATTTTATGAACGCTCGCTTTCATCTCTTAAAATTATACATTTTTGTCGATAGAATCGAATCATGAAAATTATAAAATTCTTGTCGATAAAATCGAATCATTTAAAATCGATTTTATGAACGCTCGCTTTCATCTCCTGAAATTTTGTCGACACAATCGAATCATGAAAATTTTAAAATGTTTGTCGATAAAATCGAATTATTTTAAATCGATTTTATGAACGCTCGCATTCATCTCTTGAAAATTATAAATTAAATTTTTTGTCGATAGAATCGAATCATGAAAATTATAATTTTTTGTCGATAGAATCGAATCATGAAAATTATAAAATTCTTGTCGATAAAATCGAATCATTTAAAATCGATTTTATGAACCCTCGTTTTCATCTCTTGACATTATAAATTTTTTGTCGATAGAATCGAATCATGAAAATTATAAAATTCTTGTCGGTAAAATCGAATCATTTAAAATCGATTTTATGAACGCTCGCATTCATCTCTTGAAAATTATAAAATTTTTGTCGATAGAATCGAATCATGAAAATTATAACTTTTTGTCGATAGAATCGAATCATGAAAATTATAAAATGTTTGTCGATAAAATCGAATTATTTTAAATCGATTTTATGAACGCTCGCATTCATCTCCTGAAATTATAAAATTTTTGTCGATAGAATCGAATCATGAAAAATATAATTTTTTGTCGATAGAATCGAATCATGAAAATTATAAAATGTTTGTCGATAAAATCGAATTATTTTAAATCGATTTTATGAAAGCTCGCATTCATCTCCGGAAATTGTAAAATTTTTGTCGATAGAATCGAATCATGAAAATTATAAAATGTTTGTCGATAAAATCGACAATTCGCATTCATCTCCTGAAATTATAAAATTTTTGTCGATAGAATCGAATCATGAAAATTATAAAATGTTTGTCGATAAAATCGAATTATTTTAAATCGATTTTGAGAACGCTCGCATTCAACTCCTGAAATTATAAAATTTTTGTCGATAGAATCGAATCATGAAAATTATAAATTTTTGTCGATAAAATTGAATCATGAAAATTATAAATCTTTGTCGATAAAATCGAATTATTTTAAATCGATTTTATGAACGCTCGCATTCATCTCCTGAAAATAATAAATTTTTGTCGATAAAATCGAATCAGGAAAATTATAATTTTTTGTCGATAAAATCAAATCATGACAATTTTAAATTTTTTGTCGATATCATCGAATCATGAAAATTATAAAATTTTTGTCGATAAAATCGAATTATCGCATTCATCTCTTGAAAATTATAAAATTTTTGTCGATAGAATCGAATCATGAAAATTATAAAATGTTTGTCGATAAAATCGAATTATTTTAAATCGATTTTATGAACGCTCGCATTCATCTCTTGAAAATTATAAAATCTTTGTCGATAAAATCGAATTATTTTAAATCGATTTTATGAACGCACGCATTCATCACCTGAAAATATAAAATTTTAGTCGATAAAATCGAATTATTTTAAATCGATTTTATGAACGCTCGCATTCATCACCTGAAAATTATAAATGTTTGTCGATATCATCGAATCATGGAAATTATAAATTTTTGTCGATAAAATCGAATCATGAAAATTATAAATTTTTGTCGATAAAATCGAATTATTTTAAATCGATTTTATGAACGCTCGCATTCATCTCTTGAAAATTACAAAATTTTTGTCGATAAAATCGAATTATTTTAAATCGATTTTATGAACGCTCGCATTCATCACCTGAAAATTATAAATTTTTGTCGATAAAATCGAATCAGGAAAATTATAAATTTTTGTCGATAAAATCGAATCAGGAAAATTATAAATTTTTGTCGATAAAATCGAATTATTTTAAATCGATTTTATGAACGCTCGCATTCATCTCCTGAAAATTATTAATTTTTGTCGATAAAATCGAATCTTGAAAATTATAAATTTTTGTCGATAAAATCGAATTATTTTAAATCGATTTTATGAACGCTCGCATTCATCTCCTGAAAATTATAAATTTTTGTCGATAAAATCGAATCAGGAAAATTATAAATTTTTGTCGATAAAATCGAATCATGACAATTTTAAATTTTTTGCCGATATCATCGAATCATGAAAATTATAAATTTTTGTCGATAAAATCGAATCAGGAAAATTATAAATTTTTGTCGATAAAATCGAATCATGACAATTTTAAATTTTTTGCCGATATCATCGAATCATGAAGATTATAAATTTTTGTCGATAAAATCGAATCAGGAAAATTATAAATTTTTGTCGATAAAATCGAATCATGAAAATTATAATTTTTTTGCCGATATCATCGAATCATGAAAATTATAAATTTTTGTCGATAGAATCGAATCATCACAATTATAAATTTTTGTCGATAAAATCGAATTATTTTAAATCGATTTTATGAACGCTCGCATTCATCTCTTGAAAATTATAAAATCTTTGTCGATAAAATCGAATTATTTTAAATCGATTTTATGAACGCACGCATTCATCACCTGAAAATATAAAATTTTTGTCGATAAAATCGAATTATTTTAAATTTATTTTATGAACGCTCGCATTCATCACCTGAAAATTATAAATGTTTGTCGATATCATCGAATCATGGAAATTATAAATTTTTGTCGATAAAATCGAATCATGAAAATTATAAATTTTTGTCGATAAAATCGAATTATTTTAAATCGATTTTATGAACGCTCGCATTCATCTCTTGAAAATTACAAAATTTTTGTCGATAAAATCGAATTATTTTAAATCGATTTTATGAACGCTCGCATTCATCACCTGAAAATTATAAATTTTTGTCGATAAAATCGAATCAGGAAAATTATAAATTGTTGTCGATAAAATCGAATCAGGAAAATTATAAATTTTTGTCGATAAAATCGAATTATTTTAAATCGATTTTATGAACGCTCGCATTCATCTCCTGAAAATTATAAATTTTTGTCGATAAAATCGAATCATGAAAATTATAAATTTTTGTCGATAAAATCGAATTATTTTAAATCGATTTTATGAACGCTCGCATTCATCTCCTGAAAATTATAAATTTTTGTCGATAAAATCGAATCAGGAAAATTATAAATTTTTGTCGATAAAATCGAATCATGACAATTTTAAATTTTTTGCCGATATCATCGAATCATGAAAATTATAAATTTTTGTCGATAAAATCGAATCAGGAAAATTATAAATTTTTGTCGATAAAATCGAATCATGACAATTTTAAATTTTTTTTCGATATCATCGAATCATGAAAATTATAAATTTTTGTCGATAAAATCGAATTATTTTAAATCGATTTTATGAACGTTCGCATTCATCTCCTGAAAATTATAAATGTTTGTCGATAAAATCGAATCAGGAAAATTATAATTTTTTGTCGTTAAAATCAAATCATGACAATTTTAAATTTTTTGTCGATATCATCGAATCATGAAAATTATAAATTTTTGTCGATATCATCGAATCAGGAAAATTATAAAATTTTTGTCGATAAAATCGAATTATTTTAAATCGATTTTATGAACGCTCGCATTCATCTCCTGAAAATTATAATTTTTTGTCGATAAAATCGAATCAGGAAAATTATAAATTTTTGTCGATAAAATCGAATCATGACAATTTTAAATTTTTTGCCGATATCATCGAATCATGAAAATTATAAAATTTTGTCGATAAAATCGAATCAGGAAAATTATAAATTTTTGTCGATAAAATCGAATCATGAAAATTATAAATTTTTGTCGATAAAATCGAATTATGAAAATTATAAATTTTTGTCGATAAAATCGAATTATTTTAAATCGATTTTATGAACGCTCGCATTCATCTCCTGAAAATTATAAATTTTAGTCGATAAAATCGAATCAGGAAAATTATAAATTTTTATCGATAAAATCAAATAATGACAATTTTAAATTTTTTGTCGATATCATCGAATCATGAAAATTTTAAAATTTTTGTCGATATCATCGAATCATGAAAATTATAAATTTTTGTCGATAAAATCGAATCATGACAATTTTAATTTTTTTGTCGATATCATCTAATCATGAAAATTATAAATTTTTGTCGATAAAATCGAATCAGGAAAATTATAAATTTTTGTCGATAAAATCGAATTATGAAAATTATAAATTTTTGTCGATAAAATCGAATTATTTTAAATCGATTTTATGAACGCTCGCTTCATCTCCTGAAAATTATAAATTTTTGTCGATAAAATCGAATCATGACAATTTTAAATTTTTTGCCGATATCATCGAATCATGAAAATTATAAATTTTTGTCGATAAAATCGAATCAGGAAAATTATAAATTTTTGTCGATAAAATCGAATCATGAAAATTATAAATTTTTGTCGATTAAATCGAATTATGAAAATTATAAATTTTTGTCGATAAAATCGAATTATTTTAAATCGATTTTATGAACGCTCGCTTCATCTCCTGAAAATTATAAATTTTTGTCGATAAAATCGAATCATGAAAATTATAAATTTTTGTCGATAAAATCGAATTATTTTAAATCGATTTTATGAACGCTCGCATTCATCTCCTGAAAATTATAAATTTTTGTCGATAAAATCGAATTATTTTAGATCGATTTTATGAACGCTCGCATTCATCTCTTGAAAATTATAAAATTTTTGTCGATAGAATCGAATCATGAAAATTATAAAATGTTTGTCGATATCATCGAATCATGAAAATTATAAAATTTTTGTTGATAAAATCGAATTATTTTAAATCGATTTTATGAACGCTCGCTTCATCTCCTGAAAATTATAAATTTTTGTCGATAAAATCGAATCATGAAAATTATAAATTTTTGTCGATAAAATCGAATTATTTTAAATCGATTTTATGAACGCTCGCATTCATCTCCTGAAAATTATAAATTTTTGTCGATAAAATCGAATCAGGAAAATTATAAATTTTTGTCGATAAAATCGAATCATGACAATTTTAAATTTTTTGCCGATATCATCGAATCATGAAAATTATAAATTTTTGTCGATAAAATCGAATCAGGAAAATTATAAATTTTTGTCGATAAAATCGAATCATGACAATTTTAAATTTTTTTTCGATATCATCGAATCATGAAAATTATAAATTTTTGTCGATAAAATCGAATTATTTTAAATCGATTTTATGAACGTTCGCATTCATCTCCTGAAAATTATAAATGTTTGTCGATAAAATCGAATCAGGAAAATTATAATTTTTTGTCGTTAAAATCAAATCATGACAATTTTAAATTTTTTGTCGATATCATCGAATCATGAAAATTATAAATTTTTGTCGATATCATCGAATCAGGAAAATTATAAAATTTTTGTCGATAAAATCGAATTATTTTAAATCGATTTTATGAACGCTCGCATTCATCTCCTGAAAATTATAATTTTTTGTCGATAAAATCGAATCAGGAAAATTATAAATTTTTGTCGATAAAATCGAATCATGACAATTTTAAATTTTTTGCCGATATCATCGAATCATGAAAATTATAAAATTTTGTCGATAAAATCGGATCAGGAAAATTATAAATTTTTGTCGATAAAATCGAATCATGAAAATTATAAATTTTTGTCGATAAAATCGAATTATGAAAATTATAAATTTTTGTCGATAAAATCGAATTATTTTAAATCGATTTTATGAACGCTCGCATTCATCTCCTGAAAATTATAAATTTTAGTCGATAAAATCGAATCAGGAAAATTATAAATTTTTATCGATAAAATCAAATAATGACAATTTTAAATTTTTTGTCGATATCATCGAATCATGAAAATTTTAAAATTTTTGTCGATATCATCGAATCATGAAAATTATAAATTTTTGTCGATAAAATCGAATTATGAAAATTATAAATTTTTGTCGATAAAATCGAATTATTTTAAATCGATTTTATGAACGCTCGCTTCATCTCCTGAAAATTATAAATTTTTGTCGATAAAATCGAATCATGACAATTTTAAATTTTTTGCCGATATCATCGAATCATGAAAATTATAAATTTTTGTCGATAAAATCGAATCAGGAAAATTATAAATTTTTGTCGATAAAATCGAATCATGAAAATTATAAATTTTTGTCGATTAAATCGAATTATGAAAATTATAAATTTTTGTCGATAAAATCGAATTATTTTAAATCGATTTTATGAACGCTCGCTTCATCTCCTGAAAATTATAAATTTTTGTCGATAAAATCGAATCATGAAAATTATAAATTTTTGTCGATAAAATCGAATTATTTTAAATCGATTTTATGAACGCTCGCATTCATCTCCTGAAAATTATAAATTTTTGTCGATAAAATCGAATTATTTTAGATCGATTTTATGAACGCTCGCATTCATCTCTTGAAAATTATAAAATTTTTGTCGATAGAATCGAATCATGAAAATTATAAAATTTTTGTCGATAAAATCGAATTATTTTAAATCGATTTTATGAACGCTCGCTTCATCTCCTGAAAATTATAAATTTTTGTCGATAAAATCGAATCATGAAAATTATAAATTTTTGTCGATAAAATCGAATTATTTTAAATCGATTTTATGAACGCTCGCATTCATCTCCTGAAAATTATAAATTTTTGTCGATAAAATCGAATTATTTTAGATCGATTTTATGAACGCTCGCATTCATCTCTTGAAAATTATAAAATTTTTGTCGATAGAATCGAATCATGAAAATTATAAAATGTTTGTCGATATCATCGAATCATGAAAATTATAAAATTTTTGTCGATAAAATCGAATTATTTTAAATCGATTTTATGAACGCTCGCATTCATCTCCTGAAATTATAAAATTTTTGTCGATAGAATCGAATCATGAAAATTATAAAATGTTTGTCGATAAAATCGAATTATTTTAAATCGATTTTGAGAACGCTCGCATTCAACTCCTGAAATTATAAAATTTTTGTCGATAGAATCGAATCATGAAAATTATAAATTTTTGTCGATAAAATTGAATCATGAAAATTATAAATCTTTGTCGATAAAATCGAATTATTTTAAATCGATTTTATGAACGCTCGCATTCATCTCCTGAAAATTATAAATTTTTGTCGATAAAATCGAATCAGGAAAATTATAATTTTTTGTCGATAAAATCAAATCATGACAATTTTAAATTTTTTGTCGATATCATCGAATCATGAAAATTATAAAATGTTTGTCGATAAAATCGAATTATCGCATTCATCTCTTGAAAATTATAAAATTTTTGTCGATAGAATCGAATCATGAAAATTATAAAATGTTTGTCGTTAAAATCGAATTATTTTAAATCGATTTTATGAACGCTCGCATTCATCTCTTGAAAATTATAAAATCTTTGTCGATAAAATCGAATTATTTTAAATCGATTTTATGAACGCACGCATTCATCACCTGAAAATATAAAATTTTAGTCGATAAAATCGAATTATTTTAAATCGATTTTATGAACGCTCGCATTCATCACCTGAAAATTATAAATGTTTGTCGATATCATCGAATCATGGAAATTATAAATTTTTGTCGATAAAATCGAATCATGAAAATTATAAATTTTTGTCGATAACATCGAGTTATTTTAAATCGATTTTATGAACGCTCGCATTCATCTCTTGAAAATTACAAAATTCTTGTCGATAAAATCGAATTATTTTAAATCGATTTTATGAACGCTCGCATTCATCACCTGAAAATTATAAATTTTTGTCGATAAAATCGAATCAGGAAAATTATAAATTTTTGTCGATAAAATCGAATCAGGAAAATTATAAATTTTTGTCGATAAAATCGAATTATTTTAAATCGATTTTATGAACGCTCGCATTCATCTCCTGAAAATTATAAATTTTTGTCGATAAAATCGAATCATGAAAATTATAAATTTTTGTCGATAAAATCGAATTATTTTAAATCGATTTTATGAACGCTTGCATTCATCTCCTGAAAATTATAAATTTTTGTCGATAAAATCGAATCAGGAAAATTATAAATTTTTGTCGATAAAATCGAATCATGACAATTTTAAATTTTTTGCCGATATCATCGAATCATGAAGATTATAAATTTTTGTCGATAAAATCGAATCAGGAAAATTATAAATTTTTGTCGATAAAATCGAATCATGAAAATTATAATTTTTTTGCCGATATCATCGAATCATGAAAATTATAAATTTTTGTCGATAGAATCGAATCATCACAATTATAAATTTTTGTCGATAAAATCGAATTATTTTAAATCGATTTTATGAACGCTCGCATTCATCTCTTGAAAATTATAAAATCTTTGTCGATAAAATCGAATTATTTTAAATCGATTTTATGAACGCACGCATTCATCACCTGAAAATATAAAATTTTTGTCGATAAAATCGAATTATTTTAAATTTATTTTATGAACGCTCGCATTCATCACCTGAAAATTATAAATGTTTGTCGATATCATCGAATCATGGAAATTATAAATTTTTGTCGATAAAATCGAATCATGAAAATTATAAATTTTTGTCGATAAAATCGAATCAGGAAAATTATAAATTTTTGTCGATAAAATCGAATTATGAAAATTATAAATTTTTGTCGATAAAATCGAATTATTTTAAATCGATTTTATGAACGCTCGCTTCATCTCCTGAAAATTATAAATTTTTGTCGATAAAATCGAATCATGACAATTTTAAATTTTTTGCCGATATCATCGAATCATGAAAATTATAAATTTTTGTCGATAAAATCGAATCAGGAAAATTATAAATTTTTGTCGATAAAATCGAATCATGAAAATTATAAATTTTTGTCGATTAAATCGAATTATGAGAATTATAAATTTTTGTCGATAAAATCGAATTATTTTAAATCGATTTTATGAACGCTCGCATTCATCTCCTGAAAATTATAAATTTTTGTCGATAAAATCGAATTATTTTAGATCGATTTTATGAACGCTCGCATTCATCTCTTGAAAATTATAAAATTTTTGTCGATAGAATCGAATCATGAAAATTATAAAATGTTTGTCGATATCATCGAATCATGAAAATTATAAAATTTTTGTCGATAAAATCGAATTATTTTAAATCGATTTTATGAACGCTCGCATTCATCTCCTGAAATTATAAAATTTTTGTCGATAGAATCGAATCATGAAAATTATAAAATGTTTGTCGATAAAATCGAATTATTTTAAATCGATTTTGAGAACGCTCGCATTCAACTCCTGAAATTATAAAATTTTTGTCGATAGAATCGAATCATGAAAATTATAAATTTTTGTCGATAAAATTGAATCATGAAAATTATAAATCTTTGTCGATAAAATCGAATTATTTTAAATCGATTTTATGAACGCTCGCATTCATCTCCTGAAAATTATAAATTTTTGTCGATAAAATCGAATCAGGAAAATTATAATTTTTTGTCGATAAAATCAAATCATGACAATTTTAAATTTTTTGTCGATATCATCGAATCATGAAAATTATAAAATGTTTGTCGATAAAATCGAATTATCGCATTCATCTCTTGAAAATTATAAAATTTTTGTCGATAGAATCGAATCATGAAAATTATAAAATGTTTGTCGTTAAAATCGAATTATTTTAAATCGATTTTATGAACGCTCGCATTCATCTCTTGAAAATTATAAAATCTTTGTCGATAAAATCGAATTATTTTAAATCGATTTTATGAACGCACGCATTCATCACCTGAAAATATAAAATTTTAGTCGATAAAATCGAATTATTTTAAATCGATTTTATGAACGCTCGCATTCATCACCTGAAAATTATAAATGTTTGTCGATATCATCGAATCATGGAAATTATAAATTTTTGTCGATAAAATCGAATCATGAAAATTATAAATTTTTGTCGATAAAATCGAGTTATTTTAAATCGATTTTATGAACGCTCGCATTCATCTCTTGAAAATTACAAAATTTTTGTCGATAAAATCGAATTATTTTAAATCGATTTTATGAACGCTCGCATTCATCACCTGAAAATTATAAATTTTTGTCGATAAAATCGAATCAGGAAAATTATAAATTTTTGTCGATAAAATCGAATCAGGAAAATTATAAATTTTTGTCGATAAAATCGAATTATTTTAAATCGATTTTATGAACGCTCGCATTCATCTCCTGAAAATTATAAATTTTTGTCGATAAAATCGAATCATGAAAATTATAAATTTTTGTCGATAAAATCGAATTATTTTAAATCGATTTTATGAACGCTCGCATTCATCTCCTGAAAATTATAAATTTTTGTCGATAAAATCGAATCAGGAAAATTATAAATTTTTGTCGATAAAATCGAATCATGACAATTTTAAATTTTTTGCCGATATCATCGAATCATGAAAATTATAAATTTTTGTCGATAAAATCGAATCAGGAAAATTATAAATTTTTGTCGATAAAATCGAATCATGAAAATTATAATTTTTTTGCCGATATCATCGAATCATGAAAATTATAAATTTTTGTCGATAGAATCGAATCATCACAATTATAAATTTTTGTCGATAAAATCGAATTATTTTAAATCGATTTTATGAACGCTCGCATTCATCTCTTGAAAATTATAAAATCTTTGTCGATAAAATCGAATTATTTTAAATCGATTTTATGAACGCACGCATTCATCACCTGAAAATATAGAATTTTTTGTCGATAAAATCGAATTATTTTAAATTTATTTTATGAACGCTCGCATTCATCACCTGAAAATTATAAATGTTTGTCGATATCATCGAATCATGGAAATTATAAATTTTTGTCGATAAAATCGAATCATGAAAATTATAAATTTTTGTCGATAAAATCGAATTATTTTAAATCGATTTTATGAACGCTCGCATTCATCTCTTGAAAATTACAAAATTTTTGTCGATAAAATCGAATTATTTTAAATCGATTTTATGAACGCTCGCATTCATCACCTGAAAATTATAAATTTTTGTCGATAAAATCGAATCAGGAAAATTATAAATTGTTGTCGATAAAATCGAATCAGGAAAATTATAAATTTTTGTCGATAAAATCGAATTATTTTAAATCGATTTTATGAACGCTCGCATTCATCTCCTGAAAATTATAAATTTTTGTCGATAAAATCGAATCATGAAAATTATAAATTTTTGTCGATAAAATCGAATTATTTTAAATCGATTTTATGAACGCTCGCATTCATCTCCTGAAAATTATAAATTTTTGTCGATAAAATCGAATCAGGAAAATTATAAATTTTTGTCGATAAAATCGAATCATGACAATTTTAAATTTTTTGCCGATATCATCGAATCATGAAAATTATAAATTTTTGTCGATAAAATCGAATCAGGAAAATTATAAATTTTTGTCGATAAAATCGAATCATGACAATTTTAAATTTTTTTTCGATATCATCGAATCATGAAAATTATAAATTTTTGTCGATAAAATCGAATTATTTTAAATCGATTTTATGAACGTTCGCATTCATCTCCTGAAAATTATAAATGTTTGTCGATAAAATCGAATCAGGAAAATTATAATTTTTTGTCGTTAAAATCAAATCATGACAATTTTAAATTTTTTGTCGATATCATCGAATCATGAAAATTATAAATTTTTGTCGATATCATCGAATCAGGAAAATTATAAAATTTTTGTCGATAAAATCGAATTATTTTAAATCGATTTTATGAACGCTCGCATTCATCTCCTGAAAATTATAATTTTTTGTCGATAAAATCGAATCAGGAAAATTATAAATTTTTGTCGATAAAATCGAATCATGACAATTTTAAATTTTTTGCCGATATCATCGAATCATGAAAATTATAAAATTTTGTCGATAAAATCGAATCAGGAAAATTATAAATTTTTGTCGATAAAATCGAATCATGAAAATTATAAATTTTTGTCGATAAAATCGAATTATGAAAATTATAAATTTTTGTCGATAAAATCGAATTATTTTAAATCGATTTTATGAACGCTCGCATTCATCTCCTGAAAATTATAAATTTTAGTCGATAAAATCGAATCAGGAAAATTATAAATTTTTATCGATAAAATCAAATAATGACAATTTTAAATTTTTTGTCGATATCATCGAATCATGAAAATTTTAAAATTTTTGTCGATATCATCGAATCATGAAAATTATAAATTTTTGTCGATAAAATCGAATCATGACAATTTTAATTTTTTTGTCGATATCATCTAATCATGAAAATTATAAATTTTTGTCGATAAAATCGAATCAGGAAAATTATAAATTTTTGTCGATAAAATCGAATTATGAAAATTATAAATTTTTGTCGATAAAATCGAATTATTTTAAATCGATTTTATGAACGCTCGCTTCATCTCCTGAAAATTATAAATTTTTGTCGATAAAATCGAATCATGACAATTTTAAATTTTTTGCCGATATCATCGAATCATGAAAATTATAAATTTTTGTCGATAAAATCGAATCAGGAAAATTATAAATTTTTGTCGATAAAATCGAATCATGAAAATTATAAATTTTTGTCGATATCATCGAATCATGAAAATTATAAATTTTTGTCAATAAAATCGAATCATGACAATTTTATATTTTTTGTCGATATCATCGAATCATGAAAATTATAAATTTTTGTCGATAAAATCGAATCATGACAATTTTAAAATTTTTGTCGATATCATCGAATCATGAAAATTATAAATTTTGTCGATAAAATCGAATCATGACAATTTTTAATTTTTTGTCGATATCATCGAATCATGAAAATTATAAATTTTTGTCGATAAAATCGAATCATGACAATTTTAAAATTTTTGTCGATATCATCGAATCATGAAAATTATAAATTTTTGTCGATAAAATCGAATCATGACAATTTTAAATTTTTTGTCGATATAATCGAATCATGAAAATTATAAATTTTTGTCGATAAAATCGAATTATTTTAAATCGATTTTATGAACGCTCGCATTCATCTCTTGAAAATTATAAAATTTTTGTCGATAGAATCGAATCAAGAAAATTATAAATTTTTGTAGATAAAATCGATTTTATGAACGCTCGCATTCATCTCTTGAAAATTATAAATTTTTGTCGATAAAATCGAATCATGACAATTTTAAAATTTTTGTCAATATCATCGAATCATGAAAATTATAAATTCTTGTCGATAAAATCGAATCATGACAATCTTAAAATTTTTGTCGATATCATCGATTCATGATAATTATAAATTTTGTCGATAAAATCGAATCATGATAATTTTAAAATTTTTGTCGAGATCATCGAACCATGAAAATTATAAATTTTGTCGATAAAATCGAATCATGACAATTTTAAACTTTTTGTCAATATCATCGAATCATGAAAATTATAAATTTTTGTCGATAAAATCGAATCATGACAATTTTAAAATTTTTGTCGATAGAATCGAATCAGGAAAATTATAAATTTTTGTCGATAAAATCGAATCATGACAATTTTAAATTTTTTGTCGATATCATCGAATCATGAAAATTATAAGTTTTTGTCGATAAAATCGAATTATTTTCAATCGATTTTATGAACGCTCGCATTCATCTCCTGAAAATTATAAATTTTTGTCGATAAAATCGAATCATGAAAATTATAAATTTTTGTTGATAAAATCGAATTATTTTAAATCGATTTTATGAACGCTCGCATTCATCTCTTGAAAATTATAAAATTTTTGTCGATAGAATCGATTTTATGAACGCTCGCATTTATCTCTTGAAAATTATAAAATTTTTGTCGATACAATCGAATCATGAAAATTATAAATTTTTGTCGATAAAATCGAATCAGGAAAATTATAAATTTTTGTCGATAAAATCGAATTATTTTCAATCGATTTTATGAACGCTCGCATTCATCTCCTGAAAATTATAAATTTTTGTCGATAAAATCGAATCAGGAAAATTATAAATTTTTGTCGATAAAATCGAATCAGGAAAATTATAAATTTTTGTCGATAAAATCGAATCAGGAAAATTATAAATTTTTGTCGATAAAATCGAATCATGACAATTTTAAAATTTTTGTCGATATCATCGAATCATGAAAATTATAAATTTTTGTCGATAAAATCGAATCATGACAATTTTAAATTTTTGTCGATATCATCGAATCATGAAAATTATAAATTTTTGTCGATAAAATCGAATCATGACAATTTTAAATTTTTGTCGATATCATCGAATCAGGAAAATTATAAATTTTTGTCGATAAAATCGAATCATGACAATTATAAATTTTTTGTGGATATCATCGAATCATGAAAATTATAAATTTTTGTCGATAAAATCGAATCATGACAATTTTAAAATTTTTGTCGATATCATCGAATCATGAAAATTATAAATTTTTGTCGATAAAATCGAATTATTTTAAATCGATTTTATGATCGCTCGCATTCATCTCCTGAAAATTATAAATTTTTGTCGATAAAATCGAATCATGGCAATTTTAAAATTTTTGTCGATATCATCGAATCATGAAAATTATAAATTTTTGTCGATAAAATCGAATCATGACAATTTTAATTTTTTTGTCGATATCATCTAATCATGAAAATTATAAATTTTTGTCGATAAAATCGAATCAGGAAAATTATAAATTTTTGTCGATAAAATCGAATTATGAAAATTATAAATTTTTGTCGATAAAATCGAATTATTTTAAATCGATTTTATGAACGCTCGCTTCATCTCCTGAAAATTATAAATTTTTGTCGATAAAATCGAATCATGACAATTTTAAATTTTTTGCCGATATCATCGAATCATGAAAATTATAAATTTTTGTCGATAAAATCGAATCAGGAAAATTATAAATTTTTGTCGATAAAATCGAATCATGAAAATTATAAATTTTTGTCGATATCATCGAATCATGAAAATTATAAATTTTTGTCAATAAAATCGAATCATGACAATTTTATATTTTTTGTCGATATCATCGAATCATGAAAATTATAAATTTTTGTCGATAAAATCGAATCATGACAATTTTAAAATTTTTGTCGATAGAATCGAATCAGGAAAATTATAAATTTTTGTCGATAAAGTCGAATCATGACAATTTTAAATTTTTTGTCGATATCATCGAATCATGAAAATTATAAATTTTTGTCGATAAAATCGAATTATTTTCAATCGATTTTATGAACGCTCGCATTCATCTCCTGAAAATTATAAATTTTTGTCGATAAAATCGAATCATGAAAATTATAAATTTTTGTTGATAAAATCGAATTATTTTAAATCGATTTTATGAACGCTCGCATTCATCTCTTGAAAATTATAAAATTTTTGTCGATAGAATCGATTTTATGAACGCTCGCATTTATCTCTTGAAAATTATAAAATTTTTGTCGATACAATCGAATCATGAAAATTATAAATTTTTGTCGATAAAATCGAATCAGGAAAATTATAAATTTTTGTCGATAAAATCGAATTATTTTCAATCGATTTTATGAACGCTCGCATTCATCTCCTGAAAATTATAAATTTTTGTCGATAAAATCGAATCAGGAAAATTATAAATTTTTGTCGATAAAATCGAATCAGGAAAATTATAAATTTTTGTCGATAAAATCGAATCAGGAAAATTATAAATTTTTGTCGATAAAATCGAATCATGACAATTTTAAAATTTTTGTCGATATCATCGAATCATGAAAATTATAAATTTTTGTCGATAAAATCGAATCATGACAATTTTAAATTTTTGTCGATATCATCGAATCATGAAAATTATAAATTTTTGTCGATAAAATCGAATCATGACAATTTTAAATTTTTGTCGATATCATCGAATCAGGAAAATTATAAATTTTTGTCGATAAAATCGAATCATGACAATTATAAATTTTTTGTGGATATCATCGAATCATGAAAATTATAAATTTTTGTCGATAAAATCGAATCATGACAATTTTAAAATTTTTGTCGATATCATCGAATCATGAAAATTATAAATTTTTGTCGATAAAATCGAATTATTTTAAATCGATTTTATGATCGCTCGCATTCATCTCCTGAAAATTATAAATTTTTGTCGATAAAATCGAATCATGGCAATTTTAAAATTTTTGTCGATATCATCGAATCATGAAAATTATAAATTTTTGTCGATAAAATCGAATCATGACAATTTTAAAATTTTTGTCGATAGAATCGAATCAGGAAAATTATAAATTTTTGTCGATAAAATCGAATCATGACAATTTTAAATTTTTTGTCGATATCATCGAATCATGAAAATTATAAATTTTTGTCGATAAAATCGAATTATTTTCAATCGATTTTATGAACGCTCGCATTCATCTCGTGAAAATTATAAATTTTTGTCGATAAAATCGAATCATGAAAATTATAAATTTTTGTCGATAAAATCGAATCATGAAAATTATAAATTTTTGTCGATAAAATCGAATTACTTTAAATCGATTTTATGAACGCTCGCATTCATCTCTTGAAAATTATAAAATTTTTGTCGATAGAATCGAATCATGAAAATTATAAATTTTTGTAGATAAAATCGATTTTATGAACGCTCGCATTTATCTCTTGAAAATTATAAAATTTTTGTCGATTAAATCGAATCATGAAAACTATAAATTTTTGTCGATAAAATCGAATTATTTTAAATCGATTTTATGAACGCTCGCATTCATCTCCTGAAAATTATAAATTTATGTCGATAAAATCGAATTATTTTAAATCAAATTTATGAACTCTCGCATTCATCTCAAAATACTGGATGCGTGCCTCTTCTCTATTGCAATGTGTTCAATTTGGTTGACTGTTCGTTGATCTGGAGACCGCCATGACCCCTTATGATCGTACGCAAAGTGTTCAATAGCTCAATGAAATATAAAAACGCGTGTTTGAAAACTTAATAATTTTATTATAATTAAAAATATTCAATAGAAAAATAGTGGACTGTAAATTTTGACATCCGCACTGGATGAGCTCTGAATCAAAAGGTGAGTACGGAAGACATCCGCCCTGGATGAATTCCGTATTGCAAGTAACGATCCGCCCTGGATGAGTTCTGAATTGAGAGAGAGTACGGAAGACATCCGCCCTGGATGAAAGATGAGTTGAAACTGAACTGTGAGACATCCGCCCTGGATGAACTCTGAATTGCCAGCTCGCGTGAGAAAGATGAAATGAGACTAACCATGTAGACCGCTCGATGGCCATGCACATCGTGTGTCGACGTGTCATATCTTGCTTCCCATACAAAGGGTTGCTAGTGTTGTTGTTGTCTTCTCGGTCGTCGATGCAGCCGGTGGTCGATGTTTGCTATTTTTCGGTCGCAGGTACCGCTACTCAGACTGCGACACTATGCTGCTGTTGTTGGGTTCGGCCGAGTATATGCCCTTCATATATCTCGGTCCGAAAATTGTGTGTTTGCTCTTGGTACATTGACGGGCGATGAAAAGGTATGCAAAATGTTTTCTCGCGCCGCTGTAGGTTACCGTTTCTTGGGACCGAGTATGTGCACTTCGTATATCTCGGTCCGAAATCTGTGCCTGGCACTAGGCATGCTTTTGTTCTTGTGGCATCGCACGATAATGCCGTTTATCGTCGCTCATATATGCCCGTTGTTTGTGATGCACTATCACGTTGTCTGGTTTCCTTGTTTTTTAAACACAAAGGAGCTTTTATCCGCTTCTGAACTATACAGCAGGACCGGGATGATGAGTGTTTTGTACAGCGTCTATTGGATCTTTTCGAAAGGCCTTTATCCCTCAATTGTGTACAAAGCCCAAAGAAACAGCGATTATCAAGTGTTATTCTACGTTTGATCACGACCCTAATTTTTCTTACTGACAGCAGTGCCGTAGACAAATTCACTGAATATCTACCTCGAAGTTAGGGGTGGGACTCAAGATTTGATGATAGCTTGTCCTCGAGGATAGCCAGCACCAATAAATGCACGCTATGTTCTTCCGATCATGTCGTCAATCGTCACCTTGTCGATGACGACCGTCAAGGTGACGAATGACGAATGACTTTAACAGTCGCTTCGGATTTAAGTCGTCTAACGTTGAATTTCATCTGCGTGGTTGTTGATCACTTAAGAGATTCTTTGGATATTCGGACTCGAAGTTTGGCAGTAACCAGGTAGTGATCCGAGTCGACGTTGGCTGCTCGAAATCTAAAGACATCCAGTATACAAGAGGATCGTCCTCCGTTAATCGCAACATGATCTATTTTAGTGACTTGTGACCTCACTGTGCCCTTATGGATGTCGAGATGTGGAAATCGCGTGCTGCTTACCACCATTGTTTCACTCTGCAAAATCAATGATCCTGAGTCTGTTACTGGAAGGCTGTGTTTTCATATCTTAAACAAGGATGTTTTCTCCATCCATTTTGGCATTAGAGTCTCCCAGGAGAATTTCAATGTCATGTTCGGGGCATTGGGCATCATGTAGAGAGGGTGATAGGGCAAGAAGAGAACCCACGTTCAGTTCAATGAAGAATTAGTTCCACCACCTAGTATAGAAGAAGATGGCCTAGCTATAAAAAAATCAACAAGGCCGCAGGTTCTGATGGCTTACCAGCGGAGCTTTTTAAATACGGTGGTTATGTTTTGGTAGGGAGCATGCACCGACTTATCAGCCAAGTAAGGGTGGAAGAAAATATGCCCGATGACTGGACTATCAGCTCCATATGCCCCATCTACAAAAAAGGCTATCCTATGTCTTGCAAGAACTATCGAGGCATATCCCTGCTTATTGTCGCATACAATATCCTATCCAACGTACTGTGTGAACGTCTAAATCCTTTCTGCGACACACTAATCGCACGTACCAGTGTGGCTTCCGGCCCGGCAAATCGACTATAGACCAAATTTTCACACTGAGGCGAATCCTGGAAAAGACCAACGAATTTCAAGTCGAAACTAACCACCTATTCATCGACTTCAAAGCCGCGTATAATAGCATACATCGTCAGGAGCTCTATATGACGATGGCAGAATTCGGAATACCGGCAAAACTGATTCATCTGTGTCGCGTGACGCAGGAAAACACGCGATGCAACGTGCAGTTTGGAAGTAGCTCCTCCAAACTATTTGAAACATGCACCGGAATTCGGCAAGGAGATGCGCTATCATATGACTTCTTCAATCTCGTACTGGAGCAGATTGTGAGCAGGGCAGGTGTTAACACGGAAGGCACTATTTTTCAACAGGTCCGTCCAGCTGCTTGGCTTCACCTACCTCGGAGCAAAGATTGTGAATTCTATACAGATGACGCACTCCAATAAGAAAAATTGTTCTATGGCGGGTCGTGCTGTCACAGCCCGCCATATGTTTTTGTTTTTGTTTTTTCATGTGTTATCATGCACACCGCCCGCCCGTACCATGAAGCTACTGAGCAAAATTTTCTGTTTTTTGTTCTCAATGCGTCATCTGTATAGAATTCATAATATTTGCTCGGAGTTAACATAAACTCCACGAATGACACCCTAGTGGAGATCCGTCGAAGAATTACCCGAGGAAACCGTTGCTACTTTGGTTTGGCGAAACATCTGGGTTCAAAACTCCTAACTCGAAGGTCGAAATGTGTGCTCTACAAAACCCATATACTGCCAGTTCTGCTTTATGGTGCCGAGTGCTGGACGATAAGCAAGAAGGGACTACTGATACTGGGCTCCTTCGAAAGAAAAATACTTCGGCGGATTTTTGGTCCTGTGCACGAGGAGGGCGAATGGGGGAGAAGATACAACCGCGAACTCTATGAGCTGTACCAAGATGTGGATGTAGTCCAAAAAGCCAAAACACGACTACATTGGCTCGGCCGTTGGTGTTGTTGTAGTTCCAGTACGTCGCAATTGTTTTGAGAATGTGTCAGTGGATGGATCTTGTAGCATTTTGACGCCCATGTTTTTCAACATCGTTGAACGTGTTTGTTGTTGTTTTTTTTATATCATTGAGTGTTCTGTTAAACGCTATTTTTTCATTTTTAGAGAACTTTGACCCTCGACAATGTTTTTTTTTAATGATGCACACTTCATCTGCGTTACTTCTGTCTGAATGAGCTGCTCTGGCTCCATCCAATAAAGTTGCAGTGCCAATTGATGCAACGGCCAATGCGATGCCATCATTTATTATTAGCGAAATGAGAAATGTTTTGCCAGTTCCACCTGGTGCATCAAAGGAAAAATACACCTAGTCCAGCCGAAACTGCCAGCATAATGCGGTCCCTTTTTAGGAGAAACGCCCCCAAAAAATGGGCGTGGGTTAAAATGATCTACAGACAAAATGTTCACAGCATTATTCTCAACATATTTTCATTGAAAGTTTTTTTCGAATTTACCTAAAATTGTGCCGAAAACAAAACTTTGTGTTGACGATATATTTTCTTTCGGTTTAAGCAAACTTTCCTTATTTTTAAAATCAAAGAGAGTTTCGTAGTAAAAATCTAGAAACCTATTTTAAAAATTAAATACTTTTTATTTGAGCTTATAAAAGCGACCATCTGTATTACGATTCTCAGGAAATTGGTAGCTGTGGGTTTGACCTTTATTAAAATAATATAATCGGCCCTATCGAGGTTTCCGTCGGAGCGGAAAATTCTCCGATTTTGTACGATTCGGAGGATTTTTGCTTCGAGGTATTCGTCCGAAAAGCTGTTCGGAATATATCTCCGACATTTTGCAACGCGTTGCGTTGAAGTGCTTTCAGGTGCATTTTTCGTGCAATTTTTGACAGCTTAGTGCCATTCTTTTTCCGATTTCCTCCGACACAAATTCTTCGCGGAATTTATTTACGAATTGAAGTGAAGTGAAGCCGTCGCATTTGTGTAGTATTTTTTTTTTTCGATGACACATACCTCGAATGAAATTTAAACCTCCGACGAGGTATGCGTTGCGGAAAATTGTCCGCTCCGACGGATACCTCGATAGGGCTGAATATACCAAAATATCTAAACTCGTTCAAAAAATGGAATCGGGCCCACTGTGTGTTTTGACAACTAACGTCAGGCTGACTGCGAGTAGGCACACCAATCTTGAAATATTAAAAAGCAGATTGAGTTTGAATCGTTTTGTTGAGATTCTTTTATCTTTCTTTGTCTAATTCTCAACAAAACACACCGAATATTGAACATTTATGACCAAGACAAGACAACTTCTGTAAATAAAATAATACTCCATTTTTTTTATGTATGTAAATATTTATTTTAAAATATGTAGGTAAATATGGATTTTAATTTATAGTTATTTTTTAATCAACACTCAAAAATTAGGGCGAATTTTTCCCGTAAAATAATATTTAAAATTTATTTTTTAGCACATGTGTTTATTGTAAACCAAACCATCAACCAGCGAGTGCTTAAATATTGTTCGCACTCTTAAGATACGCAAAAAAATTTAAGTCAGACTGAGAAATGTCGCCAATTATTTGAAAAAATATCTTACAAAGTAATTTTAACGTCCTACCGTAAATATGTGGGACTCTTAAATATGATTATTTCTTCTTAATTTTTTATTTAATTTAATTTTGAATATTGTATGTATATAAAATATATTTTTAACCTTTTGTTTACACAAATTGACATCTAATGATATTTTTATGTATATTGAGCAGTGATTTTTCCTTTTCTTTTTTAATTTCGATTGTGTTGTGATTATTGTTAATCTTTTCGCAAATGTTTTAAATTTATTTCCCGAAGCTGAATATAAACATAAACAAACAAATTTGAGTTTAATTAAATTAATAAAAGAACGTCACAGCTAAAAAAAATCATTTGGTTGTTATTTTATAGACAGCGCTACTGAAGTGCCTTTAAAATCTTAAAACTAATTCAGTAATTTTTTTTCTTATTGCCAATGCATATTGCTTATAGTTTACTACATTAATTGTACTGTTTTAATTTTAATTTTTTAGTTTATATGAGTCGAAAACGTTTTCCAATTCAACTGCATATACAAGAAAGTAATACACTTTTGTTTCTTTACTTCTTGGAGGTACCACACTGTACAAAAAGTTATCGAAAATTGCCGAAAGCTGTTTCTGAATTAAAAAAAATTAAACCACTGCAAATTGAAATCAAATAAATGGACAGAGAAAAATTACTTAAAAATGTTAAAAAGGCCAATATCGACTTACTTAAGGAGGAAGGAATAACCGGACGTGCCTACGTGCCCTACTTGAAGAATACCGAGTCGTATGAAAAAAAACATGAAGGGAAGTAATAAAATTGCAACAACAGCTACTGATCGAACAGCAATATTGCGTTCTGCTTCCAACTCCTGCTACTCAGCTGCAAAAATGCACCAAAAAGCTGATGTAACTGATGTAACACTTAGAAGAGTGAACGTGTTTTTTCAGATGAAAGTTTGATTATTAGAATCATGACATGAGAAAAGACGAACGTTTTTTAGCCCGGCATCATAGTCGAGCAGGTGGTGTTATGACATGGGGAGCAGAAAGCTACTATGGAACTGTTGAACTTAAGTTGTAAACAGCAAAAATGGCTGCAATATCCTACAATGGAATATTGGAAAGAAATTTCACCAAATTTCGCGATATTTTTGGACGCATAAATTGGACTTTCCAGCAGAACAACGCATCCTTTCATACGGCGGGGACAGTTAAAAATTCGGTAAAAGAGTAAATGTGGAATTGCATCAGTATCCACCGTGCTCAGCGGTACTGAACCTGATTGTAAACATATGAAGAAGCTTAGTCCGAAAAGTCTACCAGTCTGGCCATTAATTTGAAGACAAAGAATCTCTTTTTGAACCCATTAAATTTGCATGGAGATAAATTTCACTGGATTTCTTTAAGGCACTCTACGATTCCCTGCCGCACCGAATTCGTGAAGTAATTATGAATAAATGAGGTGGTGCCCACTACTCGAATTAACCAAGGATATTATTTATTCAGAAAAAACTTGTTTTTATACCCTATCCCATAGGGGTATATTAGGTTTGCATTTGATAGATATACCTCAAAGTATATGGATCGATATTCGATTCAGAATCGCTAGCTGAGTCGATCTAACCATGTCTCTCTGTACGTCTATGTGTCCCCGATTTTTGGGCCTTAATTTTTGAGCTAGAAAGTTGAAATTTGAAATAAAGACTCTCTGGCCGACGAAGCAGAACAAATGTAAACATTTTTGAAATCCGCCCACTGCCACGCCCCCTCTTTAGAAAAACGCAGTTTTTAGCCAAACCGAAGGAATTTTAAAAAATGTGTCTGAGAAACATATTTAGAGATAATCGGCCCTATCAAGGTATCCGTCGGAGCGGAAATTTTCCGATTTTGTACGATTCGGAGGATTTTTGCTTCGAGGTATTCTTCCGAAAAGCTGTTCGGAATATTTTTCCGACATCTTGTAACGCATCCAGCCGAATTGCGTTGAAGTGCGTTCAGGTGCATTTTTCGTGCTATTTTTGACAGCTAAGTGCCGTTCATTTTCCGATTTCCTCCGACACGAATTCTTCGCGGATTTTTTTTTTACGAATTGTAGTGAAGTGAAGCCGTCGCATTTGTGTAGAATTTTTTTCCGATGACACATACCTCGAATAGAATTTAAACCTTCGACGAAGTACGCGTTGCGGAAAATTGTCCGCTCCGACGGATACCTCGATAGGGCTGAATATCTATATTTCGCCTATACAAAGTTTTTTGCAACGCCCACTTTTCGGGGGAGGTTTCTATAAAAAATACATTTTTGGTACATTTTTTAATATATTTGAAAAAAAAAACTTTCGATGCAAGATCATTAACATTTTAACCCACGCCCACTTTTTGGGTGCGCTTTCCTACAAAAACCATTTTTATACCCTACCCCAAGGCATATGCAATAGAAACGAGTGGTGGGTGCACGACTGGGTCGTGCGCAACTTTCTCTTTCACAACGAGTTGGGCGTTAGATATGATTTGAGCATTTTGATTATTGATGCTAAAAATGATATAAATAATGTCGAAATTTATTTATACGAATGTGTACTCCGAAATTTGAAGGAATAGGTGTCTAATGTGAATAATAATGCTTTTCCTTTATTGGCCATAACTGAAAATTTCGTTTAGTGACGGAATTCGTGTGGAATTGTTTTAAACTGTAATATTAGTATATGTGTTAAATTTCATTCAATTTGACATAATAGTTTGCGAGAAATTAACAATTTTCGTTATATGGCCTTAATGACAAAATCCGTTATATGGATTTTCTCGAAAGAACTGGGTATGCAGTTTTTTTGAAACTTATATTCTTATAATATATACAAAGTTAAATCAAAATCGTTTGAGCCATTTTCGAGAACATGTAGGTAATGTGTAATTTTTATATGGCAGGTACCGTTAATAACATGGCTTAAGGCAAACAAAAAAAAATGGCCTAGAATTATGACCAAAAGAAACTTGTATAAGAAATTTAAAGAAAATCGGTCAAGCCGTTAAGGCTGGGGAGACCATTACGGACAGACGAACCGACGAACCGACGGACGGAATTCCAAAAACCACTTTTCTGGGTTCCACTATCATCGTAACATTTCGATCAAATCATCGTAATGGCCGAAAATTTTCACGAAAACAATATTTTTCTCTTTGTAAGTTTGTAAGAGGAAGTTAAAAACGTTTTTTGTCGAATCATAAAAGATTTTGATAAACCGTCTGAACAAAATGTTTGTGACAACGTCATTTTCAATATTTTATCGCCATAAAGCCCACATTTTGGGGATATTAATTTTAAGGATGGGATGGGATTTTTTTTTGAATGCAAGCTGCTCAGTCGTTCTAAGATCTTTTCCCGTGAGAGTCTTAAGGTCTCATCCCGTTCAATATTTTTTTACAGATCTGATCATCAAATGTTGGAACCGAAATGTGCAGACCACAAGCAAAAGGTAGGATAAAAACCAGATATTACGTCATCCAAAAAGTACAATGAAATAACGTGGAGCATCTACTATGTGGTCTGCGTTATACTGAACAGAAACAGCGACTATTCGAAGGTATGCTCGAAGTCATCAGCGGACGCAATGCAACATAAAGGAAGAATTCGCCAACAAAAGCTTTACATGCGTCCACACTCCACGCTCCGATGAAATTGCTAAAGATTGTTTCTATAGTCCGTACCAAATCATATAGTCTGAACAAAACACCGAAGTACGATGTTAAAATAGAGTTGGGAGATTTAAACGCAATGGTAGCAATGAGGAGATCTCTAGCAGTAGTGTCGGAAAACATAGCCTACACGACATATCCTCTGGTAACGGACTTCGGGTAAATAATTTGGATTTAACGAAACTCCATTATTCGTTTCATTCGACATGACGATTGCAAAATTTAAATTAATTCTGAGATTAGACTGCGGGAAATGGCGACCTTCCTTTCGAACAATATAAAGATGCTTGAGATGACTTGGTATAGAGCATACCCCAACTATTTACCGAAATTTGGTCGGATGAAAGTGTATAGGTAAGGACAAACTATATAGATCCTTGCCTCGTTTTGGGTTATCGCCTATAATATACAGGATAACGATAGAGAGTTTTTGTCGGTCCATAAAAATCAACAAATATTGAATATTGTTCTTGATGCGATTGTGCAAAACTCCAATGATAGCATAAGGGGCACAACCGTTCAAACATCTGTGCGCTTGCAAGTATACATATGAAAGCCGCTAAGTTTGTAAGCCAGAGAAGGACCAATCATATATGAAGTCAAAAAGAATGTACACACACAACATCGACCAATTGGACAGAACGTCAGAATCAAAACCTACAGCTTTGAGATAGTAAAGGAATATGTCTTCCTCGGTCGGTATTCGTTCTGACAACGACAGCTCACGAAAAATACAATTTATTTCGCAACAAGATCGTTAATACCCACGGCCTAGCTTTTTTTCATTACCAATAATGTGTGCGTGTGTACGACGCGGGAGCGACTGTTTTATGCCGAATCAACTTCGGAGTTGAGATAGGCTTATTTTAAAAGTCCATTGTAACCCAATCCAAGGCGACTTCATGTAGGTCCGCGCCCATCAGGCTTTTGTTAGAAGAACAAGTCTGTTCAATAAGCAATTGCTTCTAGATGGCGCATGAAGTGGGGGAGTTACTTGGTGTTACTGCTAATTACTTAACTTGGTTAGTAGTGACTTAGTAACTTCGGTACCAAATCAAGAGCCCCTAAGACTTTTCTTAGCCTGATTTTGAGGTAGGCCTCTTGTGGGAGATCGTTGTGGTTTTTGTTTATCCCGGGGGCTGGAAGCGTATGGTATTCTAAACATGGTTGAGGCAACTTTAGAATACAAGAGGTGCAGATAGACATCGGTCCTTACCAAGGATGAAGTTCGTGCCTAGCAACATGATTTCCCAAATGCACTGATATAACGTGTCCTATATTGGGGTGTTAACCAACACTTTTCTTGGTATGTGGGTATGCCTACCGTGAAGCATTACTTTACATTTACCACGCTGAACCATGGAACAGCTGAATCAGAACCGTAGTAAAATAAGGATCATCCTTGGTCGTTTCGAACTAAAAATACTTCGAAAATCGTCTTCGGACTATGGAGACGAAGATTCAATTACATACTTTACATGGTATATAGCCACATAGACTGTTCCAAAAAATCCGCATTCTAAGTTGGATAGGAAATGTGGATCAAATGGACAGCAATGCTGTAGCCCGAAATGTTTTTGATTCATCGACAGGCGATAGACGCTGTAGAGGAAGAATTCACCCTAAATGATGAGTAGAAGCTGAGTTGGATGCGAATATTAAAAAAACAGCATTAAGAGATCTGTCCTTTACAAAAGTTATCATAAAACCACAAACAACCTGGGCAGTACGTATTCTGTTAATTTGCCTATTGGCCTCCGTACTACCGATTGGTCCTATACCTCGAAACACAAAAACTTCACATTGACCGGCAGTATGGTTTCAGCAGCAAGAGGTCCACTGCTGATTTGATAACTTATCTAACCAAAAAGTGCAACCAATCAATCCACATTTGTGAACGATTGTTGCGATTGATATTTATAAAGCATTTGGCACGGTTTGGCATGAAGCCCTATTGTTGAAAATACGTGCATCTGGAATTTATGAAAAACTTCTTTACTGGATTAGAAATTATCTTTCAATTCAAGTTGGTTAGGACGGATTCAACTCGCCAAATAAATGCAGGTGTTCCCCAAGGTTCAGTTTTGTCATAGCTTTATAACTGATCTCTTGTCTGCACCTTTTCATCAAATGCATTCCTCTGCTGGAACACAGTACTCTCAACTTCTAATTTTCGTTTTACTTCCACATGTCCATCTTTGGATGAGAACTCTAAAGCTTAACGACAAAATATGTTTAGCACATTGAATTCCGACCTTGAGGTAAATACAGCACAGTGGAATTCAGTGCTTCCAAAGCACAATGCTGCCTTTTGTCATTAAAGCGGAATCTACATCTAGAGCCATTATCCATGAATGGCACTTACGTTGGAGAAACCGAAAAGCTTTCCATGCTCGGTATGTGTGTTAACGACTTAGGTTGGAACGACCATATATCCGAAGTGGTCAAGAGTAGTGCAAAATGTCTACTTTTTCTAAATCCATATAAGATATATTTTACCCCTTGTGATCTGGCCACAATATATAAAGCGTTTATGCGCCACAAAACTTGCATTCAACGCCCAAATCTGGTCGGGTACACCAAAAATAGGAGAGGGGTGATAGGAACATCATCGAAATGTCTCTAGCCTTACTTTGTTTTATCGTTACTTCAACAATCATTGCTCAAATGAATTAGCCAGTTGCATTCCACTGATAAAATAATTCAGCGCCAATACTCGCTAAGTTATGAATGGAAATCTGTTTACTGAAGCCTGTCTTCGGACGCACGCTGAAATATAGAGACACGAATGTGAAATGCTCTATCAAACTCTGATTTTCCTTCCCATTATAGCTTATAGTCTTTTAAAAGCAAAGTGGATCGGTGCCTCCTTTCTTCGTAACCCCTACTTCATTAACGCATACACTGTTCTAAAACACATAATAGGTTCAAAATCACTTCAGTGAGGCCAAATTTGAAGAACATATTCAGCAATCTCGGTTCTCTATAAATTCTGACAACGACATCTCATCAGAGACTAAACGAAGAATCGCTGTTTTTAGGGCTCAAGTACACGAGTTTTACATTAACAAGCGAGCCTATGTAGCCCATTGCAAGCTTCGCGACTAAATTGAGCGACAACAACCCATCAAAAACTAACCTAATCTATGTCTGGGAAGTAAATTGATTAGTAAAGCTCCTCGAATTAAAACAGAACTAAGACCCTATTCATCCCTATCACAGATTATGGCACTGTAAGATGAAACACTTTAAAACTGGACTAGGAAATCCTCGGTCGTTCCAATCACGAATTTGTTTGAATAATTTTTAGTCCTGTTTGCGTTGACGGTTTTTGAAGACAAATTTTGGGAGTTGCACAGTGACATAGACCTAATCAAAGTAGATTGTCTTCGATTTCCGGGCAGATAGTGCACATTCACGAGAATGAAGCGAATAACTAGAAAACGACTTCTTCCAAATTGGAGTCCGCAATTGGATGCAGTAAGGTAACTACATAACGAGGTAATTCGTGAAACATGCTAGTTAAAGCCCGGGTTCATCATGGAGTCCGCAATTGGATGCAGTTAGCTAGTTACATACCGATGTAATTCGTCAAACATGTTAGTTGAAGCCTGGGTTAATCGTGGATTGTAGGGTCCTTTGAGAAGATAATCAGTTGAATATATCGATGGCTGGGTGTTGTAGAACTAGGGTAGCCACTGGATTTCTTTAACATGACACTGGGCAGTGTTGTAATTCCGACTAAACTTCAATTTTGTTATTTCCCAGTGATAACTAAGAGATACTGGTCTCATTGAACCGGATTTGACAAAAAAAAACTATCTTGCATTAAAGACCAATACAAGGACTTAAACCAGGGACCATATTTTATAAAACGAATATCGTTCAAATCACTTCGATATCGTTGAAGTACGATTTCGTACAACGATACTCCCATGACTGACATTTGGCAGTCATATAGCTCTCGTTTTCGTTGAGCTGTCTTAAATAATTCTCGTTTTACACAATCGCACTTTGTCGTGACTATCGTTTACTTCTCGCAGCCGAGAACGAGGCCTACAAGGCTAAGCTGCAGGTGAAGACGAGAGCTGCCATTGAGCTATATAGGCAAAGAAGGGAAGAACATCGGCTTTTCAGAAAGAAGAAAAAAGAGCAAAAAAAAGCGCTCGATCGAGGATATAGAGAGGTGCCACTCCAGGAACGATGTTTGCAAGTTTTACCAAAGTGTAAAACGTCAAAGCCAAGGCTACAAGGCTCGAACAGAATCCTGTCGAGATGAACAAGGAAATATCGTAGTTGAGACACAGTCGATGCTGAGGTTATGGAAGAACCACTTCTGCAGACTGTTAAACGGCGATGGCGAACAACATTCCGCTGTCAGGCAGAACGATCCATTCAACATTGGCAACGACAGCGAAAACTGCCAACCACCCGACCTAAGTGAAGTGAGGATAGCTATATCTAAACTCAAGCTTAATGAGGCAGCCGGAAATGACGGCCTTCCCGCTGAGCTTTATAAAGCTGGCGGAGATGACTTGGTACGCAACATCCACCAACTCATAAGCCAAATCTGGTCGGTTGAAAGCATGCCTGAAGAATGGAACCTCAGCATCGTTTGCCCGATCCACAAAAAAGGAGACCCTCTGAACTGCGCCAACTACAGAGGCATAAGTCTACTCAACATCGCTTAAAAGATCCTATCTGCCGTAATATGTAAACGCTTGAAACCGTTTACCAACAACCTAATCGGCCCTTATCAGTGTGGTTTTAGGCCAGGAAAGTCCACGATCGATCATATTTTCACACTTCGGCAGATCCTGGAAAAACCCAAGAAGTCCAAATCGATACCCACCACCTATTTATCGATTTCAAAGCCGCATACGACAGCATTTATAGAGACGAACTGTACAGAGCCATGTCTAGTTTTGGTATTCCGCCCAAACTCGTCCGTTTGTGTACGATGTCGATGGAGAATTATCGATGAACCATCAGGGTCGGAAACGACCTCACCGACACATTCGATACCAAAAAATGATTTAGGCAAGGCGATGCGCTGTCATGTGACTTCTTCAATTTGATTCTTGAGAGGATTGTGCAAAACTCCAACGCCAACACCAGAGGCACAATTTTCCAAAAATCGGTGCAACTACTAGCATACGCCGACGATATTGACATCATTGGTAGGACTCAACGTGATGTCATAGCCACGTTTGCTTGTATAGAGAAGGAAGAGGTAAAAATGGGTTTAGCAGTAAATGAGGGTAAGACAAAGTATATGCTGTCAACACGAAAGGACACACAACATCGACGAATTGGACAGAACGTCATCATTGACAGATATAACTTTGAGGTAGTACGGGACTTTGTCTACCTCGGCTCCGCTATTAGCTCTGACAACAACATCTCGTCAGAAATCAAACGAAGAATTACTCTTGCCAATCGCTGTTTCTTCGGGCTAAGAAGGCAATTTAGTAGTAAAGCCCTCACTCGAACTACTAAGGAGATCCTATATAAGACCCTGATCATCCCAGTCCTGCTCTACGGCACTGAAGCATGAACCGTATCAAAAGCGGATGGAGAAATCCTTGGTCGATTCAAGAGAAAAATTCTTCGGAAAATCTTCGGTCCCGTTTGCGTTGACGGGCTATGGAGACGAAGATTCAACCACGAACTATACGAGCCGTACAGCGACATACCCCTGGTCAAAAAACTCCGCATTGGACGTTTAAGATGGCTAGGACATGTAGAAAGAATGGACACCAATACTCCGGCTCGCAGAGTCTTCGATTCCCAGCCAGACGTCGTACGCAGTAGAGGAAGACCTCGCTTAAAGTGGCGCGCACAAGTAGAAACCGACCTCAACCAACTTGGAGTGCGCAACTGGAGGCAGTTAGCTAAGGACCGGGCTAATTGGAGAGGCATGTTGGTTGAGGCCCAGGTTCATCCCGGACTGTGGCGACACATAAGTAAGTAAGTATCGTTTACTTCTGTATCGTTTGCTTGTCGCTCGTTTTGTTTTATGTTTTTTTTTTCTCTTAATTTTCGAGTGCGAAATTATTATTTTCGCCACAAAAAAGAGGGCCTTCTGTTCACACCGAATCCAAATGGCAAATTTGAGAAGCTTTTTATGGCAGTGTTTGTCTGTTGTCTTTTTGTCAGATCTTCACAAGAGGAGGAGCAGTTAAAAAACGTAGGTGTTGTCACTCGCGGTATTTGAAATAGGAAATCCGCGCTTAGTAGTCATGGATGCAAATCCGTGCGTTTACATGACTGCGGATCATTGATCTCGGAATAACAAGCTCAAATAAAACAATATATGCGTGTCGAATAGGAAAACAATAAGGCTGCAGCAAAGTGTGTGGTTGATGGTCCTTTTATCCCGACCAAAAACCCGAAAGTGCTAAAAGAATAAGAGGACATTTCATCATCTAAAAAGTGTAAATGCCCATAAAACAAATAAAAATAAAAATAAGATCTTAACAATTTCGAATTCTTGTTGTTTTTAAAAAAAATGTTTATTGCTAGTGTTTTAAAATATAAATACTTTTCGAATCATTATGAAAAATGACAACCTTTTGTTTTACGTGCATAACAGTTGACACACAATTTTAAACTCTCAACTTTTGTACAATTGCTTGTTACCCGAATTTTTTATCAAAATTAAATTTTCTTTTAAAATTAAACAATTTTCTTCAAATTAAAATAAAAAACAATAATTAAATGGTTTTCTGTTCCTTTTTTACAAATAACAACGCAAATGAAAATGAAATCATCTCTCGCTCTCTCTTGCATTAGACTATAAAATTAGACATACATATACATATATCTATATATATACTACAGAGCTTTAGTATTCGATATCGCTTAACACTAAAAATTAAAAAAAAAAACAATAAAATAATACAAAAAGAAAAATTTACTTTCACTCGGTTTTTTTTTTAAATGGCTACTTTTCCCATTCTATCGCATCTTGTTGTTGAACAAGATTGAGGTTTACTTGGTGCGAGAGATACTCGAGCTGGCCGACGCTGTGGACACATCCATGTTTTCGCAGATACTATCACATGCAGCTTCTTCGCTGTCCTCGGTATCGGTGTCGAATTTCTTCTCAAGGAGAACTTTCAAATTTGTCGGCTTCTCCTCGTCGCTGTTGATATTGAGAACGGTATCGTTCATGCGATGGTAATGAGGCTTAAATGATGTACTAGGTCGAGAGTAGTCCAAGTGATCGTATTCATCTAGAAAGGAAATGGAAATTTATTAAAAAATTCTAGGAAGTGGTGATTCAATTTGATGTGGGATCCGGATAAAATGTTCATCTTACCGGGAGGAAACAGTTTCTTTGCGTATTCCTTCACTACGGATGCATATTTTCAAAAGGAAACAGAAGGTTTGAGAGCTTGTATCATGCAAAAACTGGGAAGGGATGATGGGGAGAGGTACTGATTGGCAATTCGGAGAAGCGTGCAAAAATAAATCAGAATAAATCTACAAAGGCCATCCCTCAGACAGAGTCGCTGCAGCAAAAAAAAAAATTGTAGTGTGACCCTACCATCACTCTTTAGGAGAAAAACATCTGCATTTAGCATGGTATGGAGTGCCTAGCTCAAAAGCTAAGAAATGTGATTACAAACGACAGGATATCATCAGTATTTATTGCGTTACATGGTTAGATTGCAGTGGCTGCGATGCGAGTGCACACTTAGACCATAAAAGTCCGCTGTGGTACCAAGTGGATCTGTGGACTTCCACTATATTCGTTCGCCTAATTGAACCATTCAGAACTGACTATGTAACTTAGGAGGTTTCTGACATTAATATTAGCCAGCTCACCTATAATATCAAATAAATAGTTTCCCAGATAGGGTTTCTTTTGTCGGAGAGACCTGGACAAGAGCAGAGAAGGTGAAGAATACTTTCCTCCTCTTCTTCGTCCAAGCAATTTCTACAGAATTCATTGCTAAAGAGGCTCAGTCTTTTTGCGTGTAGGCCTATAGGACTGTGTCGTGTCAGGAAACGATTTTGGTGCTGATGTTTGATCTGTTCAGCATTGTCAAGCGGATTGAGTGCATTTGATTATAGTTTGGCCAGAGTTGCCTAGATATTTGACACGTTGTGCTGTTTATCCATCTGCGGTTTGCTTTCCTGATCGCATCCAGTTTTATTTTTAATTTACATGTAGCAATTGGCATACCTTACATATCTACTGGCGGTAGATTGGCAATTCGGAGAAGCGTGCGTTTTTGCGTGTAGGCCTATAGGACAGTTTCGTGTCAGGACACCGATTATGGTGCTGATGTTTGATCTGTTCAGCATTGTCAAGCAGATTGAGTGCATTTGATTATAGTTTGGCCAGAGTTGCCTAGATATTTGACACGTTGTGCCGTTTATCCATCTGCGGTTTGCTTTCCCGATCGCATCCAGTTTTATTTTTAATTTACATGTAGCAATTGGCACACCTTACATATCTACTGGCGGTAGAATGTCAAATGTAGTGCCCTATCTGGCAAGCCCATCCGCCTTGCAGTTTCCTGGTATGCCTCTGTGGCCCGACACCCAGAAGAGGTTAATGGTGAAATACTTTGCAATCTCATAAGAGATAGTCGGCACTCGTGGACTAATTTCGATTTGAACGAGCAAGATTCCAGGGGTTTGATTGCCAATTGGCTGTCACTGAAGATGTGTTAGTGCGTTACTAATCTCTTTGTGAAGTCATGGTGGTAAGGGAACGCGTCTTCCCAAAGATGGCCAGATGAAAGTCGACAAATTCCTTAAATATATTCAACGTTGACGTCTGAAATTAAATATCTGGCATTAAAGGCCCGTACAGGTCCTCAATTGATTGGTGTGTGCGAAGTTTTTATTTTTGCAACAAATATTCGGACCTCCTGTTTAACGCCGAATTCGAACGGTCAAATTGAAAAGCTTCTCATGACAGTTTTATACTCTGGGATGCTTGTCAGACTTTTGCAAGAGGTTAGGCCATTGCAAGTCTGCTGTCCCAAACAAGACAAAGCAAACTTTATGTATTAACTGCTTAGACATATTTGGACCACAGATTTTTAAGTTTCTTCGAGTTATGCTGCAATAGTTGCTTTTCTAGACATTGAAGGTACTTTTAACAATTTTAATTCGGGAGCGATCATCAAGTCGCAAACATATCTGAAAGTCGATCACACACTTGGAATGTTGATTAATTTGCTATCAAATAGCCGGATTATGAACACAGAACTGGATGGTGCTTCGACCAGAAGACAGTAGAGGGACCCTGCAAGGTGTAGTCCTGCCCCTCTTCTCTGAAAATTAGCGGTAAACGAGTTTTTACTCAGCCTGGAATCAGAGGGATGCTAAGTGATTGCCTACACGGATGACGTTGCTATTGCACCTGAAGCACCTGAGTATACTCAAGGAACAACGCACAACACAAACTTTCTAAATGGGCAGTCAGTTGTGGCCTGGGTGTCAACCCCCGTAAGACTGAATTGGTCCTGTTCATTAGGAAATAATAAATTCCTCACATTGACCACCCGTCATTAAACGGAATCGAACTAGCCTTCTCAGACAAAACAAAATACCTGGGATTGATTTTGGACAGGAAACATAACTGGAAGCTGAACATATAAGAACGAGTAAAGAAAGTAACAGTCGCACTTTATTCTTGTAAGAAAGCCCTAGGCTTGAAATGGGGAATAGGAGGAATAAGCCATAGGCATGAAAAGATTTTAAGACCGATACTTCTTTATGGAGTAGTAGTAGTAGCGCTAGAGATAGCCATAAACAGCAAAAAACTAGCCAAGGTGCAAAGAACTGCGTGTCTGTGTATCTGTAGTACACCTCGTACAACACGGTGCACAAGCAAATGCAGCTAACTCAGCCATACGTCTAAAAGCCATCAAACAGTGGTCAAATATTCAAACTGGTCACTCAAAAATTCTAAACGAACATACAAATATTCCTGAAAACAACGATTATACCCTTACCAGGTTAAACTTTGATAATAGTTTCCAGGTCACAATCCCAGACCAGATGGCTGTGGAAAATTAATGAACCTGTGCAAAATGGCTCCAAAACAAATGATGGAGTGGGTGCTGGTGTCCTCTCCGACGGGCTAAGAGCCTATCTTTCCGACTTCAGGATCATTGTTCCAAGCGGAACTCATGGCGATCAAGGAAGCCTTATCTCCGCGGAAAGAGATTGTAATATCTGCCAAGGATATTAGCATTTTCTCGGACAGCCAAGCTTCCATCAAACCCAGGTCTCAATTGCCGCTCAACTCTGCAAGATATGTCAAAGCTGAGCAAAACATTCACCTATGCTGGGCATAGTGACATTCCAAGGAACTGTAAGGCTTATGTACCCGACAGGGGTGAACTGTCGCAACATGCTAACAGCAAACCAAATCTCAGATGAATCTTGACACGAATAACCAAACGAATTTGGCCAAAGCTAGATTTGAGAAGATCTAAGGGACTGATTTCACTCGATAGATCATACATCAGCGCCGCCATATCTGTCATCACTGGAAACTGTTTAGTAGGCAGGCACGCAGAGAGGCTAGGCCTCCACTCAAACGACTTCTGTAGGAGCTGCATGGACGAAGAGGAAGAAGAAGCAATACTTCATCTCCTTTGTAACTGCCCGACCCTATGAAACAAAAGGACGCTCCATCTTGCAGCTTACTACTTTCAAAATCTCAGCGATTTCACAAAAACGGAAATTAGAAGTCTCCTTCTCTGAACAATATCCTCGTGGTATCACAATAAGCTGGTGGCGTCATTGGGCCGTTTCTTTCGTCGATGAAATTGACCGCCAAGTTACGGTAAATGGTATTCCCTACAGAGAAATTTTGGAACGTTATTTCTTTGAGCAATTGCAAGAATTGGACATCAGTGATATGTGGTTCCAACAAACCAAACAGCGGGTGCAACAATCGAGTTATTGAACTCTCAGTTCGGTGAATGCGTTATCTCGAAAAACGGACCCGTCGATTGGCCGCGAGGTCGTGTGATTTAACGCCTCTAGACTTTTTTATGGAGCTAAATTAAATTATTGGTCCATGCCAACAGGGCAACGACGTTTGAGGAGCTCAGAGCCAATATTGAACGAGAAATAGCGGCCGTATCGGTCGACATGTGCGGCCAAAATTGGGTTCAACGTATCGATCGCTGCATACGTTTCCGTGGTGGACATATGACCGAATTCCATTCATAAGACATGAGATATTGTTTGCAGAGAGAAAAAGAAAGCGTGCCCTTGGGATGGCAGTTGTAACCAAATGCAAACGCTCTCTAAACCTATCAAACGTTTCGCAGGCATACAACTTCTACAAGAACAACGTCTACATTAAAAAAAATCAATTTGCTACTTACCAGGATCCTTGTATCCCTCCTTCTGTTTAATTTCATCATAAACGTGCTCCTCCTTAAGTGGATCCTCAATGCTATTATACACATTGGGATTAGTGAGATCTGCGTTCAGATTCTTCTGCAGCATGTCGCTGTTGTAGTTGATCGAGTAGGTGCCAGCTAAGAATCAAAAAACACGTCAACAATCTCTTCCAAAACCATCATCAACAACTCACCTCTACTGCTTGCATTCGAATCGTCTCCATACTCGGAGTTTGTGCGGTCTAGATTGTTCATCTTTGGCCGTAAATTGTTGAGCAGACGTGTATCGGGGCCCTGTAAGCCATACACAGGATTGTCAAAGTTATGGCGATCCGGATATGTGCCGTGCGGGTCGGTAATGTATTGCACATGTTGGATCTCAGTTTTAAGATTCGACACACGGCGGCGATAATAGAATACCACTGCAACAACAATGCCAACAAATAGTATCGCTAAGCAGAGACCCCAAGCAAGACCGGCGCGACTTGCTGTTGAGAAAAAAAGAAACATGATTCAGAGGCACATGAGTGGTGACACCTACAACTTACATTCGATTTCGATTTCCTGCACTCTTTGTGCGGCAGTTGGTACATCACAATTCTCTCCAGTAAATCCTTGGCGACAGACACATCCCTTGGCCGCGTGACAGACAAAGTTTTGACTAGAGCAGCCACATTGTTGCATGCAATGTTCCCCAAAGAAACCCTCGGGACATACTAAGGGGAAAAAAAGTCAAATCTGTGGAGCATTTGCAAAACTCTTTTATTACCATCATCACATCGTGTTCCCATCCAACCTGGTTGACAAATACAAAAACCATCATTCTTCCTACATCCAACATGATTCTGACAGCGACACTTGTGTGCACAATTCAAGCCGTAAAAGTCATTGGGACACAGCTCATTGCAATTAGCTCCAGTCCAGCCCGGTGAGCACTGACATTGTCCTGTTATATGATTACACTCCCCGCCGTGTTCACAGCTACACTTGAGAACACATCCTGGTCCATATAATCCCGATGGACATGGATGTTCGCAGGTGATTCCAACATAACCCGGTCGGCAGACATAATCGCCTGTGATGTGATCACAACTCTTGTTACCTGGAAGAAAATTATTTCATGAGACAATCGTTTGGTTATGCTTATGAATCTGAATAACTCACCATGAATGATGGCGGGGCACTTTTCCTTGCAGCCGGCGCCATAATATCCCTTCTCACATGGCTGGGAACAGTCTTGGCCCGTCCAGCCCTTGGAACAAATACACTGACCACTATCGGCGTCACATGAGGAATTGTTCATGCATCTGCAAACTAGTTCACAGTTTTCGCCATAATAGCCGATAGGACATTGAGTTCCACATTTAACACCTAAACAACGTTCGTGTCCGTTAGCGGTAGAGATAACCCCAACAATGTTGCGACCAACAAAACGTAAACAAACGAAACGAAACACAAAAGCAAAACGAAAAACCAATTAAATTATGAATTAAAAATTAATATAACGGTGTATTGTTGTAATGATTGTAAATGATAAATGAATGAGTGTGTGAATGTGTGAATGTGCGGTATCATGCAGAGTGGTTATAGAGATAGTGAGTCATGCTTTTAATCTCGAGATAAAATTGGAACAGCTAGGGCAAGACATGCTGCAAGGCCGTTTTAAAAAACAAGATCGGTTCCTGACCGATCAGGTCTTTTACAAAAAAAATATGGAAGGTGTGAAAGGATTGAAAAGTTGATAAGAATCATAGAAATAATGCCGACAGGTAAGGTAGTAAAGAGCAAGAACAGCATCCCTATCGAGGATCACTTAGTAATGAGCCTCCACGATCTCATCAGTAATATATGATCTGATGATACATACATAACGCATTCTCAGCTGAAAACAGATCAGATCCTGACCGATATTTTCTTCTAAAAAAGATGTGCAAAGTTTGAAAAGTCAGTACACAATAATTGTAGAAACCACAAAGATGCCAAATTAATCCCTGGTTTAATAAAGAAAAGTTGCACATGTGGACGCAGGTAAATTCCAGGTCCACAAGGCCAAATAAAATATGAGAACATCCCTGTCGAGGATCACTTAGTAATGACCCTCCACGATCTTAGCAGTAAGTTATGATCTGATGATATTCTTTCCGATGAATGGAATCGTTTATATATATATATATATATTTTTGGCGCAACAGGCTCGTTAGTACCCAGGGCCTAGCTTTCTCACAACCATTCATGTGTGCGTGTGTACTTCTTGCACGATGGCGGGACCTCCTGTTTTATGCCGACTCCGAACGGCTAAGTTGAGATAAGCTATTCTTGACAATTGATACTACTCGGACGATTTGTCAGATCATCACGAGAGGAGGGCCAGTGAAAAATCATTTAGGTGTTGCTACGGCTGGGAATCGAACCCAGACCTTCTGCGCGGCAGTTCATCGCACTAACCATCGCGCCACTGGAATCGTTTGCACGTTTAAAAATCTCCAAGAGCTTCGTCAGCTACAGAGGCATAAGAGTTTTAACGGAACCTAATCGATTTTATATGTTAGGAACTGAAAGCTTCTATCTGAAATCGGAAAACTCCACAAAATATGCAGGTGATCGCTACTCCATCACGCCTATTTTAAACTGCAGGAAATACTTACATCAACCCCAATATCTAGGGAATACCACGTTCTAATAAGAGCATTTGAATCAACAGAAAGAACTGTTTTGGATGATTTGCGTGATGATCTCTGCATCCTTTCTGCTTTAGGGCAATTCAAATCCTCGGGTTGGATTATGATTGAGAAGCTGCCAACGCATGTGCTGAAGCTATGGCAACATACTTTGTTATACCATGGCCAACAATCAAGAACTTCACATCAGTTTGATTGATTTGGCCTTACGTTTAGCTCCTATGCACCAAAGCTGACTAAAGTAACATCTTTAGCTTCGTTAATGAAAAAAAAATCTCAAAACGGATTGATTCAAGGAGATATCGATGGAGAGTACAGAGAAGTGAGCTATCGAGGTATCTCCGCAAACAGTAGGCTAAGCTTTTCGGCAGTTAAGACTTATTACCAAGAGGTGGCAGAACAGGTGTAAGAACGCAATACAACACAGATAACTGTGAATCAGTTCGTCGTTCAAAACACGAAGTGGCGCCACCAAATATCTCAAAATGCCAATTTTGCAGATACGTCACTTGGTGCTTGAATCGACGAATTGGACAAGTCTATTAATCCCGAGATTCCTACTGCTTCTGTTCCAATTATACCTAAAGCGATTGCAGAGTTGCAAAAGGGCAACATATGGTCGGCACATCAAATCCGATTAACATGTCATAAACCCATCAGAAAGGTACACGGAGATAGCTTGCGTGTGTACGTCAGCTGGAATGAGAATCAGACCAAATGTGGAATGAAATATCTGACACTACCAGCCCATAACTTAAGTTCGCCATTTATCTCCGTTTACGCAGTTCAATGCTTACCACAAAGAAAGGACTGAAAACCATTTTCAACATATTACTCTTAGGGCGCGGTTACGGCCAACGTTAGTAAGCGAGTGCGCTAGTTGACGCTAGTCCGAGCTAGTCCACGCTTGAGCGATTGTTCCCACTTGTTCCAGCTAGTACACATGAAAATCAAATGAAATTACAAGCACGGACTGGCGTGGACTAGCGTGGACTAGCGTGGACTAGCTCGGACTAGCGCGAATGCAAAAAGAGTGATCTGCGACCACGTTATTGATTATATATACTTTAGATTTACTAGCGCACTAGCGCGAACTAGCGCCAACGCCTACTAGTGTTGGTCTTTACCGCGGCCTTAGACTCGGTTTGTTTAATTGTTGGTTAACATTAACAGAAGATGAACAAACCGGCCCTTAGACCTCTACATGCGAAAATGTGTAGCTAAACAGCACTGCTCTTCGAAAATGGGTGGAATGGAGTACACGCTCAAACTCTATAAGGATACTAGGGCTCAGCTGTATTCTCTAATTACACACTACTTCACTCTGACTTTATAAAATCACATCCTTTTATCTTTTAGGAAGTTTTATTAGGCAAGACGACATAATTTGGAGAAAAGCTTGAAAGATTTATTAACCTAAGATCGGCTTTGTAATTGACCATGAAGTGGAACAAATCATTGCAGATATTCAACATGCGACAGAGGAAAGCATGCCAAATAGTTCGAATAGAAGAAATCCAGAATTAAAAATCCCCTCTCCAAATAATGGAATTGAATTGAACAGCAAACAGAAGATCTCGAAGAAAATGGCAAACTACGAGGTTCCATGACGATAAGATAGTTTTTAACCGTCTAAACAATGGCAAACGAATTAGTGAATTCAAAAATGAATCATTTAGCTGTTCCTCTAAAATTTAACGACAGATGCGTCTACCGAATACTTCTTATCGAAAATGGATCGGAAACCCGAAACAGAAGGGTGATCTCTTCGCAGAACACCTTTCTTCTGTTTTTAAGCCGTTCTCATCAAGTGCAGCTAGAGATGAAATACGATTCAATGAACAAAATGATTCCTATTAGCACACTCAATGAAGTAAGAAGCGTATGTCAACATAAATTGTCAAACAAAAATGCATTAGGGTACGAACTAATAACTGCTCAGGTTTTGAAAGAATTACCACCAAGAGCTTTTCAAAAATTTAAATGCACCGATATGTGCCGAATGCACCGATATGTGCCACATTACTGGTAAATTGCCGAAGTCATTGTAATACCTAAAATAGGAAAACCTCCAAAAAGAGGTGGCAAAAGATTTCTAGAAATTGCTTCTGAAAAGACTTAGCAAAATATAGATAAAAGAAGACCTACTCCGAATCACCAGCTTGGATTCAGGAATAAACATTCCGCCATTGACCAAGTGCATGGTATTACCGATGTTATTGAAAAGGCACTGGAGCAAAATCAAGTCTGTTCGGCTCTATTTTTAGATGTTGCTCAAGCCTTTGACAAGGTTTGGCATGAGGAACTTGAGTAGTACAAATTGTAGAGTCATTTACCAAGGCAGTACTATACTATAATCACATATTTCAGACCGCCTCTTTAGGGTTAGATACGAACAAGAATATTCAGAACTGAAGAAAGTCGACACAGGTGTTCCGCAGAGAAGTGTTCTAGGACCAACACTATTTCTGTTATATACTAGGAAAATAGTAATACCAGGGTATTACGTGGTGTAGTGGGAATGTGTTCGTCTATTGACTGGAAGGTTGTGCATTCAATCCCAGCCAAAATCCATAAAACTTTTATATAAAGAAATAAAAAAAAGGTCGGTAGTTACTCCTAGAAGTATACATCATCTTAAAACAGTGCCTCCCCGAAGTTAGTTCGGACACCACCCATGGAGTAAGTCTCCACTACATCCAAAATATTTCCTATCACTCTATTTCTTCCCCTTCTCTAACGTTCGTACTATGGTCAAACATTTAAAGGGAATTCATAACCCATTGAGGGCGCGTAAATTATAAAAAAAAAACAATACGTTCATGCCTACCTTTGCAGATGATACAGCAATACTGGCGTCTGAAAATAACGTTCTGAAACCAACAGAAAAACTACAGATTGCATTCATTAAAGTTTAAGATTGGACGGAACAATGGTGTATCAAGCTCAATGAGACAAAATCCACTCATGTAAACTTCAATAATATTAAGATAACAATGTTCCGCCCAGAATGCGTATCTGTAGCTCATGCTTGTAGCTGAGTAAAAAGTTAAAAACAAGGCAACCCGTAAGCGCTTACACAATGTGTATCTTTGTGAATCTGTAGCTTGAAGTTGAATAGAGGCCAACTTCATGCAAGAAATGTATTCCACTGATAAAACTTATCTGAACTATCTCTGTAACAAACTCAAGAATGAGCTACAGGATTTAAGAAATCGCGAGACTTCTACATACCTCGAGGGCTTGACTGCTGATAAGACTTCAAACTACTCAACATGGAAAGCTTTGAAGTCCATAAGGAAACCCAAAATACACTCGATACCAATAAGAAAAGCTAACGGCGAATGTGCAAAAGGAGACAAAGAGAAAGCGGATTTATTTGCCGATCATCTAGAAAAAACGTTCAAGCCGTTCGATGGAAGACCCCTAAACGGAGAACTGAATGCCCGACAAATATAAAGTTAAAGCCGTATCACTGTCCGAGCTTCGAATGACAATATGAAAGTTAAAAAATAACAAAGCTCCAGGATATGATTTAATCACCGGCGAAATCCTGAAGGAGCTACCGAAAAAATCATAAGTTAAGTTGCTCTACATTATAAATGCTTCTCTGAGACTTTTATATGTTCCAAGGCAATGGAAAGTCGCTGAAGTCATTATGGTCCCGAAACCGGGGAAAAGTAATTGAAGAAAGACGCTTGATCCCAGATCATCAATTCGGCTTCCGGGTCAACATTCCACAATCGATCAGGTTTATCGAATAACTAATGAAATTGAAAATGCTCTAGAATGGAAAAAGATCTGCTCTGCCGCTTTTCTTGACGTATCACAAGCTTTCGACAAGGTATGGCACAATCCTACCGACAAAATTATACAAACTACTGGAATCCTACCTTGAAAACAGACTGTTTCGTATTAGACATGAGACTGATTACTCAGAATTCAAAGAAATCCACGCTGGTGTTCCGCAGGGAAGGGTTCTCGGACCAATCCTTTTCTTGCTCTACACAAGAGATATACCACAAGAAGAAGGGACCATCGTAGCAACGTTCGCAGACGATACAGATATCCTCGCAATGGATGAGTCCGTGGAATCATCAACGGGAAAACTCCAACGGGCTCTGAACAAAGTATGTGAGTGGACAAAGACCTGGCGAATTTCCCTGAACGAGACCAAGTCAACGCATGTCAACTTTACGTACAAAGAGATAAACAACTTACCTGTTTTCATTAACTCGGGACAAATACCATAAGCAAATGAGGCAAAATATCTAGGAATGACCCTAGACGCAAAACTTAAGTGGAAGCCACACGTTAAAAAAAAAACGGGACGAGCTCGCAATCAGACTCAGAGAAATGTATTGGCTGCTCGGAAGATACTCGAAGCTAAGCATATACAACAAACTGCTACTGTATAAGCAAGTGCTAAAACCTTGTTGCACATACGGTATACAGCTTTGGGGTTGTACCAATCCAAGCAATATTGCTATACTGCAAACATTCCAAAACAAAACCCTAAGAGCAAAAGTGAATGCTCCATGGTATATAAGGAATAGCGATATTCACAGAGAACTAGGAATTGCTACCGTGAGTAACGAAGCAACAAACTTTGCTCGTAAACTTCGTACTCGTATGTCCATTGCAATAATGAAATAATTCGTACTCTGGACGTGACAAACCTTGAGCGCCGACTACAAAGAACAAGACCGTTCGACCTAGCGCCATAAGGGAAAACCGCATGTAATGACGGTATTAGTAGGTGCGTTCACTGGAATGCTACCTACCAAACGCGATTAACACTACAGAAGCGTAAACTACTTGTTAAGGATACTTAGTCGTAGTCATCACAAAAAAATGAAAAATGAGAGGATGAATTTCATACTACTATGAGCACGCGCGCGGTTCTCATAGTGCCTCTATGAGGGGTGAGGTTTAGCCCGTAGGCATATATTGACTGACATTAATGAAATTGTCAGAACAGAAAATATATGAGTCGGGCGTAACCAATGGTACGGACCATTGGTATCCTTTGAGGATTACTCACCTCCGGGCGCATACGAAAAAAAAAATCTCACTTTTGACAGCGATGTAAGATACAAGCTGCAGCATTCTGAGCAGGCCTTTATCCATTAACAACCAAGCTGTACCTTACGGCTTACGCATATAAGGCCATGTACTAAGAAATGACTTTGGACGTGAAGTTAAGTTAAAATGAAAAGAGCACACATCAACCTAAAGTATAGAAAATATACTGGTTACTGTGAAGAAACATAGAATCTTCTATCCAGAATAAGCTCATGCTATAAAAGCAACTATTGAAGCCTGTTTGAACGTATGGCATCCAATTATGGGCCCGTACCAAGAAAAAAATACAGAAACCATGCAAACATTCCAAAACATAGTCCTTTTTGGAATAGTAAATGCCCCTTGGTATATTAGAAATAGCGATTTGCACCGTGATCTACAAATAAATATGGTTACAGAAGAGTTTAAAACTCCGAGATGGAGAGAGTCCTAATAGTGCTTACACACCGAATCATAAACTGAGTTTTCGCAAAAACACCTGAAACCTTCATCGAAAACCGAGTTTTCCCATTCATTGTCAGTTCTCATAACCTAGTAGGTTACGACGTAACCTTCTCATAACCACTTCGCAGACGTCATCACGTTGCAGGTTGTTGGAAAGAACACACCTTTTCATACATTCTACACGTGTTCCACACGTCCCACAAAACAGCTGATGAACTCGCTGTCAAAACAAATGTTTTTTTTTTCAGAAATTTACACACCAGATGAAATAAAAATAAAACAAGCGGCGGGCTTGAGATTCAAAAACTGTTGTCAAAATCTTTAGATTTGTTTCATTTTGAACTTCAAATGCTAATATTAGTTTGATTATATTAGAATTCATTTTAATTTTCAATTACAATATTTTCCACACAAATGTTGCAGCTAGTATCACAATTCACAGCTGATTGAAATGTCAAACGAAACCTGGTCAGAGTCGGTGTGAAAGCATCCAGTGGTTTACGTAAACTTTTTGCCAAAAACTCAGTTTATGATTCGGTGTGTAAGCACTATAAATGTAGAAAACAAATTAAGGAGATTAAGATGAACCAAGCCTCATGCGCTTATGGCCTAATGACATGGAAAATTATTTTATCTGTAAATCTTCCCCAAAGCTATTAAAAAAATAAGAAAATAAAATCTCTCGTTGATCTTTCATTGATTGGTCCTGATTCTCACGTGGTGTTAGTGTGATAAAGTGTCATTTTTAAGATTTCCACCTCCAAAATAAACAAAATGTCAGACGAAATGTAGCGAAAAACATAACAGTTTGTCGCAATAACCACCTACTGAGTCCACCCAAATCAGTTCCGAAAACAGATCGAACTCCTTACCCATCTGTGCAAAAAAAAAAATGAGGTGATCTGTTTTGATGCTGGTATGTGTTTTATAAATAAAGACATAACCTGCTCAAAAAAAAAACTCCACATTGGACGTTTGAGATGGCTAGGACATGTATAGCGAATGGCCACCAACATTCGATTCCCAGCTAGATGTCAGACGCAGTAGATGAACCTTGAACCCCTTGCCTTTAGTGGCAGGCAGAAGTGGAAATTGAAGTCAACCAAATTGAAATGCGCATCTGGATGCAGTTAGATAGGGCCGGCCTAGTTATAGAGGCATGGTGGTTAAGGCCCAGGTTCATTCCGGACTGTAGCGCCGCTTACACAAACGAGGATTCTCCAATTTTCTGTGACACTGTCTAAACTTAGAAAATCAGAGCAGGGTAGTCACTTATTAAAATATCACGGGGTTTTGATAGATGACGGGCTTAACATTGGGTTTCATATTGATTTCCTAGCCCACAAAGCGCCTAATGTACGCGCAAAGCTTTCAAGAATGATACAAAATGTCGAAGAATCATGGAGCAGTAAAAGATTACTGTCGGGTAGAGGAATGAAGTCAGCAATGCTCCAAGCACCTTTATTAAAGATAGATTGCGTAAAAAGAACAAAGGAGTGGTATAAATACTTGAAACTACTCAGGGGTCATTTATGGTCCTCAAATCTAGTTTTTCCATTCTTTTGTGCGCAAAGTTTTATTTTTGGCACGACTAAGGCTACAGGGTACGTGCATGGAATTGGGTATAACTCATAGAACGGGCTACAGAGTATCGGCTACAGAGTATCACAAGGGATTCCTCACCCCTCTGGGTAAAGAAACAAAAAAGGATTACACAAAACTTATACAATACACGACCTTAGCCCCACAAATTCAGAGAAAAGCAAATCCAACGCAAACATGATCGACAGAGAAGTAATATATGACAGGGGTTACGTAAGGCTAAACTCTGAGCAAACGGAGATTACCAATAACCTGGAGCGCGGTTCCAGCTCCATCTACGCTTACAAAGAAAAGATATGCTATGGGCATTGATATACCAGGTATACAAGGATTAACGAGAAATGTTAGAACGGAGTAAATATATTTTTTCTATGAGAGCGGATAAGTTCTTAAATTCTATAAACTTGTACGCAAAAGTGCGATATGCAAATCTAGTTTGCAAGTATAAGTTCACCTGGTAATACTACTCACATGTATGGTGGTAGCAGCAGCGTCAATACAACCAGATTTCTACAGATTATGGAATACCGTCACACATATATGAAGCCTTTGCAAGTTTCTCTTATCTGTTTTAAAAATACGCAAAGCTTCAAGGATAGCAACTGAAGCTAATATCACAAGAATCAGTGGAAGTGATTATTGCCACCCCCGTTCGATTCGACTGATCTTGGGAACTCAAAATAAAGCTGCAGACTTTCTTATGAGAAAACCTTTCTATTCTATAAAAATTAGTCGCTATCGCAATAAAAGTCATAGGCAGACTTGCACCAATGTATTTGCTTTCAAACAGCTAACCACTGATTAGTTAACTAAATACGTTGGTGCAAGTGGCACTTAAAAAGAACCCAACCACCACTGCATTCTGATTATGAAATGTGAATAGGTATAGGTGAGGTGAAATAAAGTAAAGTGAGTGATGGAATGAAATGAATTCGGTATGACTGTTGTTATGGCTTATCCACAGTATATATGCAAGGCACGTACCTCCCCAATCACTCTTGCAAATGCATCGACCATCGACGGCATCGCACGCTATCGTATTATTAAAATCGCAGTCACAATGCTGGGCGCAGCCATGTCCAAAAGTACCAAAATCGCATTTTCGTTCGCATTTCTTACCAGTCCAGCCGGCGGCACACGTACACGCTCCTTCAGATGAAGAAAATATACAGTTACACTAAACGGGATAAATAGGTTTCTATAGACAATACCATTTTGTGGATTACACGACGCGTTATTCTGGCAATCACACAGGCCGCTGCAGTCCTTGCCGAAGTGATTCTCATCGCATGGCCGATCACACTTGGTGTTCTTCCAGCCGGGTGTACAGAAACACTCACCAGTCTCTGCGGAGCATTTGGCACCATTCTGGCAGTCACAGCTTTCCAAGCAATCCTGGCCGAATTTACCCTCTTCGCACATTTTTTCACACTTCTCTCCCAGATATCCGGGCTCACATAAGCACGTTCCATTCACTGGTGAGCATTTGGCGTTGTTCTTGCACTCGCAGGACAGTTCACAGTTCTTTCCATACTTGAGGAATGTACACGGACGGTTGCATTGGGCACTACTCCAGCCGGTTATGCAGTCGCATTTGCCGTTCCACGGATGGCACATCTCAGTGTGCTCCATATCGCATTCGCACGTTTGATTACAACCCGCGCCGTATTTATCCTCGGGACATGCTCGGTTGCTGCAGTCAGGGCCCTCCCAACCCTGCAGGCAGGTACATTGACCAGTCGCTGGGCTGCAAGCAGCATCGTTTTTACACTGGCACTCCTCGGTGCAGTTCTGACCGAATCGATTAGTGGGGCACTGATCGAAACACTTCTCACCCAAATATCCGGGTGGGCATTCACACATTCCACTGATATGATGACATGATGCGTCACCAAAGCATTCGCATTCTAGCACACATCTGGGACCGTATCTACCAGTAGGGCAACGATTGGCACAAACCGAGCCAATCCATCCCGTCGGGCATTGGCACTCACCGGTGTGCGGGTAACATTTGCCATCATTCTGACAGCGACAGTCCTGTTGGCACTGGGCGCCATGTTTTCCGTCGGGACATTGATCTTGACATCTTTTGTGTTCGATGGAAGAAGTAAATGTTGGTGAAACAAACACACAAAAGATACACACAAACAAACTTACAAGGGTCCAGTGTAACCAGGCGCACAGGTGCACTCCCCGGATACATGGTGACAGCTGCCGCCATTCTCGCAGCGACACTCTTCAAGGCACTTGGCACCGTAACGATCGGGTGGACAAAACTCCTCGCATTTCTCACCCACATACCCTTTGGCGCATTCACATGCACCGGTGTAGGCCTCGCAGGTGCCATTGTTCATGCATTCGCATTTCTCTTCGCAATTTCGTCCCCAACGGCCGGGAGGACAGTCTAGAATTTGTTTTGAATTTTATTTTTGACTGTAAAACGATGTTAGGTGGTGACTACGTGAAAACCAAGGTGTGAGGGGGACTTTTCTCATGTTATACACAAACAAAGAGTGAGCGAGATTAAATATACACTGGATACCTGCTTTTGGAGCGCTGTGTTTGGGGGGTTTTGTTAGTGTATGCTTAAGCGGTGGATTCTAGGGTTTTGTTATAAGCTTGGAAGGGTTTCAGTTATAGTCGACACATTTTACATAAATCTTAGTCTATCACCAACATAAAATTTAGATGCATACGTAGCTTTGGAATAGACAAACCTTAACTTATCGAAGATGGGGATATCCTTTAGAAGAGTCCATTTATGAAACTTGATTTTTTTTTTATTAATTTTACGGCAAGAGACTTTTAATGGGGAAGCTTTAAGTTTTTTTTTGGCTATTGCGGTTGGTTGGGCATAACGTGTATCCTCGCTACAAACATCCTGTCGAATCGACTATCGACGTTTGGTGGCCAAATTCGCTGACTCGAAATCAGCAAACACCCGTACGTCACCGAAGCACTATGTCTGCGAACTATATGAGAGCAATAATTTTCTGTCCGCTTAAACTTTCTGCGACATTAAGGTTGACGAGGCTGGTTCCTGTAGCCCTATTAAATTCAGCTGGCACAGGAACTTAACATTAATAAGCATAGACAACGTTGTGTGTTCGCTGATTAGGCTCCGCAGCAGTTGATTAACATTTCGCAAATAAAAAAAATCATCAACAACAAGGCGAACTTTTGAACGAATAAACAACATTTTGGATTTGGGATGATACAAATCCACACTAGTACCAAATTCCTCCTGAGAAAGTCACTGTTTGGTGCGGATTTCAGTCTAGCGGCGAAATCATCTGTCGGTAATTATTCCAAAACAAAACTGGCATTGCTATAACCTAGAACGTAAACTACAGATTGTGGTCTAAAATGGATGTTAGAGAAACCGACAACAAGTGGTTCCAACAGCAGGCCTAACTTGGTGCACAGTTCGCGGCAGGCGAAGTGAATTATAATTTGCACGCTTTTTAGGGTTTTGGTTTTATAATAGAGGAGGAGTCAAAAAGATGATCAGAAATCCAACATCAAAGGTTGCACATGTTAGACTGCAGATTAATCGTTGGAAGCTGCCTAAGGTGAAGACTCATCGACTTTATGTCGGTCAGTGATCGCCTGGCTGTGGTTTTTATTAGATCAACGTCATATAATAACGGGTGGTTAAATTTTAAGGGCCGATGTTGATTGTGAACCACACCTAAACGTCAAGTTTTTTTCTGCATTTAATTTGACATTTCTCAATTTCAGACTAACTCAATGTGAACCATGAAAAGATACAGAATCGAGCAACGCGTTAGAGCTATTCAGCTATTCAATGCATATCGTGCACTTCGTGATTTTTTCGGTCAATTTAATCGTCCAAATGTGCATACAATCGGAAAAATCGTGCAAAAATTTGAGCAAACCGGAGATGTAGGAGATGTGAAAAAAACAGTGCATGCTCGTACAGCTCGTACTGCAGAAAATATTGCTGCTGTTCACGATAGCGTGGGTGAAGAGCCGTCCACCTCAACTCGTCGTCGTGCCCAACAATTGTAACGCACGTCGTTGATGAACATTATGCATAAAGACTTGCATTTACACGCTTACAAGGCACAATTGACTCAAGAACTTAAGCCTCTTGACCATTTCAAGCGTCGTCAATGGTCAGAATGGTGGCAGGAATTGGCAAGAGTGCATGATCAATTTTCATCAATGATAAGGCACATTTTCACCTCAGCGGATTCGTCAATAAGCAGAATTGCCGCATTTGGGCGAATGATAATCGAAGACTGATTGTGAAAAACCAATGCACCCACAATGAGTTACTGTTTGGTGCGGTTTATGTGGGCTTGGCATCAAGCCCCAGAAAACGGAACTCGTTCTCTTTACAAATAAGAGGAATATACCAATATTCGACCTACAAGCTATCGATGGGACTAGGTGTCATTCTTGATAGAAAACTCAACTGGAACCTAAATGTGCGCGAGCGCATTAAAAAGGCCACAGTCGCTTTCTATACGTGTAACCGAATATTCGGAAAAAACTGGGGTCCCAACCCCAAGATCATCCTATGGATGTACACGGCCATTGTTAGACCTATATTAACATATGGGAGGCTTGTCTGGTGGCAATCCACAAATAAAGTCATCCATCTGAAAAATATGACAAAGGTACAAAGGATAGCATGTGTGGGCGCTACTGGCGCAATGAGAATCACACCAACAGCAGGACTGGAAACCATCCCTGACCTGCTACCGCTAGACCTTTACATGCAAGAATCTGTAGCCAAAATTGCTCTAGGAATCAGCCAGCTCAACTGCTGGAAATCGAACTCAGGAGGACATGCCCAAATTCTACACAGATATCAGGGTTCAGCTGATGGTTGGGTGTTGTAGAACGAGGGTAGACTCTGATTGGCGTTAACTTGGCAATGCCCAGTGTTGCAACTCTGACTACACATCAAATGTGCTTATCTTTACCTCCAAGTGGTAACCATCGGGTACTGGTCTCATCCAACCGGATTTGACTTGCTAAACGATAAGTGCGAGTGTTGATAACACGACGAAAAACAGCAACACTATAAACACCCTGGTGAGAATGGCACGGATGAATACCCGGCCTGCTGTCCCAGGCGAACCTAGATGAGCTGCTCTGACATATTCGGACAACAGGTTGTCTAGAAATTTCAAGGGTTAGTCAGGCCCCTTGAACAGAGATGGTGGCGGATGAACCGAAAGGCCAACGGCAGCGCTCAATCCCGTAGTGGATACTGATGGCCCCGTGTCCTAGGGGTATCTAATAAATTGGAACTGGCCCTCCAGGTTGGGGGTTGTGCTTTGGGTTAACTACCCATCCACAGAAAAAAACATGGTTACGAAGCAACCAATAGCCTCGGAAAGGACTGATTTTATTGTTGACGACCCTGCTAAACGAAAAAAGGACAACGACGTTCGTATCTGCACCTGGAATGTGAGAACATTAAACAGGAGTGGTGCAGGCGAACAACTAGCGGAAGCCCTAAACTGCTTCAAAGCAGACATTACTGCCATCCAGGAAATACGATGGGATGGGACGGGCAAAAAGAGGATGAAAAACTGTGACATATACTACGGACCGTGTTATAGTGAGCAGAAACAGCGACTATTCGGATGCGGATTTGTTATAAGTGCCAGACTTAGGCAAGAAGTCTTATGTTTCCAAGACATTAGCGAACGCATAGTAACAATCCGCATCAAGGCTAAATTCGCCAACATAAGCTATATCATAAGAAAAAGATGATATAGCTAAGGATTGCTTCTACGAGCTCCTCGACAAAACCTATGAGCGACTACCGAAGTACGATGTTAAAATCGTGCTGGGAGATTTTAACGCAAAGGTAGGAAGAGAAGACATCTTTAGAAGTATTGTCGGAAAACAAAGCCTACACGACAACACGTCTGGTAACGGACTTAGGCTAATTGATTTCGCTACGGAACGAAACGCCACTATAGCCAGCACGCGGTTTCCTCACCTCGATATCCATAAGGGGACATGGCGGTCTCCAGATCAACGAACGGTCAACCAAATTGATCACATTGCGATAGATAAGAGGCACGCATCCAGTATTTTGGATGTCCGAACATTCCGAGGAGCTAACATCGACTCGGATCACTACCTTGTAGCAGCCAAGGTAAGAATGCGGATATCCACCACGCCACAACAATCCAGAAATACTGTGAAAAAATTGAATGTCGGAAAACTGCAATCGCAAGAGACCGCCAAGACCTTCGCACAACGCGTATCCCTTAACCTCTCGATTAACACCATACCACCAGCATCGAATGTCGAAGAGCAATGGCAACGATGCCAACAGGCCATTAGATCAGCCGCAACTGATGTGCTAGGTTTCTCGCGGCCACCAGCAAGAAAACCCTGGTTTGATGAGGAATGCCGACAGATGCTCGCAGCCAAGAACGAGGCCTACAAGGATAAGCTGCAGGTGAAGACGAGAGCTGCCATTGAGCTCTATAGGCAAAGAAGAAGGGAAGAACATCGGCTTTTCAGAAAGATGAAAAAAGAGCAAGAAAAGCACGCGATAGAGGATATAGAGAGGTGCCACTCCAGGAACGATGCTCGCAAGTTTTACCAAAGTGTAAAACGTCAAAGCCAAGGATACAAGGCTCGAACAGAATCCTGTCGAGATGAACAAGGAAATATTGTAGTTGAGACACAGTCGATGCTGAGGATATGGAAGAACCACTTCTGCAGACTGTTAAACGGCGATGACGAACAACATTCCGCTGTCAGGCAGAACGAACCATTTAATATTGGCAACGACAGCGAAAACTGCCAACCACCCGACCTGAGTGAAGTGAGGATAGCAATATCTAAACTCAAGCTTAATAAGGCTGCCGGAAATGACGGCCTTCCCGCTGAGCTCTATAAGGCCGGCGGAGATGACTTGGTAAGTAACATCCACCAACTCATAAGCCAAATCTGGTCGGATGAAAATATGCCTGAAGAATGGTTCAGCTATATCCTCTGACTACATGCTGCCTCACCATGACTTTCAAAGATCCTTCTCCTATATCTTTCCAAGCAGAGAGGAGTGGGAGAGGAACGAATTGGGCACCGAAACCATATCCATCTACACTGATGGTTCAAAAATGGATGTAGGCGTTGGAGCTGGAGTGTTTTCAGAAACACTAAAGCTAAACAGCACCTTTCGTCTCCCTGAGCACAGCAGTGTCTTCCAAGTCGAAATATTGGCAGTAGCAGAGGCAGCCAAAGCGACCTCAATGCTGGCAATACCACCAGATGATATCACCATCATTATTGAGAGTCAGGCTGCAATAAAAGCTATCTCTGCTGTCGAAATAAAATCTCGGCTTATGAAACGTTGTCGTGAAGAGCTAAATGTTCTTGGCGTCCAACATAATGTTAAGCTCTGCTGGGTCCCCGGACACAGAGACATACAGGGCAATGAAATTGCTGACGAACTGGCGAGAAAAGGATATGTCTCCAGCATTGACCAAGTAGACCAGTCTGTCAAACCACCACTATGTGACCTCAATTCCCGGGTGGGGCAGAAAACACTGATTACTGCAAAAAACAGGTGGAACTCCCTTCCCACCTGTGAAACTTCCAAAAGGATGTGGCCTGAGTATGACAAAGCCAGAACCCACAAACTACTTCGAAGAAACAGGAAATCTGTCTCGACTTTAGTTGGGATTCTTACTGGACACAACTTACTAAAAAGCCACAAACTGGAAATGCATCTCATAGATGATGACCTCTGTAGAGGCTGTGGTGATGAAGAAATACACGAGGATACCCTCCACTTTCTGTGCCACTGCCCAGGCCTCAGCCAATTAAGAATGAGAACCTTAGGAAAATCCTTTTCCATGACCTCACGGATCTTTCCGAAATCCCTCTCCCTAATCTATTCAGGTTTTCAACAACATCTGGATGGCTGGAAAGAGGCTAACAACAATGAACAGTAACGGGACGATGAATGAACCAACCACACAAGTGGACTCCCAACGGGCATCACAATGGGTCTATATTGACCTGAGTGCGATGAGGGAAGACGCACACCGTCTGCCTCATCAACCCACCAACCTATGGGCTGGCGGCATCATCGGGCCATATTTTTTCCAAAATGAGGCCGGTCAGGCAGTTACTGTGAATGGTGTTCTCTATCGTGAGATGACAAGGAACTTTTTATGTCCCGAATGGGAAGATATGGACGTGGATGATATGTGGTTTCAACTGGATGCTGCCACTTGCCACACAACTAACGAAACTTTTTTCTCTTTTGCGAGACAAATTCAATGGCTGTGTTATCTCACGTGGTGGCGATGTAGTTAGTTACTTTTTCTACTTCGGCCCCGTTGGAAAATTGATATCTTATCAGGAATCTAACGAACAACTACACTTGCCAATTCCTGGCTAATGGGACAATTGAGCCCTTACATCAACCAATTAGGTGAGCCCGTGTAAACACATAGGCATTACTGCCCTACTAAGTGGCCTACCACCTTCCTGGACAAAATGATCAAAGATGAGTACAACAACGTAGCACAATCGAACGATTAGTCATTCACTTAAAAGCAGCGATTTTTAGTTTAATGTATATTAAGGGTACGGATACAGATTGAATTTGGCAAGCCTGTCAAATTTGAGTAAAACGGCTGCTTCAAGTTTCACAAATGGACGTCTTTCTTCGACAGAATTTCTATCTTCTTCATTATCAGTCCATCTTGGACATCTATACCTGACAACAAGATTTCATAGTTCAAACGATATCCAAACTTATAACGGACAGTTAGTCATACGTAAGTTATGTTTGTCCACCATATTCCAAATCATAATGCCTACAGCCCTTACTAAAACATAAATAATCCAAAGCATGGTAATCTAATGAGATGATACTTCTAAGTGTTAGTCGACCTTCTCTAAAGCCAAATATCTATGTGATATCGTAAGCAAAAAGCGTGTAAAACTAAAAAAAAAACAGACAACAAATCAAAATGATTACAAAACAACAAAGAAAAAAACATAAAAAACACACTCCCTGGAGTACCCCTTTCCGTTAAACAGCTCACGAACATTGATTAGAGGGTGGGCTGCAGCTACTACTAATATTAAACTTACTTATATCACATGCCGGTCCACCGAAGCCGTGTTCGCATTTGCACTTATCCGGTGCAACGCATGAGCCATGTTGACATTTGAGTTTGCATACGGGTATGCAACCCTTACCCGATGCGTTGGGTTCAAAGCCCTCTGTAAGAGAAATTCAGAAAATCAAATCAAATCTATGGCGATGGCAATTGAGAATCTCTACCGCAACACTCCTTGACAACCCGCGACTTGGACAAGACCTGGGTCTTGTTAACTTTTTTCTGCTTTAGTTTATAGGTGGAGCAGCGTGGTGGTACGTTCCAACACCATAGGGATACGCGCTCTTGAAATGATTGCATCTCAGTTGTGGTAACTTCCACATTGTAGCTGCATCGAGAAGGAAGAAAAGAAGTGCTTAGGAGAAATGTAAAATGCATTGATGGTGGTTTACTGACTTTTCAAGCCTTTTGCAGACATTCGGTCCTTCCAAGTCGGTCTCTTCAATCACCTCAGCATTTACTGCGTAGATGGCGGCAAATAACGCCAGTCCTATCGCTAGGTAAATGAATTTTACCATGTTTGCATTCATCTTTCCATTTAATGAGAACGTAAGTAGAGGTGTGACTACTGCTTGGGGGTGTATATGTCGGAGGTGGGTATCCGCTCTGCCTAATTGCTTGCTTCGTTGGTTGGTTGTATTAGCTTTCCGTGTGGATGGATGTGAGCATTCTCTTGTGTTCAAATGAAACTGGTTTGGTGTGTCTTAAATATTTAACGTGGCAGTAGGGTTGTTCTAAGGCGATGTTAGTATTGCTTCGTTTTGCGATCGCTTTTGCAAGATTGTATGGCAACGGGGTATCTGTAATGAAATAAAGAGGAACTTGTTAGGCTTCTGTTGGAAAAATTGCGTCGGATATAAATTGATTTTAAACGGAATAATAATTAGCTATAAAGGAAGTCGGCCTACCACGATGACAGGCTCCAATCTCACCCCATTGGAGCCTGTCATAGTAAAATAGTAAAATGATGTGCCTGGAGTAACTATCGTGTAGACCTTACTTACTTAAGTGGCGCTACAGTCCGGGATGAACCTGGGCCTCAACCAACATGCCTCTCCAATTAGCCCGGTCCTTAGCTAACTGCTTCCACTCCAAGTTGGTTGAGGTTGGTTTCTACTTGTGCGCGCCACTTAAGGCGAGGTCTTCCTCTACTGCGTCCGACGTCTGGCTGGGAATCGAAGACTCGAAGTAGACCAGCACGTCTTAATTCGGCTTACTGCATCCACTTGTGTGCACAAATTCATGTAATTTTACAATTGTCAGACACGGATATAGGCTTTTAGTCAAGGCCAACAAACCCTTGTAAAATGTATACAGAGTTTATTTAATGAAGGGGTATTCGTAGATCAAAGGTGATGGACGTCCTCATGATCTGGAGCGATGGCTTAAATTTGAATATATGTTCGGACTGATGTCAGAGTGGTATTCATCCGAAAGGTTACATATGACAGACAACCGTCTTGAAATACAAATCGTTGGCGTAACAGACTTATAAGCACCCAGGTTAAAGGTTTTTCTTAGAACTATTCCTGAGTGCTTGGATATTTCTAGGAGGAATAGCGAAACTGACAATTTTCTATCTGATCGTCTAAGCTGAGATAATCTTTAAATGACAATTGACAGGAAATACGTTGGACAGGATCACAAATACACAAATGAACAGCAGCGACATTTATTACAGCTGCCACCCATGGCTGCACATATTAGGACACGCGGATTCGTTGTGGGGAGCCGTCTTAGGTCAAAAGTAATCGACTTTAAGCCGGTTAGTGATCGGCTGGCTGTGATCCGCATCAGAAAAGTGTTTTGCAACGACAGCTTTATATGTGCACATGCCTCTACCGATGAGACTGAATATCCTATCATAGAAAAATTTTACGACCTCATGGACGGATCCTATGTCCATGTGAATATCGTACTACGGACTTCAATGTGGAAATCGATAAGGAAAAATCTTCGGCGGGTCAGTTGGAAAGTACAGCCACCAAGAAACGACAACAGATAATGGCTTCCGACTAACAGACTTTGCGGCATCATGTATTACACTGTTATTGGCAGCACTAGGTTCCTACGACTTCGAATCCACAAAACAGCTTGGCGATCTCCAGATGGTCGAACTGCCAACCAAGTCGACTATGAGCTCATAGATGCGGGCACGCATCCAACGTCCTGGATATGTACACACATTCAAAGGACAAACGTCGACTCTTACCATTATCTCGCGAAAAACAGACTTCACGTTGGACACCATAATTTGAAGGTGATTGCAAGAGTCTACAAACAATAATTGAGTGAGAGACTCTTCCACCAATGTGAACACCCAGTGGATGTTGTATTGCAATCAAAGAAGTAGCCAAAACGACCATGGGACGTGGTATGATCATTTTCGCTAAGCAAGCGCTGCACGGGAAGAGTGCCGAACCAGGAGAAGGGAAGGGAAAAAATCCTGCGCAAGAAAAAAATAACACGCAGCCTCCCAGTTCAGGGAAATCGGAGAATCATGAGCCAAACAACTGGAAACTGGCTTTAAAGTAGGAACGGAGGCTCGACGAAAAAACAATGACAACCTAGTCACAGGGAGTTGTAGATGTATTCAGGCAGCATTTCCAGCAGCTGATTGATAGGACAAGAAACCAGATCACCCCCAGTAAACGCTCCCTCCCAGTATTGTAAGTACATAGTTACAGCAAGCCATAAAAACAGCAAGACAGCAGGTTCTGATTGATAAGAAAGCATGCCCGATGACTGGAATATCAGCTTCATATGTCTCATCTACAAAAAAACCGATCCCATGTCTTGCACCAACTACCGAGCTATATCCCTGCAAAATGCCGCATATAAGAACCTATCTAACGTACTGTGCGAACGTTTTAAGCCATTTTGCAACACAATAATCGGCACATCCCAGAGTGGCTTCCGGTCCGGCAGATCGACCATAGACCAAAGGCAAATCCTGGAAAAGACCCACGAATTTCTAGTCGAAACACTCAACCTTTTCATCTACTTCATGGTCGCGTATGATAGCATCCTTCGCCCAGATCTTTATAAAGCGATGGCGGAATTCGGTGTTCCTTCAAAGCTGATACAGCTGTGTCGCCTAACATTAGAGTTCAGTTCAGTTTGGAAACAGCTCATCTGGACTTTTCCAAACTCGTAATTTCATTTCGAGAGCCGGGATTGTGTTAATTGATGACAGTATAACTTTAACAAACTTCGATTGAGCTTCAATGCGGTAGCATGAAGGGACCAAGCTAAAGGAAGAGACATTTTGCTTCAGATCCAAGTTCGCTACAAACTTTAGATTCACTAACAAATAAACAGCAAATTTACTAATAATGCTAAAGAAGGGCATGTTCTTACTGAGTAATTATTCATCAGGAGAGGCAGTCAAGTCTTTGTCTAAAAGGTTTTTTGAGATCGGTTCGACTATTAGAATAAGCCAACCAGCTATAAGTGATGATGAGTGTTTAGTACACAATATACCAAGGGTGTACATGAAACTTTGTTTATAACTTGGGGGACTTCTGTAGAAACTGTTTCCTCGGAACTTTGATAAATCGCTTACGTCTATGGAATAAAATGAAATGATATCATTTAACTCCGTATGAGAACGTGCGGTTTGGACTTTTATTGTGCTGCTTTCTGTTCTAAGTATAAATACCGAACATGTAATCTTATCAATTAACGTTGAAACATTGTCCCACAAAGGCAATGCGAATGCGAACGTGATAATGTTGCGAATTGTGTGCTCTATACTCTCTGTACTCTTTGGAATGACATTTATCTACCGACCACTTGAAAGTATCTAAAATAATATTTATTTAGGTTTAAACTACTTGTTATGTTGATTAGGTTTTTCGTTGGTATCTGAACAATCCCAATGTGGACACTACGAATATACTACAAAATGTTCGTGAATTTGTCTATGAGTTATTGGTTTTATTACTCGAGTCTATAAAGAAACCATTATAGAAAATTATTTCCGATCATCGACATATGTAAAGGGTGATCCATTTCGAGGTTCCCTACTTTTTTAAAGAAAAAAACACAGAAAATCCAAATTTAATGGAGAATGTTTATTATCATTTGAAAGAACATTCTTTGGCATTTATTTTTTGAAGATTATGTCTATCAAATGTTGGCCGTTGCTACGTCGCAGATGGTCCATCCGTTGAGTCCAATTTTCGATCACTCGTTCGACTATTTCGACTGGTAACTGGTGAATGACACGCGTGATGTTTTCCTCCAAGGCCTGAATCGAAGCGGGTTTGTCGGCATAAGCTTTTGACTTTACATATACCCACAGGAAAAAGTCTAACGGTGTGATATCACACGATCTTGGTGGCCAATCGACCGGCCCAAAACGTGAAATTATGTGCTCACCGAAATGTTCTCTCAATAAGTCCATTGATTGATGCGATGTGTGGGAAGTGGCGCCGTCTTGCTGAAACCAAATGTCGCCGAGATCACGAATTTTAATTTCAGGCATCAAATAGTCGGTTATCATGGCACGATAACGGTCGCCATTGACGGTTACGTTCGCACCGGCATAATTTTTAAAGAAATATGGACCGATGATTCCACCGGCCCACAAACCAAACCAAACCGTTGTTTTTTCTGGATGAAGTGGCAGTTCTTCAATCTCTTCAGGTTGCTCTTCGTCCCAAATGCGGCAATTTTGTTTGTTTACATACCCATTGAGCCAGAAATGGGCCTCATCGCTAAACAAAATTTGCCTCGAAAACGTCGGATCTTCTTGGAACTTTTCAAGAGCCCATAGAGCGAAGCGATGTCGCTTGGGAAGGTCGAGCGGCTTCAGTTGTTGCACAAGCTGTATTTTGTACGCTTTCAATTTAAGATCTTGACGTAAAATGCGCCAAGTCGTTCCATACGTCAGTCCGAGTTGCTGCGAACGGCGCCGAATCGACTCTCTACGGTCTTCGTGTACACTCTCAGCTACGGCCGCTATATTTTCTTCACAGCGTTCTGGACGTGGTCTATTCGGTCGAATATTATCCAAAAATGAATGCTGGGTCTCAAAATGGGTGATGGTGTTGCGAATAGTACGCTCAGTAGGCCGATTATGTTGACCATAAGTTGAGCGAAGTGCACGAAACACATTCCTCACAGAACGAGAATTTTCATAATAAAGTTGAATAATTTGTAAACGTTGTTCACGCGTAAGTCTTTCCATTATGAAATGCCAAACAATACTAAACAAAAATAACATGACAGCATGACACGACTCACACGTGATCTGTCAAAAAAGGCTATTGAAAAAATTATCTCTACTTGGATCACCCGTTATATAAAGTTTTTATGTCCATCAATTTAGAAGGATAATTTTATGCCATAATGTTTAAATATGATTTCGGGCATGTGGCTGCCGCGGCTGGTTCGAATAAAGGCAAGTCTAGATGTCCAACGTCTTAATTCGACTTACTGCAACCACTTGTGTGCACAAATTCATGAAATTTTACAATTGTCAGACACGGATACAGGCTTTAAGTCAAGGCCAACAAACCCTTGTAAAATGTATACAGAGTTGATTTTCGTTGATATTCGTAGATCAAAGGTGATGGACGTCCTCATGATCAGGAGCAATGGCTTTAATTTGAATATTTGTTCGGACTAAACTGCCGAGGGTGGTATTCATCCAAAATGTTACAAATGACAGACAACCGCCTTGAAATACAAATCGTTGCCGTAACAGGCTTATAAGCACCCAGGCTAAAGGTTTTTCTTAGAGCTATTCATGAGTGCTTGGGTATTTCTAGGAGAAATGGCGAAACCGACAATTTGCAATCTGATCGTCTAAGTTGAGATAATCTTCAAATGACAATTGACTGACTTAAAGCTGCCACCCACGGCTGCACGTCTTATGTCAAAAGTAATCGACTTTAAGCCGGTTAGTGATCGGCTGGCTGTGATCCGCATCAGAACAGTGTTTTGCAAAGTCAGCCTTATATGTGCACACGCCTCTACTGATGAAATTGAATATCCTACATAGAGACATTTAACGAGCTCATGGATGGATCCTATGTCCATGTGAAAATCGTACTACGAACTTCAATGTAAAAATCATGTGGTCGCCGCGGCTTGTTTGAATAAAGCCAAGTCTAGAGGTCCAACTTTCAACCACTTTTTCGAACATTTGGGGCCGTATGTCGGCAATAACGCCACGAATGTTGGCTTCCAAGTCCCCTAACGTTTCTGGTTTATTGGCGTAGACGCGCGACTTCATATATCCCCAGAGAAATAATCCAATGCTGTCAAATTACACGATCTTGGTGGCCAATTGACAGGTCCATTCCGCGAAATTATGCGCTCATCGAATGATTTCTTCAATAAATCGATTGTGACGTGCGCTGTTTGGCATGTAGCGCCGTCTTGTTGGAACCACATCTCATCCACATTCATGCCATCCAAATCGGGAACAAAATAGTCGGTTATCATGGCTCTATAACGGTCTCCATTAACGGTTGCTGACTCTCCAGCATCATTTCGGAAGAATTATAGCCCAATGACTCCACCAACCAACAGAGCACACCAAACAGCCAGTTTTTGTGGATGTAATGGCGTCTCAAGGTTCTCATGTGGATTCTCTTCACTCTAAATGCGGCAAATTTGTTTGTTGACGTAGCCATTCAACCAAAAATTAGCCTCATCACTGAACAAAATTTTGCGATGAAAATCAGCATCGAGATCAATCTCATTTTCGACCCATACACCAAAATCACGCATTGCATGGTCTCGCGGCTTTAATTCTTGCACGAGCTGGATCTTATAAGGTCGTAAGCCAAGATCTTTGCGCAAAATCTTCCATAAAGTTGATTGAAAAAGCTCCAATTGCTGTACACGGTGACGACTCATTCGGGTCCTCTTCAACACTTTGCTCTACAGCGGCAATTGTTCCTTCGGTGTGCACTGTTCGGCGTCTCTGTGGATGCGTATTGTCACATAGAGTAAACGTAGTGCGAAAACGATCCATGGTTAACCGAATTAATTGCTCTGATGGACGATTATGTCGACCATAAATGAACGGAGCATGCGGTAAACTTCGCGAACTGATCCATTATTTTCGAAATAAATTTGCAAGATTTGCAAGCGTTGTTCATTTGTCAATCTGTTCGTGATGAAATGGTAAACCAATTGACATTAGAGTTTCCCGATTTGACCACAAAATGTCAGTTTGATCTCTATTCGAAAAACCAACCTCTAAAAAACACCCTTTATATGCACAAGGTGTGTAATCGTTGGTTCGTTTGTTTGAAACGAATGATCTTTTTGATCTTAAAAGCCACCAAGCTAAGAATTAAACCATAGGATCGGTTTGATATCTTATTTTTTTCCTCGCCATGTAGTTAGAATCATATTAGGAAAATTCAGTTTTTGAATGCAAATTGATTGTAGTTCAGATTGTATGGCTCTGCAGAGGAGTTCAAATATTCATATTTGGGGTGCTGCACTACTCAAACTCAGATTCTATGTATGCTTGTCCTTGAGAAAAATGTGTATGATTACGATTTAACTCGGCAAATGTCTCTGTCTAAATATACTTAACGATTTTCGAGCTATTATCATTGCTATAAGATAATAAATAGTATCAGACCAAAGGCAAAATGGCGGTATGTCTTGAGCTGCAAAGAAGCTATCCGGTTGAGAGAAAGAAACTTTCGATTCTACAAAACCAACCCAACAGAGGAAAACCAAAGAAAGTTTTAACAAGCCAGAAATGACTGTAATGACCATTTAAAGCGAGTGAAATTCCTCTATGACCAAAAGTTGAGACAAAAAAATTTACAATGTCTCAGAGGTAATACACACGTTTGCTCATTTTTTTAAAAATATAAAGAATTTGGCCTCATCATCAGTTCCGACGCTCATTGACAATGCCATTCCAGCTGTCAGCTCTTTAGACAAAGCCAATCTGCTTGGTGCGCACTTCGCAGCCAATTCTACATTGCCAGATTGTGCCCAGTCTCCTCCTGTACTTAAGAACGTAAATCATTCTATGGGACAGATTCATTTTGTACTCGTACAGTTGTAAGAGTTTTATTTGATCTTGAAATTCACAAATCCGCTGGTCGATATGGTATATCCCCCATTATTCTGAAGAGGTATTCGAACATAAAAAAATAATCGTGAAAATGTGACCAAATAAGTACTAAAATTGGATTTTTCCCAACACTTTTCTGAAATTCAGAATTTTTTTTTTTCAAATTCTTATAACTCGTAAACCGATGCTAGCAAAACCACTGTGTAAGCTTTTCTATCTATCTTACTCATCAGGACTGCATTTGTCGAGCCTTTACTTATTTCAAGGTCATGGAAACGCTGATAAATCTTCAGCTTATGAAATATCTCGTACCACGAAAATTTCTCAATGACCGGCAGTATGGTTTTCGCAGCAACAGGTCTTCTGGTGATTTGATGACATATCTCACCGAAAAGTGGTACCAATCAATCCACCACTGTGGAGAAAGCAAGATTGTTGTACTTGATATTTCAAAGGCATTTGACAGGCTTTGGCATCGAGCCCTTTTTTTTTTTTAAAAAAATGCGTGCATTTGAAATTGATGAAAAACTTCTATGGATTAGAAATTTTCTTTCGAAACGTTCAACTCAAGTTGTTGTGGACTTTGCTTCAAGTCTGCAACTCACCAAATAAATGCTGGTGTCCCTCAAGGCTCAGTTTTGTGTCCGACTCTCTTTCTCATTTTTATAAATGATCTCCTGTCTGCAACTTCTAATCCAATTCATTCCTTCGCTGATGACAGTCCTTAGCTTTACATATTCGTTTTCTTCGACTTAAAACGTCAAAATATGTTTAAAGAAAAATACAAATTTTTAACGCAACAGGCTTCGTTAGTACCCAGAGCCTATAGCTTTCTCACAACCATTTATGTCTGCGTGTGTACTTCTTGCACGATAGCGGGACCTCCTGTTTTATACCGAATCCGAAAAAACAGTAGGTCCCGCCATCGTGTAAGAAGTACGCACGCACACATGAATGGTTGTGAGAAAGCTAGGCCCTGGGTAATAACAAGACTGTTGCGCCAATTCCAAGACACAAACAAAGATTCCCTTTCCCAGCTTCGATAAACCTAACCAGCCGTAAGCAGCAATCAAGACGTGTCGTGCTGTAGATAGTGGAAATTCAAGCGAAGAATACAGCGATTCATGTGTCGAAGCGATCTGTGTGTCGAATTGATTCCTTTTTATTGCAGTTGTGACAGTTTTGTGACAGGACATTGTTGTTATTTGTATTGTGATAGTACGAAGCCAATAAATTGAGGATATATTTTGTTGAATAAAACGCCCTTGACCTTGGCTTGTCCTACTGGACTTTGGAAAATACAAAATTAGAGCCCCAGCTATTGGATAAAAGGTAAACTTGCGTGATGATACAGTTGTTTGGTATCACGAACAATGAGGACTAGTTAGAGGTTGTAAATATTTAATTGCAGTGGGGAGTACCGGGTAATTGTAGGCTCTTGTTAACCGAACTGAGGGTATAATCTTTGTCAGTTGTTTTGATTGTACATCATTTCAATGACTGGTGTAGTGGTGAATAGAGGGTTTGGGATTTTAAAAGGGCGGACTAATAGGATAACCAGCTTTGACTACCCTAAACAAGACTTTTAAGAGAGAACGTTTATTGGAATGGTTTTTTAAAGACCGTGGGTAGAGTATATAAGTAGGTTTGATTAAGATGGCTGCAGATGTGGCGCGCGGACCAAGTAGGCCCATTGTAATAATTCACGGATCCATCGTCTTTCCTCAATTCGACGGTATAGAACTCCTATGAGACAGAGTAAGTTACCTATATTAAGGTTACCATATGTTTTATTAGATAGACAGAAAAGTTGTCCCAAGATGAAGTCTTGTTTTGTTAAAGTTGTTGCTTATAAGGCTTTTTTTTGCGTGTAGGTCTATGGGGCAGTGTTCTGCGTGTAGTGCGGATGGCACTAATATGTGATCAGCTTAATAAACTGAAAGAACGTTTCTGGTTAAATTTAGACCATTAATGCCTAAGTTTTTGACACTCTGAAAAAGTGGGACTCAAGCTCATTGAAAACATGGCGGTGAGCAGCACACGATTCCCACGTCTTGACATCCATAAAGGCACATGGCGGGCACCAGATGGTCGAACATGCAACCAAATCGATGATGTCGCGATTGACGGAAGACACTCCTCTAGTATTCTGAGTGTCCGTACATTCTAGCATGCTTTGACCGTAAAATTCGTATATTTACTGCAGACAGCTCTCTCATGCTTACGCTCTCGCTTTCTAAAACATGTTTTCGCATGTTGTTGTTCGTCACACATTTGTTCTGTCCGCGTTTGCCCCTCCCATTCCATTTTCCGATGTGCATGCTTTTGATTCACTGCAGAATCTCATGCTTACGCTCACGCTCTCTTTTGCTGAAAAACGTTTTTGCTTGTCGTTGATGTTTACGGTTAAATTGTTGAAGTTGTTGTTGTAATAGCTGTAAAAGAGTGTAAGGCAGGAGACATTCCTACGATGTTCGAGCGAAACTATGGAGTTCGCTATGGTTGGACCTCCTATCAATTTTATCGCATGCTTTTGTATACCCACCATATGTGGGCGTTGAACTCAAGTTTGGGGCGTATGTACGTTTTTTATATTGAGGCCTTATTAGAAGGGGTGAAGTATTTCTTACATCGATTGAGGAAACCTAGATATTTTACTGCATTTTTGGCGATTTCAAATATGTGGTCGTTCCAACGAAGGTCGTTACTAACACACATACCGAGCATGGTAAGTTTTTCGGTTTCGACTATGCAAGTGCCAATCATGGATAATGGCTGTAAATTTTGATTTCGCTTGGATGACAGAAGACAGCATTGCGTTTTAGAAGCATTAAATTCCACTCTATTAGATTTACTCCAATTAATTATGCTGTCGAGGTCGGAATTTAATGAACATAACATATTTTTTCGTTTTTGTTCCACATCCGAAAGTGAAGGGCGTGAATTCGAGAACGAATATGAAAAGCTGAGGGTACTGTCATCAGCGAAGGAATGGATTGGATTTGAAGTTGCAGGCAATAGGTCATTAATAAAAATGAGAAAGAGTGTCGGAGACAAAACGGAGCCTTGGGGAACACCAGAATTTATTTGGTGAGTAGTAGACTTGAAACCGTCCAAAACTACTTGTATTGAAAGTTTCGAGAGGTAGTTTCTAATCCATTGAAGAAGAGTATCATCGATACCAAAAGCACGCGAGAAAAAGAAAAGAGAAAAGGGCTTGATGCCAAACCCTGTCAAATGCCTTTGAAATATCTAGTGCAACGATCTTGTTTTCGCCACCCAGTTGGATTGATTGGTTCCACTTTTCGGTGAGATATGACATCAAATCAAATCCGATGGTTGGGTGTTGTAGAACGAGGGTAGACTCTGATTGGCGTTAACTTGGCAATGCCCAGTGTTGCAACTTTGACTACACATCAAATGTGCTTATCTTTACCTCCAAGTGGTAACCATCGGATACTGGTCTCATCCAACCGGATTTGACTTGCTAAACGATAAGTGCGGGTGTTGATAACACGACGAAAAACAGCAACACTATAAACACCCTGGTGAGAATGGCACGGATGAATACCCGGCCTGCTGTCCCAGGCGAACCTAGATGAGCTGCTCTGACATATTCGGACAACAGGTTGTCTAGGAATTTCAAGGGTTAGTCAGGCCCCTTGAACAGAGATGGTGGCGGATGAACCGAAAGGCCAACGGCAGCGCTCAATCCCGTAGTGGATACTGATGGCCCCGTGTCCTAGGGGTATCTAATAAATTGGAACTGGCCCTCCAGGTTGGGGGTTGTGCTTTGGGTTAACTACCCATCCACGGAAAAAACTATTGTTACGAAGCAACCAATAGCCTCGGAAAGGACTGATTTTATTGTTGACGACCCTGCTAAACGAAAAAAGGACAACGACGTTCGTATCTGCACCTGGAATGTGAGAACATTAAACAGGAGAGGTGCAGGCGAACAACTAGCGGAAGCCCTAAACTGCTACAAAGCAGACATTACTGCCATCCAGGAAATACGATGGGATGGGCCGGGCAAAAAGAGGATGAAAAACTGTGACATATACTACGGACCGTGTTATAGTGAGCAGAAACAGCGACTATTCGGATGCGGATTTGTTATAAGTGCCAGACTTAGGCAAGAAGTCTTATGTTTCCAAGACATTAGCGAACGCATAGTAACAATCCGCATCAAGGCCAAATTCGCCAACATAAGCCTTATATGCGCTCACGCTCCGACGGAAGAAAAAGATGATATAGCTAAGGATTGCTTCTACGAGCTCCTCGACAAAACCTATGAGCGACTACCGAAGTACGATGTTAAAATCGTGCTGGGAGATTTTAACGCAAAGGTAGGAAGAGAAGACATCTTTAGAAGTATTGTCGGAAAACATAGCCTACACGACAACACGTCTGGTAACGGACTTAGGCTAATTGATTTCGCTACGGAACGAAATGCCACTATAGCCAGCACACGGTTTCCTCACCTCAATATCCATAAGGGGACATGGCGGTCTCCAGATCAACGAACGGTCAACCAAATTGATCACATTGCGATAGATAAGAGGCACGCATCCAGTATTTTGGATGTCCGAACATTCCGAGGAGCTAACATCGACTCGGATCACTACCTTGTAGCAGCCAAGGTAAGAATGCGGATATCCACCACGCCACAACAATCCAGAAATACTGTAAAAAAATTTAATGTCGGAAGACTGCAATCGCAAGAGACCGCCAAGACCTTCGCACAACGCGTATCCCTTAACCTCTCGATCAACACCATACCACCAGCATCGAATGTCGAAGAGCAATGGCAACGATGCCAACAGGCCATTAGATCAGCCGCAACTGATGTGCTAGGTTTCTCACGCCCACCAGCAAGAAACCCCTGGTTTGATGAGGAATGCCGACAGATGCTCGCAGCCAAGAACGAGGCCTACAAGGCTAAGCTGCAGGTGAAGACGAGAGCTGCCATTGAGCTCTATAGGCAAAGAAGAAGGGAAGAACATCGGCTTTTCAGCAAGAAGAAAAAAGAGCAAGAAAAGCGCGCGATCGAGGATATAGAGAGGTGCCACTCCAGGAACGATGTTCGCAAGTTTTACCAAAGTGTAAAACGTCAAAGCCAAGGATACAAGGCTCGAACAGAATCCTGTCGAGATGAACAAGGAAATATTGTAGTTGAGACACAGTCGATGCTGAGGATATGGAAGAACCACTTCTGCAGACTGTTAAACGGCGATGACGAACAACATTCCGCTGTCAGGCAGAACGAACCATTCAATATTGGCAACGACAGCGAAAACTGCCAACCACCCGACCTGAGTGAAGTGAGGATAGCAATATCTAAACTCAAGCTTAATAAGGCTGCCGGAAATGACGGCCTTCCCGCTGAGCTCTATAAGGCCGGCGGAGATGACTTGGTAAGTAACATCCACCAACTCATAAGCCAAATCTGGTCGGATGAAAATATGCCTGAAGAATGGAACCTCAGCATCGTTTGCCCGATCCACAAAAAAGGAGACCCTCTGAACTGCGCCAACTACAGAGGCATAAGTCTCCTCAACATCGCCTACAAGATCCTATCTGCCGTAATATGTGAACGCCTGAAACCGTTTACCAACAACCTGATTGGCCCTTATCAGTGTGGTTTTAGGCCAGGAAAGTCCACAACCGATCAAATTTTCACACTTCGGCAGATCCTGGAAAAAACTCAAGAAGTCCAAATCGATACCCACCACCTATTCATCGATTTCAAAGCCGCATATGACAGCATTTATAGAGACGAACTGTACAGAGCCATGTCTAGTTTTGGTATACCGCCCAAACTCGTCCGTTTGTGTAGGATGACGATAGAGAATTCTCGCTGCTCCATCAGGGTCGGAAACGACCTCACCGACACATTCGATACCAAAAAAGGATTTAGGCAAGGCGATGTGCTGTCATGTGACTTCTTTAATCTGATTCTTGAGAGAATTGTGCAAAACTCCAAAGCCAACACCAGAGGCACAATTTTCCAAAAGTCGGTGCAACTACTAGCATACGCTGACGATATTGACATCATTGGTAGGACTCAACGTGATGTCATAGCCACGTTTGCTAGTATAGAGAAGGAAGCGGCGAAAATGGGTTTAGCAGTAAATGAGGGTAAGACTAAGTATATGCTGTCATCACGAAAGGACTCACAACATCGACGAATTGGACAGAACGTCACCATTGACAGATATAACTTTGAGGTAGTACGGGACTTTGTCTACCTCGGCTCCGCTATTAGCTCTGACAACAACATCTCGTCAGAAATTAAACGAAGAATTACTCTTGCCAACCGCTGTTTCTTCGGGCTAAGAAGGCAATTTAGTAGTAAAGCCCTCACTCGAACTACTAAGGAGACCCTATATAAGACCCTGATCATCCCAGTCCTGCTCTACGGCGCTGAAGCATGGACCGTATCAAAAGCGGATGAAGAAATCCTTGGTAGATTCGAGAGGAAAATTCTTCGAAAAATCTTCGGTCCCGTTTGCGTTGACGGGCTATGGAGACGAAGATTCAACCAAGAACTATACGAGCTGTACAGCGACATGCCCCTGGTCAAAAAACTCCGCATTGGACGTTTAAGATGGCTAGGACATGTAGAACGAATGGACACCAATACTCCGGCTCGCAGAGTCTTCGATTCCCAGCCAGACGTCGGACGCAGTAGAGGAAGACCTCGCCTTAAGTGGCGCGCACAAGTGGAAACCGACCTCAACCAACTTGGAGTGCGCAACTGGAGGCAGTTAGCTAAGGACCGGGCTAATTGGAGAGGCATGTTGGTTGAGGCCCAGGTTCATTCCGGACTGTAGCGCCACTTAAGTAAGTAAGTAAGTAAGTATGACATCAAATCACCAGTGGACCTGTTGCTACAAAAACCATATTGTCGGTCATTGAAGAGTTTTCGTGATTCAAGATAGTTCATAAGCTGACTGTTTATCAGCGTTTCCATGACCTTAGAAAGAAGGGAGGTACTTACAATTGGTCGGTAGTTGGAGAGAGAAGAAGTTTCGCCTTTTTTTTGGGGACGGGCTGGACAAATGCAGCTTTCCATCGACTCGGAAAGTGTCCACATGAATAGGACAAATGGAAAAGCTTACGCAGTGGTTTTGCCAGCATTGAAGAACACCTCTTCAGAATTATGGGGATACCATCTGGACCAGATGATTTGTGTATGCCAAGATCGATTAACACTCCTGCGAATGTACGAGTACGAGAGTGGATTGGTCTCTAGGACAGGGTGAGACTGGGCACAATCTGGCGGCGTGGAATTAGCTGCAAAAAGAGCAGGGAGCAGATTGGCTTTGTCTAGAGAGGTGACAGCTAGAATGTCATTGTAAATGAACGTTGGCACGGAACATGAGGTCGAATTCTTAATGTTTTTTTACAAACGACCAAAAGTGTTTACTACATTTGGGACATTTTTTGCCTCAACTTTAGCTCGTGGAAGAATTTGACACGTTTGAATTTTAAACGGTTTTTCTCACTTGGGTTTGCTTTATATGACCGAAAACATAACTCTTTCACCCTAACAACATGATGGATTGAAGTTTTACTTCGGTACCTGGTTAGAGGAAGCATTGGAAAATTACGTTTCATTTGGTTCGAATGAGTAACATTACTCCAAAAAAATAAATCTTGATCATTGAAAAACAAAAAATGATTTTCTGCGAAAACTATAATTAAAATTTTTGGAAAATCTTGTTTTAAAATTCATAAGCTTTGTTTTCACACCAAACGTTTTGTTTGTTTGTTTTCGCCAATTTATTTAAAAAAGCCGCAATGAACAAAAGAAAATTTCAAATGCTAAAACCGCACCCTTAAGGTGTGGGATTTTGTTTTTCCTGTGCGGAATGCCGCAGTTTTTTTTTTTTTTCGATTCGCGCGAAGTCTACAACTGACGGCTTATTGGGGCTCCACTAAAAGACGATTTTTACTACCATAATTGAGGTATTTTTCTATATATACAAGGTGGGCCAAAATAGATCATCCTATTGGAAGTTGCTCTTATTTTTGCAAATGTCCGCCAATGTCAAATCTGTTTTAACATTTGTTTACTAGACAAATTCTACTAGATGTAGAATACATGTGAACAAGCCGTGGAGCGATACACTCCCCAAGAACGACGAATAATCGTGTCTACTTTTGCGTAACAATTCGTCTGTAGTGTTGGCGCAGCGCGAATTCCGTCGCCGATTCTTCGGCCGTCTGACACCGGCTGCGCAAACACTGCGCCTTTTGGCCATCAACCTTGAAGGGGAACAAACGAGACTTTGCGAAGAGTGGCCGCCCCCGGAGCGCCCCTTGTGCCGAGAATATCGCCGCTGTTGCCGAAGATGTCGAACTGTTGCCGGAAACATCGACCAGACGCCGTGCCTCGCATTTAGCCATCTGCCAGTCGTCCCTAAGGCGAATTTTGGTCAAAGACTTGTGCATGTTCCCCTACAAAGTCCAGTGCATGCATCAGCTGCTGCCTGTCGACCGCCAAACACGTGTAACCTACGCCCAAGCCATGCTCAATCTCGAGGACGATTTTTCGACCAAAATCATAATGAGCGATGAGGCTAGTTTCCACCTGAGCGGGTACGTGAACAAGCAAAACTATCGCTTCTGGTGCACCGAAAATCCACGAGTAATGCACGAGGAGCCATTTTTTTTGTAGAGAACCCCGCTGCTATTCAAATGACAACAGTGGACGGTGTGCGCTATAGGGCCATGTTAACCAAGTTTTTTTTTTCTGCCGCAATTAGACGTATTAGGACTGGAGGACATGTGGTTCCAACAGGATGGAGCAACGGCACACACTGCGCAAGTCACAACCGATATTCTGAAGACGGTGTTCCCGGGTCTCCTTATCTCTCGTTTTGGCGATTTGCACTTTCTCGCAAGATTGCCCGATTTAACCGTTCAAGACATTTTTGTCGGTTTTTTTTTAAAGTCCCGTGTTTACGTGAACAAGCCTGAGACCCTAGAAGCCCTCAAGGACAATATTCGGCACGCGTGCGAGAATCTGTCGCCCGAAGTTCCGAAGGCCCGAAGTGATGGAAATGTGATCATTTTTCATAACTTTCATCATTTTTCATGCCCGTATGACAATCAAATGTGACGGTGCCTATTTGGCCGATATCATCTTCTCGACTTGACCAATAAAATTCTAAAGGTTCAAATAAACATAATCAAAACAGAATCGAAGTTTTTCATTTAGAAAAAAAAATGAGAGCCAAACAACATCGGATGACTTCTTTTGGCCCACCTTGTAGAAAATCACCATCAAATCTTCGCTTTCCAGATTATTATTATTTATTGATTAACCACATCATTAACCAAGGTATCTCACATCTATTCGGGTCATTTAATTCGATGTTGGCACTTATTGTTCGTCCGTTGATGAAATTTGAACAGCCCATCAAAATTAAAATTGCCAGCTAAACAGTTAAGCAAATAGTCAGCACTTTGTGTGATAAACATTTTGAGTCGTTTTCATGCCCTCCTCCGAGTGACAATATTTACCCCAGATGCGCTGCCAATGGTCCTAGATTATGCGGGTATCAGCTGTTTTACGACTGCATGTGTGTGTGATATCCGATACTGGTGTTTCCATTTCATACAAAAATTGGTGATTTATCAGAAATTAAGGTTTATCGTTTCTTATTTTTGAGATTTTTTTTTTATTTCTACATGTTTACCTTCCACATATTGATGTGTGTATAAAGAATAAAGAGCCTTGATCTTAAGAAAAAAAATATACAACTGCGTAGTATTACGTTCTTATCATGGGCTGACGTTGTTTCACAATCTTGAATCATTACATGCCCAGCCCATGTATGTATGGTTAGCTGGTGCACTAGATAGCTCAATGGTTGTGAAATGTTATCTTTTTGTTCGTAATTAGATTTTGTTTATCTTATCTAGGGTTCTTGCATTTGGAAGTCATTTTAGTGCACTTAAATCTCTATTTAGGCATAATGTGACTTTGGCTATTAGTAGATCTATAAAGCTTTCTTTTATATTTGTTTGAAACAAACAAAATGCCCAGTGTTGCAACTCTGACTACACATCAAATGTGCTTATCTTTACCTCCAAGTGGTAACCATCGGGTACTGGTCTCATCCAACCGGATTTGACTTGCTAAACGATAAGTGCGAGTGTTGATAACACGACGAAAAACAGCAACACTATAAACACCCTGGTGAGAATGGCACGGATGAATACCCGGCCTGCTGTCCCAGGCGAACCTAGATGAGCTGCTCTGACATATTCGGACAACAGGTTGTCTAGGAATTTCAAGGGTTAGTCAGGCCCCTTGAACAGAGATGGTGGCGGATGAACCGAAAGGCCAACGGCAGCGCTCAATCCCGTAGTGGATACTGATGGCCCCGTGTCCTAGGGGTATCTAATAAATTGGAACTGGCCCTCCAGGTTGGGGGTTGTGCTTTGGGTTAACTACCCACCCACAGAAAAAAATCATGGTTACGAAGCAACCAATAGCCTCGGAAAGGACTGATTTTATTGTTGACGACCCTGCTAAACGAAAAAAGGACAACGACGTTCGTATCTGCACCTGGAATGTGAGAACATTAAACAGGAGAGGTGCAGGCGAACAACTAGCGGAAGCCCTAAACTGCTACAAAGCAGACATTACTGCCATCCAGGAAATACGATGGGATGGGCCGGGCAAAAAGAGGATGAAAAACTGTGACATATACTACGGACCGTGTTATAGTGAGCAGAAACAGCGACTATTCGGATGCGGATTTGTTATAAGTGCCAGACTTAGGCAAGAAGTCTTATGTTTTCAAGACATTAGCGAACGCATAGTAACAATCCGCATCAAGGCCAAATTCGCCAACATAAGCCTTATATGCGCTCACGCTCCGACGGAAGAAAAAGATGATATAGCTAAGGATTGCTTCTACGAGCTCCTCGACAAAACCTATGAGCGACTACCGAAGTACGATGTTAAAATTGTGCTGGGAGATTTTAACGCAAAGGTAGGAAGAGAAGACATCTTTAGAAGTATTGTCGGAAAACATAGCCTACACGACAACACGTCTGGTAACGGACTTAGGCTAATTGATTTCGCTACGGAACGAAATGCCACTATAGCCAGCACACGGTTTCCTCACCTCGATATCCATAAGGGGACATGGCGGTCTCCAGATCAACGAACGGTCAACCAAATTGATCACATTGCGATAGATAAGAGGCACGCATCCAGTATTTTGGATGTCCGAACATTCCGAGGAGCTAACATCGACTCGGATCACTACCTTGTAGCAGCCAAGGTAAGAATGCGGATATCCACCACGCCACAACAATCCAGAAATACTGTGAAAAAATTTAATGTCGGAAGACTGCAATCGCAAGAGACCGCCAAGACCTTCGCACAACGCGTATCCCTTAACCTCTCGATTGACACCATACCACCAGCATCGAATGTCGAAGAGCAATGGCAACGATGCCAACAGGCCATTAGATCAGCCGCAACTGATGTGCTAGGTTTCTCGCGCCCACCAGCGAGAAACCCCTGGTTTGATGAGGAATGCCGACAGATGCTCGCAGCCAAGAACGAGGCCTACAAGGCTAAGCTGCAGGTGAAGACGAGAGCTGCCATTGAGCTCTATAGGCAAAGAAGAAGGGAAGAGCATCGGCTTTTCAGCAAGAAGAAAAAAGAGCAAGAAAAGCGCGCGATCGAGGATATAGAGAGGTGCCACTCCAGGAACGATGTTCGCAAGTTTTACCAAAGTGTAAAACGTCAAAGCCAAGGATACAAGGCTCGAACAGAATCCTGTCGAGATGAACAAGGAAATATTGTAGTTGAGACACAGTCGATGCTGAGGATATGGAAGAACCACTTCTGCAGACTGTTAGACGGCGATGACGAACAACATTCCGCTGTCAGGCAGAACGAACCATTCAATATTGGCAACGACAGCGAAGACTGCCAACCACCCGACCTGAGTGAAGTGAGGATAGCAATATCTAAACTCAAGCTTAATAAGGCTGCCGGAAATGACGGCCTTCCCGCTGAGCTCTATAAGGCCGGCGGAGATGACTTGGTAAGTAACATCCACCAACTCATAAGCCAAATCTGGTCGGATGAAAATATGCCTGAAGAATGGAACCTCAGCATCGTTTGCCCGATCCACAAAAAAGGAGACCCTCTGAACTGCGCCAACTACAGAGGCATAAGTCTCCTCAACATCGCCTACAAGATCCTATCTGCCGTAATATGTGAACGCCTGAAACCGTTTACCAACAACCTGATTGGCCCTTATCAGTGTGGTTTTAGGCCAGGAAAGTCCACAACCGATCAAATTTTCACACTTCGGCAGATCCTGGAAAAAACTCAAGAAGTCCAAATCGATACCCACCACCTATTCATCGATTTCAAAGCCGCATATGACAGCATTTATAGAGACGAACTGTACAGAGCCATGTCTAGTTTTGGTATACCGCCCAAACTCGTCCGTTTGTGTAGGATGACGATAGAGAATTCTCGCTGCTCCATCAGGGTCGGAAACGACCTCACCGACACATTCGATACCAAAAAAGGATTTAGGCAAGGCGATGCGCTGTCATGTGACTTCTTTAATCTGATTCTTGAGAGAATTGTGCAAAACTCCAAAGCCAACACCAGAGGCACAATTTTCCAAAAGTCGGTGCAACTACTAGCATACGCTGACGATATTGACATCATTGGTAGGACTCAACGTGATGTCATAGCCACGTTTGCTAGTATAGAGAAGGAAGCGGCGAAAATGGGTTTAGCAGTAAATGAGGGTAAGACTAAGTATATGCTGTCAACACGAAAGGACACACAACATCGACGAATTGGACAGAACGTCACCATTGACAGATACAACTTTGAGGTAGTACGGGACTTTGTCTACCTCGGCTCCGCTATTAACTCTGACAACAACATCTCGTCAGAAATTAAACGAAGAATTACTCTTGCCAACCGCTGTTTCTTCGGGCTAAGAAGGCAATTTAGTAGTAAAGCCCTCACTCGAACTACTAAGGAAACCCTATATAAGACCCTGATCATCCCAGTCCTGCTCTACGGCGCTGAAGCATGGACTGTATCAAAAGCGGATGAAGAAATCCTTGGTAGATTCGAGAGGAAAATTCTTCGAAAAATCTTCGGTCCCGTTTGCGTTGACGGGCTATGGAGACGAAGATTCAACCAAGAACTATACGAGCTGTACAGAGACATGCCCCTGGTCAAAAAACTCCGCATTGGACGTTTAAGATGGCTAGGACATGTAGAACGAATGGACACCAATACTCCGGCTCGCAGAGTCTTCGATTCCCAGCCAGACGTCGGACGCAGTAGAGGAAGACCTCGCCTTAAGTGGCGCGCACAAGTGGAAACCGACCTCAACCAACTTGGAGTGCGCAACTGGAGGCAGTTAGCTAAGGACCGGGCTAATTGGAGAGGCATGTTGGTTGAGGCCCAGGTTCATTCCGGACTGTAGCGCCACTTAAGTAAGTAAGTAAGAAACAAACAAAACTTGGATATATGCCAATTCGAAGTGTCCAATTCGAAATAGCACTTGCCGGATATAACAAACAAAACGACAGCAAAGAGGAACTGAAACCTGTCGAAGAAACATGAATAAATCGGTAAAATTAGTCCTCAACATGGAATTCCTACATCTGTGGAAGATGCAAAAGCTTAAAAAAAGTTCGTCGACTCGTTTTATCGTCCAACGGAAGATTTCAGTTTTTTGTTTGCATCATAAAAATCCGTTTGGCGATATACCTTAAAAAAAACATGCGAGTTCTTGCAAATTTTAAATTTGAATGAGATATACAAATACTAATACTTAAAAGCAATTTGTACTTGACATCCTTTGCGAATTTTAGTGAAGTATTCACTTTAACTTTTCACTGGTCATGGTCACTCTGCTGATCTGACAAACCATCTGTGCAGTATTAGTTGTCAAGAAAACCTTATCTCAACTCAGCCGTTCGGATTCGCCATAGAACAGGAAGTCCGCCATCGTGCAAAAAGTCACACACCAACGCGCCTGTTGCACCAAACATATGTATTTTTTTTTGTATGGACTAAAAAAATCTCTGCCACATAGATCTGTCTGAATTTGAGCAATGAACCGACTTAATACTTAGTTGATTTTGAGGGAATCGATTTGCAACTTCTGAAGAAATAAAAATCACCCAGATTAACTAACGGAAAAAACAGCTGGGAGGGTTCAAAACGATTTAAAAAAATAATGTTCGAATGGGTGTGTCACTAAGAAACCTATTGGAACTTTATCTATACCGATCAAATAGCTGAATGGTATAATACACCTCAATAAAGCAAAAAATGTGCTATAGTAACATAAAGTACCCCCGGAAAATGAAATATCGGGTTTTTTCAATAAGAGCGCTACAAGTTTTTTTTAAATAAAACGAAAACGGTTTTGGATATCAATGAAATTCTTTATATCTGTGAAAGTACGTTCGATGCCATTATGTATGGAACTCTCGATTTCTTTTGCATGGCCACCACGGGCACGCTTGCAGAAGTCCAGACGCTGAACCCAATTTTCGACGGTTTTCAAGCATAAATCGGCCGATACTGCTGCTATTTCACGTTCGATATTCGTACGAAGTTCATCAATCGTCGCTAGCTTGTTGGCATAGACCATAGACATGACGTAGCCCTACAGGAAAAAGTCTAACGCCGTCAAATCGCACGACCGAGGCGGCCAAGCGACTGGACCATTTCGTGAGATAACACGTTCTCCAAACTTGGTTTCCAATAAATTGATTGTGACATTCGCTGTGTGGCTTGTGGCGCCGTCCTGTTGGAACCACATGTCCTCCAAGTCCATATCATCCAATTGGGGCCAAAAATATTCGGTTATCATTGAACGGTAGCGATTCCCATTCACAGTAACGTGCCGGTCTTGATCATCACGGAAGAAGTACGGCCCAATGACGCCGCCGGCCCATAAACCACACCAAACCGTAATTTTTGTGGGATGCAATGATGACTCATGGAGTAGCATGGGTCATACCTAACATATCTACTGGCGGTAAATGTCAAGGGTAGTGCCCTGTCTGGCAAGCTTATCTGCCTTGCAATTCTTTGATATGTCTCTGAGGTCCGGTACCCAAAAGAGGTGAATGTCTCGTGTTAAGAGACAGTCGGCATTCGTGGGATGATTTCGAATTGAACGAGGAGGCTTCCAGGGATTTTATTGCGCTTGGCTGTAGCTGAAGATGTTAATATACTTCGTGGATATAACATTCCTTTTCAGGCAAGACAAGGTTTCCTTGATTGCAATGATTTTCGCCTGAATAACGCTGCAATGATCGGGAAGGCGAAAGGATATGCTTAAGTTTTGAGAGACAACTTGTATTGGTCCCAATCTAGTGTCTTTGCCTGTATTATTTTCTCAGAGTTCAGAGGTTGGGGATGGAGACTTGGCCTTACCACGAGGCCTTCTTATAAAAATATGTTGATGATCTTCCATCGCTCAGTGCTCGTGAGAGGGTTTCCATTAGGCTACCCAATTCTGACTTATTACTCGGTTGTACCAAGGATTCAGAGGGAAGTTGTTTTTTTTTGGGTTCCTAAAAACAAGGAAAATTGGATATATCTGTGGTCTTAAAAGGAGTGCTTGTTAGAGATTCTCCAGTTTCTAAACAGTTTAATTATATATTCTGGGAGACAAGAGTGATGTCTAGCACTTCTTGTATAATTCTGTTTATGAAAGTAGGGGCAGAGCTCGAGTTACAGAGGAGGAGGTTTGTTACTAGAATATAATCAAAGAGTAACTCACCCCGCTCGTTAATGTTGGAGCTGCCTCAAATTGTATGAAGATTGTTGGCATCACGTTCAATGATAAGGGAAGGTTTTGCGCCTCTTTGCTTTCGCAATCAGGTTCCTATAAGGTTGCCCTGAGGTGCCGAATACTTTCGTCCAAATGTTACAGGGAGTTTGGAATATTGGATTAAACTTTGAGATAACCCCATGGATATAGTCAGGAGAACGTGGAGGCCAATTTATGTCTCCTCTTCTCGCGATCAATTTGTAAAATTTTTCGAACTCGAGAGATGTTTTAGACGTGTGTGCCATCGCTTGCAACCTTGTTCTTTGGTTAGAGCCAGCTAAATTTTGCAATTCAATCACAAAGAAGTTCGAGTTATCTCGATATTAATCCTGAAACTAAGATGATTTCGTACTGAAAACCAGTCACTATGAGGAAATTGGTAATTCGCTCCGCGTTGTATTCTACTGATGCTTTCGATTCGGATTCGTTTCACTCCAGTAGGGGCAGTTCAGTCTATTCACGTGTCCATTAAGATGAAAAGTGCTCAATTGTCTGGTTTACAAACTTAAAGTTCGCAAATAGTAACACTTAGCTATGGACTGCGAGTTGAACTAAAACAAAAGAAGGGGCGGGAGGAGATATTTCCTCTGGCAGGCCAAATCTTAGAAACTCATCATGACTTCCCGATCATCAAAGAAGTCTTGTCTTGGCTAAAAGAAAGTGTAATATCTGCCAAGATATTTCTTGGGCAACCAAACTTTTATCCAATCTCTGGAATTGGTCTCAGCAAACTAAAGTGTCGCTAGAATCCAGATCATCTTTTCAAGAGATTAATCTTTGCGTATATGGAATGGGTATAGGATTGACCGCAAATTAACGTTACCATAAGGTCACAGAATTATACAATTCTCATTACTTGAAACGTTAGCTAACATTGCTCCGTTTCATAACCCCAGAAAGACAAACTGGGACATCTTCATCTCCAAAGTCTCCGAGCACACCTTTAGTAGTGTCGCACGAAACCAAACAGATGTTGACACAAACGTCAACGAACTCGTCACGGTTTTTAAGAACGCTTTTTCAAAAGCGTGCCAACTAAGCAAAATACAAAAAAGAAAAAGAAACAAAGCCATTGGTGGTCTAGGGAACTGGCCAGCCAACACAGCGCAACGAGAGAACTCTTCGAAGTGGCAAAAAGGTCAAACGTAGAAACAGACTGGCACTCTTATAGAACCAGCCTCTGCAAATTCAAAAAAGAGATCAGAACAGCCAAACGAAAGGCTTGGAAAGAATTCTGCAGCAGTATCGAGGAAAACAATGAATCTGCCAGATTGAGAAATATACTATCAAAAGAAGCAAGCAGCCCAGGTTTTCTCAAAACTTCAGCAAATTAATGGACAGAATCAACCGCTGAAACCCTGAACCTTCTTTTAAGCACACACTTTCCGAACTGTAAAACTGTAGAGGAAAATGTCATCGCCAGTACAAAAACAGACCACACATCGGACAACATGGGTGACAACTCCCTCATTAATACGATAGTGTGCAAGGAAAAAATTGCGTGGGCCATTAATTCATTCAAGCCCCATTAATCAGCGGGCCCTGACGGCTTAACCCATATCATGCTACAAAAAATTGCTAATCACATAATGCCAACACTGCTTATCATCTTCCGTGCATGTCTAAAACTAAACCACATACCACAAGCGTGGCGTGAAGTTAAAGTTATATTCATACCGAAAGCAGGTAAATGCAGCCACACCGTAGCGAAAGATTTCAGACCCATAAGCCTGTCTTCCTCCCTACTGAAAACGATGGAACGATTACTCGACATCCAAATACGTAGCAACCTGAATCCAGTTTACCTATCTGTAAGCCAACACGCCTATAAAAGGGCAAATCGGTGGAAACGGCTCTACACGAAGTAGTTCGCACAGCAGAAAATTCACTGCATTACAAATAATATACGTTAGAAGCCTTTCTAGATACAGAAGGAGCCTTCAACACCGTTAAAACTGAAGCAATTGCTGAGGCACTTGCCAAAGCTGAAATAGCAACGGTTTCTAGCAATTGGATCTTAACCATGCTCAATAACCGGATCATTTCGTCAACACTGGGCGATTGTACCAAAAGTATCACAACGTCAAGAGGTACCCCTCAGGGAGGCGTACTATACCCACTCCTCTGGCTACACCGGTATCACGTCCGTGAATATCAAAAAGAGTTACCCAAAGAAAGATCTAAAAATAGCCGACGAGTTGCTATCGCACATATACGTCGCCATAGATGCCATTCCCAGACGTAAATGAAATATCTGGCATAAACGGCCATGCCAAGCCCTTCATTTATGTGTGCGAAGTAAGTATTTTTTTCCACAAAGAAGTTGACCAATATTTTAAAGCCGAATCCAAACGGCAAATTTGAGAAGCTTCTCATGTTTCTCTTGTCAGAATTTCTCCAGAGGTGGAGCAGTGAGAAAAACTTAGGTGTTGTCACTTTTTGAACCAGTGTCCTCGCGCTTAGTATTCCAACGCACTAACGCATCCAAAAATGGACCCAGATGGAACAGCATTCATTAATTTTACCAAAGCTTGATCTGAAGTGGTGTTGTCTTCTTTGTCCATGTCCGGTGCTCTCAAACAAAAATGCACTACACCTTGGAGCCTAGTGCTTCCAAAAACATTGCGACTTGTCCAATGTTGAAGTGAAAAGCCTTCTTCATTTTATTCACAACACCGGATGTTTTTCAATGAGTAGATGATTAGGGGAAACTCTGAAGATCGACATCGTATCGCAACGGAAGAAATATTTTCTATACGCTGGTACCTACTATAAGTACCAGGCAATCCAGTAAAGTATGTTGACCGATACCAATTTATCCCCACCAAAGCTTAGTAGGGTGGTATTAACCTGCCGTATTGTTTGTCAAACTTCATCGGCTTGCCATGCTTTCAATCCAATTCCCAATACTATACACGGTCATTGGTCAATGTCAGTGCACCCTGTGCACACAATGCCTTACATATTCCAATCAATCAAAAACCGTTGTAACTAAAAACCCAGCACCCTCAGGCGCCGTTTCCTTTTCTCCCTCAATCAATCAACTCACTAACACACCACCACCATAACGGTGCTGGCACTTTTCGATCTCAATTTAGGAAGTTCTCATTCACTTCTTACAAGTGGTCAATTAGAGCCGCTGTACAATTACACATTTTGTCCGCTCGGGGTATGCATGTACAGACATCTGAATTTCAGAACATGAACTGTTCATGCTGTCACGCGCTGCAATGACCTGGTTTACAAGCCATATGTCGTCGTTCCAGTTGTGAACGGCACGATGTAGTTGGATGAGAACACACAATAATATGTCATATTTCGCGACTTGAAAGCTTGCGACGCATTAAAACCTGAAACAAAGAACATACGTCACGTTAGTAGAGGTGTATACTACATGAATGGTTGCCATGTTAAGTTCAAGACTTTGCAGTTAACTTATTCCCTTGAATCGAGGACACACATCAAAAACTAAGCCAAGAGTTTTGCGAAAGATTGAAATTTGAGATGTTATTCGTTGCATCTCGTTGGTGCGGTATGAATTGAGTAGAAGGCGATTGTCAGACATATTGTGAGGGAGATAAGCTAACTATGAGTTGGTTTCGATCAACAGATTTCCCAACGAGTTGATAAACAAAAGATTGTTTATGTCGCCATTAGTCAAGAATGGAGGCGGTCCAACAAACAGACAATTCGTCGCACAATATCAACGACACTGCCTGCTCAGTGACAGTTCTAAAACAACATAATGGTCACCAAACAGCAATCACATAGCTCCCTTTCATAAAACTGAGCAAGCGAAACCAACCGACGAGACGAGAACGCAAACGCAAACGTAAGCGACGTATTATAAAAACGGAATGGAGATAGTGCACTCACTATATCAGCCTGACATACGTGTATCTAGATTTGAAGTGCGGAAGTCCGTAATAATTGATAATAACGTTTCGTTTCGCTTCTTCTCTTTCAATCGAATGTAGCACGACATGACGAGAAGCGGTAGCGTTCTTTTTGTGTGTGAGCTGTTTGACAGCGACGGGTGTTGTCTGTGCTCCATTCCCTATGGAGAAGGCAGGCAGACCTTAATTTTATTAATAAACAACATTTAACGTTCCTGAGTGTATGGACGGGCGTTTATTGAGTTTGCTTTGTTTCTCCTTGGGGATTGTGCGATTACAGTTGCTGGTAGCAGTGTGAGTTTCGCCATAGGTGGTCGACGAACTGATTTAAGCGAATAGCGGTTTCCTTTGGTAAACAAATATGTTAATGGAAGCGTTATTCTGAAAAGAAATCCGGAATGCTCAGACAGGTCATTCATAAGGAGAGCACTACTCAAAATGGCTTCGTCGTACCAGCTAGGAAGAATAATCCCAAATTACCTTCAAAACAGAGAACTAAGGAATGAAACAGACGATGGAGTAAAAAAAAAGGAATACTGCGCAGTAGTAACGCTGGATATAAAAAAACAAGCGTTCAGCTCCTCAGACAGGTCATTCAAAAAAAGAGTACTACGCAGAATGGCCTTGTAGTACATGCTAGGAAGCATAATCGCCAATTACCTTCAAAACAGAGAACTAAGGTATGAAACAGACATGGACTACCAAGGAATACTGCGCAGTAATAACGCTTGACATAAAAACACGCGTTCAGCTGCTCAGAAAGGTCATTCAAAAGGAGAGCACTACTCAATCACTCTTCTGGAAATCGAAAATGTGAACTCTATAGAAAAAAAATTGTTAGTTGGTCACTTCCTTCGAAAAATCCGTAGGTGGAACATAATTCCTAACCTGAGTATCAAATAACTTTTTTTTTTTTCAATTTCGACAACATTAAAAATGTTGTCATTGCTCTACTTTTGACTTTTTATTAAAGGAATTCAGCATTAGTATATGATAACGGGTCCGCCATCTAACGTTTTTTTTTTTTCAATTAATTCTTATTTCGTGAGTGGGAACACCTAGCTCATGTCTGATTTGACAGATAATTAGTTAAATCCTTCCCCTGAACGAATATGGTTGTGTATATGCTTGAACAACGCTCAGAAATATTGCGACATTACTTTGAAAATCATGGTAATGTTGCAGAATGTGTGCGAAAATTGCGTACGGATTTTGGAAGAAGAGAAGCACCGTCAGCTCCGTATGTTCATTATCTTGTGAAAAAAGTGAAAGAAACTGGCATCCTCATCGATAAACCAAAGCGTGAAAAGCCAAAAACAGTGCGTACATTCGAGAATATTGCTGCTGTGGCAGAAAGTGTGCGTGAAGCGCCATCAACATCAATTTACCGTCGTTCTCAACAATTGAACATTTCGGAGACATCATTGAGACGAATTTTGCATAAAGACCTTGGTATGACGCCATACAAAGTCCAATTGGTTCAGGAGTTGAAGCCAACTGACCATACAATGCGTTTTCGCTTCGCTTAGTGGGCCTGCGATCGACTTAGAGAAGATGCCGATTTTGCCAAAAAAAAATCATCTTTTCAGATGAAGCTCATTTTGATCTTGGTGGGTATGTAAACAAACAAAAATGTCGCATTTGGGGCACAGAAAACCCGCACGCATACATTGAAAAGCCGATACACTCAAAACGAGTCACTGTTTGGTGCGGATTTTGGTCCAGAGGCATAATTGGGCCATTTTTCATCGAAAATGAGCAAGGAGTGGCCGTTACAGTCAATGGCGATCGTTATCGGGCCATGCTGAACGAATTTTAGTTCACAAAAATTGAAGAGGAGGATATTTGGCAACATTTGGTTTCAACAGGACGGCGCTACGTGCCACACAGCCGAAGCTACACTCGATGTTTTGCGCCCTGTTTTTGAAGATCGCATTATCAGCCGCAGAGCTGCTGTCGTTTGGCCACCTCGGAGCTGCGATTTGACACCGTTGGACTATTATTTGTGGGGTGCCGTAGAAGATAAGTGTAACGCCGACAAGCCAGAGACAATTGACGCTTTAAAGGACAATATTCCTGAAGCCATTGGTGAAATACAGCTGCACACAATCGATAATGTGCTTCAAAATTGGACAGTTAGTGTAGGCTACTGCATGGCCAGCAGAGGCAGCCATTTGAATGAAATTATTTTCCATTATTAACCGGAAGGATTTCTCGCGCCCACCAGCAAGAAACCCCTGGTTTGATGAGGAATGCCGACAGATGCTCGCAGCCAAGAACGAGGCCTACAAGGCTAAGCTGCAGGTGAAGACGAGAGCTGCCATTGAGCTCTATAGGCAAAGAAGAAGGGAAGAACATCGGCTTTTCAGCAAGAAGAAAAAAGAGCAAGTAAAGCGCGCGATCGAGGATATAGAGAGGTGCCACTCCAGGAACGATGTTCGCAAGTTTTACCAAAGTGTAAAACGTCAAAGCTAAGGATACAAGGCTCGAACAGAATCCTGTCGAGATGAACAAGGAAATATTGTAGTTGGGACACAGTCGATGCTGAGGATATGGAAGAACCACTTCTGCAGGCTGTTAAACGGCGATGGCGAACTACATTCCGCTGTCAGGCAGAACGAACCATTTAATATTGGCAACGACAGCGAAAACTGCCAACCACCCGACCTGAGTGAAGTGAGGATAGCAATATCTAAACTCAAGCTTAATAAGGCTGCCGGAAATGACGGCCTTCCCGCTGAGCTCTATAAGGCCGGCGGAGATGACTTGGTAAGTAACATCCACCAACTCATAAGCCAAATCTGGTCGGATGAAAATATGCCTGAAGAATGGAACCTCAGCATCGTTTGCCCGATCCACAAAAAAGGAGAACCTCTGAACTGCGCCAACTACAGAGGCATAAGTCTCCTCAACATCGCCTACAAGATCCTATCTGCCGTAATATGTGAACGCCTGAAACCTTTTACCAACAACCTGATCGGCCCTTATCAGTGTGGTTTTAGGCCAGGAAAGTCCACAATCGATCAAATCTTCACACTTCGGCAGATCCTGGAAAAAAACCAAGAAGTCCAAATCGATACCCACCTACTATTTATCGATTTCAAAGCCGCAAAAGACAGCATTTATAGAGACGACCTATACAGAGCTATGTCTAGTTTTGGTATACCGCCCAAACTCGTCCGTTTGTGTAGGATGACGATGGAGAATTCTCGCTGCACCATCAGGCGATGCGCTGTCATGTGACTTCTTCAATTTGATTCTTGAGAGGATTGTGCAAAACTCCCGAGCCAACACCAGAGGCACAATTTTCCAAAAATCGGTGCAACTACTAGCATACGCCGACGATATTGACATCATTGGTAGGACTCAACGCGATGTCATAGCCACGTTTGCTAGTATAGAGAAGGAAGCGGCAAAAATGGGTTTAGCAGTAAATGAGGGTAAGACTAAGTATATGATGTCAACACGAAAGGACAAACAACATCGACGAATGGGACAGAACGTCACCATTGACAGATATAACTTTGAGGTAGTACGGGACTTTGTCTACCTCGATTCCGCTATTAACTTTAACAACATCTCGTCAGAAATCAAACGAAGAATTACTCTTGCCAATCGCTGTTTCTTCTGGCTAAGAAGGCAATTTATTAGTAAAGCCCTCACTCGAACTACTAAGGAGATCCTATATAAGACCCTGATCATCCCAGTCCTGCTCTACGGCGCTGAAGCATGAATCGTATCAAAAGCGGATGGAGAAATCCTTGGTCGATTCGAGAGAAAAATTCTTCGGAAAATCTTCGGTCCCGTTTGCGTTGACGGGCTATGGAGACGAAGATTCAACCACGAACTATACGAGCCGTACAGCAACATACCCCTAGTCAAAAAACTCCGCATTGGACGTTTAAGATGGCTAGGACATGTAGAAAGAATAGACACCAATACTCCGGCTCGCAGAGTCTTCGATTCCCAGAGAGACGTCGGACGCAGTAGAGGAAGACCTCGCCTTAAGTGGCGGGCACAAGTAGAAACCGACCTCAACCAACTTGAAGTGCGCAACTGGAGGCAGTTAGCTAAGGAGAGGCATGTTGGTTGCCCAGGTTCATCCCGGACTGTAGCGCCACTTATGTAAGTAAGTAAGAGTATCAAATAACTTTTTTTTTTCAATTTCGACAACATTACAAATGCTGTCATTGCTTTACTTTTGACTTTTTATGAAAGGATTTCAGCATTAGTATATGATATTATGTAAGAAAATACTTGTTTTATAAAAGGTGGTCCAACCATAATTCACGATGTTGATTGTGAGTCACACCTCAACGTCAAATTTTTTACCCAACTGAATTTGACATTTCTTTGTTTCATTGTAAGGATGTGATTTCTTTCCTTACACGTCTTTGCTGTCGTTTGGAGCTACAATTATATTTCTTCTATCCCATTACTTTGCCTACAGAAATCCATTCATATTTGTATAACACAATTCCAAACATTGTAATAATCTGCACGTTAAAACAATTTTTAATTCAATCCATTAACCCTTCGTGCTCAAAGCTTCTAAAATCAGGTATTCCCCGCCATTAGCTTTAAATAAAATTTCAAACGACAAACAATGACAAATGTTCAAGTTCAAGCCCCCGCGACCATATGTATCACTTAGTGGTGTCGTGTCATAAATTTGCCCAAATGTCAAATGGGTAAATTTAATTTCCTGCCACCCTACGATTAAAACGCCATGAGACCGATATCCAAAATAAAAAAAAAATGGCTCGTGTCTTCATTTTTTGATGACGAAATTTTGTCGAAAAATATATAACCATTCGCCAGACTCTAAACAAATCTGTTCCTACTGGTTAGAGGTCAATTATCACACATCAGCAAAATATACACTCATCGGCATTTCCGACGAAAAGCTACCCCCCAAAGATGAGATGAGAATACAAACGTCTGCCATTCATCCCCCCGATGAAAGAGACGCATGAAAATTAAACTATCAACGTCTGAAGGAGAGCCTGCCATTATGGACTCCCTAGCACAGTGGTGTTTAAATGTTGTATTCATGTTCGAACAGCCTAGTCATGCGGTTTCCATTTGTTTGTGTTATGATACAGAGGGGGTAGTAGACAACAACACCATATCTGTGGGAGCATGAGGCTCCGTACTGCCGGAACATGCGATTAGTCATCCATTCAGTACTCGCAGTTCGTGGAATTCGCAATTATAGACGGAATTGTGATTTTCCATCGATAGGCGCACGTGAAGTCGAGGCTATTTTCCATTTTCCTAGCGGAAAAGCTAGTGGGGATTCATTGATAAATCTTTGCGCTCACCTTAGACTTTGGCGATGTGGTTATTTCGTGGAATCGAAGATGACTTGGTGCAAGTAGTATGTGGTTGCCGGTGATGAATGAAAGCTAATGATGACTTTTCTGGACCACTTATTATCCAACTTCTGGGGAAGCAGAACGGATTAATGGGCTGTGGCGAGTTAGTTGTTTATATAGTGCGTTTATGTTAAAACTGGTTGGATAATAAATATCGGTAGGTACTTGGAGGAGGGTGGTGTAACTTTCCCGCAATGACTCATTTTAGAAATGGCTGCGCGAGATGCACCTAAAAATATTAGAATGCTACAATTGATTGGTAACCGATACGAGTTCAGCTCACATGTTTAAGTGGCAAATGCCATTAAGATACTTGAAAACCAATCCAGTTTGGGGTTGATGGAAGAAAAATTTAAGATGAGCGGATGAGTAATGAATTACTTACTTAAGTGACGCTACATCCGGAATGAACCTGGGCCTGAACAATGCACAGGGGCCTGTCTGGTTGACTTTGAGAAGGCCTTCGACACCGTATGGTTAGAGGGGGTTTTTATACAAACTAACCAGACTGGGCATGCGTTATTGGAAAGAAGTTCGTTGTCAAATGTGGCAACGTAATTTCGAGTAAAGTCTTTAAAATTAAAAACGGTTTACAACAGGGGGCGGTGAATTCCCCGATATTGTTTGACATTTATACAAGTGATCTTGTAGGTTCCCTCAGTCACGCTATAGCGTACGCAGATGATCTAGTGGCGTACAGATCAGGTTCGAAAATCGAGGTCATCAACATACTTTTGCAACGTGACTTCGATCACATTAAGGGATATTGCGATGATTGGAACTTGAGGATCAATTTCCAAAAAAAACCAAACAATTCTGTTTAGGACCCCGTTGCGTAGGGCTTCTGGCAAAAATTGTGTATCATTGGACAGCATGGACGGCCGTTGGCGGTGAGAAATGAAGTCAAATACCTTGGCATCTGGCTTGACAAGTTTCTGTATTTTAACAAAAATGTGAATGCTTGTCTGGCCAGGGCTAGGGGGCTTATGCTCTGACAAGAAGATTGTTTCAAAGCAGTCAACTTGATTCAAGGGTAAAAGTCATTTGCTACATGGCCCTCATAAGGCCGATTATCGCCTACGGTTGTACTGTGTGGTTCAATGTATCACCAGCCTACATGGAAAGGATACGGTTGTTTGAGAGGCCTTGTCTCCGTTCCTGTTTGGAATTGTACCGAACGCCAGACTCCGAGTATATAATCGCAACGAGGTTCTTTACAATGGGGCTCAGCTTAACAGAATCGACAATTTCCTAATGGCTAGCGACAACAGCCTGATCTTCGGGGCTTATTACCCCAATGAAACATACATGGAGAGTACGCTCGTGTCTGGCTTTATTCCCCCAGAGGCATTCATTTATATAGATTCGTAAGGGTGAGTACAGGAGAGGACCGGTATCCCGGTTTTATACCACCGCTACCGTGACGCGCGTGAAAAGCGGCTAAACCGCGACGGGTATGTCGACAATACTCCGGTGCTCCTCCGCTTTAGCACTTCGGTATCAGATCGCGATAAGACTGATGCTGAAAAGCAGCGATCGGAACTCTGGTGGCTACATGAGGAGGGTCAATCTGCACTTCCTCAAGACTTTGCGGACTTTTAGTCCACCCCTTTAAGATGTTTAAGACTATAAAAATTAGGTACAAGGTCTAGGGCGGTGCATGTACACTAGGGTTTTCGGTCCCGGTTTCCCGGGACGGAAATTCCCGGGAATGAAAGCGTTTTCATTCCCGGAAATAATTGTTCATAATACCCGGGTACCCGGTTACATTCAAAATTACTAATTTTCTTTGTGAAAACGATATTTAAAATATATACATATATAAAAATATTAGTAGCCAAGGCGTTTAAATGCCATACAAAGTTTCGTCACCAGTGAATCTATGTTGTTCATGTTCAAAGTTTGTTAAAAGATTTAGTTCTTGTTTTTGTATTGACGTTCATTAGATCTGGTAAGTATATTTTTAATACATACTTCATTTATTGCTATTGCTATTCTCGTACATTTAAATTGCAAGTCTTTTGGGTTATTGTTACTTTGTAGTGCATCAAAGTCTGGAATTAATGAGTTGGCTCAGTGTTCACTTTGTCCAAAAATGTTGTCTTGCAAAGGCTCGTCGACAAGTGGTTTAGTGAAACACTTAGAAAAGTACATAAGCTAAGAATATCACAGTTAGAAGCCGAAAAAAATAATCAACGACCAAGCGCTTCTATTATAGACACTGACAATATTTCTACGGTTACCAAAAATGCGTGGCAAGCAAAACGACCTAAAATTGAGCAGCAAAATATCAGTGGTTTTTTCCAGCCTACTCGTTATATTTCCGAAGTTATAGCTCGTTTGGCTGTTCAAGACGGCATATCAATCCGTGCTATTACACGCAGTGAATTCATTCGCGAATCTTTTAAGCAAAAAAAAACTAGATTTACCGAAAAGCGAAGGCAAGGTTATGGAACTCACTATAGAGTTGTACGATAAAATAAAAACTGCCATAAAAATACATCTGCAAAGTTTAATAAATATTGAAGAAAGGCTCAGTATAACGTTTGATGAATGGACCAGCTTAAGAAATAGGCGTTATCTGAACATCAACCTACACTCTACTGATGGAAGGGTATTTGCCTTAGGACTGGTGTTTATTCCAGGTAAATGTGATGCAACGAATTCAATTTGAATATCGAAAACCACATTGTAGCTACAACATCTGATGGGGCATGTCGGTCAGAAACGTTGCTTTGCATCAATCACGCCGTGCTTTTAGCACAAGCCTGCAAAAATACAATTCAAAATGAAAATGAATCAGACGCGGAGAACAACGATTTCGACACTGAAGACTACGAGCGTTCATTTCATATTATCGACGATGAAGACGACCTTGAAGTTGCCATTCTTCCAGATTTATTCCATTTGCTAAACGAGGTCCGAAAAATCGTAAAAATGTTTCGAAAAAGTCCATTAAAAAATACTCTACTTCAACAATTAATTAAACAAGAAAAATGACAAGAAATGCAATTGCTGTTAGATGTAAAAACTCGCTGGAATAGTTTAATTACAATGGTAGAAAGATTCTCGTCGATTTGAACAACAACTGGAACTTGAATGAAAAAAATGAAGAAGAGTTGCAGAATTTGGTACAACTATTGAATCCTGTTAAATTAGCGGTGGAAGCACTGAGCAGAAAAGACCCAACAATTCTTACATGCGATGCTATTATTTCAGTTCAACTGAGTGCAATCCGAAGACTTCAAACTGCCTTTTTAGAGGAGTTTTATTCAGCACTAGAAGAAATATATTAGAAAGGAGAGATGTCAGTCTTTTTGGCCTTTGCAAATATTTACATAATCCTGAAACTTATACAGGGTGGCGCACGAATCGTGCCACAAAAATAAAACGTAATAACGTTTTTTCTGTGTGAGTAATCGGCTTATTTTTTTTTATTTTGTAGGTTACTATTTAGATTTATAAAAATGGATGTGGGATACGGAGAAAAGAATTTGGATAGTGCAACGGTACCATGCTTTGCAGTCCGTCATTTCCGTCCAAAGGGAATTTAGGCGGGAGTTTGGCGGTAATCCCCCGAGTAGATGGACCATTATGAGGTTTGTAAACATGTTTGCCGAATCTGGAAGCATCGCACGAAGGCCGTACCATCGAGATGCCAATGTTCGGGTTCAGGATACAATCGCAGCAGTAGCATCTGTAATACAGGTCAATCCGAGCGTTTCGACCCGAAACTTATCGGGGCAAATTGGAGTTAGTAGACGGTCATTACAACGGATACTTCATGACGATTTAAACTTGTTTCCGTACAAAGTCCAAATTACTATCAAGTTAAACCCTCAGGATTTGCCTGTTCGCGTGGAATTTTGCCAAAAAATGATATCAATGGCCGAAGAAGACAACACATTGATCAATTGTTTGTTCATGTCTGATGAGGCCCATTTTGATCTTAACGGCAATGTAAACAAGCAAAATTGCCGTATATGGAAAGAGTCTAATCCAGAAATGCTCCATGAGACGGAACTGCACCCAGAACGAGTCACTGTGTGGTGCGCAGTTTCATCAAGGTGTATTGTCGGGCCGTACTTCTTTGAAGAAAACGGTGTAACCGTTACTGTCAATGGGGACCGTTATTTAAAGATGTTGAAGGAGTTTTTTTTACCCAGAACTGCGCCGAACACGTATACCATTCAACAGCGTTTGGTTTCAGCAAGATGGAGCAACTGCACATATAGCCAGACCAGTTATGGCGGAGCTAAACAAAAATTCGCAAACAAATTAATTTCTTAATGGAGCAACTGCACATATAGCCAGACCAGTTATGGCGGAGCTAAACAAAAAATTCGCAAACAAATTAATTTCTAGGAACTCCACTCTTCGCTGGCCCCCAAGGTCACCTGACCTGACTGCACCAGACTTCTTTTTATGGGGTTATGTCAAGCAAGAGGTGTATAAAACGAAGCCCAGGAATTTAACTGAATTAAAGCAGTCCATAACGACAATAATAATTGAGGCGATCCCAACTTCAACTCTTCAGGCCGCAATGAATAATTTTTTGATCAGGTGCCGCATATGCGTGGGAGAGCGTAGAGGTCATTTGCGTTCTATAATCTTTAAAAACAACTAACTATTTAAAATAAAATTTAATTTTCTAACCAATAAAAAAAAAATAAATGAAATACATCGATTAAAAAAAAGGTTATTTGAATTTCTTATTGTAGCACAATTGGTGCGCCACCCTGTACATCAAATGACTTGACAAATGCTTCGAAAACAAGCCTTTTAAGATATGCAGAAAACATATTTATGCGCTTGTTTTCTAGCAAAATTGAATCAAGTGAAGAAGATACTCTCACGTTGCAAGAATCGTCTGATAATCCTACATCTTTCGAAATGCAGTTGAATGAAGCTATCAACAACGCCGCCAGACTTGTTCCAGCATCTTCCGATACAAGATGCATTAAACTAAAAAAAGGAATTCCAGGTACATATACAAAAAAAATACAAATTTTTGGCGCAACAGGCTCGTTAGTACCCAGGGCCTAGCTTTCTCACAACCATTCATGTGTGCGTGTGTACTTCTTGCACGATGGCGGGACCTCCTGTTTTATGCCGACTCCGAACGGCTAAGTTGAGATAAGCTATTCTTGACAATTGATACTACTCGGATGATTTGTCAGATCATCACGAGAGGAGGGCCAGTGAAAAATCATTTAGGTGTTGCTACGGCTGGGAATCGAACCCAGACCTCCTGCGCGGCAGTTCATCGCACTAACCATCGCGCCACTGAGCCCCCTCCAGGTACATATAACATATTATTTTACATACTATTTATTTAACTACCCTTTTTATGAACTTAATCAAAATTTATGTTCTATTTTGTTTTTGCTATCTGTAGGGAAATGGATATTATACCTTTTCATTCCTTGTCTTTTTTCTGCTAATTTTTCTTACAGATATACGAGGCCACGAAAAAACGTACACCCAATTTGGATCTGCTATACAAATCCCTCTTAACAGTGAAACCAACATCTACAGAAAGCGAGAGAGTGTTTTCAATCGCTGGAAGCTTTGTGACCAAAGCAAGAAACAGGCTGTCCGATAGGTCCTTGAATGCTTTGGTATTCTTAAAGGCTTATTTCTCCGGCAACCAGACTCGTAAATTTTTATAATAAAAAGAAAATACTGAAAAACTAGAGTTTTTTTTCTAAATAACTCATTCCCGGGTACCCGGGAATTCCCGGGAATTAAAAATAATCGTTCCCGATTCCCGGGAATCAAAAAGAGCCGGGAACGCGAAAACCCTAATATACACCATATTGGCGTACAATATGGCTGAAAGCATGGCGCCTGGGGACCGAAAGACTCGATCAGGATGTAGTCTTAAGTAGTATTAAGTAGTTAGGTAGTCTTAAGTTAGTTTTAATCTAGATTAAGCTTTTTTATAAAAACAAAATGTCACTCTTCAAAGTTTTTTTTTAAATTTATCTTTGAAAAATAAAATAAAATATATAGATACACATAAAAATAAAAACACGACAAACTTAAGCCGAAAAGCACAATAAAACTGTTAGATATAAGCTTAGAGCGCCCACTTAGGGCCGATAAGTTAGTTTAAGAAAACATGTTATTTGTAAGTTAGATTTAAGCATTTTTGTATAGTGGTAAGTTAATATTTTAAGTTAATAAAAAATGAATTTAAAAGATAATGAACCTGGGCCTCAATCAACATGCCTCTCCAATTATATCCTTTCAAAAACTTTTTAAATTATTGGAAGAAGTGTAAAAGGTCTGTAAGATTCGGTGATTTTCCTGGTTTTAGAACCATAATCACTTCTGTGACTTTTCACTGTCTTGGTATGTTGTCTAATCTAATTGCAATGTAGAGAAGTTTTGTTAATGCTTTTCGAGGCAAAATTTTGAGAAGTTTCCCCATAATCAGGTCGTAACCAGGAGCCTTTTGAGGCTTTAGTTTATATGTTTCCCACTTAATTCGGCAATACTTGCTTTATTTTTCCTCAAGATGAGTGGCAAAGAAGTCTGATTTTTCCTTATCGCTGTTTGCCCAAGAATCTTAAGTTACTCTAATTGTCGGCACAGTGTTTTTCCGCCGTTTTATGACTGTTATTGCTTTTCAATGCGAATAAATAGATTCTTTGCAGATATGTTTCTATTGCATGATTTTTAACATTTTTATTCGAATTTGATAGCAAATTGCTCAACCGATTGAGATTGAGATTGAGATTGAGATGTTTTATCTGGCGGAGCACGAGTTTGTTGCCATCTTTTACGAGCTTTTCTTCTTTGTCTTACTATGGTCTTGTATTTCTCGGGGGTACTTAATTCAACTATAGCTCACTTTTTTGCTTTGTTTAGGAGTATTATTCCATGCTGCTTTTTGGATGGTATCGATAAAGGAGTCAACCGCGACTTCGAGTTCCAATGTTTATTTCAATATCGTTTCTGCAACCTTCCCAGTTGGTTTTCCTGTTTGTTCTTTTGGGTGGTTTTTCACTCGCTCGTTGTTAAAATGACCGAAGAATGATCAGAGAAAAGATCAAGGCATTCTTCAACTTTAATTCGATTAGTCGGCAGGCCTTTTGCGATGAAAAAATCGATCAAATTCCGTATTTTTCTAATATCAGTTGGCCAGTAAGTTGGTTTTCCCGAAGAATAAAATTCGGTATTGTACTTTCTACATACATCTCTGCCATTTTATCATGGAAAGACTAACAAACAAGCAACGATTGCAAATTATTGAAATTTATTATCAAAATTTGTGCTCTGTGAAAAATGTGCAACGTTTGTTACGACCATATTATGGTCGTCATAATCGACCGGGTGAACCAAAAACTCGTGCTGTTATCACCAAATTTCGCAACCATTCATATTTGGATGCGAGTGTACATCCTGCACGATGCCGGGATCTCCTGTTCTATGCCGAATCTGAATGGCTGAGATAAGCTTAAGGTCTTCTTGAAAATTGACACAAATTCGATAATTTGTCTTTGGAGGAGAGGGTTAGTAAAAAAAAAATTTAGTATTGCTATGGCTTGGAATGGAACCCAGATCTTCGCACTAATTATTGCGTCACTGAGCCCGTCAATTGACCATGTCATGTATATCAGTGCACGGGTATCCGTCTGCACTATTTATGAACACAACATCCAACGGCACCAGTCAATTCGTCATCCACTCTGATTATGCAAATTAAGTTAATGAGAGACTTTAGTTATCAATTTGCTAAAGAAATGTACCAAACTGATAAAGAGGTCAGCTCCTTTCAAACCGTACAGCTGACGAATTGCGGAACTCTACTGATAAATTATTGTTTTGCACAGATGAAATCTGAACTAATTACCAAGCTCAACTGCAAGTGATTGCCAACTTACTCACTTAGTCATTTAATTTCATAAGAACACTGACAAAGCAAAGCGCGATGTGCTGACGTATCCGCGCATTAAATTGAAAATTCCTCAAGCTGAAACCGACAATTGACAAAAGTAACATCAGCCTGGGAGCACACATAAAAACGTGCAATTCCCGCCAACTGAATCAACATTTTTTTCTTTTGAATAAATGGCTTATGATATCAAGTTTTTTGACCCAATCCTAAGTGCACCAATGTTCCATCCTTTGGTAATCATAAAATAAATCAATTCCGATATTTTAGTAAAGTTTCAAATAAATGATGAAATATCCCCCCCTCTTGAAACGCATCAACATGTGATACTAATTTACTCGAATTATTTGCATGGGAACATGGGGCAGTTGTCCGCACCCCATTACGTCCATACCCACTCCCTTTTCGACACGACGACGAATAGAAGCAAACGAACTGAAGAGGAACTTCCGGTCTGGAAATTATTGCAGCAGAACATTTTAAAATAATGCGTACCCCTCCAACAGAGTGGACTGTGCTCAAGAATTCATCCATCGGTGGTAATCACAACCAATTCAGACTTGGTATAGCTCACAATATTATTGGAATGAAATTTGTTTTGACATTTTAAACGTCAAGCGTCCGGAAACAATAAATCCGCTTTATCAACGCGTTCACACATCCTATCTGCTTTCGAAACACTTGGAGGTCATATTATATTCAACATCAGCCAGTTATTATGTTTGTCAACACGATAACGGGAATAGAGAAACAACAGAAACGTCAATCTGCAATGTACCGCGAGCTGTCATCGACCTTCAAAATGTCATTTTTTTGTAGTTCTCCTTCACACACAGTAGTGCTAGTGCCATTTTATAATTGGATTAGGAAAAAGATTATAAAAAAAAGGACCGCAACACTGTGCATTGGCTTTTCTTGTCCCAGTTTATCAATTTCCACTTGTCACATTTGTTGAGTGTCAATTGAGTGTGCGGTATCCATGAAACTGAATGCGATTCGAGGTCGTTTCTGAACATTACACCTCCTCACTTGAGGTTCGTGTGTTCTGTGTCACTTTTGCTATCCAGAAAATGCGAATGTCACCTAATAAAACAAAAAAAAATATTATACGACAACTTGAACATAAAATGGAACCATCGTCAGTCAGTCATTTAGAAAAGTAGAGCACGCCGGAGGTAGAGTGTGAAATTAGATATTTGCTCGTTGCAAATGCGATATTAAGTACCAGTAGGTACCGTGTGTGCATTGCAACAATTGGAGGCGCATGGGAACTGTGCTATTGTCTCATGATTTTTTGACTCATAATTATGATAGCTCACATGTGTTGGTAGAGTGGGTACATCAAAACGACGGGTGGGGGAAGACTGACAGCTGTTTTCAACATTGTCATCGAATGTATTCAAAAATATCAACAAAAGGCTCACAATTACGAGAACACATTTGCGACTAAGTAATGTATAATGGAATGACAGATACACTGATTCATCAATAGAGAGTGTCAATGGATGTCGGTAGTGAATATTAAACAATGCGCATACACGTGACATGCATTAAGGTTGCATGCTTGGCTGAATGCACATCACATTCATGGGGGTTGGTTAATATACGAGGCGGTCATTAATGCTTTGGTTAGCCAGCATTTTAGGAAGGGACAGAGTTTCTTTGCAAAACTGACCCATGTGGGATTATACCTTAACCCTCATATCGTATTGCACACAATGCCGCCTTCACATGGGTTGGCTAATTAATGGCATGTTGATATATTCAAAGGACTTGCGAACTATGGCTTGTTAAAATAATGGAGGCTAAAAATACCATGAGGGTTGTATAATTAATAAACAGCGTTGCCGAATCCGCCACGGAAAAATATGTACAAGGTGACACAAACGTCCGCACTCAAATACATATGACAATAACTTTTTACAAAATAGGGCGGTTTCGTTAAAAACTGAGTTGGGAAACCGAGCCAACCTTTTTATTTATAAACATACGATACTTTTGTATAAATTCCTGGAGGTCTAATTTTCGAAAAAAAATTTCCAAAAACTCGAGGTCGTATATCACAACCTGTATGTTCGATATCGGCTTGCAAAGATATAATCGTTGATTACTTATCATCCACATAGATCAAGATCCTATTTTGCAGATAATGTGATCAAACACTTCGAAACAAAATTCAACTCGTCATGTTCCTTCTTTTTCTACCAAAATGTTGCAGATGATGTTATCTTATTTTTGAAAATTGATCCTGGTTTTACATTCGGTGCCATTGACGGTGATATTTCGGATATTGTGGCTAAATAGTTGAATAAATGGAGTGCAAATGGCTATTTCCTTTGAGAATCGACAAAACAAAACCAAACTGTAAAACTTTTCTACGATGTTCGAGCGAAACCAGGCAGTTCACAATGATTATGTCTCCTCTAAGTTTTTTTTGAACGCATTTGAATTCAGAAAGTGGTTTGAAGCACCCGACTAGATTGGGTGTGAAACTCAAGTTTGAGTCGTATAAACACCTTAAACAGGGTTTGGGAACAACAACTTTCTATTCAAATTGCGCGCCATTTAGCCCATTAGGGACGGTGCGACGAATCTAAATATCCACGTGGTTCTAAAGTTTTATTTCCTACAACGGTCAGTCGCCATCATGCGCTGGAATACGCGTTTTTTGTCGAGGAGACTATTTTTCGAACGTATGTTTTGTGATCGCAACTGTTGTCTATTGTCACTAAGTTCAGAAAAACCACGAGAATGACAAGATAAGAACTGGAATCCCTCTGGCCATCAGATCATATGAGAAGATTGAGGCAGTGAGCGGCTTAATTTTAAAATTCCCAGTGCGGAATTCTTTGCGGAAATAAGCGACTGCCAACGAGAAATTGGGTTTTGGGAGCATTTAGCTCCAAAAGAAGCAATAGCTAACACATCAAAAGCATCGATGGCTGTTTTGAGAAAACCCAGTCGAAGTTCCATACAAAACTTGAAGGCTTATATCCAGGACGAAATTACCAAAATTCCCACTGCTATAATGGCAAGGGTCATAAAAATTGTTTTTTTTTTTTTTATTCTATGAGCAATGAGGGTGGCGCCCTGATATGTTTTTCAAAATATGTATCTACATTTAAAAAAAAAATTCTCCTTTATAAAAAGAGGTTTATTGAAAAGATGGGTACAACAGCATTTGCTTACTCACCAACTGTCTATAAACCGTCCAAAAGAGCTTGACAAAATCTTGCATTTTTTCGGAGTGCTTCGTTTTCGGTAGCTGATGGATGATATTGATCACATTAAGATATTCCCCAGTTAAAAGTCGGCAACCGGAGAGAGAACTGAACCTTAACAATATTTTTTGTTAGTAAGTTGAAAGGGTTTTAAGTGTCACGACTCACATTCAAGCGTTTAACCCAAGATGCGCAAAATCTTCCATAAGGTCAATAATCTCAGGACAAATTGAATACGTCAGCTTTCTGGTTAAGGTTCAGCTGTCACATTCAAAAGGTCGACTTCCTTTTTTTATTTAATCCGAAATATTTTGTCAGTCACATACGTAAGAATTGGTCCACTTTTGGACACGTTCCACAACCTCTTTCCATGGCTTTTCTCAAAACAAAACTTCGGGCGACAAATTGTCCGCTTTTTGAAAACCACAAAAGAAAAAGTATAGAAACGTCAAAGCGAATCATGGAATTAGAGGGGTCGTGAAATGCATTCAGTTGATTTTCCAAAAAAAAATTGACAGACGAATGCGGCCATTTTTAAAAACAATATTGTTACTAGCATTGGGCGTGTTTCAGATTTCATATAAAATTCTGATTGGTCAAAATTGTCGATTGACCAATGAGAACAGACCTTCATCTCAGATATTTTACTAAATCGGAAATCCGAAACACGGGCATTGTGTTTTGACAATGTCACTGTTCAGGGGGATACAAGCAGGGCTAAACAAAGTTCATGCTCAGTAATATAAACGACTAAACATTCACCATTTTACTTTACATAAATTAAGTACGATGTATAGGTAAATTAAAAATTAAAATAAAAAAATTAAAAATTTTGCCAGTTATGAAGAAAAATTGAGAAAAGTGTTTTTATGTCTTATTGAGCAAATATATTGAGAAGATATAGCTGCAGCGGGATTGAGTGTGACTGAGAACTAAATCGTGTTAATTTTACGTTGATCTGATGAACTTGAAACTTTCTGAAAAAAATTGGTCTGTTTATATAAAATTTTCTAATTTTTCAAGAGCTGAAGCTGAATTTCATGCGAAGCGTATTCGCTTATTGAGCTAAGAAGTAATGAAAACCGATCCCTTTTTGAAAAAAAAAAATAATAATTTCTAGAGATGAGGCGTATTTTTGGCAAGGAAGGCTACGTGAGGGAATACAAATTTCAATTTCAGAGCAAGGAGAATCCAAGAATGATTATGTCTTTGCATGCTGAATAATTGTGAGTGTTCAACGGCTGAATCGATTTTTTTGTGGATGAGCGTTTAATACCTTTTAATTGAAAGAGGAACACACAAATTGATAGTTTCGATATTAGCGACAAGTTACTTTATCAAGATGGTGCATCGTCCGTTCAATAAAATACAGACAACCCTACTAACGCAAATGGATAACTTTTATGGCAAAATTTAGACAAAATAACCCTATCAGAGGTACACTACATGGTAGTCCACAATTTAGTGTAGGGATGGAGTACGTAAAAGGATTTTTGTATTTAGGACAAATTCACTGTCTAGCTTGATGAAATTAAATATCCAAGTTACTATGGGCTATTGAACCATGTGTCATACATATTTTTAGCTCCAATATCTATTTAAGGAATTTTAAATGTTTTCCTATAACGGAAAATCCCTATATTCTGCGGCATTAACCTGTTGTCTAATTTTTATCAAGTTCGCTATTAACAGATAAGTTACGGTGTATCGCACATATGTATACAGAATCCAGTATCATCGAGAATCAAAGTAATTTAAATTTAAGAACCTAAAAACAAGTATGTATGACCCAAATCAACTCGCTCAAATATTTTTTTTAAAGTTAAAAGAAATATCAGTCCCTCCAGGGCTTCGCGGAGCTTACTTACGAGTATGGCTGATCTTAAGCACTTTCCATGAGTCGATTGAATGCTTTACTACTTACGAAATTATCAAAAAAATCAATGGACTTACCTGAAAGTGAAAATAAAAAATTAATTAGTTTTAAAGTGTTAACAAATATTTTTAATGTACATAATCAAAATGGTAAAAATTTAACAAATTAACGCTTTTAAATGATGGTAATTATAAACTGGAAATCGTAACGGCTTAGAACTTTAAGAAAAAAATCATTGTTAGGTTATTTCTGTCTATATTCCGAAAATAAGAGAACTCTTTTGAAAAGATGCTATTTACAAAAAATTCGTCTTAACCTTCGCACGCTTAAAGGTATTTATGTACGTGGCAGTCCAAGACCCACTTGGGTAGGTGGGTTATATTTAACCGCATGTTTGTATGGAAACTGCCATATTTGCACCAAAATTCCATAGTTGTTTGAAGGAAAATAGAAATAGACAACAAAAAACGACTCCCCTTCCCCCAGTTATCCCCTCTATCCAACGGAAATCGGATGAAAATGATGACGATTATTTACCTGAAGGGCAGAGTTTAGATACCGACTGCGAAGATGTAATAGAAGACTTACTTATAGAGTTGAACGATAAAAGTGAATCTGACGGCGATGATGAGAGCAATGATGCAACTGACAATGATGATGACGATGATGATCAAGCCGGCCTATCGGATATAACCTTTTCACAAGTAAGGATGGTAAACAATGGTATAAAGAACCCCATCTTTGCATCGTCGAAAAGCTCATAATATCATTCGCAATTCATCTTTGATGGGCCTTCTTCCAATAACCAAGAATTAAACTTAAGACGACACATTCATATGTATCATGAGTCCAGCCATTATAGATATTCAGCCCTATCGAGGTATCCGTCGGAGCGGACAATTTTCCGCAACGCATACTTCGTCGGAGGTTCAAATTCCATTCGAGGTCCAGCCATCGAAAAAAATACTACACAGACGCGATGGCTTCACTTTACTACAATTCGTAAATAAATTCCGCGAAGAATTCGTGTCGGAAGAAATAGGAAAAATTAGCTCTCAAAAATGCACCTGAACGCACTTCAACGCAATTCTCCGGGATGCGTTACAAAATGTCGGAGAAATATTCCGAAAAACTTTTCGGAAGAATACCTGGAAGCAAAATCGTACAAAATCGGAGAATTTTCCGCTCCGACGGATACCTCGATAGGGCCGATTAATTATATAATACAATTATAAAGCAGAAGTTGCGTATGCTCAATGGAACGCTGCAAATTCTGGAAAAATCGTGTATGGAAAGTAATCACCGATAAAGAGTTTATGGCATTTCTTGGAATTTTAATTGTAACTGGATGTCATATTTCAAACCAAGAACCGATCCCAGAGTTGTGGAAGAAACAATCTATCCCCCTTTACCGAGCAATAATGGGAAAAAAGGTTCACAGATATTTTAAGATTTATTCGTTTCAATTCCAGTCGGACTAGAGCTATTCGCTTGCAAACTGACAAGGATGCGCCAATAAAAGACATATTTGACATGCTGAATTCAAGTTTGAAGGCTCATTATCGGCCACATGAGTCTATAACAGTGGATGAACAGTTGTTAGCTTTTAGAGGTCGAACAAGGTTCACCCAGTACATACCATCAAAACCTGCTAAGTACGGAATTAAGATCTGGTGGGCGTGCAACTCAGCAAGATTTTATCCACTGAATGACCAAATGTATACCGGTAAGGAAGGCAATGTAAGGGATGTCAACCAAGGAGTTGTCAAAGTTTTGGTGGCTTCATACAATGGATTTGGAAGAAATGTGACGATGGACAACTTTTTTACAACTTTATCGTTGGCCAAGGAAATGATTTCTTGGAAATTGACTGTAGTGGGCACGTTGAAGAAAAATAAAAGATATTTGCAACAAGAATTTAAGCCCTCAAAAACCCGATATGTTGCTTCAAATCTCTTTGGGTTTGGAGAAAATGTAACCATGATGTCTAACGTTCCAGCCAAAATTAAAGCAGTGGTTTTATTGTCTAGGATGCATAACGATACAGCTATAACCGGGTCTAAACAAAAGCCGGTGATTATAGTGTATTATAATTAAACCAAGGGCGGCGTAGACACCATGGGAAAATTGCTGTCTCAATATCTACACCTGCAAAAGGTGAACTCGTCGTTGGCCTCTTGCCATGTTCTACAATCTTCTTGATACAGCTGATCCTGCTGCATACATATAATTTATGGAAAATAATCCAGAAGGTAGGGTGTACCTTTAGATTGATATTTTCTTGATCTAAATATATTTATCATTCTTTATTATCAATGGTTTACATTATTTTTGATGATGGGAATAAAATATTTTGCAAGAAGAAGATAAATCCCACCGGGTGGGTTTCGGACTACAGCGTATAAAAAATGACAAAATTAAACAAAAAATATTAAGGGAAAACAAAATTAATGTTTTGTGTTTTTAATCTGGAGTATATAAGAAATTTAGTCACTGAGCCTAAAGCAATTTTTGATTTGATAAAAATTCGCTGAGCTATCAATGTTTGAAAATCGAGAACCGCACCTAGGTGGGACTTAGGCATCCGAAGGTTAATATTTAAAGAAAATACCGTTTAGGGTAAAAAAGCGTCAATCATAAAGTCTTCAGTATATTCCTGATTTCTTGTCTAATAACACGCATGATTTTTTCTAAACAAAATACGTTGTAGCAACATGTTTGTTCAAAATTTTATATCATATTCGGAAGTAAAATTATCTAAAAAAAAACCTTGAAAGATATAAATGCCATAGGAACAGTTATGCTAATGAATTCATTTGCAAAATAAAAATAAATTTTACACACCATCGATAGCAATTACTTCCTAGATTCTATGGGCTCTCCATGGGTGTGTAAACAAAATTTGGCAAGATAACGTAATTTTTATAAAATATAAATAAAATATTTTTTTTTGTATTTCCTTGAGTTTATTGCGTGTGCAGAATGCTGAAACACATTCTTTAGATAAAATTTTGACAGTAAATTTCTTATCGCTCAATTCGCTATGGCTCACAAACCGTTATAAAAACATATGAGAAGGCTACAATCCACTGTGCGAATCATATCCTATCCTAACAATAAATGTTCCCAAAAAGTGAGCGTTGCTAAAAACCGAATGAATCTTGTTCAGACTTGTTGTTTGTTTATGGTTAAACATATAACGACGTTTTTCTATGGATATGCTAGAATAACGCACCCAAAAAGTGGGCGTGGGTTAAAATTAAATACTAAATATGATATTCAGACACTTTTTAAAATGTCTAAACCGTTTGGTTAAAAACAAGGATTCACTAAAAAGGGGTGTGGCGGTGTAAGCTTAAAAATGCAAAACAAATACAAATTTGGAACTCCACATATATGGTGTTTTTATTAGAGGTATAGAACTTTCGATTGGGATAACTGTCAAACTGGCTGTCATACGAATGAATTGTGTTTGAATGTTTTTTTTAATATACTTTGGCAAATCGCCGTGGGAAGACCTACACCAGAACAACGTTTTCAAATTGTGGAAATTTATATCCAAAATTCACGATCTGTTCGCCAAACTTATAGAGCACTTCGTCAATTTTACGGTGCGCATAATCGTCCATCTGAGCAACAATTACGCAATACTATGGATCGATTCATCACCACATTTATCCAAATTGATCACGTACCGTGCGTACAGAAGAAGCCATCGCCGCTGTAGACGTGATTGTAACAGACGAGCTGAATTTATCGATCCGAAGCCATTCTCTCAGTCTCTGCCCGTCCACTACATGGAACATTTTGAGAAAAGATATTGGCGTACATCCATATAAGATCCAACTGGTGCGAGAATTAAAGCTAGCGGAACATCAATTGCATCGTGTGTGTGTGAGAATCAACTGGAAGTTGAACCAGATTTTTATCCTCAAATCATCTTCAGCGATGAGGCTCATTTCTGGCTTGCAGAGTTGTCGTTTTTTTTTTGAGTGAGCACAATCCTGATGCGACCCTTGAGACTCATTTATAGCGCCTCTATCTAAAGCTGACCATACTTTGCAAGAGTAAACCAATCCAATATATGCTTCATGACATGTTGAGTGGTAGAACGTTTGTTGTCAAAAGTGGAGATGTAACTTTTGCCCCGAAGTTTTCATGAAAAATTGTCTGCAACTCGCCGATTCTCTTCAGAATTTAAACCAGCGATATGATAGGTAGACTTACGGGCTATCGAGGAAATAGAGAGGCGCTACTCCAAGAATGATGTTGCCAAGTTTTACCAAAGTGTCATACGTCAAAGCCAGGGATGCAAGGCGCAAACAGAATCCTGTAGAGATGAACAAGGAAAAATCGTAGCTGAAACACAGTCGATGCTGAGAATATAGAAGGACCACTTCTGCAGACTGTAGAAGGGCGATGACAAACAATCTTCCGCTGTCAGGCAGAACGCACGACTCAATATTAGTGACGACAGCGGAAACTACTAACCGCCCGACCTAAGTGAAGTGAGGATAATAATATTCAAACTTAAGCTTAACAAGGCAGTCGGAAATGACGGCCTTCCTGGCGAGCATGGCAAGCCGGTGGAAATGATTTGGTAAGTAACAATCACCAACTCATATGCTAAATTTGGTCGAATGACTACAGAGTCATAAGTCTTCTCAACATCGCCTACAAGATTTCGGCAGATCCTGAAAAAAAGACCCAAGAAGTCCAAATCGATACCCACCGCCTATTTATCGATTTTAAAGTCGTATACGACAGTATTTATTGAGACGAACTATACAGAGCCATGTCTAGTTTTGGTATACCGTCCAAACTCGTCCGTCTATGCAGGATGACGATAGAGAATTCTCGCTCCTCCACCAAGATCTGAAACGATCTCACCGACACATTCGATACCAGAAAAGTATTTAGGCAAGGCGATGCACTGTCATTTGATTCATGAGAGGATTGTGCAAAACTCCCGAGCCAACACCGACATACGCCGATGATATTGACATCATTGGTCGGAATCTACGTGATGTCATACCCTCGTTTGCCAGTAAAGAGAAGAAAGCGGCAAAAATATGTAAAGCAGTTAATAAGGGTGAGACCAAATTTATGCTGTCAACACAAAAGGACACACAACATCGACGAATTGGACAGAACGTCACCATTGACAGATATAATATTGAGGTAGTACGGGACTTCGTCTACTTCCGCGCCGCTATCAACTCTGACAACTTCTTGTCAAAAATCAAACGAAGAATTACTCTTGCCAATGGCCGATTTTTCGGGCTAAGAAGGCAATTTAGTAGTAAAGCCCTCATTCAAACTACTAAGAAGATCCTATATAAGACCCTGAGCATCCTAGTCCTGCTCTACGGCGCTGAAGCATGGACCAAATCGGATGAGGAAATCCATGGTCGTGATTCGAGAGGAAAATTCTTAAAAAATATTCGGTCCCGTTTGCGTTGACGGGCTATATAGGCGAAGATTCAACCACGAACTATACGAGCTGTACAGCGACAAACCCCTGGTCAAAAAAACTCCGCATTTGACGTTTAAGATGGCTAGGACATGTAGAAAGTGGACACCAATAGTCCGGCTCGCAGTCTTCTATTCCCAGCCAGACGTCGGAGCCAGAGTAGTTTTTTTTATAGCATTTTCAAAAAAAAAAATGTTATTTGGCGGACCTTTTACAATAAATAAATTATGGAACATAATAGGTCCTATTAAACTTAAATGTAAAACTGTTTTTAAGGGAAAATTTCGTCATCGCGAGTTTGTAAAATATAAACTGGCCGCCTCATAGTGCCGCGAAATATCGTACAAATGGTTCATCTGACTTTTCACCGCCTGATTTGGCCAATTTTTGGATGACTTGGTCGCACTTTTCGGGGGTTGAGGCTATATTTAGTCACAGAACCGCTTTAAACAAAATATGACTGAATCATGGTATTCATCCTCTAATAGAACATTGTCTGCAGTCCAATTCAGTAGCTAAGCTTTATGTGTTTTTAAAATCAGAAGATTTAAAATTTAGAATATAAAAACTATGCTCACCAAATGATTAAAACTACAAAAAAAATCAAGATAGGATGTGCTATTTCAAAAACAATTAAAAAACCAAATGCCAGAAATAGTTACTCCTACCACAACAATTGTCACCCCAAAAGAGTGCATTCCAATGAGTGACATTTCAAAACAGATATCTTCCCTCAGCATTATCTAATTTTAGAAATCCCCAGCACGTGAGTTATGATGTTTTCATTTGGAATGGCGTCTAATATCCATTCATTGCCCATAAATCGAGCACATCGCCCCTCGATGGAATAATAAACTTTCAACTTACAAATGTTAAAAGTCATTTCGTACAAAATCATCTTCAACAAGTCAATTACCGTCCCTGTTCATTTAAAGGCTGAAACCTAAACAATTTCCCCCATTACCCGCCCATATGTTACGCAGTAAAAATATGCGCACCCAAGAATTCAAGATTCGAGATGGAAATGAATCTAAAAATAGCAATCGCTTAAATTGCCTTAATTACGTTAATGTGTAGCAGGCAGATAACGCTGAGAATTAAAAAAAATTCTTTCATTAAAAAAAATGCACAGAGGATCAGATTAATCCATTGATCACTTTTTGGCTCAGAAATATTTCGGAAAAATTCAAAATCAGAGCCCAGCTTCTGAAAAGTCGAATATTATTCATCGTGTGCCCACTTGACGTAGTCTAGTCATGATGGGAAGTTCAACAAACCGTTCATTCGTTGTTGACAGTTGCTAAATTAACTTCATTCCAGCGAATGGTGGCAGAAAAAACTTCAAAAACAAAACACAAGCGAAGAAACTGTGCCACCAAGGCGACAACAGACAGAAATGTTTGATTGTGTTTGTGGTTTCTGTGGTCGTGGTCGTGGTGTTATGTGGAGTTTTAGTCATGTGGGCAGTTTTTTTCCGTTTTATTGTTTTTGCTGCCGGTTTGCATGAGTATCTGCAAAATGCGGGCTAATTTTATATACGAATCCAAACACCTTGCGGTTAAATGTAATTAGCACAGTTTTGTTGGAACGATAGGTGAAGGGGAAGACGATTTTGCATCGCTTGCAGTTTTTAGTGTTAGACGAACGAATTTTTGTTGCAAAATTGGAATTAGGATTCCAAAGAAGAAATTCAAGACTTTCTGGGTTTCTGGCAAATGAAAGTTAATTGGATACCTAGCTTATACTGGTCTATTTTGCAAATTTGCTGTGAATAACGTTCAGTCGCGAATGATGATGCAATTTATTTAAAAATATTGACATTGGGTGCGGTAAGGTACATTGACACGTCTACGCTACAAAAATAATTCTGATTAAACTTTCAAAATATGTTGTGAGTTCATCATACATTGGACCAAGGCAGCTTTTTCAGAGTTTTTTTTTAATTCTATGGTTGCTGACTGCACTGTCTTCTTATTGCGATATATCAGGTGAATATAAAAGGAATAATATCGGACCTATAACCATCCTTAAACGTGAAATATTCGATTACGTGGTTAAGAACGATTCTGTCATTGATATTGGATTCTAGAATTGGAGAAGAACAGTTCTTAAGCTACGTACACACGAGCAAACAATTGCAGCAACAATTTGCGGAAAGCTTTTGCATGGTTGGTCAAACTAAAACTAAATTTGCATGCAAACATTTTGCAGACATTTTCTTTCAGGCTCATGCAACTTATTTACACGACTGTTTGCCTCAAGATGTTGCACAATAGTCCACACCACATTAAATTTGTTTGCATGGTTATTCTTATTACCTTCAAAATATTTGACAGCTCGATTTGTCAATAGTTTTTTTGGAAATGTGTGATTAAAATTTCCAAACAAACTACTGACAAAACGAACTGTCAAATATTTTGAAATTTGACAGTTCGATTTGTCAATAGTTAGTTTGGAAATGTGTGATTAAAATTGACAGCAACGAAATAATGCCTTGCCAAACAACTAAAGCAGCAGCAGCTATGGTGATAATAATTTCATTGAAACGTGAAAAAGAAATTAAAGCTAAAAAAGCATCACAAAAATAAAATTTTAGGTAAGAGGTTGGATAGCAAGAAGAACCGAACTAGGAATTTATCAGCTGAAAAATGAGATGAAGAGCGCCATTTCAAAATTTTACGAGAGTCCAAGAATGACTTTGAAGATGCCTTAGCCCTGGTAAGAACCGAAATCACAAAATGTGACTCAGAAATCCGCTGACGCATCCCATAGTTCAGGAAACGTTTCATATTTAACGATAAATGTTTGTATTAGCTAGCGATTCCACATTGTTGTCTGCGTGTCCTTACTGAAATATTGCAGTAAATGACAAACAGCAGCTGCAAACACGCAAACAGTACATGCACACAAAACTGACGTATCTTTTGCTTCTAAGGCGTTTTTATTTCATTTGATATTCTATAAACCTGATCAGTTGTTGAATGCCTGTTTCTTAAGCCGATTTGCTGGTCAGGAGTAAAGCGTCTTTGTTTTATCACCGCAGATTTTCAAAAGCTGTTGAAATTACAGGAAAAAGTAATATTGGTTCGTACGTTTTTTATACCCAATCCCATAGGGGTCTATTAGTTTTGATACATAGTTTGTAACATAGAGAAATAATTTAGGTAGATAAACTTACGTACTTACTAAAGTGGCGCTACAGTCCGGGATGAACCTGGGCCTCAACCAACATGCCTCTCCAATTAGCCCGGTCCTTAGCTAACTGCCTCCAGTTGCGCACTCCAAGTTGGTTGAGATTGGTTTCTACTTGTGCGCGCCACTTAAGGCGAGGTCTTCCTCTACTGCGTCCGACGTCTGGCTGGGAATCGAAGACTCTGCGAGCCGGAGTATTGGTGTCCATTCGTTCTACATGTCCTAGCCATCTTAAACGTCCAACGCGGAGTTTTTTGACCAGGGGTATGTCGCTGTACAGCTCGTATAGTTCTTGGTTGAATCTTCGTCTCCATAGCCCGTCAACGCAAACGGGACCGAAGATTTTTGAAGAATTTTCCTCTCGAATCTACCAAGGATTTCTTCATCCGCTTTTGATACGGTCCATGCTTCAGCGCCGTAGAGCAGGACTGGGATGATCAGGGTCTTATATAGGATCTCCTTAGTAGTTCGAGTGAGGGCTTTACTACTAAATTGCCTTCTTAGCCCGAAGAAACAGCGATTGGCAAGAGTAATTCTTCGTTTGATTTCTGACGAGATGTTGCTGTCAGAGTTAATAGCGGAGCCGAGGTAGACAAAGTCCCGTACTACCTCAAAGTTATATCTGTCAATGGTGGTTCTGTCCAATTCGTCGATGTTGTGTGTCCTTTCGTGTTGACAGCATATAGGTTAGGTTCTTACCCTCATTTACTGCTAAACCCATTTTTGCCGCTTCCTTCTCTATACTAGCAAACGTGGCTATGAAATCACGTTGAGTCCTACCAATGATGTCAATATCGTCGGCGTATGCTAGTAGTTGCACCGACTTTTGGAAAATTGTGCCTCTGGTGTTGGCTTTGGAGTTTTGCACAATTCTATCAAGAATCAGATTAAAGAAGTCACATGACAGCGCATCGCCTTGCCTAAATCCTTTTTTGGTATCGAATGTGTCGGTGAGGTCGTTTCCGACCCTGATGGTGCAGCGAGAATTCTCCATCGTCATCCTACACAAACGGACGAGTTTGGGCGGAATACCAAAACTAGACATGGCTCTGTATAGTTCGTCTCTATAAATGCTGTCGTATGCGGCTTTGAAATCGATGAATAGGTGGTGGGTATCGATTTGGACTTCTTGAGTTTTTTTCCAGGATCTGCCGAAGTGTGAAAATTTGATCGGTTGTGGACTTACCTGGCCTAAAACCACACTGATAAGGGTCAATCAGGTTGTTGGTAAACGGTTTCAGGCGTTCACATATTACGGCAGATAGGATCTTGTAGGCAATGTTGAGGAGACTTATGCCTCTGTAGCTGGCGCAGTTCAGAGGGTCTCCTTTTTTGTGGATCGGGCAAACGATGCTGAGGTTTCATTCTTAAGGCATACTTTCATCCGACCAGATTTGGCTTATGAGTTGGTGGATGTTACTTACCAAGTCATCTCTGCCAGCTTTATAAAGCTCAGCGGGAAGGCCTTCATTTCCGGCGGCCTTATTAAGCTTGAGTTTAGATATTGCTATACTCACTTCACTTAGGCCGGGTGGTTGGCAGTTTTCGCTGCCGTTGCCAATATTAAATGGTTCGTTCTGCCTGACAGCGGAATGTTGTTCGTCATCACCGTTTAACAGTCTGCAGAAGTGGTTCTTCCATATCCTCAGCATCGTGTCTCAACTACGATATTTCCTTGTTCATCTCGACAGGATTCTGTTCGAGCCTTGTATTCTTAGCTTTGACGTTTTACACTTTGGTAAAATTTTCGAACATCGTTCCTGGAGTGGCACCTCTCTGTATTATCGATTGCGCGCTTCTCTTGCTCTTTTTCCTTCTTCCTGAAAAGCCGATGTTCTTCCCTTCTTCTTTGCTTATAGATCTCAATGGCAGCTCTCGTCTTCACCTGCAGCTTTGCCTTGTAGTCCTCGTTCTTGGCTGCGAGCATCTTTCGGCATTCCTCATCAAACCAGGGGTTTCTTGTTGGTGGGCTCGAGAAACCTAGCATATCAGTTGCAGCCGATCTAATGGCTTGTTGGCATCGTTGCCATTGTACTTCGACATTAGATTCATCCGAATAGTCGCTGTTTCTACTCACTACAACACGGTCCATAGTAGATGTCACAGTTTTCCATCCTCTTTTTGCCCGGCCCATCTCATTGTATTTCCTGGATGGCAGTAGTATCTGATTTGTAGCAGTTTAGCTTCCGCTAGTTGTTCGCCTGCACCTCTCCTGTTGAATGTTCTCACATTCCATGTGAAAATACGAACGTCGTTGTCCTTTTTACCTGGCCTGACTTACCCTTGAAATTCCTAGATAACCTGTTGTCGGAATATGTCGAAGCAGCTTATATAGGTTTGCCTGGGGCGGTAGACCGGGTATTCTTTCCGCGCCATTCTGACCAGGGTGATTATATAGTATTGCTGTTTTACGTCTTGTTATCAACACTCTCACTTATCGTTTAGCAAGTCAAATCCGTTTGGATAAGACCAGTACCCGATGGTTACCACTTGGAGGTAATAAATAAGCACATTTGATGTGTAGTCAGCGTTGCGAGCACTGGGCATTCCCAAGTTAAAGCCAATCAGAGTCTACAACATCCATCTACCATTTAGGTAGATATACCTCAAAGTATATGGATCGACCCACAATCGCTAGCTGAGTCGATTAAGCCATGTCTGCCTGTCGAAAAAACTTATGATGCAAAATCATTCGCAAAATTAAAGTAAATATTTCGTCCATAAATCATTTTGGCTCACGCCCACTTTTTGGGGGCGTTTTCTTAACAAAACGATTTGTATACCCTATCCCATATCATACGCAGGAGAAAAACGTTGTTTTTTGTCAAACCATACAAGATTTTGATAAACTGTCTGAACAATATGTTGTGACAACGTGATTTTCTAAATTTCATCCCCATAAAACCCACATTTTGGGGATATTAATTTTAAGGATTTGATGGGATAGGGTATCAAACTAGCTGCACAGCGGATTGTATCCTTCTCTCGTTTGGAGGTTTCCCCGGCTTTGGAGCTTTTCACTAGCGTGGTACTTACAATTATCATAGCGAAGCATTTATAAGATGGAGTAACATAACCAACGCTTTCTTCCTTAATTCTTTAAGTACATGTTTGGTAATAAAATCATATCCAAGAGCCTTATTTTTCTTAAGATTTTTAGTAACCTGGCGAAGGTCGGTTTAAGACCTGCTTTTTATTCGGATGTTGTCAGGATTTGTACGTAATCCATTATATTCCTCTGGTTACATCTAAGAGTTGAAACTTTTTTTACAGCCTTTTTATTTGTACCTAGTCTTTCAAAAAGTGTCACAATTTCACGACGCTTACAAAGTCAAGGATGATATTGCAGAGCTTTCCATAGAGAATAGTTTGAATTTTGTCAGCACCTAGTCATTCAAAAAATGTTCACGACGCTTCCAAAGTCCAGGATGAGATTTCAGAGCTTTATAAAAGCTTTCAAAATTGAATAGTTTGATCCTCTGTTAGTACCTTGTCCTTCAAAAAATGTCGCAGTTTCACCACGCTTAAAAAGTCCATGATAAGATTTCCGAGCTTATCGTTTAAATTAATATTAATGCAGGATTTCTGCTATATTGCGAGCGATTGTTGCCATGTTTTACGTGCTTGACGTTTCTCTATTGCTAACTATTTTATTTCTATGGGATACTTAAACCCTGGTTTTGGTGCCAATTGCTTTTTATAAGGAGGATTTGTGTATGAGGTGCTAAGTGCCTTCAATGAACCGATCAATTTTTTCTTTAAATCTTAAATCTAAATATCTGTGTTTCGTTTTTTCTTACTCCCACTTTTTGGGAGCGTTTTCAATAAAAAAAATAGTTTTCGGTAAAATTTCTACAAAATTCGAAAGAAAAACTTTGGCTAATGTTAATATGAACTTTTTCGACACTTACTACAAGGTGGACCAAAAGAGATCACCCTATTGGAAGATGCTCTTATTTTTGCAAATGGCCGCAAACGTCAAATCTGTTTTGACATTTGTGGACAAGACAGATGTAGAATACAAGTGAACAAGCTATGGAGCGATACACTCCCCAAGAACTCGGAATAATCGCGTCAATTTTTTTGCGTAACAATTCGTCTGTAGTGCTGGTGCAGTCTATCCGCCATCGTGCACAGGAATTTGATGTGTCCATCCACTTTATGGAAGATTTTGCGAAAGATCTTGGTTTGTGTGCTTACAAAATCCAACTCGTTCAAGAATTGAAGCCACAGGATCACCTAGCAAGGCGTAGATTCGGTGAATAGGCACAAAACAAGATTGCCTTTGATCCCGATTTATCACTTTTCAAGCGAATTTTGTTAAGCGATGAAGTTCACTTTTGGTTGAATGGATACGTCAATAAACAAAACTGCCGTATTTGGAGTTACGATAATCCTCAAGTGTATGACACCGTTACATCCATACAAACCTGACTGTTTGTGTGATTTATGGGTTGGTGGAATAATTGGTCTGTACTTCTTTAAAAACGATGCTGGCCAGAACGTTACAGTCAATGGTGACCGCTATAGAGCCATGATTACTGAAATTTTCGTTCATCAATCGAACAACCATGATGTGCAGAAGCTGTGGTTTCAACAAGTCGGCGCAACATGTCACACAGCTCATGCCGCAATTGATTTGTTGAAGGGAACGTTCGGTGAGCGCATAGTTTCGCGTTTTGGTCCTGTGGATTGGCCTCCAAGATGTTGCGATTAAACGCCGCTTAACTATTTTCTGTGGGAATATGTGAAGTAGGAAGTCTACGCCGATAAGCCCGAAACGATTGACCACTTGGAGGACAACATTCGCGCGTTATTGGCGATATACGGCCACAAATGTTGGAAAAAGTCATAGAAAATTGGACCTCAAGATTAGACTACGTCAAGGCCATCCGTGGTAGTCATATGCCAGAAATCATATTTAAATTATAATGCCAGAAGAGTATCTTCCGAATAAAGTAACTTTCATGTCAATTTAAAAAAAAAATCGTTTTATTTCAAAAATGTTTTATTCCAGTTCAAAGTTGTATGCCTCCTAAAATAAACACCCTTTAGATCTGCAGAGTTCTTCTTCATCGAAACATGTATTTGATTCTGTATCATTGAACGAATTTTGAGTTGATGTTAGAAGTGAATACACTGAACTTGCCAAACAGGCTATATTCAATTTGCTCCCTTTTGCTACACCGTATCGCTGTGAAGCAGTCTTTTCAGTGTATACTTATGCAAAGTCTAAATACAGATGGATAAATCAAACAATGAAACAGTTTTGTTGTTGTTGAGCTAACATACATACAAAAAGCATACATATATACATTTTTATGCATACATATATAACGAGTGTTTTTTTTAGAGGTTGGTTTTTCAAATAGAGATAAAACTGACATCTTGTGGTCAAATCGGGAAACTCTTCTAATGTCATTTATGTTCAGTTTGGTTTGCCTTTCATCATGAACAGCTTGACAAACGAATAATGCTTGCAAATCGTGAAAATTTATTTCGAAAATAATATTTCAGTTCGCGAAGTTTACCCCAAGCCCGTCCATTTTATAGTCGACATAATCGTCTATCAGAACAATGAACTCGGTTAACCGTGGATCGTTTTGCGCACTACGTTTACTCTATGTGACAATACGCATCCGCAGAGACGTCGAACAGGGCGCACTGAAGAAACAATTGCCGCTGTAGAGCAAAGTGTTGAAGAGGACCCGAATGAATCGATTCGCCACCGTGCACAGCAATTGGAGCTTTGTCCATCAACTTTATGGAATATCTTGACTTACGACCTTACAAGATCCAACTTGTGCAAGAATTAAAGCCGCGAGAGGGCGAGACCATGCAATGCGTCGTAATTTTAGTGTATGGGTCCAAAATGAGATTGATCTCGATGCTGATTTTCATCGCAAAATTTTGTTCAGTGATGAGTCTAATTTTTGGTTGAATGGCTACGTCAACAAGCAAAATTGCCGCATTTGGAGTGAAGAGAATCCACATGAGACCCTTGAGACGCCATTACATCCACTAAAACTGGCTGTTTGGTGTGCTCTGTGGGTTGGTGGAATCATTGGGCTATACTTCTTCCGAAATGATGCTGGAGAGTCAGCAACCCTTAATGGAGACCGGCATAGAGCCATGATAACCGACTATTTTGTTCCCGATTTGGATGGCATGAATGTGGATGAGATGTGGTTCTAACAAGACAAGACATGCCAAACAGCGCACGTCACAATCGATTTATTGAAGAAAACATTCAATGAGCGCATAATTTCGCGGAATGGACCTGTCAATTGGCCACCAAGATCGTGCGATTTGACATGGGGATATATGAAGTCGCTCGTCTACGCCAATAAACCAGAAACGTTAGGGGACTTGAAAGCCAACATTCGTGGCGTTATTGCCGACATACGGCCCCAAATGCTCGAAAAAGTGGTTGAATGTTGGACCTCTAGACTTGGCTTTATTCGAACCAGACCACATGATTTTTACATTGAAGTTCGTAGTACGATTTTCACGTGGACATAGGATCCGTCCATGAGCTCGTTAAATGTCTCTATGATAGGATATTCAATCTCATCGGTAGAGGCGTGTGCACATATAAGGCTGACGTTGCAAAACACTGTTCTGATGCGGATCACAGCCAGCTAATCACTAACCGGCTTAAAGTCGATTACTTTTGACATAAGACGGCTCCCCACAACGAATCCGCATGTCCTAATATGTGCAGCCGTGGGTGGCAGCTGTAATAAATGTCGCATGTTGTTCGTTTGTGTATTTGTGAACCTGTCCAAAGTATTTCCAGTCAATTGTCATTTAAAGATTATCTCAACTTAGACGATCAGATTGCAAATTGTCGGTTTTGCCATTTCTCCTAGAAATACCCAAGCACTCATGAATAGTTCTAAGAAAAACCTTTAGCCTGGGTCCTTATAAGCCTGTTACGGCAACGATTTGTATTTCAAGACGGTTGTCTGTCATGTGTAACATTTGGGATGAATACCACCCTCGACAGTATAGTCCGAACAAATATTCAAATTAAAGCCATCGCTCCTGATCATGAGGACGTCCATCACCTGTGATCTACGAATACCCCTTCATTAAATAAACTCTGTATACTTTTTACAAAGTTTTGTTGGCCTTGACTTAAAGACTGTGTCTGTGTCTGACAATTGTAAAATTACATGAATTTGTGCACACAAGTGGTTGCAGTAAGCCGAATTAAGACGTTGGACCTCTAGACTTGCCTTTATTCGAACCAGCAGCGGCGGCCACATGCCCGAAATCATATTTAAACATTAATGGCATAAAATTATCCTTCCAATAAAGCCAAATTGATGGGCATTAAAACGATTTTCTTGTGTTTTATTTCAATTCGAAGTTCTATACCCTTTACATAACCGTATGCTATCCATTTTATGTTTCAATAGAAACATTACAACATAAAAAAAAATATATTTTCAATTTAATATAAAGCCTTCGTTACTTTCGGCACACCCTTTATAAATCATCTTATCCCTTTTTTATTGCACAAGTCTCGAAGGGTCAGCCAGATAGCACATTTTATTGTTCAAGTCGACATCTTTAGATGGATCAATAAAAGTCGACAATCTTATGTAACAAAACCTGTTACCTATTGTTGCAAAGCACTTACGTCTTGCATTCAAGAGGTCAATCCTCCCAAGAAAAATTCTTCGACACACTGTCTCCGATTCTGTTTTTGATTCAGTCTTCTGATTCGTACTCGCTATCGCTAGCTGTGTGCGCCTGGTAAACTTGTCTGCCTTCACTTTTCCATTTAAATTACATGCCCACTCGTAGGACCATATATACACGTTCCAACTTCAACACTATGGAAGTATGAAATCTTGTGAGTTTCCCTCTTTGCAGCTGTTTGGTTGCACTAGTACGTTATTGTACATGTACACGTCGTATCTAGTATCTATGACGAACGAAAGTGTAAGAGAGTGGGTAAAGCTCATTAAAGAATATTCACTTGACTGCCCGCTGTGTATTGGTGGAGAACTTGATTTTCTAGATTCACCATTCCCGCTGTACTGTGTGGTTCAATGCTGAATGTCGCCGATATACCATGGATATAGAAACCCTATATACTAGGGGCCATATAGATATAGACGGGTCTGGAGATCTCCGGAATGTTGTGGTTGTTCTCTGGAGAGTTCATTCGTTTTATAGCATCACAATGGGAAATATTTTTTTTTTTTATTGGAATTGTAGAACAGTTTGTGGTTTTTAATTGAAATGGATATTTAAATACAGTCTGTGGTGATGCCGATGGATAAAAAAAAATCCGTAGTCTGATTCTGTTGTGGTTGCATAAGGCCTTATATCTGCTGAGTCGTCTTCTCCTTCTACTACTTTTTTGCCGTTCCTTGTTGGTGTAGGTATTAATTACAAACGAGCTCTTTTTTTATGTAAATCCTTTTGCTATCTAAAACAATGAATGTCCTTCCCGTTGACAGTTTAACGTTCTGTTGTAGTCACAGAGAGAGCTACGAGTACATTTCGAGAGAAAAAAGGATTTTTTTCCGCAGTATTCCTTTTTTCAGCTCGACAACAAGAGATTTTTTTTTATGCGGAATTAATTAAAGTGGAAGCCATTGAAAAGGGTAGTCTATGACAGTGTTGGATTAATTCCGGCGGTAGCAGGAGTCAAAACGATGGTGGAGGTGATAATAATCATAATAATGGTGGTGGTGATGACGATGATGATGGTAGGTCTAGGTACCTAGTGAGACTTGACATGAAGTGCAAAAATCTATGCAGGGGATTTCTGTTTCATTCTGTCTTATTTAAGAGGATTAGAGAAGGACAGTGTTGACATTTTGTTTGAAGTTATAATCTGTTCGGCATTTGGAGCGCATTGTCCTGAAGCATGTCATGACGGAATTTAATGCAATGGAAAAGCTTTAACTATTCTGACGCGGTTTTCTGTACAATTTTAGGCTGGCCAAAAGGTAACATGTTAATCAGTAGAATCTGCGATTAACCATCTTTTTTGTTTATTAAAGTAAATAATTGATCTGCGCCCATTTACCAGTATCCACAAGACCCCCAACATTCATGTCACAAAGGAAATGCAGTCGAAAAAGCGCTTCTTTCACTAGTCTGTATCATAAAAAAATGTCTGAGAAGACCCAATAACTTTAATAATATCAATGAGATACCTTGATTGGAAAGCAACAGACCGATTTTGTGTTTTTATTCGTTAGAAAAACTGTAAATTGTGTAACCCCTCAAGAAGGTGTTCTTGTTCCTTTGTTTTGGGATCCAATAGGAACAAGTGAAATAATCCTGGGCCTTAACCAACATGCCCTTCCAATGATGCCGTAAATTAGCTAAATAGCCCCAGTTGTGTACTTCTATACTACTAAAGGCGAGGTCTTCATCTACTGCATCCTACGTCTTGATGTGATTCGAAGACTGAGTATATCCATTCATGTCCTAGCCATCTTAAACGTTCAATGCGGAGTTTTGTTTACCAAGTTTACGTCACTATACAGCTCTACAGCCCTTTAACACAAATGGGGCCGAAGATTTTTCAAAGAACTGTTCACTCAAAACGAGCAAGGATCTTACAAATAATGCCCTGGGATATTTTTCGTAAGAAGGCTTCCGCTGGTAGAGCTGTAAGATTAAGGGCCTCGTTACTGTATCCGTACTGTTCCTAATTCACTTAAACATTACCACATACCTTTGTAGAATGCGTATCCCTTAACCTCCTGATTAACACCCTACCATCAGCATCTAATGTCGAAGAACAATGGCAACGATGTCAACAAGCTATTATATCAGCTGCAACTGATGTGCTAGGTTCCTCGCATTCATCAGCAAGAAACCCTTGGTTTGATGAAGAATGCCGATAGTTGCTCGCAGTTAAGAACGAGACCTACAAAGCTAAGCTGCAGATGAAGAGATGAAGAGAGCTGCCATTGAGCGAAAGAAGAAAAAATAGCAAGAAAAGCGTGCTACTGAGGATATAGAGAGGTGCTACTACAAGAAAAATGTTCACAAGTTATACCAAAGTGGAAAAACGTTAAAAGCAAGGGATACAAGGCGCAAACAGACACCTGTTGTGATGAACAATGAAAGATCGTAGCTGAGACACAATCGATGCTGAGAAGATAGAAGAACCACTACTGCAGACTGTTAAAAGGCGATGACAAACAATCTTCCGGAGTCAGCCAGAACCTCGGGCAGAACAAACCATTCAATAGTGCCGAAGACAGGAAAAACTACCAACTACCCGACCTAAGTGAAGTGAGGATAGCAATATTCAAACTCTAACCTTAACAAGGCTGTTGGAAATGACGGCCTTCCTGCGAGCTTTATAAAGCCGGTGGAAATGATTTGGTAAGTAACATTCACCAACTGAAAGCAAATGTTGGTCAGATGAAAATATGCCTGAAGACTGGAACGTCAGCATCGCCAACTACAGCGATAAGTCTCATCAACATCAGCTACAAGATCCTCACTCATATCGAGGTATCCGATCGGAAGAAATTTTTTTTCCGCTATGTTCCAAATTCGAGAATTTTCTACCGAGGTACCGTTTCAAAAAGCATTTCAAACAGATCTTCCGAAGAAATTTAACGCATATGGTGGCGCATCGGTGATATGCGTAATCGAGGTATCCTTTCGGAAGAATTTTTCTCCGATATGTTCGAAATCGGAGAATTTTCTACCGAGGTTTCCGTTCCAATTAGCAATTCAAACAGATCTCCCGAAGAAATTTAACGCACATGATCGCGCATCGGTGATATGCGTTATCGAGGTATCCTTTCGGAAGAAAATTTTTTTTCCGATATGTTCCAAATCCAGGAATTTTCTACCGAAGTTTCCGTTCATATTAGCAATTCAAACAGTTCTCCCGAAGAAATTTAACGCACATGATCGCGCATCGGTATGTAATATGCGTAAAGTAAAAAATTTTTGACAGCCATACGTTACATTTCTTCCGTAGTAGTCCGACGACAAATTCACGCGGAATCAAACTAAAGCGATTGCATGGTTTTTATTTTATTCCTCAAAAGCAAACTGAGTTCCGATTGAAACTGACTTTCGTTTCGAATATTGTTCCGAATGGATACTTTGATAGTGGTACCTATCAAGATACCCGTGAACGTGAACGCCTGAAACCGTTTACCAACAACCTGATTGGCCCATATCAGTGTAGTTTTTTTTTCAGGAATGACCACAACTGATTAGATCTTCAGACTTCGGCAGATTCTATACCCACCAAGTCCAAATCTATACCCACCACCTATTCATCGATTTTAAAGCCCCTTATGACAGCATTTTTAAAGACGAACTATACAAAGCCATGTCTAGTTTTGCTATTCTGCCCAAACTCTTCCGCCAGTGCAGGATGACGATGTAGTATTCTCGCTGCTCCACAAGGGCCCGAAACGACCTTACCGACATATTCGATATCAAAAAGGATTTAGGCTGTCATGTGATTTCTTTAACATCATTCTTGAGAAGATCGTGCAAAAGTTCAGAGCCAACACTAGAGGCCCAATCTTCCATAAATCGGTGCAACTTCTAGCATACGCCGGCGATATTGACATCATTGCTCGAACTCAACGTGATGTTGTAGCCACGTTTTCTAGTATAGAGAAGGAAGTTTAGCAGTAAATGCGCAGAAAATGTCAACACACAACATCGACGAATTGGACCATTGACAGATATAACCTTGAGGTAGTACGGGACTCTGTCTACCTCTGCTCCGCTATTAACAACATTCCGTCAGAAAAAAACGAAGAATTACTCTTGCCAACTGCTGCTTCTTCGGACTAAAAAGGCATTTTAGTAGTAAAGCCCTATTAAGGAGATCCTATATAAGACCCTGATCATCACAGTCCTGCTTTACGTTCAGTGCCGTGCATGGATATAGTTTCGAAAGCAAATAAGAAATCCTTGGTCGATCTGAGAAAATTTTGTTTCGAATAATCTTCGGTACCCTTGTGCAGCGAGATACCCTTAAGATGGCTGGACATGTAAACCGAATGGACTCCAATATTCCGGGTTGCAGTGTCTTCGATTCTTAGCCAAACATAGGACGCAGTAGAGGAAGACCCCACCTTAAGTGGCGCGCACAAGTAGAAACCGACCAATCAGCTTGAAATGCGCAACTAGAGGCAGTTAGCTGAGGTTGATTGGAGAGGCTTTTTGGTTGAGGCCCAAGTTCATTCCGGACTGTACCACTATTTAAGTAAATTATGGTTACATGACGTCAAAGTTACAACTGATCATTGTCTAACTAACGCCGATAAATTGAGTTTTTAGGTCTAAAAGAGTTTAGTAAAATCATTTTGACAAGTTCGAGGCTTGAACAGACGCATCACATAGGCACACAATATAACTTAAAACGACACGAACAACGCCATACAAAAGCTCTTTTTTGTTACAAAACAATCAAACAATGGAACAAACTTGCTAAAAACGTATTTCCAACAAAATATCTCCAGCGATTCATGAGCAGAGTCAATAAACATCTGCAAGCATCACATCAGGCGCACATTAAGCGTAAAAGGTTCGCCTTACCTGTGAGAAGCCACACATATAAAAAAAGGCATATTATGCCGCACAATTGGTTTAATTCGCGGATTCTTTAATAAAACAAAGTCGAATGGATAAACATCTTCGTTTCAGGTCAATTATACTCAGGCTTAGCATTCCAATCGACATGGCAAAAACGTAAGCACACGGAACTGAATTTTTTCCATGCTCTATCGCACTTTTTTTTCTATACAGCCCCTGAGGTAATTTGCGAAATATTTTCTTATAGTACGTCCCTAGGTGGCATGCCACCATCAAGTATTTGTATCTACAACTAGTCTACTTTGGATTCCGCCTACTTGTACGCTGATTACTGCATAATTTCCATTTAAAAACAAATTGCACAACAGATTGTCATATACAATGGAAGATAAAACAAAACAAGGTATACATCGTCTTCTCTGGGTCTACAGGTCAGAGGGAGCTCATACTGTCAATTATGTGACAGAAGCAGAAACTATCTATCAGAGAATTGAAGTGATTTTTTTTTTGTAATTAGAAACGGTTTAACATTTTTGGGAACGCTTGCAACTTTTGACGCATGAGAGACTTTAAATGGAAAACAAAGTCAGTCATGCCCGTTTTCACAGTTCGAACTTATGTGTCGATCCAAGGATAAACTCTGGAAGTCTAGATCAACAGAAATTTCGTTTTCACAGTGGAGGTTTAAGTTTAAATCCACCCAAGTAGTGGCTTAAGTGTCGATCCAGAGACATAAAAATACAAAAAATATAAATTTTTGGCGCAACAGGCTTAGTACCCAGGGCCTCACACCATTCAAGTGTGCGTGTGTACTTCTTACACGATGGCGGCACCTCTTGTTGAGATAAGCTTTTTTTGACAAATGATACTACTCGAATGATTTGTCAGATCATCACGAGAGGAGGGTCAGTGAAAAATCATTTAGGTGTTGCTACGGCTGGGAATCGAACCCAGACCTTCTGTGCGGCAGTTCATCGCACTAACCAACCCGCCACTGAGGCCATCAAAACCTACATAAGCAACCAAATATTTTGTCTGGCAATGCTGTTGAAGGCAAATGTCAAGTTAATTTTCCTGTTCAATTGAAAATAAAACATATGAGAAGGCTACAATCCGCTGAATACCCTATCCCATCCCATCTATAAAACAAAGAGCACGTGTACCAAATTGCATCCTTCTAGCTCAAAATTTAAGGCCCAAAAACTGGTGACGGACGGACGGACGGACAGGCATGGCTAAATCGACTCAGCTATCGATTCTGAGTCGATCCATATACTTTGAGGTATATGAAGCTAAATTATTTCTCTATGTTACAAACTACACTAGTCGGCATAAGTATTTTGACGGAAACTTTGTGTAAATATTTTAACAGTTTTGAGCACGTGATAACCAAAAAACTTGTGTAGTTAACTTTAATTTACATTTTAATTTACATTAAACGTTGATAACAAAATAAAAATTTATTAAAATTTATTAAAAACCATGGGTAAAACGGCTGAGTTGAGTTTGGTTGTCAGATCTTCAATGGTAGCGAAGTTTAACGCTGGAACGGCAGTAAAAGACATAGCAAGTGAGTTTAATGTGTCGCATCAAACTGTGCACTATCAAATCAATAAGTTTAAAAAGCATAATGACATCACAAACCTAATGAGATCAGGTGCTAAGCGCAAAACAACGCCCACTGAAGACCGAACCCTTCTACGGGAATTTAAAAGAAATATATTCCTGAAGCCTCAAACTGCTGCAAATCAATGGAATTTGACGGCAACGAATCCAATCAGTGAGCGCACTGTCCGACGACGTTTAATGGAAGGAGATTTTAAAACATTTAAAGCTAAGGACGTGCCGTACATATCAAAGGTAAACAAGCTTAAAAGACTGTCTTTCGCAAAGGAACATCTGCACAAGCCAAAGGAGTACTGGAGAAGCGTTCTATGGACAGATGAAAGCTCCTTTGAGTATAACTCATCAAAAAACAAATTTTACGTTAGATTGCCAAAGGTAGAAAGGCAAAAAAGACGCCCCGTTTGTCAAAAAGTGAGCCATGGTGGAGGCTCTGTCATGTTCTGGGGATGTGTTGCGTATAATGGCCTGGGTGAATTGGTTCCTGTCACCGGCTCGATGAAGCAAGGTCAATATTTAAGAACCCTAAATGATAATGCCTTTCCTTCCGGAGGTAGGCTTATTGGTGAATCATTTATCCTGCAACAGGACAATGCCCCATGCCACAAAGCCCGGATGATAACTAAATTTTTGAAGGATGTTGGTGTTGCCACTTTGGACCGGCCACCTCAAAGTCCAGATTTAAATATAATAGAAAACGTCTGGTCTCTTTTGAAACGCAGTTTCTTTAAATAAAACCAGAGAGGAGACGATTTCTGAGGTCACTTCCCTTTGGGAAGATATATCTCCAGAGATTCTTCAAAATTTAGTAGATTCAGTACCGAGACGCCTTCAAAAAGTTATTGAAGCCAAAGGAGGTTATATATTTTACTAAATTCTTCTTTATTTATTTACTTTTGTTAAGTTTAAAATGTTTTTTCTTAGAGTTATATACTTGTCAAAATACTTATGCCAACACACGAAATTACAAATTAATTTATATCTTTTTTGACTTCTATGAAAAAATATTTGTTTGCCTATTTTTAAGTTTGTATTAGTTATATATAAAAATGAAAAAATAAACATGAATTCTTGTCCAGCCATTTAGAAGTTAAACTCAAAAATGCACGATTTTTATTTCGTCAAAATACTTATGCCGACTAGTGTATGTATCAAAACTAACATACCCCCCTATGGGATAGGGTATAATGAAAGTCAAGGGTGTTTTGTTTAGAGGCATAGAACTTCGAATTTACTTTAATGTCCTTCAATTTGGCTTAATTGGAAGGATAATTTTATGCCATTAATGTTTAAATATGATTTCGGGCATGTGGCCGCCGCGGCTGATTCGAATAAAGCCAAGTCTAGAGGTCCAATGTTCAACCACTTTTTCGAGCATTTGGGCCGTATGTCGGCAATAACGCCACGAATTTTGGCTTCCAAGTCCCCTAACTTTTCTGGTTTGTTGGCGTAGACGAGCGACTTCATATATCTCCAGAGAAAATAATCCAATGGTATCAAATCATATGATCTTGGTAGCCAATTGACAGGTCCATTCCGCGAAATTATGCGCTCATCGAATGTTTCCTTCAATAAATCGATTGTGACGTGCGCTGTTTGGCATGTAGCGCCGTCTTGTTGGAATCACATCTCATCCACATTCATGCCATCCAATTCGGGAACAAAATAGTCGGTTATCATAGCTCTATACAGGTCTCCATCAACGGTAACTGATTCCCCAGCATTATTTCGGGAGAAGTATGGCCCAATGACACCACCAGCCCATAGAGCACACCAAACAGTCAGTTTTTGTGGATGTAATGGCGTCTTAAGGGTCTCATGTTCTCTCATGCTCTGATGGACGATTATGTCGACCATTAAATGGACGGCTTGCGGTAAACTTCGCGAACTGAACCATAATTTTCGAAATAAATTTGCACGATTTGCAAGCGTTGTTCATTTGTCAACCTGTTCATGGTGAACCGAACTGAACATAAATGACATTAAAGTTGCCCGATTTGACCACAAGATGTCAGTTTTATCTCTTTTCGAAAAACCAACCTCTAAAAAACACCTTTTAGTTGCTTATTTTTCATGAAAGTGATTAAATAAAGTTAAATGGAAGTGATAAACTCGGGTGAGGTAAATATGTGTGACGAGGAAAACTACCACAGCATGGTAGTCCGTACTTCAAGAGAAAGAGTTATTCGCCCTCGAACAAATCATTTCAACATCTGGGACAACTTTTATAGAAGATTCAAAATGTCCAAAGGTTCAGCCCATCGTGTACTGGAGGAAATTCGACATAACTGCAATAACTTGCTAACTATAAGAAAGCCTTTAAATTTATCGTTTCGTGAAATAGTATTGCAACTATAGAATGTATGCTACTGTTGGCATTGATATTCTATGCAAGTGGAGGGATGCTGATATCGACTGGAAACTTTAGTGGTGTTTCTGTTCCATCAACATGCAAAATTATAAAAAAAAGGCGTCGCACTATAAAGCAATATTGCGAAGTCGGTACATAAAATTTACTTCAACAGTCGAGGAAATAAAGAAAAAGAATGCGGAATTTTCTGGAATTGCTGGTTTTCCACGCAGACTTGCAGTTTTATATTGTACGCACATTCGGTGTTTTTTTAATTCTATCTGCGTCACGTTAAAAGGCAGGTTAAATGGAAAAATATTCAGGAACCTAAAGGTATTTTTTTCGTACAATGTTCAATCGCTGTGCGACAGAGACTTTAAAATAATGGACATAGTTGCGAGCTGGCCAGGATCATCACATGATTCAAAAATGGTTAACTACTCTTGAATAAGAAGAGCATGTTTCGAAAGCGGTGAATTCGGAAATAACATTTAAGGAGCTATATCATGGCACCTTTAAGAAGTTCCATTTTAATCTAAAATATCTTAAAATCTAAGTTTCAAAACGAGACCGTTGTCAGCGTTTCAGCATATGATCAACTAATCGAAATTGAGTTCTGAGCAGGGGGTTTTGCTTAAATCCTAAGACTCCCGAATCCCGATCTCACCATTCATCAAATTATGAAGAGGTTATCGGAAAAGGGTTTTGTGGTTTATAGATCAGTTAACTAAAATGATTGCTGCGCAGTGGCACGAGTGTGAGCTGGAACCAAAATGTCTCAAGAACAACAGAGTTTGGTAGAGCTGGGCATCGAGTTGGACTTCTTGGCATAAAACCACACTGATAAAGGCCGATCAGGTTGTTGGTAAACGGTTTCAGGTGTTGACATTACGGCAATCATGATCTTGTAGGCGATGTTGAGGAGACTTATGTTCAGAGAGTCTCCTTTTTTGTGGATCGGGCAAACGATGCTGAGGTTCCAATATTCACGGATACATGCATTCGACCAAATTAGTTGATGAATGTTACTTACCAAATCATTTCCACCGGCTCGGTAAAAAGGCCGCCATTTCCGGCAGTCTTGTTAAGCTTAAGTTTGGATACTGCTATCCTCATTCCATTAGTGGTTTTCGCTGCCGTGCCCAATATTGAATGGTTCGTTCTGCCTGACAGAGGGAGATTGTTCGTCATCATCCTTCAACAGTCTGCAGAAGTGTTTCTTCCATATCCTCACAATCGACTGTATCTCAACTACGATATTTCCTTGTCCATATGGACAGGATTCTGTTTGCGCGTTGTATCACTTGCTTTGACGATTGACACTTTGGTAAGACTTGAGAACATCATTCTTGGAGTAGCACCACTCTATATCCTCTATAGGGCGCTTTTCTTGATTTTTTTTTCTTCTTTCTGAAAAGGCGGTGTTCTTCCCTTCTTCTTTGTCTATGAGCTCAATAACAGCTCTCGTCTTCATCTGCTGCTTAGCCTTGTAGGCCTCGTTCTTAGCTGCGAGCAGCTGTCGGCATTCTTCATCAAACCAAGGTTTTTTTGCTGGTGGGCGCGAAAAAACTTGCACATCAGGTGCAGCTGATCTAATGGCCTCTCATTGCTATTGTTCTTCGACATTATATACTGATGGTATGGTATTAGTCAAGAGGTTAAGGGATACGCGATCTGCGAAGGACTTGGTGGTCTCTTGCGATTGCAGTATTTCCGATTTGTTGTGGAGTGGTGGATATTCGCATTCTTAATTTACACCCTAGGACCATCCACTTGACCTAAATAAAGTAGAAACCGATCTCATGCTAAATTGGAGCCAATTAGCTAAAGACCGGGCTATAGAGAGACATATTGGTCAAGACCGTAGTGCTTCAGTAATTAAGTATACTAAAACTATGCAGTTCTTTAAGGATTATGAGCTTCGCTAAACTCAGACTTTAAACAAAAGTTGTACCTAACCAATGTCAAACAACAGCAGCAATAGTCAGAAATGTTGAATCAGTTTCCTAAGACGGTGAGTGTACGTAGATAACTCGTCACCTGGAACATAATACAAATGCAGGAGCTTTATTTTCTATATAATTCCGTCGGGTGCGCTATAAATCGATGACCCTGAGCATTTCACTGCGCCATTTATGTGTATGTTATCAGTTAATCAGTACTTTCAGCAAAATACTAAAGTAACGGGGTTCCCCTAAAATGTAGCACAAAACTGAAGTCAATTTATTACGAATGCAATATGACTAAAGAAGGAAATAGGTTCTGAGAAACAAAGATTTTCAATATCAAGGACGACTGGCTTGACCTCGATATAATGCACGATCAAACCAAGTAGGTAGCTACATATCGCTTGTTTACTTCACGCGTATACACTCGTAAATAGGAAACTCATCGTCGCCTGCATTTTAAATAATCTCACTGCTTAGCGAGTTGAAGTAAAACCAAAGTCACGTACATACTTTCAAAATTCCGTCATGCCTTCTGACAGTACAATCGCATATATGCATAAGACAGTAATCCGAACCATATGTCACCCACCTGAGAGAGTGTGTTTTCACAGCCATTGAGTCTACTAAATATCTCGATTGCAAAAAAACCCACGAAAAAAAAACACTTACAACGTAATAACACCTTTAAACCTGTCAAACGTAATAAAACTTGAACCACCAACTATGGCATGAGAACAAGGGGGATGCAGAATAAAATACTAAACAGTTTGTCAATATAACAGTTTTCAGCCATTGTGAAGAAAAACAGTTAAATGGAATAAAAGTGACAGAAACACATTTCCCCATCACCTGTCAAACTCACTGGTACCTCCCGTACAATACCCTCGCTGTCATTAAGCATTCATTTGGTGTCGAACATGTGATGCGTGCGATTTTCTAAATTCCATTCTAGTCATTTGATTCGTAAAGCCGTAAGCCATGTTTCGCATTATGCCTGAACAAATGTCATTCAAAAGTCGACAATAAATTCACTTACGGGCAATGAAAGCTTTTGTTGACGCGCGATCAAACGACAGTTCAAAGTGGAGACGTCGAATGGTCTGCGGTTTAAACAATACGGGAACAATAAATTGTAGATTTTTTTATTGAAGGTAATTAGCAAAATGGGGAATGAAGTTAAATTGAAAATAAACACAAGTGGCACATGTGTAGAAGTTCTTACTCAGGCAAGGCATCGTAAGACAAGTAGATAGAATAGGCTCGCTATAAAAATGTCAGGATGGTTATTTTGCATTTCAAGTATTTGAGTCGTTGGACAAGTTGTAACTCGTTGTGTCTATTGAGGAGCTTGTATATAGCTAGCTATAACTAGGGTAGCATTAGTAAGCTTATAAGGATTGTAATGGGTGATCCATTTCGAGGTTCCCTACTTTTTTAAAGAAAAAAAAACACAGAAAATTCAAATTTAATGGAGAATGTTTATTATCATTTGAAAGAACATTCTTTGGCATTTATTTTTTGAAGATTATGTCTATCAAATGTTGGCCGTTGCTACGTCGCAGATCGTCCATCCGTTGAGTCCAATTTTCGATCACTCGTTCGAGCATTTCGACTGGAAACTGGCGAATGACACGCGTGATGTTATCCTCCAAGGCCTGAATCGAAGCGGGTTTGTCGGCATAAGCTTTTGACTTTACATATCCCCACAGGAAAAAGTCTAACGGTGTGATATCACACGATCTTGGTGGCCAATCGACCGGCCCAAAACGTGAAATTATGTGCTCACCGAAATGTTCTCTCAATAAGTCCATTGATTGATGCGATGTGTGGGAAGTGGCGCCGTCTTGCTGAAACCAAATGTCGCCGAGATCACGAGCTTCAATTTCAGGCATCAAATAGTCGGTTATCATGGCCGAGTTGCTGCGAACGGCGCCGAATCGACTCTCTACGGTCTTCGTGTACACTCTCAGCTACGGCCGCTATATTTTCTTCACAGCGTGCTGGACGTGGTCTTTTCGGTCCAATAATGAATGCTGGGTCTCAAAATGGGTGATGGTGTTGCGAATAGTACGCTCAGTAGGCCGATTATGTTGACCATAAGTTGAGAGAAGTGCACGAAACACATTCCTCACAGAACGTGAATTTTCATAATAAAGTTGAACAATTTGTAAACGTTGTTCACGCGTAAGTCTTTCCATTATGAAATGCCAAACAATACTAAACAAAAATAACATGACAGCATGACACGACTCACACGTGATCTGTCAAAAAAGACTATCGAAAAAAGTATCTCTACTTGGATCACCCGATATTTAAACGAACTTTCACGGTGAAGGGCTCAATTGTACCCACAGTTGTATGCGGTAGGTACTACATGTGACTTACAGACCACCTGGATCTAAACTTTAAAATCTACCGAACCCTAATACCAACAAGCCTACTTGACGGCGCTGAATTCTAGACAATAAGCAGGAAAGTTAAACATTTATTAGATACATGCATACCAAACAGTCTGCATGTTGGGAGTTCGGAAAGTAATTCAGAACAACCTCTGTCAAGTCGAGGCTGTTGAAAAAGTTGCATTAGTGTTGCTGTAGAGCTGGGCATTGCTACAGCTGATGTTCTAAAGACGCTATATCCTCTTAATTTTTGCAACTACTGTAGAAATAATTTGGGATGACGTCTGTGCTATGTTTACTACCATACCTGGTCCAGTTAATTCCTCGACGAGCACCAGTATTGCACTCTAAGCTAAAGGGGCAAGCGCTGCAGCTCGCGTGAGTTAGATTAGGTCAGGTAAGGTTAGAGTAGCTGCCAGCGAGTTCGCCAGCACACTTAGATCATTGTTGGTCCATTGTAATACCACGTGGATATTGTCCATTCCCCTTGTTATCTGTGATAAAATCATTCTGAGCTCTTAATGAAATGAAGGAGAGGAGACTTCTCACTTCCGTTTTTGTCAAATCGCTGAGATTTTGAAAGTAGTTACCTCCAAGATGGAGCTTCCGTTTGTTAGATAGGGCCGAGCAGTTACAAAGGAGATGCAGCTAATATACAGAAGTCGTTTGAGTGAGGGCCTAGCCTTTCTGCGTGCCTGCCTATTAAACAGTGTCAGGTGATGACACCTATGGTGGGGCTTTGTATGATCTATCGAGCGCAATCAATCCCTTGGATCTTCTAAAATCCAGAATTGGCCAAAGACGTGCCAAGACTCCATCTAAGATTTGATTTGCTGTTAGCATGTTGCGCTAGTAAGCTTGTGCATGTAGCAATAGGAATACCTAATGCACCCGTGTTGGTTGCAACTCGTAATTTAGCCCTACTTCTGGCGAGTTCATCAGCCTTATAGTTCTTTGGAGTGTCACTATGCCCAGGCACAGGTGAATGTTAAACTACTTCGGCATCTCTATTGCAGAGATGAGCGGCAATCTAGGGGTGTCTGTTTGAATTTGCTGAGACTGATTCCCAGGGATTTGATATGACATTATTTTTCAGCCAGAATAAAGCTTCTTTGATCGCCATGAGTACTGCTATGAACACGCGGCTGCAATGATCAGGAATTTCGTATTTCCTATAGTGAACAGGACCAATTCAGTCTTGTGGGGGTTGACACCCACCCACCCACAATTGACTGCCTGTTTGAAAAGTGGGTGTCGTGCGTTTTGGAGAAGTTCCTTGAGTATATTCAGGTGCTTCCCTGAGACTGCAATACCAACGTCATCCGCGTAGGTAATCACGTGGTGTCCCTCTGCAATGCGTAAAATCTCGTTAACCACTAATTTCCAGAGAAGAGGGGACAAGACTCCACCTTGCGGGGTCCCTCTACTCATATGTCTTCTGGTCAAAGCACCATCAAGTTTTGTGTTGATAATATGGCTATTTAATAGCAAATTAATCAACATTCCAAGTGAGTGATCGAATTTCAGACAATTTAGTACCTTAGTGATCGCTCCCAAATTAAAGTTGTTAAAGGAACCTTCAATGTCTAGGAATGCAACGAAAGTATACTCCTTGCAGCAACCGACTTTTCCATAATACGTACGAATGTGTGTAGGGCTACAGATTTGCTCTTGAAGGACGCATATTGGGAATGATGAATGAGATGAATATCAATCAATCTTTCCAGAATTTTCAGAAAGAATGATGATAAGCTAATCTGTCTCAGGTCTTTCCGATTGACGTGAGAACTTTTACCAGATTTGGGTATGAAACCTACTTTCACCCTTCAAACCTTAGGAAGTTAAATCAGTTCGATGCAGCCCCTAAGGATGGCTTCCACACGGGGTAGGATGAGATCCAAAGTGCGCTGCAGCTCGGCTGGTACAATGCCGTCAGGTCCCGCGGATTTAAAGGGTTTAAAGCTATGTATTGCCCAAAGTATTTTATCATTTGTGATAAGATATTGTAAGTTGCCGTTCAATAGATTTGTTCTATTGATATCGTTTTGGAAAGCTTCTTGTGAGCTACCTGGGAAATAGGTGTCATTAGTAGCTCTATTGATTCTTTGCTTGAAGTCATCCAAGTGCCATCTGTTTATTTTTAGATAGCTTGGAACAGTTGGACTAGTGGATAGGATTTTTCGAAGTCTAGGTAACTTGCGCTCGGACTTCCTCAGTTCCTTTTTATATATTGATAGGGTCTCTTTGTAGCAGTTCCAGTTAGAGGATTCGATCAAGGTTTAAGCTTTATTGAAAAGTTTTCTATACTTCTGCCTAAGCATTCCTAGATTTTCAGACCACAATGGAGGTTTATGTTTCCCTCTAGGTTTCCTTTAAAATCAAGTGGATGACAGTGATTCGTTGTAAGCGGACTTTAGCTTATCAATCTTTTGTGTGCTTCTAGGAGGGCTAGGTTGAGCAGGGAAAACTAGTCTTTTCATAGTTTCGCAATAGTACGCACTGGACGACGTCTTTGTGGATGCGTATTACCATTTAGAGTAAACGTGATACGAAAATGTTCCATACTTAATCGAATTAATTGCTCTGATGGATTATTTTTAAACCCTATCCCATAGGGGATAGTTTTATGCCAAACCGTAAGGGATTTCAAAAAAGTGTCTGAGCAGTATATTTAGACAATCCTAATATCTATATTTCGTCTACACAAAGTTTTTTGCCAGGCCCAGTTTTCGGGGCGTTTGAGCCCCAGTTTGAACAGGAGAGGTGCAGGCGAATAACTAGAGGAAGCCCTAAACTGCTTCAAAGCAGACATTACTGCCATCCAGGAAATACGATGGGATGGACCGGGCAAAAAGAGGATGAAAAACTGTGACATCTACTATGGACCGTGTTATAGTGAGCAGAAACAGCCACTATTTGGATGCGGATTTGTTATAGGTGCCAGACTTAGGCATGAAGTCTTATGTTTTCAAGACATTAGCGAACGCATTGTAACAATCCGCATCAAGGCCGAATTCGCCAACATAAGCCTTATATGCGCGCATGCTCCGACGGAGGAAGAACAATGGCAACGATGCCAACAAGCCATTAGATCAGCCGCAACTGATGTGCTAGGTTTCTCGCGGCCACCAGCAAGAAACTCCTGGTTTGATGAGGAATGCCGACAGATGCTCGCAGCCAAGAACGAGGCCTACAAGGCTAACCTGCAGGTGAAGACGAGAGCTGCCATTGAGCTCTATAGGCAATGAAGAAGGGAAGAACACCGTCAGGAAGAAGAAAAACGAGCAAGAGAAGCGCGCGATCGAGGATATAGAGAGGTGCTACTCCAGGAACGATGTTCGCAAGTTTTACCAAAGTGTAAAACGTCAAATCCAAGGATACAAGGCTCGAACAGAATCCTGTCGAGATGAACAAGGAAATATCGTAGTTGAGACACAGTCGATGCTGAGGATATGGAAGAATCACTTCTGCAGACTGTTAAACGGCAATGACGAACAACATTCCGCTGTCAGGCAGAACGATCCATTCAATATTGGCAACGAAAACGAAAACTGCCAACCACCCGACCTAAGTGAAGTGAGGATAGCTATATCTAAACTCAAGATTAATAAGGCCGCCGGAAATGACGGCCTTCCCGCTGAGCTTTATAAATCTGGCGGAGATGACTTGGTAAGCAACATCCACCAACTCATAAGCCAAATCTGGTCGGTTGAAAGCAAGCCTGAAGAATGGAACCTCAGCATCGTTTGCTCGATCCACAAAAAAGGAGACCCTCTGAACTGCGCCAACTACAGAGGCATAAGTCTGCTCAACATCGCCTACAAGATCCTATCTGCAGTAATATGTAAACGCCTGAAACCGTTTACCAACAACCTGATCGGCCCTTATCAGTGTGGTTTTAGGTCAGGAAAGTCCACAACCGATTAAAATTTTTACACTTCGGCAGGTCCTGGAAAAAAAACCCAAGAAGTCCAAATCGATACCCACCACTTATTTATCGATTTCAAAGCCGCATATGACAGCATTTATAGAGACGAACTGTACAGAGACATGTCTAGTTTTGGTATACCGCCCAAACTCGTCCGTTTGTGTAGGATGACGATGGAGAATTCTCGCTGCATCATCAGGGTCGGAAACGACCTCACCGACACATTCGATACCAAAAAGGGTTTAGGCCAGGCGATGCGCTGTCATGTGACTTCTTCAATTTGATTAATGAGAGGATTGTGCAAAACTCCGGAGCCAACACCAGAGGCACAATTTTCCAAAAATCGGTGCAACTACTAGCATACGCCGACGATATTGACATCATTGGTAGGACTCAACGTGATGTCATAGCCACGTTTGCTAGTATAGAGAAGGAAGCTGCAAAAATGGCTTTAGCAGTAAATGAGGGTAAGACTAAGTATATGCTGTCAACACGAAAGGACACAATCTGACAACAACATCTCGTCAGAAATCAAACGAAGAATTACTCTTGCCAATCGCTGTTTCTTCGAGCTAAGAAGGCAATTTAGTAGTAAAACCCTCACTCGAATTACTAAGGAGATCCTATTTAAGACCCTGATCATCCTAGTCCTGCTCTACGGCGATGAAGCATGGACCGTATCAAAAGCGGATGAAGAAACCCATGGTCGATTCCAGAGGAAAATTCTTCAAAAATCTTCGGCCCCGTTTGCGTTGACGGGCTATATAGGCGAAGACTCAACCACGAACTATACGAGCTGTACAGCGACAAACCCCTAGTCAAAAAACTCCGCATTAGACGTTTAAGATGGCTAGGACATGTAGAACGAATGGACACCAATACTTCGATTTCCAGCCAGGCGTCCGTCGCAGCAGAGGAAGACCTCGCCTTAAGTGGCGCGCACAAGTAGAAACCCATCTCAACCAACTTGGAGTGCGCAACTGGAGGCAGTTTGCTAAGGACCGGGATAATTGAAGAGGCATGTTGGTTGAGGCTCAGGTTCATCCCGGACTTTAGCGCCACTTAAGTAAGTAAGTAAGTAAGTATGTCTGGCGTCCAAAGTCTAAAGACTGTGATCTGAGTCTGTTATTTACACTGGAGCATAAACTATTCGGCCGATTTGACTGAAGTCTGGAATGAACTTGGGCCTCAACCAAAATGCCTCTCCAATTAAAGCGGTCCTTAGCTAACTTAGCTAACTTTCAGTTGGGACCGAAGAATTTTTCACTCAAAACGACCAACGATTCTTTATCTGCTTTTGATACGGACCATGCTTCAGAGCCGCAGAGAAGGACTGGGATGATCAGGTTCTTTTATAGGATCTACTAAGGAGAGTTCTAGTGAAGGCTAAGTTTAGGCTGTATACCAGTATTACAGTGCAGGATTAAATTTGATTAAATTTGAGACGGGCTCAGTGGCACGAGAGGTTAGTGAGATGAGTTGCCGCGCAGAAGGTCTGGGTTCGATTCCCAGCCGTAATCATTCGAGTAGTATAAATTGTCAAGAATAGCTTATCTCAACTTAGCCGTTCGAAGTCGTCATAAAAACAGGAGGTCCTGGTTGGCAGGAAGATAGAGCCTGTTGCGCCAAAAATGTTTTTTTTTTTATTAAATTTGGTACTAACGGGTGGTTAAATTTTAAGGGCCGATGTTGAATGTGAACCACACCTAAGCGTCAAGTTTTTTTCTGCATTTCATTTGACATTTCTCAATTTTAGACTAACTCAATTTGAGCCTTGGAAAGATACATAATCGACCAACGCGTTAAAGTTATTCAGGCTTATTATAAAAATGGGCGTTCAAATCAAAATGCATATCGTGCACTTCGTGATTTTTCCATCTTCAGTGATGAGGCACATTTTCACCTCAGTGGAATTGTCAATAAGCAGAACTGCGGCATTTGGGCGAATGATAATCCAAGAGTGATTGTCAAAAAACCAATGCACCCGCAAAAAGTGACCGTTTGGTGCGGTTTATGAGCTGGCGGGCAATATTTTTTCCAAAATGAGGCCGGTCAGGCAGTTACGTCAATAATTTCCTAAATGATTTGTGTTTTATTAAAAATCAACATCGGCCCTTAAAATTTAACCACCCTTTATTAGTGGTGATTTAATACAGTAACACTGAAGATTTATCGATTTTGCTGTCAAAAATTTATCAAAATGTGTAGAATCTGTAACAGCACAGTCCTTTTCCCCAAACAAATGAAAAATAATTAAACTCAATATTTCAAACAATTTCGAGCCGCTCCGATCTGAATTTCGTACACGTACCTATTTATTTTCTAAAAATTTAATAAAAGTGGAAATTGAGTTTAATTGTTCCCTTGCTATTTTATCATCTGTCAAAAACATCTGATCATTTAATTCAGGGTAAACCTACTGGGTTAACTCGAAGTTAATACTGAATTTAAATTGAGTGAAAGACTACTTTCTTCAGTTACCTCGAGTTTCATTCCGAAAAAGATGATCTCGCTCTGAAAAACTAGGCCTGCCCATTTACCTAATCGTTGGGTAAGTCCATTTATGCGTACCTATCCCACAGCGGCTATAGAAGCCTTAAAAGGACTAACGCCCCTCCACATTTATATAAAAAAAGTGGCAAGTTTGACACAAGCGGAAGAGTTAAACATTAGCAAACACCTAAAACTAATTGAACTACTATCCGAACTTCCTGAACTTGACATGATCTGTGCGGTTACAGACCGCTTACCAAAGACACTATGCTTCGACAAAAGATTCTCAACGGAGCTCACAACCAGAGAAGCATGGTGTAGCAATAACCCACCAAACTGTCAAAACAGCCTAAAGTGGTATACGGATGGTTCTAAAATGGACTCAGGGGTAGGAGCTGGCATACATGGACCAAATAGAAACATCTCAATACCTAAAAAGAATGCGCAAACCTAATACACAACTCAGGTATTAAGAGGCGCAAACATCCATATATTCACGGACGGTCAAACAGCTATAAAAGCCCTTAGCTCACACATTATTGACTCCAAATCAGTACTACACTGCTTCAATTCCCTCCAAACACTCCGTTCCAGGAACAAAACCAGACTAGGTCCGGACATAAGGGGATTGAAGATAACGAAAAAGCTGATGAACTAGCCAGAAAAGGTTCGGAAACCCTCTTCATTGGACCTGAACCCTTCTGTGCAATCACCAAATCAGCCATAAATCTGGTTATAAAAAACTGGGAACAAAACAAATGTTTTTCATACTGGGGAAACATCCCATGCCTAAGACAGGCCAAAAGAGCTATTCAGCCCTTCAAATCAGAAGCCAATAAGATACTAAATCTTCGCAGGTCTGCGATATCACCTAAATAAAATGCATCTAGTCGACTCACCGGAGTGAAGACTATGTCTAGAAGAAGACGAAACAGCCGAGCATATCATATGCGAATGCCCGGCCCTTTACAGTGTGAGAAGGGAATCTTTCTTCAGGGAATTTTTAAGTCCCGAAGAACTGAGGAAATCTTCGGCTGAAAGTATTATCAGCTACATTAGGAAAGTAGAAGCGCTACTAACCTAAAAAAAAACATCTGACGGCAAGCACAGTAGATCTTTTAGGTCGATGTGCATCTTACTGCTTATGCAGGTCAGAATTTAAAAAAAAGTCCATTTACCTAATCGTTTACGACTAGTACCTACACGTTCAATAAATTAGTTACAGAACCATGAAGACTATCAGCCCTATCGAGGACCGAGGTATCCGTCGGAGCGGACAATTTTCCGCAACGCATACTTCGTCGAAGGTTAAAATTCCATTCGAGGTATGTGTCATCGGAAAAAAAATCTTCCCAAATGCGACGGGTTCCCTTCACTACAATTCGTAAATAAATTCCGCGAAGAATTTGTGTCGGAAGAAATCGCAGAAAGAATGGCACTTAGCTGTCAAAAATCGCATGAAAAATGCACCTCAACGCAATTTGCAGGGATGCGTTACAAAATGTCGGAGAAATATTCCGAACAGCTTTTCCGAGGAATACCTCGAAGCAAAAATCCTCCGAATCGTACGAAATCGGAGAATTTTCCGCTCCGACGGATACGTCGATAGTGCCGTATATGCAAAAACCATTACGAGTGTTTTTTTATGAATTCGATTGAAGTATTTGTTTTAAAATGTACAGAAATCCAACGTAGACAGCGATCCAAAAAATAAAAAAAAAAGCGATCCCCATCCCTTAAATAGAAGTCCGCTGGTCTGTCAATGTGCGATTACATTTCCCGATTAAGAAAAGTGAGATCGTTGATTTCTTTTTTGCAAGTATCGCTAAAAACAAATATGTGACCCACTGTAATCGCTCGAAAAGTCGAAATACAATGAACAACAAAAAAAAAAGCCGAAGTGCCAACAAGAGAAATAACGAAAACAACATTATTGACCACACATAGATATTGGGAATGGAACTGGAAGATTCTACGTTTTCGTTTAGCACCCTGGTTCTTCATCACTCGACTGACACACAGTGTTGCCAGATTGGCGCTTTGTCGTATTTTGGGCTATCTTTTTACTCAAAAAACGATAGAAATTTCTTCCATGAGCGCCCAACACAATTTTGGGATATATATCGTTTTACATTTCAGCTCTAGTAACTGCTTAAATTTTACGCGTCCCAGATTCAGAGAACATCCGATCGAAATGCTTCCGCAGACGAAGAGAAATACATCCTACCTTGATCTTTTGGAAGATCAGTGGAATAAATAAATATTTTTTGATTGGAAAATTGTGTTTCTGGTTGAGATACTACAAAATCCTGAACATTTTTGTAGTTAAGTTTATTTGCAATACAATTGCTAACACTTCCAGTGAGCAATGCTGTAGTAGAACTAGCGTTTTCATTTATGAATTCAATTAAGTCCAAACCGCGAAACAGATTGTCAACGGAATCTCTCGACGCTTTGATGAACATATGCATCAATTCGATTGTCAAAAATATTTGTTGTAAAGATTTTATACCAACATTGGAAAATTTCAGCAAATTTACATCAGAAATTTATTTAGCGGTATGATGGTGATGAACTGAACTGAATTACATATTTTCAACGATTTTTGGGCTTCTTTCTGGGCAACGATATTGGGCTACATTTTTTTAAGGTTTGGGCGCTTAACGCGATCTAAATTCTGGCAACCCTGCTGACACACGCTAAATTGGGAAAAGAGAAACTTTTTTCGAGGGCAAATCAACAAAAATAAAATTAAAATCTATTCCGCTACGGCGCTACTGGAACGTTCTAAATTTAAGTGGAATGTCAGTCCATAAAAAAAACTAAATTAACGAACTTACATTTAAAGAGGAAAATGCAATTTTATCCACAAATCTCTATCGAAGTTGGCCGTTGATGATTACAGCATCCAAGAGATGCAATTAAAGATTCGTTGCTTCCAACTGGGTTTTCTTTGTTAATTATTTTTACTTAACACACATACACGAGCGAAACACACACAAAAACACTTAAATTTTCTTATTATTCTTTTTCTCTTTTATTTCAATTCGATATTTACTTTTTTTTCCTTCTTATTCTTTACTCAATTAGCATTTTATTTCGAAATCACTTCACTTGTTATTGTTGTTCGTTTGGATGAACAATCGCAATAAATCGAACGATTAAATCACTTTCGTTGTTCGTACATGCGAGTGAGACTAAACCACTTGAACTGAACATAAATAACTCGTTTAATCAAATTGAATTAAAATATATTAATCTAAAGAATGCAATGCCCGACGCCCACTGTTGAACTACGCGATTTTATTCGGAGAAAACAGGAACAACAGTCTTGCTCACCGCACGGAATTCTGTCAACGAATGTCGATGTCGAATGAAGGAAAAGTAGGTTTTGCCATGACGTTTACTGTTTCGTTTTCCATTTTGTTTCAGAAGTTGGTGAATACCCCGAACATGGGTAAATATGAACAGGGATGTTGTTTTAAAGTGTGGATGTTGAAAATCGGATACGGAATTCAGAGTGGTTGAATAATAATGGTAGGGGTATTTGATTGCATATACGATGTAATACTACTTTCTCACTGGGGTTCAAATGAGATTATTTCGAATTTCACCAAAAATTTGTTCTCACTAAGGGCCCAGTTATAGCTATCATTGAAAAACATCATTGGAAATTTTCTTTTACTTCCTGCGGCTTTTTTTTTATAATTTTAATCATTGTCGAGTTGGTGTCAAAACAGAGCTTATGAATTTTAGAACATGATTATCGAATTATATTTTAATTTTTTATTGTAGTTATTAGAATGGTCTGCATGAATACATTCATTTACATTGTCTTAGCAAGTATACTACTTCACTGTACTCTATTCATAGCAATCGTACTAGTAAGAGTACCATACAATTGAGTACCACATTAAAAGAGACAGTTACTGTACTCTATTCTATCACCTAATAATAAAATGAGTACACTGTTTGCTTAAATTCATACATGTGGGTGCTTGCTTTGAACAAAACCTGTACCCATTTAACTGTTACAAATACACTGAGTGCAGTGAGTCCACCCATTTAAAATGAGTGCACCCATTTCTGTAAATGAATGCAATGGGTAGTTGCGTTCTACTTTCGATCAAGTGAACACAACAAAGTGGCTGTGCTTGCAACTGTGTATTAATTTTAATATTATTTAGCAAAATGGAAGTATATATATTTTGGATTAACAATGATTACATGTACTTAATTACATTTAATTTTAAACAAGGATTCGACAAACGACTCGAATATTTCGATGGCAAGCGATGTTACTATATTAAATAGTTCAGCCATTAGAGCGAAAATTATAAGTGGCGACATTAAAATTACCAACAAAAGAGGCAGGAGTAAAGTTTGGGAATTGTTTGGAACAATCAAAAGGGAAAATGGTGATCAAATTCTAAATTAAGTGGCGAAGTATTTTAATGTTTTTAAATTTAATTGCAAAAGCGCATCAAATTTATTGAAACACAAATGTTATACTTTAAACGAGTGGTGGGTGCACGACTGGGTCGTACGCAACTTTCTCTTTCACAGCGAGTTGGAGTTAGGCGTTAGATCAAATAGTACGCATTTCGATTATTAATGCTTAAGATGATATAAATAATGTCGAAATGTGATTATACGAACGTTTACTGCGAAATTTGAAGGAATCGGTGTCTTTGTGAATAATAATGATTTTTCGTTATTGGCCAAAACTGAAAATACCGTTTAGTGATAGTTGGGCTCAAACTTTTAATTACGTGGAATTGTTTAAAACTATAATAGTAGTATATATATTAAATTTCATTCAATTTGACATAGTAGTTTGCGGGAAATTAGCAATTTTCTTTATATGACCTGAATGACAAAATCCGTTATATGGATTTTCTCGAAAAAAAAACTGGGTATGCAGTTTTGTTGAAACTAATATGCTTATAGTATATATAAAGTTTAATCAAAATCGTTAGAGCCGTTTTTGAGAAAATTGAGGTTATGTGTTATTTTTATATGGCAGGTACCGTTAATAACATGGCTAAAAGCAAACAAAAACAATGGCCTAGAATTATGACCAAAAGAAACTTGGATACGAAATTTAAAGAAAATCGGTCAAGCCGTTTAGGCTGGGGAGACCATTACGGACCGACGGACGGAATTCCAAAAACCACTTTTTTGGTTTCCGCTATCATCGTAATGTTAGAATCAATCAAAATCTCGAGGTCGAAAATTTTCACGAGAAAAAAATGAAATACAAAGAATATATCATATTAATTTAAATTATGTCAGTGCTTTGATTCCAATCTTAAAATCATTTGAAAAAACATCCAAAATATTAGAAGGCGAAAATTATCCAACTCTTCACTTAACATTGCTTCATATTAATCGTTTAAAAAATATGCGCCTTTAATTTGGAAGACCTCAATGTCATTAAACATTTTAAAGCAAAATTAAATACTTATTTGGATTCCATTGTGTTACAAAATTTAACAATAGTTCACAAAATTGCTCTTTTTTTGTTTCCTCCCGCAAATAAATTAATTCAATAAAAAAAAGGAATTAAATTGGTTACGATCCAGTTTCGGTTAGCCAAATAATGTTTCTGCATTCAAATATTAAAAAAATCTGATATTTGTAAAGGACTAGAAGAAAATATAAATATAATTTAAAAGAATTCAAAAAAGTATACATACTAGCAAAAAATGAAACTTGTTTTTCTTTTTTAATTTTTTTTATAAGAATAATGCCCTTTCTACTTCCTCCGTCCAACACAATTACTTTATATCAATTCTGCAACAACCATAACTCAGTGAAGTGAGTGACACTCAATGTATTCAGTGTACTCACTGCAGTGTACCCATTCTATGTGAGTACACTGAACTAAATGTTTCATTATAAATGGGTGAACTACTCACTCAGTAATCAAATACCAAGTGATTCATTCATTTTATTTATCGAGATGTGAGTACAGTGAATAAGGTACACGAAAAAATATTGAATGTCTTGGAACTGGTTTCAAGACATTCATTGCAGATGTCTAGTAGTTATCGCAGAAAATCACTTTTTATTTTTCACTGAGCATGATTATTTTTGGGAATAATCCATAGTATATACATCCATTCATTACACACGATCAAGCAGCCACAACAACAGCCGTCCAAAAATTAGTTTCACTTCAAAGAAACCTGGTAAGCCAACAAAGTCGGTTGTGGTTAGTACTTAGATGGTGAACTGGATCAAAACACCGTCATCGTGATGTTTTTAATGTATTATAATATCGAAATCACACCGTCCCAAAACAAGTTTCACTTCAAAAACATATGAGAAGGCTACAATCCGCTGTGCGGATCGTTTAATACCCTATCCCTATACCATCTCATCCTTAAAATTAATATCCCCAAAATGTGGGCCATATGGCGATAGAAAGACAGTTTATCAAAATATATTATGGTTCGACAAATAACAACGTTTTTCAAAAAGAGGGAGTGGGTTAAAACGTTTGAAAATTTGACCAAAAAGGTTTTTTTTACTAAAAACTATATGGACGAAATATAGATATGGAGATTGTCTAAATATGCACTTCAGACACTTTTTAAAGATTCTTAACCGTTAGACTAAAAAAAAAGGTTTTTCTAAAAGGTGGGCGTGGCGGTGGGTGGATTTTTGAATTTTGTTACACTTGTTCAAACAGCACGTACAAGGATCACGTGTACCAAATTTCATCATCCTAGCTATAAATTTAAGACCTAAAAACCTGTGACCTACAGGCGGACGTCGATCCATATACTTTGAGCTATATGTAGCTAAATTATTTCTCTATGTTACAAAGTATCTATCAAAACTAATATACCCCTATGGGATAGGGTATAAAAATTGCTAACGAATGCCCTTATTTCAAACTGCAAGACTTTATCTTTTAAAAAACACAAAGTAATGACCTATCCAACGATTGCCATTATTTGTGTTAAATATTCAAACATATTACACCAAACACCACAGTAAAACAAATTCGAAAGCTGAATTTTATAACAGGGGCCACTGAAATCCACGGCTAATTTTGACAGTTACATACTTACCACACCAGAGGCACAATTATCCAAAAATCGGTGCAACTACTAGCATACGCCGACGATATTGACATCATTGGTAGGACTCAACGTGATGTCATAGCCACGTTTGCTAGTATAGAGAAGGAAGCGGCAAAAATGGGTTTAGCAGTAAATGAGGGTAAGACTAAGTATATGCTGTCAACACGAAAGGACACACAACATCGACGAATTGGACAGAACGTCACCATTGACAGATATAACTTAGAGGTAGTACGGGACTTTGTCTACCTCGGCTCCGCTATTAGCTCTGACGACAACATCTCGTCAGAGAATCAAACGAAGAATTACTCTTGCCAATCGCTGTTTCTTCGGGCTAAGAAGGCAATTTAGTAGTAAAACCCTCACTCGAACTACTAAGGAGATCCTATATAAGACCCTGATCATCCCAGTCCTGCTCTACGGCGCTGAAGCATGGACCGTATCAAAAGCGGGTGAAGAAGTCCTTGGTAGATTCGAGAAAAAAATTCCTCGAAAAATCTACGGTCCCGTTTGCGTTGACGGGCTATGGAGACGAAGATTCAACCACGAACTATACGAGCTGTACAGCGACATGCCCCTAGTCAAAAAACTCCGCATTGGACGTTTAAGATGGCTAGGATATGTAGAACGAATGGACACCAATACTACTCCCAACTGATTAGCTACTCAGTGACAAACTTTTGACATTTGCGCGAGTATGTCTTATGGGGAAAACTTCAAGTTAGCCATTAATTAGCTAATCAGCGTTTATTAATATGGGGGTTACTTCTTATTAGTAACAGTTTTTACTTTGGGTCCAGCTATATCTTTCATTGAAAACATTATTGGAACACAAATAATGTATTATTTTCTGATGTTCCAATGATGTGTACCAACTTCTTCGTTTCTTCCAATGTGTCACTAGTGTTTTGTATTTTCGAAGAAACACAATAAATAAAAACAAGGTATACAACAAAATTAGAGTCCCTTCGGGTACGAATTCATGTGAAAGAGTAAATTTAAATAATGTTTGATGTAAAACTTCACAAAAGCCGTACGCGTATTGAGAAAGTTGTAACGAAAGTTGAACGATGAAAAACGTCAGTTTCGTTATTTTTTTTCTCAAAATTCCTTCATGTAGAATTTCGGCTGGTGAGAAAATGAAAACTGTCAAAGGATGACAGCCTAGGAGTTTGACAGAAACCAACAAAATAAATCTTCCTTTTATTTAAGGCCTGCTACAGAATGCATATCTGTAGCTCGTATCTTGCATCGCTGTCAAAAGAGAGATACATTTCTTGCATGAAGTTGCCCTCTTTTCAACTTCAAGCTACAGATTCACGAAGATACACATTGCGTAAGCGCTTACGGGTTGCCTTGTTTTTAACTTTTCAGTCAGCTACAGAGACGCATTCTGAGCAGGCCTTTATGATCAAAACACTTAAGTGGAGGGATGTTTATTGTGTGTTTCCTTTTTTAAATTAATTCAATATTTGACGTTTTTCATTTTTCTTAGCGAAAGCGTAGGTACGGGGATAATTTTCTTTGAAATTAGTAAACATTCGTTTGATATTCGAGATTTGACATTTTTCATTTTTTTGTACCTATCAAAAAATACCTAAACGGACCTAAAATACATGAATCGTGTCTCTAACCCCCGTATTAACACTGATTAGCTAATCAAAGGCTAACTTGACAGCTTTCCGCATAGATACTCGCGCAAATGCCAAAAGTTAGTCACAGCGTTTATTAATAAAGGGGTAAATGGGCCTCCGCACATGAGATGAGTTTAACTCTGGTGTGAAACTGGTTTCACACCATACTCCAAGCGCACACGAGATGAATATGCCGGCGGAACAAATTGTATACATGAACCCCTTTTCGTTGTGTTAGTAATTCTATAGAAATTGACATTTGCCTTGAGTACTTTTGACAATTCGCAAAGTCTTAGGTTTGTGTGAGAGTATATGTAATTACAATTGATGTTGACTGCTCGACTCACAAAACGCGTATGAGAGCCGAATGACATAAAAAAAATGTCAGACCTAAAATGTTGAAAAATGTGTTTGTATTGGTTTTCAACCTTGTTCCACCGCAAAAACTCGGTTGAAGATTTTCAACCATTTTCTCTCCGTATACCTCAGTCCCCTCGCCCATAAAACCGGTTTCACACCAAAATATTCATCTCATGTGCGGAGGCCCAATGTGTTGGTAGATGTAAATCTCGTGTTTTGCATTGTAGCGTATTGATATACCTCTTCTGTTATCTCTTTTTGTTATCTTGTTGGAGGTATCATCATACCACAAGCCTTTTTTCTGGTAGATTATGTTGGTGTCGGCTAATTCTTTGATTATAGCGCGATACTGTATCCTCTGGATTATGAGAGCAAAGCGGTTTGTAGACTTCGGCAATCTTCAACTCACTAAGGCAATCAACGCGAAGTCTCTTTTTTGTTGCACCATTCGTAGCTTCTTCTCGTTGGGCAATTGAGCTATGAATTTGGCTGCGACGAGAAACTGTTCAGAGTTGACGTGTGCGTACATCCTTGACGTTGTATGCTCGCATTTACGAGCCCATGGTCGTTTTGGTTGGCGGCTCAACCATCTGGAGATCTCCAGGTTGCTTTGTGGATTCGAAGTCGTGAAAACAGTGCTGCTCCTTGTAAGGTTGATGTTGCAAAACGTTGCTCTAATGCGGGTCATAGCCATGTCATGTCCAGAATTGTGTGGCTAGCTGTAGTAAATGTAGCACGTTTTTCGTTTTTGTATTCCTGGTCTTCTCCAACGTGTTTTCTGAATAGCGGTTATGTACTTACTACCGGGGAGCAAAGCGTGCGTACGTTCCAGGTGTATATCGTTTCGGGTCTGGCTGGTATTTGAGCAAGCAGGACAATTGTTTTGAAGATTTGGAGCTTGTCCTGGTCCTCTCCAACGTGTTTTCTGAATCGCGGTTATGTACTTACTACCGGGGAGCAAAGCGTGCGTACGTTCCAGGTGTATATCGTTTCGGGTCTGGCTGGTATTTGAGCAAGCAGGACAATTGTTTTGAAGATTTTGAGCTTGTCCACTCCACTTGTTTTGTCTTTTATGTCAGAAATATTTTTGCTAATTATATTATTTTATTATTTTATCATAAGGGTATTCATGCAACGTCGTAATTTTATTACGTGCGAAAGATTATCATTTTACGACGACGTTTCATGAACGACCTTAAAACTGCACCACTAAATAATGCGGTAACCCACTGAATTCAATCTCATTTTACTAATTTATTTATTGATAAAATTTTGTTCCTATTGTTCTCTTTTCTTTCTTCAGTTAAGCGCATACATTTGATGTGTGAAAGTGACTTATTAAATGTCAAAATAGCATTTCAAAAGTTTAAAACGTTTACCATCTCAGTTAACGCACCCAATTCCTGTGAGAAAATTCCGATATTGTTGGAAAAGATTTCCCATACAAATTTTGACAGTTCATTTATCACGTCGTAATTTTATCACGTTTACGACGACTTTCCGACGTTGCATGAATGCCCCTCATGTCTTCTTTGATAACGACAAAAAGCCGCGCTACTTTGCTTTTCTTAATTTTTTGTATTGGTATTTTTAAAATATCTTCATAATTAGTTTGATAGAAACGCATGCTCTTCAAATTCTAGAAACACGGGGGAAATAAAGATTCACAAACTATTGGTTCATATTTTGATGAGTTTATTAATTCATACTTTCTTAACTCTTTTTCATTAATTCGTCATCGAATTTTGTAGGTTTTCATTTTTCTCCAAGCCACAAGCTTTTATCAATGGCTACGTAGACAATAATCGGGACCAAGGGGCAAAGTAGAAAATCCTCGATATTATACCAGTTGTTATACCACTTCAGTTGAATTTAGTGACATCTATGTGCAAGGTAGAATAAAAAGTTAAATTAATTGTAGTCCAGGACACCTAAATAATTGACCTTGACCAAAACAATTTAGTCCTTGTTCGAGGTGCTTTTACCGATGAGACTTGAGGCTGAAATAGAACCAGACATGGGAGTAATGCATTACTACACAAATTAAATTGGAAACAGCATTAGCATTGAGTGAAAGTAATGCCAATGAAAAAAATTTCATTAGCATTGAGTAACACAATGCTAATGACATTTTTTTTAATTACCATTGAAAATTTTCAATGCAATCAATTTTCATTACCATTTTGCAATGCTAATGAAAAGTATGAAAAAAATAAAGTACACCATTTTTTTAAAATTTTTTTTTTAAGATATTGGGATGATATACCATAATCATATGTAAGCCCAACAGAGCACTGCGACCCAAAAAAATCGTTTGTGCTGTCCTCTTCTTATTTGTTACTTAGCAATTTGACCCAAACCCTGCATAGACCTCTGTATGGAAAATGGAATTATTGTTTTCTAGTTCCATGGAGAGTTTGTAGTTGGAAGCAACGATTTCAGTTGCTGCTACCATGCACATTCCATTTTATTCCACTAGGTTCACACAGTTAATTAATAACTCAACAAACATTATGTTTCTTCTATAGTTGCATGAGGTTTTTTCAAAAAAAAAATAAATAAATAAAAAATGCCTTATTACTCAATGAAAATAGATTTCATTCAAAATTACTACTTTTCATTGGCATTCAAAAAATCAATGCCAATGCAATTTTTTTCCATTGGCATTATTATTTTCAATGCTAATGAAATTTTTTTCATTAGCATTACTTTCACTCAATGCTAATGAAATCGCAATGCCAATGCATTACTCCCATGTCTGAATAGAACACATGCAATTTGTATTGTACGACCATAATCGATTTTCGCATTGATTCGTTCAGTTTCGTTCACTTTTTTGACATTTCACTTCAACAGCTGTGTACATTTAAATTTGTAGGTTCATAAGCAACGAACAAAATTTTGTAACACACAAATGACAGACAAAACGACTTCCACTCGGACTGTACTGAAGAAAACTTAACGTAGAATTTTGATATTAGCTTCTGACTATTATAGTTCAGCCTCTACACCAAATGCAAACTTAATCCTGGTTCACTGGCCCACTGTGTTAACGTAAACAATTATTTTTTCACTTGTCATTGTGAAATAAGTCCTTTACTCGAAAGTATACCTCGCGACAAATTCAGTTTTTCAATTTTTTAAAAATTGCTTGAAAATTGCTATAAATCCAAAGATTAGTACTCCCGCCATATATAATCAGTCCTATCGAGTTATCCGTCGGAGCGAACTTCGTCGCGGGTTTAAATTCTATTCGAGGTATGTCATCGGAAAAAAAATCTACACAAATGCGACGGCTTCACTTCACTACAATTCGTAAAAAAAAAATTCCGCGAAGAGCTCCAGTCGGAGGAAATCAGAAAAAGAACGGCACTTAGCTGTCAAAAATTGCACGAAAAATGCACCTGCTCGCAGTTCAACGCAATTCGCTTGGATGCGTTACAAAATGTCTGAGAAATATTCCGAACAGCTTTTCGGAAGAATACCCAGAAGCAAAAATCCTCCGGAAATTTGCTTACGAGTTGGTCGACAACTCCGATGAGTGGGAAATGTGAATTTGACTTTGGTTATGTTTTCTCGATTACACTAGTGCATTCTGCGATTATCGTAAATCTGTCACTTCACAGTGGATTAACGCCGGGTATAATATTTGTATTGAAAGTTACACATATACTCACAAAACTAACACCATTAAAGAAGTAATAAGTTTTATACCACTTAATCTAAACCCCGGGTCAATGACCATGACAGATATATATTTCGTCTATTTGTGCAGTGGTTGCCTTCAGCACTTAAAACTCACCCGTCGGTAACATAGTGTTTTGACAAATTATTATAGGATACTGCAATTCGATTTCATCACAATATCTATCTGCAAAATGATTTACCGTATACATTTTTGTTTAGAAAAGTTTTTTTTTATTAAGTTTTCGTTTGTATCTTTATTCATATCATTGAACTTACAACTCTTTTTGTATGCTGTTAATATTTAATCTCTTTAAAGAATAATCTACAATATATAGTATGTACTCTTAAACATTAAAAATGTTAAATATTGCATTTAAAAATATTTAACAACTAAGAAGTGTGTATTTAGCTCTAAATACAAACAAATTTCGAAATAATAAGATATTTTGCTCCTCAAAACTTAATTCATAATTATTATTATATATGTTGCTGTTTAAATAAAAAAAAAATAAAAATATAATAATATTCAAATTAATTTATTAAGATAGCATATTTTTATTTTATTTTTCATTTCATTTGAATTTCCGTTGAATATGTAGTTTCTTTTAATATTTTCCCATCAACAATAATAAATTTAATTCGAAATGAAAAAAATTAAATTATTCTTTAATTTCAATTTGTTAATTTATGCGCAGTAAAATTTGTAAAAAAAAAAATAAATCACAATGTTAAGACAGAAAGAAAATTATTTCCATATATTAATAAAATATACTTAACAGGTACTTTACATTAAATTAGGTGTTAAAACTTAAAATAGTTTTAATTTTACTTTTTTCTTCTATTACAATAGTTATTGTAACTAATTTTTTTTTCATACTGTGTATATTTTTTTTCCAAGAAAAGAAAAATGTTTCCTTTTTCTATTTCCTATTTTTGCAAGTAACAAAAGCTGTAAAAAATTTCAAGGCACCATGATTTTCTATTTTTAAGTGTTTCTCGATATAAGTAGCTGTATAGTAGTTTCCTTAATTGGCATAACGTTTTGATTATATGTAAGTTTCTTTCAATTTAAGATGAAAACAAATTACAATAAAAAAAAAATAATAAAACAATTTTACTACACAAAACAACAACAAATATTTATTTTAAGTTTTTCATTTAAGTAGTAGACATTTCATCTTTTTTTGTTCCCAACTTGATTAAAGTTTTCTTAGACCAGTCTAAGAAAATACAAGTCATTCGTTTTTTTTTATACATGTCAGCTGTGCTTTAGTGTACTTCGTCGTTTGTTGTTTTTTTTTTTGTATTTTTTATAATATTTATGTGTCTACCAGAAAATCATTTTGCCAGAAGAGGGCGCACTGATTTTCGAAAGTATTATTCCTGGCATTTCAGCATCATCGTCGCTTTCATTACTGAATAGATTTATTTTTGTATATGCGTGTGTGAGAGTGTGATAACAAAAAAATAAAATAAAATAATAAATAATCATTTAAACAAAATCACATTTAGAAAAATAAAAAAATAAATATTTCAAAAAATAAATGACTTTTACAAAAATTCGGCCAATAACAAAAATTAACAAACATTTTCGAAAATAGAAATAAATATAAACATAACTTTATTGAACATAACACTAAGACTAAGACAAAGCAAGACTGCACCGTTCACCACAATTCAATACAACTGAACAACATTTTCTGTGTGGATAGATGCAATCATTCATTTTAATGCTGTCACGGACACATCAGGCATAACGGAGATAATTTTCTACGGTCTACAAAAAAAGATTGAGGAAAAAAAAAAACAATTGATTTTGATTTTCTTTTTAATAAAACAAAATTTTATGATTTGTTTCTATGTACAAAAATGACAATCAAACAAAATGCAAACAAAAAAAGTCTTAAAAAAAAACAATTTGGAGGAAATTTTGAGTTCAGAGTGCACATGCATTTTTGTATTTATTGACGAATTTGTATAACCATTTGCTGAACTAATCATTCACCTCTATCAGACATAAACAGAAAAACATAAACACTGCAGCTAATCATCACTGTGCTTCATATCTGACATTTTTCTGCCATCGGACATTCGGGGACTTTTCGGGTAGCTAGTCTGCACATATTGAACTCCTTGTGAGGTGTTGTTCTTCCTAGCAATATACAAAAATCGGTGTAAGAACAAAAATCAATTGAAAATCATATAGAATATGACAAGTCTTAAGCTGTCACACTGACACATTGTCGCCCAAATGATGTTTTAAGAGAGCCTTATCCCCGACACAAGATGAACAGTACAATATAAAGAATATGGAAATAGTAGATAATATTTGTAAGCACAATAGTGATGACACAAAACAAATTCCACCAGAAGTGATGCCAAATATCACACAATAAAAATATTCCTTTACTATGTGAGAATAGTCTGAGGATGTCACCAATTCTAAAATAACATGTGAGATAGTAGAGTCGCTCTAATACCAATAATTATTGAAAGCAAATAAGTAACGCATGTTTGGTTAAATCGCTGTTGACATTTGATAAAATTAATATATTCCCACTTATCATTTTGTTTAACAATATGGTACACAAATGGCTAGTTCCCCTTTTTGGACCCACAGTCCCTTTTCGCTAATTGCAGGCCTTTGTTAGTTGGACGCCTCAACAGAGCGCCAACAACTCATAAAAAATAAATGAAGTACATTTTCAACCGTACCAACAGCATTGCAAGTTTGACAGATAAATCGAACTTACCAAGGAATCTTGGTTTGCTTACGCATTTATTTATCATTTTTGACATAAAACATAAAACCGCGTTAATTTTGTTTGTTTGAACAGAGCTCGATGTTTGTATCTTAGATTTTGTATGTCGCCTAGTTAAAAGAATGCCATGTCATAATGTATTTGGTATTCATATTTTAATTCAGAAAAATCTCTTAGTTGTCATATACAGCCAATTGTAAACATTCCGAAGTAGCGGTTACAGATGTGTGGTTGTGTTACTTTACCAACTTAAATATTCATCAGAGAAATTCTTAGATTTTGGTTAATCATGGATTTAGATGGATGCCATTTTGTTTTGTTTTTCATAACAAACTATAAACTAGCAAACAAATCCAAATAATCCAAAGGGCGAGTCGGATTTGAATATGTTTCAGCTTCCGGTAGATTTTATATGGCCGCAATTTCGATGACATTTGTCATTTGGCATTAAACAATCCTAGAGCTACAGTACAGTGAAGTAGCGGTTACGGATGTGTGGTTGTGTTAATTTACCAAATTAAAGCTTCATCAGAGGAATTCTTAGATTTTGGTTAATCATGGATTTAGACGGATGCCATTTTGTTTTGTTTTCCATAACAAACTGTCAACTAGCAAACAAATCCAAATAATCCAAAGGGCGTGTCGAAATTGAATATTTTTCAGCTTCCGGTAGATTTAATATGGCCGCCATTTCGATGACATTTGTCAGTTGGCATTAAATAAGCCTAGAGCTACAGTACAGTGAAGTATCGGTTACGGATGTGTGGTTGTGTTAATTTACCAAATTAAAGCTTCATCAGAGGAATTCTTAGATTTTGGTTAATCATGGATTTAGACGGATGCCATTTTGTTTTGTTTTCCATAACAAACTGTCAACTAGCAAACAAATCCAAATAATCCAAAGGGCGTGTCGAAATTGAATATTTTTCAGCTTCCGGTAGATTTAATATGGCCGCCATTTCGATGACATTTGTCAGTTGGCATTAAACAAGCCTAGAGCTACAGTACAGTGAAGTAGCGGTTACGGATGTGTGGTTGTGTTAATTTACCAACTTAAAGCTTCATCAGAGGAATTCTTAGATTTTGGTTAATCATGGATTTAGATGGATGCCATTTTGTTTTGTTTTTCATAACAAACTATCAACTAGCAAACAAATCCAAATAATCCAAAGGGCGTGTCGAAATTGAATATGTTTCAGCTTCTGGGAGATTTAATATGGCCGCCATTTCGATGACATTTGTCATTTGGCATTAAACAAGCCTAGAGCTACAGTACAGTGCTCGAAAAAAAAACTTTTTTTGGGGCGCTGCATTTTACTTGAATTTTTTTTTAATTCTAAACATTGGAAGAAAATTACTTGACTTTTTTTCTGCAAATTATGAGTCGAATATGTCAGCGATAACGTGTGCTGAATAATTTTGAATGAATGTTCATTCACTGAAATAACCTAAATGCACTGGTACGTCTTATTGACAAGCATTGGGAATGTCTCCATCATGTTTTAAAGAATATTTTATTTTTTTTTATTGACACAACAGCTACAATACCATAGACAGCCGCAAAATTGGAGTTGAAGGCCACCATGAAAACAAACCATTATTCGGACGTGGAATTCTTCTATTGTGGTTCAGGGGTATAGTGAAAATGTACTTAGCGTGTAGGGTCAAGTACGATTAGAACCGGGTTAACAAACAATAGAGTTATCGGTTCGCATTATCGAAAAGAAGTAAATAAATAGGGTCCAATGTTTAAAGAGATCATGTGAGATGGCAGTACATAACATGATACAATCGAGGAGTGTTGATCGTCATTCAACTCAAAACAAATAAATTTCGGTAGCACATAACTAGAAAAAAAGTTCCATTGTATCTTCAACTTAAGCATTGTGAATCATAAATGAAATGTGGAAATAAATTGCATTTTTTTTTTCTTTTTATTGATTGTATCGTTGTTGACAACTGGATGCCATACAAAATTGCGCTTTTCTTATGGACAAAATAGCAATGATTAAAAATCACGTTTACTTATTTAAATTATATCGCCTCATTGCATTTTATATTGCTTTTTGACCGGCCCACTTGATGTGCCCTTTTAGTGCAGATTGTTGCCATCCATTTGTTGTTGACTTTACATTTTAAACCGTTAAAAGTAACAAACAAAATTATTCTCGTTATTGTTAACAAATATCTTTTTCAATCTTTCATATCTTTTGGTGCAGAAACCTCAATATCCCCACTTGCTAAAAAAAACGACTGTTCACAATAAGTATTTACTATCGATTATAAAGTATTGTTCCAAACTTCATTGTCTATATTGTGTGCCGCTTACTTCGATGATACAATGAGGACATTCGATCAAACCAAATTATGTGCTGTAGACGTTCGATTGTGCTGGCACCCCTAATTTTTCGAAAGACTGGTGTTGGAAAATCATCTGTCACAATATTCCTACTTGGAGTGTAGCTACAAACAGTGGTTAATGTGTCATGGCATGTATATTTGAATTCAAGATTAGAAAAAAAAATCCTGAGCTGCATTAATCTGACGTTTTTTATATTGAACAATTGTGTCAATTTAGTTTACCATGACATATAAAACAATGCTATTGTGTCAATATTTTGCCCACTCATCCACGAATGCTGAACATTTTGTACCACTGCCAACTAAACAAATGACTCACTTATTTTCTATAACTCTAATCAAACAGAAACAAACCAAACCAAATGCACAAAAGACAAACTAAACATGCACAAAAACAGTCAAACTATGTACAGAGAAATAAATACAAAACGAAACAAATTTTATACAAAATTAATGTCGAAAAATAAATAATTTTACACGAGTATTGTATTAAATGTCAAACAGTTTGAGAAGTTACATCAGTCAATTGTAATTTTGTTTTATCTGTTTGGCAGCACTATTTGTTTGCCAATTTTCTATCATTATACAAAAATAAACCATTTGACATTTTTGTTTAATTTTTCATCTTAAATTAAAAAAAAATTTAGCAATCTAATCAAAGCGTTTTTATGCCAATTCACAATGAATGTTTAATAAGAGTTGGTGCGTTCACAAATCACTATTATTTTTTTCTTGTTCGTTTTCATTTCTGTCAAAGTATCACCAAGACGATTACACATGTCAAAAAAATAATGTTTTATCTATTTTTTTGAATTTAGTTTTGTAAGGACGGTAGACATTCACATTTTATCCGTTTTTTTTTTCCGGATAAATATAGTAAGCGGTTTTTTTTTTCTTAGAATTTAGGAGAGAAGCATGAGATTTTATAAATAACAAAATGTCATCAGCATTAGCCATGTATATAGAGAAGCATTTTTGATTCGGCAATGAAGTCGATTCTTTGTTTTTTTTTTTTACGAATTTGCCAACTACAGATGCGATTATAGACAAAATTAGAGAATAATGTTAAAATGTATTTAAGGTGGGACGATAAAAAAAAAAGAGGCGCGCGCAGAGGGCGTATAGGGCGGTTTAAGACAACATATTGATGAATATGTATAGACTCATAATATATATAAGTAAACTATGGTAGTAGTAGTTAGGTATAGCCATTGGATTGCTTACTTTTTCATGAGCGACCGAACCTTTTTCAAGGTCCGATTGAAGAGGGTTTTCTGACTACTTTTACCCGTGTCCTTCGAGCCGGTACTGTAATTCGATTGGGTATCTTCACGGTCATCTTCGGCCGAGCTGATGCCTTCGGGGCTCTGACGGGACACCGCCCCCACAATACGCTCTGGTGTAACGGACTGTGAGTCTCTGGTCGAGGACGATGGCGATGGCGTGGCAAGTTTTGACGGTTGTGGTGATGATTCGCGTATGCCGTCCATGCGTTGACGTCCATTAAGGTCGGGTGTTTTTGGTATGGTAAGATTCTGCATACTTTGTGTGCCCTCGGTTGGACCGGCAATTGTCAGCGGTAGACCGTCCAGGAGTTGATCGAGGCTTCGCGATTTACGATTTTGCGGATTTAACGCCATTGTTGACTTGTCACGCTTAAGCACCACGGATTCGCAACTTGCTTCCATTGGCACTGCATTGTCATCGGCCACGATAGTGTCATCGTCTGCCGGACCATCAAGCAGACCGTCCAAACTGTGACTTCTATAGCCGGATGGAGGTGATGCCGATGCCGCATTACTCATTGCTGCCGCAGAGCTGCGACGTGTTGATCTGTATGGCGCCATCGGTGGCACCATTGAACTAGTGTTGGGCGCCACGCTGGCCATGCTGCCGGCGACTGGCCGCCCTGAGATCGGATTCGTTCTATACGGCGGGAACAGAAGATTCCTCTTCGAGCCACCACGACCGCCATACGGCCCGATGCCACCCATCGAACCTGTACCAGAGACTACACCGCTTCCACCGTGGTGTCCATTGCCACCGAAATACGTGCGGGCTGGACTCGATGATTTACGGTATCTATTTGCCGGATGATTAGCTGCTAGTTTGTGATTAGTATTAAATTGATTATTATTATTAGTTAAATTAGTGTACGGAGATGTGGAGCAATCTAGTCAATCACAACCCGATCGCCCCGTTGTGGTTGTAATCGTTGGCCCACCTTGTCCGGCATTTGTTCCTGTACAGCTTCCTGCACCATTGCCACCGCTGCCCGAACTGCTACAACCGCCATTGCTTCCGCCGCCGACACTACTGCCACCAGAACTACTAACGCCCGTCTGATAATCGGAATCGTTGCTGTGCATTCTTTGGTATGTTACCGAAGCGGATCCCGGTGTTGTCGGTGTCATTGTGTCTGCTCGCATATAACCGATACGATCAGGATTTTTTTCACCGCGCATGAATCTACAAGTAAACCGTGTGGTTAGTCTTAGAATACGCCAAGGCCTTAGATGAAGTTTACCTTTCTAGTTTATCGATGCAGGCGTCCTGGTAGTCATGGATCCATGTTACTCCATTGAAATGGCATACGCTGCGCATGTCCTCTGGGAGTTGCTCAGCTTCTGGCCAACGGAAGTTGTCAATGATTGGGATAATGTTGCAGTTGGAGTTGAGAGCAGCAACAATTTCCTAAAATGAGCAAATTCTCATCTTAGCAATGGTAGAAATCTTTTAAAATTTAATTTACTTACCCTGTGCACCCAATCTTTTCCATCGTAGTCCTCAACGCACCTCTCCAGTGCATTTGGGGTTAATACTAAAATAAAGTGCTTAGCCTGTCTGATGCTGTTCAACAGACCATTGTCGAACTTTCCAGCCTCAAGGCGCTCGACATCGATAAACACCGAAAAGCCACGCAATTGCAAGTGTACCTATAAACCATTCAGATGTTAATCTCACCCTGATTTTTTGGTAAAAGTGAAACATACCTTCAAAAGACTGGCCAACTGTGATCCGTTTGATCGCCGATAGCTTACAAAAACATCCAGCGTCTTGGCCATATTCTCCTCCGAAGAACTTGGTAGCGAGTTCTCTATTGACTTGACTGCATTCAGAATCCTTAGCCTATGTATCGAGTTGTGGATACCACACTCAGCGATCAGCATATCCTCGTTTAGTTGTCTCAGCGAGGACTTATCAATGCCGGCATTCAACATGGCGTATGTGTAGGTACAATATTCTGGACCGATTTCATTCAAAAACTGACACATTTTCGCACAGTCCTTGGACGAGTAGTCAGCCATTTTTTTCAGGTTTTGAAGCTCGCGCGCGAAACGCTTCCTTAGGATACCGTTTGTGATGCCAATGTCTTCGCGAAGATTGTCTTCGTTCAACTTGAGCAGAAGGTCGCCATCTACCTGTGACTCGGCGAATTGACGCTCAAACTGACCGAAACCGATTTGTTTCACCCACTCGTGGACATCCTCGACCGACCACAGTGGCACTTGTTGGGACAACTTGTGAGGAACCGTCTCGCCGATCAAGCGCAATGCCTGCGCAGCGAATTTGGATGCAATGGCATTGGGACAACTAGCAACGTTTTTCAGTGGCTCTATAGCGCCGATTTCTCGGAAGATTTCAGTGTTTCCCTGCTCTTTCTTGATTCCTGCTTCCATGCAGAAATGGAACGCTGCTAAGTTTCTAGCTTCCTCCCTATTTGAGCTGAGTACCGGTACCAAACGCTCAAGCCAATTTTTGCTTTGACCATGTGCGTGTGCCAGATTTGACTTGGCAAACTTTGATGGATCATGTGAGGTGACAAATGGTTCTACTAGATCCAAAGTGCCAGACTTCAAGACCTCAGCCTCGATTTCCTTATTGGCAACGAGAACTGCAATAGCCAAGCACGCGTAATACTTAATGTTATCATCATGATGGAAGGCCAATGGGAATAGCCACATTGGGACCTTTCTATTGATCATCGCCTCCTGATTCTCAGCACCGCCATATAGCGACAGATTTGCCAAGGCGCTTGCACAATGCCTTAATGTTTCAACATCATTCGTTCTGCACTCAAACAGAACTGCATCCAGACCACCAAGTCTAATCACATCATAGCATGTACCTTCGCTATGCTTAAACAGATGCTCTAATATACCGGTGCCTACCCTCGAGTATTGAGTGTTTGTATTCTTCGTGCAAACACACGCAACATTAACCACCTTATCGAGACCCTTGTCCACGACATGTGTCCTGTTCTCTGTGGTCAAACACTGTTCCAACAAACGGGCCGACGAAAACTGCACCGCTTGATCATCCTTCATGCAGTTCTCCATGAGCATATCCAGACCACCACTATCACGCAGAGAATTGCACAAACTGTAGCCTAATTCGTGACCATGAGTTGGTACCGCCCAAGCTCTCTGTATAACATCGTTGATGGTATCCAAATATTCGGACTTTGAATCCTCTTTTAGGCTGTTTACGAACGTCTCGAGAAAGTTGGAATACTTGTTCTTGGCGGTTTCAATATCTCTCTGTGAACTGCATGCCGTTAATGATTTTAAGTCCTCAAACTTTAGATCCGATCGCATATGACCATTAGAGCTCATTTGTGATGACGATGAGATCATGCTACTGCCAGTACTAGAAACTCCCTTCGTTTTGATGGTATAGTTCGACTGTGATGCTGAGGATACGTGTTTCTCTTGATTTATGATGCCACCATTCGATGTCATCGTTTGACTTTGTTGTTCTTGTGAGATTGCCTTACGCTCGGCGCTAAAACTGTCGCCTTGGACTTTAATACTGGCGGCAGCTACATTATTGAAGGCCTGTTGGGTGACGTCACCGGTGCGCAACGAAAGGGCTTCCTGCAATGAGAGAAGGGAAAATGTTTTAAAAAGAATTCTGATATATGTCAAATGTGTGTTAAGTGTCAGATTTGTATTGATGATTGGTACTGCGACAGGAAGAGGAGTTTTTGGGAACCTATACGAGATATAATCGGCCCTATCGAGGTATCCGCCGGAGCGGAAAATTCCACGATATCTACGATTCGGGGGATTTTAGCTTCGAGGTTTTCTTCCGAAGAGCTGTTCGGAATATTTCTCCGACATTTTGTAAAGCATCCCGGCGAACTGCGTTAAAGTGCTTTCAGATGCATTTTTCCTGCAATTTGTGACAGCTAATTGCCATTCTTTTTCCGATTTACTGCGACACAAATTCTTCGCGGAATTTGTTAACGAATTTTAGTGAAGTGAAGCCGTCGCATTTGTGTAATATTTTTTTCCGATGACATATACCTCGAATGGAATTTGAACCTCCGACGAAGTATGCGTTGCGGAAAGTTGTCCGCTCCGACATATCGTAAGGGCTGAATGTCTATACCACTTGAATGTAAATGGCTCTGCACGAATTCATGCAGTACCAACATTGAGGATTTGAAGCTAAAAATTTAATAATAGGTGGATACAATTATAGTAACATACATTTGACAGCCGATCACAGCGCACAATGGTGACAAAAAAGTGTAGCACGCTATGTTAGCATTCAAAAGAAAATTTAATTCATGCCCATTGAAGTTCGACAGCTCCAACGTCACTGTCAAGGTAGTTTCGTAGGCGATCAGTTCTCCAACGTAACTCTGATGAAATTTATCAATTCCTAATTGAGTAAATACACAACTAAAAGGATCTTTTAACTGCCTAAGCTCTGGCAACACCACATATAATATACGCGCTTGAAATAACTCAGTTGTTCTAAAACTTTTTTTTAGTTGATTTACATAACTCAAAACACTCTTAATAAGTCTATTTTTCAATTGTTTTCGAACGTTATCGCTTAAATTTTATGAGATAAACAACGAATGACAAACAAAAACAAATTAAGAAACTACGAGCGGGTGTCACCTGCACAACGATTTTAAACCGACTGTCTGACTGATAATGTTTTTCTGATATTTACGGCAAATTGAGATTTTAAATGTGATAACGAATAGAAAAATACTACAGACCTGTGAGATGCTTATTCGCATTGATAACATTTTTAGTGCCATGACTTCCTACCGGATATGAATGTAACAATTCCTATCCGTCATTATAAAATTGATACTAAGCTAAATTCTGTCATCGATTCATCATTACAATTCTGTTATCAATTTGAATGTTATGTTCGGGTCAATTCACGTTTTTTTATTAGGAAACGAAATGACAATCAATAATTTCAACAGAAATGTAAATACAAATAAACCACCTCGTTAATAATCGAGTGCATTAATATTGACAGAAGTTTATTGACTTCTGTCGTAAGAACTATTTCATTGGTTTGGAGACTTGAAAGCAAATATAGCAATGCAATGTAAAATTGATCACAGTGCACTTTAGAAAATAAAAATTAACAATACCCAATGTAAGTGGGCATGATTTGTAATAAAAGTATTGAATACAAATTGTTTCGTAAAAACAACACTGGGCGCGTTAGAAAATAAAGATTTTAGTTAATCTTAGAAGATTCTTTTTTTTTATTGGACAAGCCAGACATTGAACAATAAGAATCCGTCACTTCTTATCGTCTTTTACGAAATATGTCATTCAGACTTATCATTATACTTTACCGATATCTTTTCGATGTTATAAGCATTTATTGCAAAAATCAGAAAATTGGAAAAGACATGTCAAAAACGTATCAGTATCGCTAAACATATGAGAGGCTACAATCCGCTGTGCGGATCGTTGAATACCCTATCCCATCCCATCCTTAAAATTAATATCCTCAATATATAGGCTTTATGGCGATGAAATACAGAAAATGACATTGTCACAATATATTGCTAAGGCAGTTTATCAAAATCTTTTGTGGTTCGACAAAAAACAACGTATTTCTATTGCTAATGCCTTGGGATGGGGTATACAAATGGTTTTTGTAAGAAAACGGCCCCAAAATGTGGGCGTAGGTGAAAAATTTCTATGGACAAAATGTTTATATTACCATTGCGGAAGTATTTGCATCAAATTTTTTCTCGAAAATTTGGACAAAAAGCGTTTTTTTTACTAAAAACGCCCCCAAAAAGTGGGCGTGGCAAAAAACTTTGTATGGACGAAATATAGATATTAGGATTGTCTAAATATGCTGCTCAGACACTTTTTGAAATTCATTACGGTTTGGCTTAAAACAACGTTTTTCTAAAAGGGGGCGTGGCAGTGGGCGGATTTCAAAATTTTTTCACTTGTTCTGATTCGTCGGCCAGAGAGTCTATATACCAAATTTCACAAAGACGGACGGACAGACAGACATGGCTTAATCGACTCAGCTAGCGATTCTGAATCGATCCATATACTTTGAGGTATAGGTATCGAAATTATTTCTCTATATTACAAACTTAATGTCAAAACTAATATACCCCTATGGGATATTGTATAAAAAAAAAGTTTGTATTTGTAACTCTAAAGAATTCGAATCTGTAACATATTTGTAGCGGTATCGATTCGATACTTGAAATGAGGTAATCAAGCGAATAAAGTAACGAATGAATTTTTACTAAAGTGTTCTCAATAAAGTTTATTGGTAAATAGATTTACATAAATGTTGGATAGAGTTCAGTACTGGACCTAAAGAATTTTCGGAACAAAGTACGGGATCGTTTCCAATCTGCCTTGTACAATCGCACCCATCGTTCATTCGATAGATTTTATTTCGAACAGTTTAAAAAGGACTATGCATTAGATTATTTTGACGTATCCAAAATAGCAATATCGTTAATTTCTAATTACGTGTAAGACAACGAATTAAAATTGTAATGTGGTTAGACCTTCGACTTTTATCCAACGTAAGTGACCTCTACCTTTTTTATCAATGATATATATAAAAAAATATTTTGGAAAACATTTATATATTTGACATATGGTTCTGATTAAAATTAATTATGGCAACGCTGTTGACAGTACTTATGTATCCGTCAAAATTGCAATATCGTTGATCATGATACAACTACTACAGATATGGCTTTACGCATGTTCGGTTTTTGCCATGAGTGTCGATGACGTAGGATGCGTAGACCAAACAAAAATAAACACGCGAAGGCGACATCTGTTTTGTTGTATCATGATAGCAATTTATTTGGACCGCTGCTGTGAAAACAATTTACACCCATTTTGTGGTTTAGTATTTTCAAATGGTTATTAAAGCTTTAATTATTTACTTTAAACATTGACATTCGAATATATAAAAAAAAACGGTTGTATAGTTATAGTTATACAGTGCATAATTATTCGTACAGCCTTTATTCAATGTCGCATATATGTGTTCTTATTCATAAAACATTTCCCAATCGACAATAATTATACCGAGTTTGTGTCAAATAAAGTATCAAAAAGAGGGCAATATATTACAATTAGCTATTCCACAGCTCGGCAGTATTACCAATGGCATGTTTTCTACACTTTTATAACATTTTGGTGACTTATGCTGACTCTGTAGATAAATCGGAATTTGCATTTTAAAAAATTTAACAGCGGAACATAAATGCAAAAATTCAAAAGATCCTCTTATAACGGGTCCCCCATCTAACGCTTTTTTTTTCAACTAGTGCTTATTTCGTGAATGGTACCACTTAGCTCAAATCTGCTTTGACAGATAATTAGTTTTATCCTTCCGCTGAACGAATATGGTTGTGTATACGCTTGAACAACGCTGGGAAGTATTGCGACATTACTTTGAAAATCATGGTAATGTTGCAGAATGTGTGCGAAAATTGTGTTCGGATTTTGGAAGAAGAGAAGTACCGTCAGCTCCGTATGTTCGTTATCTTGTGAAAAAAGTGAAAGAAACTGGCATCCTCATCGATAAACCAAAGTGTGAAAAACCAAAAAAAGTGCGTACACCCGAGAATATTGCTGCTGTGGCAGAAAGTGTGCGTGTAGCGCCATCAACATCAATTCACCGTCGTTCTCAACAATTGAACATTTCGGAGACATCATTGAGACGAATTTTGCATAAATACCTTGGTATGACGCCATACAAAGTCCAATTGGTTCAGGAGTTGAAGCCAACTGACCATCCAATGCGTTTTCGCTTCGCTAGGTGGGCCTGCAATCGACTTAGAGAAGATGCCGATTTTGCCAAAAAAAATCATCTTTTCAGATGAAGCTCATTTAGATCTTGGCGGGTATGTAAACAAGCAAAATTGTCGCATTTGGGGCACAGAAAACCCGCACGCATACATTGAAAAGCCAATACACCCAAAACGAGTCACTGTTTGGTGCGGATTTTGGTCCAGAGGCATAATTGGGCCATTTTTCTTCGAAAATGAGCAAGGAGTGGCCGTTACAGTCAATGGCGATCGTTATCGGGCCATGTTGAACGAATTTTTGTTCACAAAAATTGAAGAGGAGGATATTGGCAACATTTGGTTTCAACAGGACGGCGCTACGTGCCACACAGCCGAAGCTACACTCGATGTTTTGTGGCCTGTTTTTGAAGATCGCATTATCAGCCGCAGAGCTGATGTCGTATGGCCACCTCGGAGCTGCGATTTGACACCGTTGGACTATTATTTGTGGGGTGCCGTAAAAGATAAGTGTTACGCCGACAAGCCAGAGACAATTGACGCTTTAAAGGACAATATTCGTGAAGCCATTGGTGAAATACAGCTGCACACAATCGATAATGTGCCTAAAAATTGGACAGATCGTGTAGGCTACTGCATGGCCAGCCGAGGCAGCCATTTGAATGAAATTATTTTCCATTATTAACCGGAAGGATTGTACTTTCAAATAATAAAAGAAATTTGAGAAAATATTCAGTAGTTTTTTTTGTAGCATTTTCAATTATTTGGCGGACCCTTTACTTCTTTGTAGGCGATTTAAAACTGGGTCTTTGGTAACACTGAGGATACCCGTTTGTGACAAAAAGAGACCAAATACTTAAAATACCCTTATACAGGAACTATTCCACCGTAAAAGGCGTTAAGGTTATACAGCCTTTATTCAACGTTGTAAAGGTTTGATACATAATTTTTACAATGTATATATTTAATAATATAAATAGGTGGGTTCTTTTGCTTATCTATATAGGCTTAGAAAACAATTTAAGTGTGAAATAAAACAAAACCTTAATCTTTATGGATTTCATAAAAGCATGGATAATAATTGTCCCGTATTCCTTACACCCTTACTACCTATGAATTTATTTTAATTGTTATCGAAAATGCATTTTAAGGAGCACATAACTTTATACAATTCTTATAATCACTTTATGAATAAGGATGTGAATATACAAACGTGGCACAAAGATGACTCAACTAACTTTTTGAAGTAGTCGCGATAACTCAAGAGTAGTCGAAAGATAGTGTTGTCTATCACCCAAATCATGACAAAAATACCACGAGAATTTGTTGTTCCTATTTTTTTCTTATCCTAAACAAACTTCGAAAAAGGAGAATCAAGAAGGAATATAGATATTACAAACGTTAAAAAAATAGAGGAGAGCGATCGCATTTCTAAATTTTTTCTCCAACATTTCCATTGGTATATTTGATGAAATGAGAGTATTATATTTTAGTTCATTTATGAATACTACTTTTTATTTCTTTGACAGAATTCGCAAAATGACACTTAATTTTTCAAACTGCTGACTTCGAAACCTGAGATATTCCTCCTACCGGATTTGAAGTGAATTTTTTTTCCGGTTTATTCAGAATAGGAGGGATTAATTCTCGAGTTAAATCCATGGGAAAAAATTATCCGGGATATTCATAATCGGGGTATTTGTATACAAGTGGTTGTCGTTAATGCCAAACGTGCATATAACAAAAAAAGACGCCATTGCAAACATCATCTTTCGATGGATGAAAAACTTTTGCTCCACATTCAACAAATAGACGCAATTGTCAAAGTCTAAACTTCATACGACGTTATTTTCAAAATTGAAAGTTAAAAACAATGAGAGGCAATAATCTTAATTCATGCAGAGGTATACGGAAGACGATCGGTGAGTACGTTTACTTTTGATCGTGTTGCATTCCATCGGCGTCCATTTCCATTATGTTGGTAGCACTGATATAAGAAAAATTGACTTTGACATAGAGATATATCTAACTTTGTCCACATTTAAAACAACAGTAATTCAGAAGATGTTTCTGCTGTTTACAACACCCTTTGATGAATAAAACAGTCATTATAGACATGTGACAAAAACTAAGGTTTGGTGACAGTTTCAAAAGCAGATTTCGGAAAAGATGTAGCTTCGCCTTTGTGAAACATTTTGCTTTTTGGTTAGTAAAGACTCTATACTCACATAGGTCTGGTTAAATTTAATTAAGAGATAACCCGTGAAGCGTTTTTTATTGCATGATAAAATTTCACATCATGAGTGATGATTCAATATGGTAACACTGGTGATTTTGCTGTCAAAAAGTTTTTGAAATGTATTCAATCTGCAACAGCTTAGTTATCAGTTGTTTGGTATCCTTTTCCAACAAAAAAAATGGTTTTGTCGGTATTTTACAAGAATCTTTCTTCTTTAAAGCCCAGTACGCAGCTTGCGCTAAATTTTATCTCCCATACAAAAATTTCTTTCTTTAGAAATAAAATTTAGCAAGCAAATTTATCAGTGCAGTACGCAGCTCGCGAGATAAATTCTTAACTTCATAAAGATGGGACACACAAAATGTAGGTAGGGTATAACAATATTATGTGTTATACGAAAAGTGTTTGCTCGGCGGATGACAGATCTCCACTTATTTATCTCGCGAAATTAATGTGCGAGGCACTTAAATCGGCGAAATTTTAATAAAAAATAAAAACAAAATGGAAGAAAATGAAGAAGAATTTTGACGCGACTGATTATCTGACATTTACTGACATCTGAGAATGTATGAAATTTCTTTAACTCATCTATATGTTGTGTACGAATTTAGCAAGCATTTATCTTTGGATTGGAGAAAACAAGTGGAGGGTAGTAAAGATAAAATTTAGTTATATCGCACATATATCCATTTTCTTAGGGCCGATTTTTCAACTGACAGTTTAACAGTCTGATTGCTGTCTAATGAATAAATGTATCTACTCTAAATCTACTAGATAAGTAGGTGTTGGTTTTCCAATCATTGAATAACTCCTAGATTTCGATTTCGATTTCGTCAAACTCAATTGTGTCTAACTTCACGAAACTGAAATAATAAGAGAGAGATGTAGTGACAGTCTTATATGTTAGAGCTCGCAGACTAGTTTTATCACTGTTGACAGTTCATAAATAGCCAGTTAAAGTTTGCCCAGCTCACTGAGGAACAAAAAATTTCATTCGCCAGATAACTGTTATATATGTATCTAGAGTGTGCTATACGCCTATTGAAAAATGTATTTTTGTATTATCTGACTGTTAAGTGTTATCTGATTGCTTATCTGGCGAAGAAAAAATCGGTGCTTAACAATTTAATAAAATGTTCACATACATAAAATTGAAAATAAACAAATTTCCGAAGTTAACTCGAGTTTAAACTAGGATTACCTCGCACTCAAAAACCGAACTATAGAAATTTTAATTCTAAATTTCCAATGGAAATGAAAATTGGCATCTCTGTCTCTACATCAGATGTTATCAAACTGCTAATTGTCATTTTGAAATGAAGCATGACAAATGACATAAGCATTAAAATTTTCACGTTTAATTGTAAAAAATGTAATTCAAGTTCAGGCGAAAAAAAACTCCCCACTTATTGGACATCAAAATTGCACTTCTGAGTCATTTACTTCTAACGGGGAACAAATCCATTCCTCTCCCATTCCAGATATAGAACATTCAAATTGTATATTTCGTAGGCACTCTTAAAAATATACAAATACAATTTTAGCAAACAATACAAAATTAAACATCTCCACGGAAAGATAAACACATTCCATCCTAATTACAAAATTATGTTTATTTTGATGTGCCACACTAAATTTTAGTAAATTTTGCAATTAACATCTTCACCGCACAGTAGGGGCGGGGGAGCTGTCAACAAATTGTAAACGAGTATAAAACAGGAAAATGTAAACTATGATTAGTTAGTTGGTTAACTGTCAGTTTACGGGGTCACGCTGAGTGGGAGATATTCTATTATATCATTTTAAATGGCTTACATGTTAATTTCTTCCACACTAATTTACGAGTTTATTTAAGAACATTTCTGAAAAATTAAGCGATGCATTTAATTAGATGATGGATGTTTGATTTACTAAATGAAATCATCACTTGGTTTGCATTATTTAACACTGAACCTTTGAGTTCAATGTCATGTTCACAATCAATTAGCATTAAAACAGGAATTCCGCAAGAATCTGTGCCAATGTCATTTGTCATTATTCAGGAAATGCGTTTGACGTTTTTGATAGATGGTTTATTTTTGCGCACACATAAACCAAGGTAGGGGTAGCAAATTATTTGAAAAGAAAACTAATAAATTAAAACAATGTTTTAATATTAGAATTGAGAAACCAAGGCATACTAAGTAAATAATTTATTCAATTTGGATTAATTGCCAAAACAAATAAGTAAACATTGTAAAATTTATAAAAATATATTAAAACAGAGCTTTTCAAACTTAAGATAAACGATGTAATCGTATATTTGTAAATAAAGTTGCCACTTAAGTGAAGTGCATTTACTATCGTTACCGGGGTGAATTATGTCAATAATGTTTTGATTTGCTCTAGTAAATTGCAAAATGTAGATAACCAGGCGATTGCAAGTTCGAAAATTCTGACATTTAATTGATATTTACTTGCGAATTCCAGTCAAGTGTCCATAAGGAACAATTGATATGAGACTATTGATGTCATTACTTGTGCTGAGGCGGTAACAGAGATCATTCTTCCTGGTATTGACATATTCATTCCTCACTCTATAAAAAAAATAACAAATCGTGGTTCATGTTCAAAAGGCAAGTTGAAGCAGCAAAAAAAAAGCACAATGGCGCACGGATCTTACTTAAGGCAAAAGATTAATTTTCATCAACCAATGAAACATATCCAATTAAGTATTAGACGCCTACAACGAAAGTTCTGTCATGTCCCGGAGACTCACGAATGTTGTGAGTCTCCTTTTCTCCCTTAATCCGAACAGAAAATTCAACATTAAACTCTGAGCGAGGGGTCCCACAAACGATAGACCACATAACCTAGATAATGGTTGAAGTGAAATTTCGACCTCGAAAAATAAGAATCATTTTCAACGATTTGGACTGTAAAAAGCAACTGGACCTGACGGAATTCCACCTATTTTACTTAAAAAATGAGCAGATTGAGCACCCAAACTTGCAGCCGTTATTTGCAGATTATTTTCTACGTCATATGTATGATCGATATAATCAAACCAATTTCCAATAAAGGAAGAAAAGCATGCCCCAAGACAAAAGACTCATTGCTTTACTATCCATACTTTCAAAGGTAATGGAAAAAACAATTAACATCGAGATTGTTGATTATGTAGCAAGAAATGGTTAAATAAGTGATCGGCAATATAGGTTTCGAAAGCAAAGCTCTACTGAAGACATGCTAATTATGTAACCCATCTGCAATGTAACCATCAGCAATGGAAAATCATGGAGAATCATGAGCCGGCGAGTTTGGCACAGTGCTTTGCTAGCCAATTTAGAAGGAAGTCCGTACCTTAAATATTTTATTGAAACGCATTTAATTTGCGACATTTTTCGAAAACTTTTTTTCGGTTTATTCTAAACAACTAAAATCAATGTGCATCAGAGCAACTAGGTAGCTACTATGTAGTCTTCATACAAATAAAAATTTACACTGGGTTTCGAAGACTGTATTCGAAACAAATAACAATTTTCACTGGGTTTCGAAGACTGTTTTTGAAACAAATTGTAGTCCGTTAAATCTTGATTTAAGTTGCGCATCTACTATTGAAATGCAGAGACTTCTTCCTCTCCAAATATTCTGTTTCTGATATTTATCGACAAATGAAAAGATTTCGATAAGTTCACAGATACATTGTATCATTCACGCATTGCGCTATCTAGTTTTTTTTAGCCTGTAAATGTTTTCGAAGACTACTATCGACAAAAATGTCAAGGTAATGCAGTCAAATATTTTTACTTTCATGACATTTGTGTACATGACAAATGTTAATTTGAGACGAATTACAATACTTTGCTCCAGTAGTTTGAGCAATTTTTGCTTTCAAAATGTTTGAATGGTAAAAGATTTAAACGTTTAGATTTCCCCATGTCAATGTCAATTTTAAGAATGTATTTGAAACAACAATGGATGTATTAAAATTGGTTTTAATATGAATGAATGAATGAATGAATCACTTCAAGGTTGATTTTCACAACACGATGTAATAAAAATACTGACAAGAAGTAACCATAGTGTAGATCTTAATCGTGTTTACCTTATTCTGTTCAACTTCAATGGGAATATCGCGAACATTTCGATTTACCGCACTACTATTGCTATATCCCGATAGTGGCGGCGATGAGGAATGTTTTCGACCATTACGCGACGATGACGACAGCGACGACGGCGGCGATGGCGAATCACCCGGCGAGAACGGACCCTCCACAATCGTTACGCGCGGACTAAACGGACTACCGCGTCCATTTTCATATCGCGACACCCTCGAACCGGCGCTATATTCTGACGACGGTGGTGGCGATAAAGGCATCTCAACAATCGGACTCGGCGATCGCGTCGGAATGAAATCAGATTGTCCACTCGATCGAAAGATACCCCTCCGCACAGACCAGGGTGCATTGTTTGCCATGTCTTCTTCTTGAAAATTATTCATTCACCTTTCGAAAAACGCGAAAAATTCAAAACATTTAATTAAAATCGTTTTTGATTCAAAGCACTCACTCACAGTTTATAGGTATAAAATCAGAAACCACACACCAAGGTACATATTTTTAAATTAGCATCTGTGTGAATTTTATTTTTAAACAAATTAACTAATGTTGATAAAATTTTTCACTGAACCATCGCCCAATAAAAGATATATCGTACCGACTAGCACCACTGAATTCGAACACGAACGTCAAGCTTGCAAACATCGATTTGACTGCTAGTGAGTCGAGAAAAATTGTTTTTGTTCCGCCCGCTATCGCATGGACTGCGCATAATACACGACTATGCTATGTGCAACGGTAATATTCACAACATGTACGAGTGCAGTGCGAATTAACACAATTGTATGTGACGAAACAAGAAAACGCACTTTACGAATGTCAGCAGACAAAAGGTTTCGACGTTCACTTCCGTGAACATTCGATAGAAAGGGCGCGCAATTTGACGTCGCACAGGTTGTCAAAAGGTGGAGGAATTTTGTTATTTTTTTTCTTCGAAGGTGCACTTTTATGTTCGAAATTCACTACACTTGTCGTTTTCTTGGCTGATTTTCGATTTGATGTCTCCTTTCGGAAGGTCGAATGGATTCTATAATTAAATTCTCGAGAAAAGTCCGTCCGGAGTGACTTTTATTGATAGCGGTGAGCTGTCTGAATGGAGCTTAGCATACACACGCGCCCGGAAGATCTACGCGAATGGTTGAAAAGAAAATGTCGAAAACGCTTTTCGAAAAACTCGAGAAAATATGTATTTTTGTTTTGTTTGAAAGAGCGTATATGTTGCGCGTGTTATTATCTCTCATGCTTCTTCTCTCAGGGAGAGATAATTTAATGTCGAAAATAGATTTTCGAAAAAAAAGAATATAATCAAAATAGAAGGTTAGCGAGCTTTATGATGATTGCGGGATGTGGATGTTTCTTTTAAGATAAGAGATGCTGTGAGGGTAAGTTTTTGTTTTTTTTATATAAAAAAGAAAAGATTATCATCACCTATACAATGAATGTTGTTTTTTTAATGGCTTACGCAGCATGAAAAGTTTGTAGAGAAACACCAGGTGCGTCAACAGGACAGCACCTGTTTGGCAGTGTAAATAATTGTGGCAATGGGTTTTTTTCGGGGAGAATTTCAAAAGAAAAATCGACTTGCATTGAAACGTGTGTGCTTTGCTAAATGTCTATATTGGCACTGTTTTCATTCGAACATTTATTTCGAATATTTACGTCTTCGAATGGGTTATCCCGGAAATCTATTTTTCTGATGAAATATTGTTTATTTGTAGGAAACATAAGAAAACAAAAATACATATTGAATATCTATGCTGGTAAAATGAAATTTCGAATCGGATGGAGGAATGTCAAAGATTTTCGTTCGCCGATCTTCCTCGTTTAATTCTTTAAATTGATTAACATGTTCAAGAGACTTATTTTGAGAATTTATTTTACCAAACAAGTGTAGGAATTTTAGGTGGAATGCCCAAAGCCATTAAAATTCTTAGTTCGGAATAAATTAGGTTTTAAATTTGTTGAAAATTAAAAGGTAGTAGCATTGTCGTTGTAGTTAGTTGGCTGTATATTAATGCAAAATTGTGTTTAAATTTTAAAAACTTACTAATGTCTTGTTTTTGATTTACTAATGACATTTTAATACTTTCTTTTTTTAATATTTGGCAAAAATGTAATTTAAAGTAAACACAAATGATTAAGAAAAAAGGAACGGACATTGTCGCAAAATTATAGATTTGGTAATTGTGACTTAGATGACAGATGACAGTTCGCATTTCCGCAGATTGTAGGTTTCTGGAAATATTAAGAACAACAACTTATTGCACATTCAAATCGTGTAGATTAAAAAATCTTATTCAGAATTTGATGTTACACAATCATATACACGTTCGAATAAATCCAACACGTGCTGTCAAACAGGCGATTAGGAAGGCAAATAAATAATTTGCTGAACATTCCGGAGTATCGGTTAGACCAATGATCCAAATAACAGGCAGCATCTTTCTGGAACCTTGCTTTTTTTAACTTTAAGCTCAACTCATATGACAATTTCATCAATATCTGAGTTGAACAATTGACATGATAAGTAAATTTGGGAGTGTGCTGTCTTCTGAAGAGGATTTAATTTTCGAGGAAATTTCAAGAAAAGGTCGTTGATCAATAAATTAAAGAGCGAGAGTACACAAGAGTGAATATACAAAGACGTTGGAGTACACCCATAAAAGGCTCACAGTACATTTTGAAGAGAATGTTGCCGACTGTAAAGCAAACGTCACATTGTGTCGAATGCTTCCGATATATATTGAGGACTTTCTGCACATTATGTTTGCTGGTAAATATTCGAATATGTCGCTATGAATGTTTCAAAATTGAGGCAATGTTTCCATTTCGCGTCAATTGTGCGAATGTGTTGCAAACGTAAATAAAAAAAAACTGCTTCGCAACTGTCAGATCAGGGTTATTAAACATCGAGGGTTATATGAAAGCACAGCGCGATTTCTTTGGTGATCAAGAATTTGAATATTATATTGACAGCTAGTGACAGCTTTAATTTGCCATTACTTGTGATCATTTGGACGTTGGATTTGAATTTATTTATTTAACTATAAAAAGATTATTTCAAAATTTTAGGGCGACTGAATTAATTAGTGATCCTAGGCACTCTGGCCGTATTTTAAAGCAGAAAATATTAAGGATACTCCAATATTTAGTAAGATTCATTACCATGGTCAAGAATAAGAAATTTTGATAAGAGAGCTGTAGAGCAGCGTTTGGAGGCATACCGACCACGGAACAACAGGATGAACCACAGGATGCACAAACAAATTATTCTTCAAGGGTTAGGCTTGTATCTTCATGGCTTTGTTGGTCGTTTAATTAGTTGAATTTGAAGAAAATACGCGAACCAAACGGATTCACAATGATAAATGTTTGGTACAGATTTTTGGCTGAAGCTTTAATGTGGGTGCAATGGGCTAGTAGTTAGTGCGTTGGGCTACTAAGTGCTGGGTGCTTGGTTCATACCCACAAATTAACAACACCTAAGTTTTTCACTTCCCCACCTCTTGCCAAAGTCTGAAAAACATCCAAGAGTATAAAACTGTCATGAGAAGCTTCTTAAATTTGCCGTTTGGAGTATAGGCGTTAAAAGAGGTCCCATTCTTTGTGGCAAAAATGTAACTTCGAATACACAAATTAATGGAGAAGGTTTGTTTGAGGCACTGTTGTGGCCGATGATGCCAGACCCTTTCTCTTTGAAAATAAGGCTGCTCAGGGTGGAATTGATCCACATTTTGTATTTAAATTATAAGATATGAATGTTGGTGCCTTGGCGTTTTAACAAGACGTAACCACAAGCTATACAGTGCGGGAAGCAATTTAATTACTGAACGTGCCATTTTCTGGTCGTGTAATTGGCCCGTTTTTGTTATAAGTATATGACGAGAGTTTAACACTGGTGGACTTTTTTTTTAATATTTTTAGTTCTATGGTATGTACTACGTATATGCCAATATTTGTTATGAGAATGGAAAATTAATGTAATTAGGGAGAATGGGAATAAATGCCACTTATTTATATGAAAATGTAACAAGGACACCCTTCATTATAGTACGTTTCCACCGAGTCGAAATGCGTCATTTCAGCGAAATTCGTGATTTCAGCCGAAATGCAAAGCATTCCGCCATGACGTCTTTGCATTTTCGCTAAAATGCAAACCGAGTTAATATGTCATATCAAACATTATTTTTTCCCCCTACAAAAACCATTTTTTCTACTAGAAACGTCAACTTGCTCTGTAATTTGTTTTAAAAAATTCGTTCAGAAAACAAATTTAAATTTATCAAAAAAATGAATACTTTTAATACTTAATGAACAATCGTATGATGTCCTATTGCTTTTTCTTTTCAAATAACTTCTGCAAATGTCATATCATCGGAATAACAACACATGCAATTCTTGAACATGGGTCAGATTTGCTCGATACCCATTGTTCTTGGTATGTATTTGCTTTATTGATTCTATACAAAGAAAAAAAAACAAATACAATTTTTTTCGTGTAACACGATCGTCAGTATCCAGGACCTAGCTTATTCTCACAACCATTCCTAGCTCTTATTTAATTTCGAATCCGAACAGTTAAGTTGAGATAAGCATTTCTTGGCAGTTGATAGTACTTGGATGATTTGTCAGATCATAGCAAGAGAAGGTAGAGCGAAAAAAATTGTTTTGACAGTTGTAATGCGTTTTTTTTTTTGTATGGGAACACTATTTTCAAATGTCGAATTTCGTTAATGGAAAGAAGAGTTTCGGTCCGATGGAAACGTACTTTTAATATTTATCTACACTCTCTAAGGGATGTGATGGATGAAGTACAGTCAAAACAGGGTATAACCACCTTTCCTGATAGGTCGACAAGTCACAACAATATATAATTTTTTTAAATTTCTTTTACTAGAGAAAGGTCGATATTATTTTATGAAAAATTTCAAACTCGAGATTATAATTAATTCATTCGTTTTTAGGAAACACGTCCCGTTTTTTTTATAATCAGATTACTTTATCAACACACTAAAAAAAATTATTTCACTAATTTGTGCGCGCTAATTTAGTTCTACGCTAATTTTATATTATGTATCAGCAAATCAAAATCAACTAAGAATTATAAATGTATTAGACATTCCCAAAAGATTGACATTTTAAATAAAATTTTCATAAATTGAAAAAAAATCTCCACGACTGAAAAAAGTTGCAGTTGATTATGCTCGGATACATTAGGTTAAGTACTGACCAAGGCAAGTATCATTTCCATTCAAGGGGATTCCCCTAATAAATAATTTTCAACTGAGTATCTGTGCACTAAGATAAAAATTATCAATAATTGGAGTTTAAGAAATTAAGATAAATACACAAAGAAAATATTTATCATTGTGTCGACAGAAAAACAAAAGCAACTCAAAAGCTGATTGCATATTACCATTTCGAAATATTTTCCATACAAGGCGAAAATTGGATTCAATCGAACCTCGCTATTTTATAGTGATGTTGTCTGAAGCAGTGTAGCGACCTACGTCGTTTAATATGATTTTCAGGCCTATCGCCAGGAGAACATGTACAAGAATAGCATGTGGTGAAATGTTTGTGAAGTTAAGACAAAGTTAATTTTTATTATTTGAAACAGAATGTTCAATAGGCGACTTTTAAGGTACATAGATGAGCGTAGTGATACATTAATGATCTTAAAAAGGTCAAGTTTTGTAATGTGGTGTACTATTATTTACACAAAAATATTCCGCAAATAAACACAAAAATTGAGAAATTACATGTTTGATATACTAATACAACTATTCCTCTGAACATACATGCAACTAACTGGCAACGTTCACCATGACATTTGGAGATCAATTATAATGTTTTTTTTTTTTTTAAATCTGAAAAACTTTTAGAATACAGATGTGACTATCTTAATCTGTTACTCTGTATACTTTTTCTTTCCCTTTGTTTTTTTTTTGTTCGTTATAAAATGGCGGAAAATAAAGTTGAGTTCGTATCCATCCATCCGACACATTAAAAATGGCAGAATGTGAGTTGTGTTTTTGTTTAAAGGAATACAAAAGCTAACATCAAAGCTCGTGATCTGGGTATGATCAATTTACATTTTTAGGATATCAAAAGGTAAGCCGATAGGAATCGAGTAATGCCTAATACACTTTATAAACAAATTTCATTCAATTCCTGATAGTACTTTTTGCGTTATGACGTTCCGAATGAAGAAATGAGTTAATACCCATTGTACCAACCCCCGCTGACAAATGCACCATGTCAATTTCAAGAACAGTTTTCAATCTATCAATTTCATTCGAATCCATTAAGCGGTTTACGAGTTATAAGCATTTTAAAAAAAAAATCAGGATTTCCATGGAAAAAGTGTTGGAAAAATCCAATTTTAGTACAAATTTGGTCACATTTTTACGACGTTCATAAAGAATCCACGCCCTACAGAAGATTCTTTGGAGATGTCTGGATTTATTTTGACAGTTTGATACAAATAAAGGCTTCAACATTTTAACCTAGAACTCGCCAAAAGTTAATTTTTGACATTTGATTTTTATCTCTCTCAATCATCACTAGATATGATGATTTTTGATTTTTATCTCTTTCAATCATCACTTGGTATGATGATTGAGAGAGATAAAAACCACCCTCGTAAATAAGTACTTCTCGAGAAAACAGCATATCATTCAAATTATTCTGGTTTAATAATATTTCGATTTTGTCATTAATGAATGCAAAATGTAATGCAAGTTTTAAAATAAACTAAAATCAAGTTTTTAAAAAACGATGGTTACGAAAATATTAAGATAAGTTTTTTTCGCTTAATTTTGTGAGATAAATTTGTTTAAGAAGGATGGAAATTCTCATGAACACAAATAGTACAACAACATTTTATTGATTGAGAATAATAAATAATTACGCGGTTTTCGTGATTTCTCTAAAATAAAAAAAAATAGTAGTAAAATATTTCATTAAATACAATTGACACAGCAAATAGCAAAATTTTTTTTAACCTTTCAGAAATGTCAAAAATTAGTCAGTGGTAAAAATGTAACCCCACTTTAAACGCAATTAGCAAACGGCCTTAAAGCATATTTCGATTTTGCCATTAATGATTTACACAACTAAACTAGATATTAATAAGGGTATTCATGCAAAGTTGTAATTTTATTACGTGCGAAAGGTTGTAATTTTACGACGACGTTTCATGAACGATTCTAAAACGGCACCACTAAATATTGCGGTAACCCACTGAATTCAATCTCATTTTAGTAATTTATTTATTGATAGAATTTTGTTCCTATTGTTCTCTTGCCGTTCTCGATAATTTTTTTCAGTGTAGCGCATACGTTTGACGTGTGAAAGTGACTGATTAAATGTCAAAATTGCATTTCAAAAGTTAACAAAGTTTACCATCTCAGTTTACGCACCCAATTCCTGTAAGAAAATTCTGATATTGTTGGAAAAGATTTTCCATACAAATTTTGACAGTTTATTTATCACTTCGTAGTTTTATCATGTTTACAACGTTTACGACGACTTTCCGACGTTGCATGAATACTCCTAATAAAAACTCAGTTAAAACACATGTGTCTGGCAGAAGTTTTGCGAATTGAGTCTCAGCTGCGAATTAGATCTCAAACGTCTCATATAAAGTCAAATGTCACATATAAAAGGGAAAAATTAATTTCCGCAATAAATAACAATTTCATATGACCTCATAAACATAGCAAATTTGCCACGCTTTATAGGATAAATAGACAGAAATAAATTTAAAAACATATCAAAAAAATTTTCATAAATCTTGAATGATCTTGGAATAAGCTGACAGTTTATATTTGTCAAATTTTGTTTAATTGATGTTTTTAACATTAACATCATAAATATTATTGGTATTCATGAAACGTCTGAAAGTCGTTGTAAATGTCGTAAGCTAAGTCCTTCGCATTAAAGAAAACACTTATACCATCATTTATCTGGGAAATAACTATTCTATATGAAAATTCTAATGAAAATACTGTAATAAAGTTTTCCGATATTGAATAATATTTTATTTTTAATACGAGGTAATTTTACGACCTGACGAACTGTCATAAACATATGAAAAATATTTTTCAACTTGAAACACAAATCTGATGTGTATATAAATCGAGACACCGAAAACTTTTGATAACGCCATTGTGAAATTTAATATGTCATATTCACAAATCAAAAAAAATTAATGAATCTACGAAAACTATTAAAACAAATAAATGTATTCAAAATGTTAATTGACGAAATTTTAAAAACTATGATTCGCTGAAATTTGATTTTTAGCAGGCATTTCATAAACGTCGTTTGTTACACCCATCTCACATAAGACGTGGAATGAACAGCTGATCGGTTCACTGTATCATTTACGCACAGATATTTAAGGGCATTAATGAACGTTTGTCGTAAACTAAAGCGGCCCTTATACGGTCAATCGAACTACATCAATCACTAACAGGTGTTTGTAAAAATTTGTATGTATGACTCACACACATTTGGTGAAGTCTGATTGACGAAAATCTAAGCAAGTTTGATTTTGCATGAGGAATGTCATGCTGATTGATGTGTGTAAGGGTTGGATTGACGTAATTACTTCATTGTGTTTTATGTCGCAGAAGCGACAGTGGAAAATTGAAAGACGATAAAGACCGAGCACTCATCGCACAACCGTACTCCACAAAAACTCACAAAAACTAAACATTTCACGTCAATCGATTGAACACATACACGATGCATGTACACGGTCATGCAGCTTAAAAATTGTTCGCAAATGGGGAAATGAATACTCTTATAGATTGACAGCTTTATGACATGTAAAATATGGACTGTCGCGGCCAAATCCACGCAAGTTCAAAGTAGATTTGTACTCTGTTCGAACCGTGTCGTAAAGTGTCAGAAAAAAAAACACTACCTAAAACAAACCTAAACATTTTGTTTGATTAATAACTCCGAATTCCACAGATAATAACAGAAACGAATCTTTAAGAAATCAAAGTGTTTTAATGAGTCAAATCTGGACAATCTAATACACAATTATCTCGACTTACTTTTACAACTGAAGACAATCGTGACAATATTTAAATGTCAAGTGTGTGCATTTTGTTTCTGACAGTTTTCACTCTTCTGTGTTTTTTCTGTCCGGTTGATTCTAGATTATCTTCATATGTAAGACAATGACATTTCACTGGCAGCACTCAGCAGTCTATATTTAATATGTCAATGACAATAGATATATGGCGAATAGATATCACAATTCAACCAATTTTTGATGAAATTATGATATCTTATCAGAGATAAGTTTGTTAATGACACATTAAAAATAAATTGCCAGTGAAATGTCATGATCTTAAATAAATATGTAATTGCATAATTGAGTCTCTCTAAGTGTGAATTCTGAAGTCTCCGTTATCAAACCTAAAAATGCATTATTCCGACTAATGACGTCTAAATGATGTATAAATGTAAATTTATAACAGTTACATTATTGACAGACACAACAAGCCCATTGACATCAGCAAAACTGCAAAACACGCAAACGACTCCTTTCACTACACAAAAAAAAAAACAATTTTCCCACAGAATTTCCATCAAAAACTTGTCATAACACCTTTCCGAAAAAAATGCTTCCAACATGAATCACAATAAACTATTTAAATAAATTAATAAACTGGCATTTGCGGTGTGTTTTTGGGTGTAATATTGTATGCTTTTATTTCACAACAAAACGGATGTGGGTATATAAATAAATTTAGTGTTTGCTAATAAAAGGCATGACATGCTTTTGTCAAAATCTGAAAATTTCATTTTGGCATCTGTCCAAAAAATGAAAGCAAAATTTATACTTATTTAAAAAAAAAATACCAACTGTCAAAAACAATTATTTTTCTTGTCACTCGTTGATGACGTATAAAACGTCAGCAATATATTTCAAATATTTAGTGAAGACAATAATTTAAGCAGAAATTTAATTAAACCATTTTTTTATAAAGTGATAACAAACAGGATAAAATAACTGCATGACATTTCACAATTAATGTTTGACGTTAACTGAACGATTTATCCAAGACATAATGACAGCACGTCTAATCTTTTTTTTTGTATTTACCGATAATTTCTGGAAAATTGATTTACTACGATTCCCTTTGCGGTGTATAGACGGCGATGGTAAAAACCTCACCGTAACCGGAAAACACTTTGTTAGCAACATTTTACCGCGAACATCTGGCGCACACTAAGCTGAGGATTTTATTTAAATTCAAGCACCCGGGGACAAAATCGATGAAAAGTGAAATTATCCTCCCGAGGAGGTCATAGTTCGGCTATATTTTTTTTTTGCGCAAACAAAATACGCGTTAGGAATTTAACTAATTTGCTAATGGGATAATGCTTTGTGGACTCAGTTAATAAGGTCAAAGCGAGAGTCCTGCGAGAATACTACTCCTCGAAAAAACAAAACTGAAAACAGTGGTTAAAAATCCATCTATCTCCATGTAACTGATGGTAATCGGGGGAAAATCAAAGGGATACTGAATTAGGGATTCCACTATTCGGTGTGCGAAGTGAACACACCCATTTTGGGGGGAAAACCCTTGACAATGGGGGTTTTTAATGCGCACACTGGTTGGTAGGGAAACACAACACTCCTTAATGGCAGCTTGGCTGATGTTTTACACTTAAACGGTAATGGGTTCATAAGGGAATGAACTTGAAGTTCATTTGGTTTTTTTTTTGGAGCTTTTCTTGGCAAAACCACCCTTTTGTTGGAGGAGCTTTAATGGGGCGTTGTTCGTTAGATTCAAATGTGATTGAAAATAATGACTTTTTATTTACAAGAATTAAGAATTGAAGTTTGAACTTTAAATGCAATTTAGTGCTTAAGGACATTTGTTCTGTTACAAGGTAATGGATACAAACTCGATGGGAAAACATATGTTACGTATACGCCCTACAGGGTGTTTCCCGTTTACATTGTCAAACATTTTGTAGGGTGAGCATAGTGGCGCCGAGAGTTTCGATTTCAGACAAGAATGCACAGTTTTTGGAACCATTTACATGACATTCTTAAGTTTATTTGGCTCGTTCTGGGGTTAATAGCTACACACTAGTTTATCTATTTATCTGGTGGACGTTGTTCAGTTCGAGGGGTGTGTATTCACACATAACATCATGAAGCGACAAATTTGGCATCGATTTTTTAAGGGTACTGGGGAAATATGGCAAATTCCTACAAAGACAGTATCTACAGGGAACAAAGTCACTGTTAGGGGTTTCACAAGGTCTCTAATAACACGATTTAGAATCATGGAGGTGTTAATCTTTCCACCACCATGTTTATTTGAAGTGATAAGTGAAAACAAAGCAACATTCAATAAATGGTATAAATGCCTTTCTATAAATAAAGATGAACAAGTTAGTCTCGAATTGTATTACAGACGTTGCTAAGTTTTCGAGAAGAGGAAGTGTGTCCAAATAAGAAATATCCTCTTTGGATGCAAAGAACATCAACAAGGTAAGACAAAATAACTCAAATAAAGACACAGCCATCTTCAAAATAGCCGCTCAAGCTAAAGAAACGCTCGGGAAATGTGTTCATGATTTTTTTTTAAACGAACACAGCCCTGACCATATATTCTATTAGTTTGAAGAATTATCACCATACTAGTGATACAGGTTAAAACTATTCAAAAAGGGAAAATCGGTTGAATCAAATAGGATTATCTCAGAGTTCTGCTAAAGATAATCAATATTGTGTGCAGATAGTCCACCATTTTCAACTTTTGAGACGAAATGTATGACTTTATAGTGGAGTGGGTTTCTTTTCCCTTATCAATAGTAAGTGGCGATACTTGCAACTTCGACAATTGAAATGAAATATTTGAAATTAACGGCTGGGCCACAAACTTTGCCTTTCCATATATTTGTGTGTGTGATGTTATATCTTTGGCACTAAAAATGGGACTTTCAGTTTAACGCCGATACAATCTTTTGGCCCAACTAGGACCAATTACCAAGAAATTTCTTAAACCATTCATGGGTGGATGTACTTCTTGCATGAATACTTGAATAGTGTGACCTAAAGTTTTATACCGAATTTGAAAACCTCCCTGTAAAGGGAGAGAAAGTGAAAAAAAAAACAAATTTGATTCTTACTAAACCGCATGGACAGCAGTCCATTTCAAAATACTTGCACAACATCCTGTCTAGCAGAGTGGTACATGTCCTTAAAGATCACATTATGAGGTCGCTGTGGCTATCGATTAATTTGTCCAGTCTGGGTCACGAATGTTTGTGACGCAACCTCACACAGTTATCATTATTAATATCCCTTATTATTTCAGAAGGCGAATCTATGACCATTTTAGGAATAAACGACACTTTTCAAGGAGTAATATATGGCAATTTTGGAAAGGATTACTGCTCAAAACTTTGTTTCATCAAAACTATATATGCAATATTTCATCTGTCCTAGATTTCTTACAAACATCAAATGACGCAATAACACATTTAATGGCTTCGTTATTGGTCACGTCAAATCCAAAGAAATATAGGGCATTAAAGTTCGATACAGGTCCGAAAAGATATTTTATCTATTACTTCTGCGTGCGAAATTATATCATTCAAAGGGGCCAAGCATTCAAGATATGTAATACAATTACAATTTTTTTTTGCGCAACAGGCTCGTTAGTACCCAGGGCCTAGCTTTCTCACAACCATTCATGTGTGCGTGTGTACTTCTTGCACGATGGCGGGACCTCCTGTTTTATGCCGACGACTCTTAACGGCTAACTTGAGATAAGCTATTCTTGACAATTGATACTACTCGGATGATTTGTCAGTTCATCGCGAGAGGAGGGCCAGTGGAAAATGATTTAGGTGTTGCTACGGCTGGGAATCGAACCCAGACCTTCTGCGCGGCAGTTCATCGCACTAACCATCGCGCCACCGGGCTTAAAGAACAGGCATGTTGTTTGAGGGCAGCTTCACCCGGGACTGTAACGCGAATGTAGTAAAAAAGTAAGCAAATTTAAGAAGCTTCTTATGAGGACTCTTAATTTTCGATGCTTGTCAGATTTGGCAAAAGTTAGGGCAATGCAACCGTTGCAATGCAATTTGCACCAAGGACTTCTCGCTAACCACTAAGGCCCGGTTTTTCAGTAAAAAGCTAAGGGATTAGTTTTTTAATATGGTAACACTGCTGACTTTTTAATTTTGCTATCAAAAGCTAGCTATCGAATTCTTCCAGTTCTGCACTGGCTCAGTTGTCAGCTGCTTTGTTTTCATGACACTAATACTAAGTGAGTAAAAGAAGCACACGTTTGACAGTCGCTATTTAAGCATCTGTCAAAAACATCAAACCATTTAATCCGGCTTTAACTCAACAAAGTTGTTCGGAGTTAGCTCGGAATTCAAATTGACTGAATAATATGTTTATCAAGCTAAGTCCAGGTTAATCTCGAAACTAAGATGATCTTGCACTGAAAAATTAGCCATAAGACTATGCACTCATGAAGGAAAGGCTCTAAGAAAAAAAGTTTGCTTGTGTGCCCAAATCTGTGATCTGGATTATTTTGTGTGCACCATATTAGGCCTTGCGTATTTTTATCGAATAATCCATGGAATATCGATCGACACTCCACCTGTTGGGCATGGACTTTGAAAAAGGCTTTCGATAGTTTTAATAGATACCTTATTTGGTTTGGCAAGCGATTGTGGTGAATGGCAAAGGCTTATTATTTAAGAGTTAAGTTTTTCAGGTTGACAGCACTGGTTAGTAATGGCGTCTAAACGTCATCTGTCAAAGTGAAAAGTTTTCAGTATACTCCGCCATTTAATCATGGAAAGACTTACAAACGAGCAATGATTGCAAATTATTGTACAGCGATGATCAGCGATGAGGCTCAATTCTGGCTCAACGGATACGTAAATAAGCAAAACTGTCGCATCTGGAGTGATGAATAGCCACATGCCATACAAGAATTACCGATGCATCCCGAAAAACGACAGTTTGGCTAGTAGCATCATCGGTCCATTTTTCTTCAAAGACTACCGTGAAAGAAACATTACCGTCAACGCCGAACGATATCGAGCGATGATACGCGACTTTTTTTTGTCCCAGTTGGCTGAATTGAACTTGGTTGACATGTGGTTTCATCAAGAAGGTGCCACATTGCACACAGCTCAAGAAACAATGGAAATGTTGAAGGATGAATTTGGTGAGCAGCTTATCTCTCGAAATGACCCTGTGAGTTGGCCGCCAAGATCATGCGATTTAACGCCTTTTGATTATATCTTGTGGAGTTATGTAAAGTCGTTAGTCTATGTGGACAACCCGAACACGATTGAAGCCTTACAGGATAACATAACACGCGTAATTCGTTTAATACAGGCTGAAATGCTTGAAAAAGTGACGTAAAATTGGAACTTCGAATGGACCATTTGAAACGGAGCCGCGGACAACATTTACATGAAGTTGTTTTTAAAACGGAAATGGCAGAGGCCTATTTATCGATTACAATAAAAAATTTTAATATTTTTGCAAATTTGAGTGTTTTATTCGATTTTAAAAAAAAACTACGATTAAAAAATCACCCGTTAGCTGCATAAATATAATTTATCAGAAGAATTCAAGATCCAAAGTGGTGCCAGACAAGGCTGCATCTTGCCACCGGTACTATTTCTATTAACGCTGTTTTATCGACTTGCAATGCAAGATTTCTTCATTGCAAGAATTCTTATATTATTTCTTTAATATCTGGACAAAACTGAGTACACGTGGTTGCACTCTCACAGAATCATGTCTATTAAGTGATAATGGGTGTTGAAAAAAAAGCGAATGTCGTGTATCACTCGCTCTCGGAAACATTGTTAAACAACAGGTGGGGAGAGTACATAGTTTCCATTATCTTGAATATTTGTCTCGAAGAAGGTGAAAGTGAACAGGATATTTGCAGCCAATTTGACAAATCAAAGGGAGCATGTGGAATGTCTATGTCCATATGGTTAAAAGCCAAAATATTGCTATCATAAGAAAACTATAAACGTTTGGGAATCCGTGTTTACACAACATTTAAACAAGATAGTTTACGTACACTGTAGACTCAAGCTGGCAAAAAAAAAACGGGGACACGCGGATCTGTGAAATCAATTTACGTTCATTAAAAAAAGCCTCGTAAAGAATATAAAAATAGAAACAAACAGGGGTCTGTATTCTAAAAAAATGACCAAAAAATGTCAAAATGTACTCAAAGAACGTGTTTTTTCCAAAACTGCTTTATTCCTACCGGCCACCTTTTCAGACTGTTTCCAGACACAGTCAGTTTTTTGAACTAACCACTCGTTTAAAAAATTGTCGCTTTAGTACAGATTAACAAAAGATTTCCAAGAGCAAAGATCTCACAGATAACCTGTTACATGCATCTCGGGGCTCTTCGTCAGTTCTGAAGTTCAATATTGTCTACATAAAAACTTAGTAAACATTTATGAATATCTATATAGTTTTAAGACTTTTTTTTAAATTAATACACCTCCTTTACGAACGAACAGATATGGCGAGATAAATTCTAAATCACTGACGAACGAACAGATCGATTCTTATTACATCCATATACGTAGATACTTTTCAAGAAGATGCCTTGAAAAAAATCCAACAAGAGCAGAACAATATGAACAAACCAAAAACAATAATCTCGACATACCTGAACAACAGCAGCATTCTCCTCAGTTTTGACACCGTCCACTTCAAGTCTATTTCTCATGGCAGACGCTGCTTTAGCTTCTTTATAATCAATATCACCGGCTTGCAGACGTTTGCTTAGGGCCATATTACTGGTGGCCTGTTCTGAGCTGAACCCGTCAGTTATCACTTTTGTTTTTGATTCGGTTTTGGTGCGTTTCTCCTCGAATTTGACAGTGTCGACGGTTTTTGACGATCCACTCAGACCGTTTGTAAGTGCCGAACTTTTCGATGCATTCACCAAATCCAGTTTAAGATCATGATGATGGTGATGGTGATCGTCATCACCATCGGGAAATGTCACCAACGGTTCACCCGTTGGGCTATCGACGAGATTTTCTATTGAGGAACGAATTCTAACAAAAAAAAAAATGGGACACAATTAGCAAGAAATTCATGGATTGAAGGACAAGGACAACTCACTTTTTTTGAATTTGATCGATTGTCGATGAGCTGTTCAGCTTCAAATCGTTTAGTTGTTGTGTGGCTGTGCGGCTCATAGCCAAGTCGTTGATTTCCGACATTGAGTTCTTGATCTCGTTCAGATCACGTTTAAGGGCGGTCGCCTTCATTTCGGATGTTGAGGAGGAGGACGATGATGATGATGATGTAACGTGATGTAGACGCTGAGATTTCTTTTCAACGCGTGTTGTCGTACTGCTACTATTTACGACCTGTAATTATAAAAAACAAAATTATTTAACTAAATAACTAAATAAATTGAAGAAGATCACCCTCCTATATATCGTCGCTTGAAAAACAAACTGACATAAGTTAAAATTTGACGATTTTGATTTAAGAATACAGATCGATTCGCAAAAAAAATATAAATTTTCCATCAAAACGTCATATCTGTAGCTCTTAAACTGACAGTGTGGAGGCATTAGTGTCGTTTGGCATTTAAGTCAACATCCATTGTAATGAACAACTTTAAATAGCTTTTCTAATTATTTATGAATTTTGACATATGACAGTTTGCTTTTCAAGCGACGATATGTCCTAAAACCTTAATTGATACAAACGATCAATATCGCAAAAAAAATCAACTTAAGCTGCTTGTGTAAACATTTACCGCCGTACTAATAAACGCTAATTAGCTTATCACTTACAAACTTTTGACATTTACGCGAGTATTACTTTTGTGGAAAACTGTTTTGTTAGTCATTGATTAGCTAAGCAGTGTTTATTAATACGGTGGTTACTTTTAAAATAACTCCTGCAACCGACTTTATAGACTTGCAGTAGCCCTGATAGGGCCATATCTTACAATTTTGAAATGCTTCGTCAAGAGTAAGTTTCCATCATAATGAAGATAGCACTCCAAACAGAATACACAATTTCGAAAAATTATTGATGATATCAACTCAATATTTGAACGGTAAAGAGTATTCCATTTCTCCGTCGATATGTACCCGTGACATTTGTCTTACGATTTCAAATCTTTAGCAACTGTCACTCACTTAAAACGCAAAAGCGCTTTTATCTTCATTTGTAAATAGTTATAACCAGCTGGGTTAAGGCTTATTTATTGCAAAGATCACTGTCAGTAACATTTATCGACCGTAAAATTAATAGTTGTAGCTCTGAATAATGCATTTGCATATAGAGTGGTCAGTTGTGTCCGGTAATACTGAATGAATTAGCTAATATAAATCCGATTGAATAATAAAATAACATTACTACGTGCAAGGTTTTTTTTATCAGATTAAATTGAAGATCCTACAACATTTGATTTGGTTTGCATTTGAATTCTATTCGTTAAACCATGCATTAGAATTGAACGGAACTATTCAAAATCATCTGAGTCGGATTTTTCTTCGCTTAATTAAGTTTAAAATCAATCTAATTTCAAATATCAATGCAGTTTGTCTAGTTGCGCTTTGCGAATAATTGCATTGACATTTTTATAAATGTATAGATTTCTCCCCTTTAAATGAACATTTACGAGAAATTAAGTAAATAAACATTTTTTCGTATGAAAATAATTTGGCAGCACTTTTATCAAAACAAAGAATAAGAGGTTTTCCGAGTTTGCCACGTCATTATAACGATGAAATGACATTTTCTTAACTAATTTATTGAGTCAATAGACAAGGATTTATGTATTTGTAATTAACCGTAACATTATTAGGAAGGAATTAGAGTCTGACTACCATATGCTACACAAAAAGAGGGCAACGACGTTCATATCTGCACATAAAATGTGAGAATATTAAACAGGAGAGGTGCAGGCGACCAACTAGCGGAAGTACTAAGCTGCTACGAAGCAGACATTACTCCCATCCAGGAAATACGATTGGATGGGCTGTGACATCTACTATGGACCGTGTTTTAGTGAGCAGAAACAGCGACGGAAGTGGATCTGTAATATGTACCAGACTAATGTAAGTAGTTAAGAAACAGTCGATGCTGAGAATATGGAAGAACTACTTCTGCAGTGGAGAAGCAATCATCCGCTGTCAGGCAGAACGAACCATTCAATATGGCGACGACAGCGAATACTACCAACCAACCGACATATTCAAACTTAAGCTTAAACTGACGGAAATGACGACCATCCTGCCGAGCTTTATAAAGCCGGTGGAAATGATTTGGTAAGTAACATTCACCTACACATAAGCAAAATTTTGTTGGTTGAAAGTATGCCTGAAAAATTAAACCTTAGCATCGTTTTCTTGATCCACAAAAAAGGTGAACTGAACTGCGCTAACTACAAAGGCATAATTCTACTCAACATCGCCTACAATATCCTATCTTCCGCAATATGTAAACGCCAGAAACCGTTTACTAACAACCTGATCGGTTCTTATCAGTGTGGTTTCAAGCCAGAAAAGTCCACAACTGATCAAATCTTCACACTTTGGCAGATCCTGGTAAAACCCAAGAAGTCCAAATCGATACCCATCACCTGTTCATCGATTTTAAAGCCGTATACGACAGTATTTAAAGTTTAGGTATAGCGCCCAAGCTCGTCCGTCTGTGCAGGATGACGATGGAGAATATTGCTACGTCATTAGGGTCAGCTGACATATTCGATAACAAAAAAAGGATTTAGGCAAGGCAACGCACTATCATGAGATTTTTTTAACATCATTCTTGAGAAGATCGTGCAAAACTTCCGAGCCAACACCAGAGGCACAATCTTCAATAAATCGGCCTCCAGCATGGATCGTATCGAAAGTGGATGAAGAAATCCTTAGTCGTTTTGGAAAAAAAAATCTTCGAAAAATCGTAGAACCCGTTTGCGTTGACGGGGTTTGAAGACGAAGATTTAACCAAGAACTAAACGAGCTGTACAGCGACTTACGCCTAGTCAAAAAAAAAGAACTCCGCATTGGACGTTTAAGATGGCTTGATGGCCTTGACAAAACTTATGAGCGACTACGAAGGTAGGTAGGTAGAGGTCGCTGTTCAGCATGAAATCAAGTAGCACTTGTGTGCCTTTTTGTTACAGCGACTCGTGTGACCTTTATTATGATTGTTGTGGATGTGATACAGGCGGTCTCTTTGTCCAGCCTGTGATAAGATCTTGTATCCTTTTACCCGAGATATCGCTAAGGTTATCGAAGTATGGTTGGTCTAATGCACGCAATCTGGCACTTGCTAGTGCCGGACATTTGCAGAATGAAATGAAATGAAAAGGGTTTCTCTCTCATTTGTTTTCTCGCAACTGCGTCATTGGGGGTTGTATGGGATCCCTAGTTTGGCCGCATGGTCTCCAATTGGCCAGTGTCCCGTGACTATCGCCGTAATTCTTGCGATGTCTGGGCGGGTTCTATTTAGTAGGTTGTTTGTTCTGTTCTTGTCGTAGGAAGGCCATATCTTCCTCGATATGACGCAATTTGTTTACCTTCTTCATTCAGGAATTGTCCCTTAACCGCACCTAGCGGGATATGGACCCCTGCCGCAAGTGAGCCGTGTAGAGCTGAGTCTTTCCTGCCCAGCTCTTCTGCAGGCTCGTTTCCTTCAATGTCACTGTGCCCTGGAACCCAGAGAAGTGTGACCCTGAAGCGTTCGCCCAGGTAGGCGTATTCGATCCGGCAAACCTGTTCCAGCTTAGAGGATATGGTACCCGAGTTGATGGCCTTATGAGGATAGAAATATTTTGCTTTTTCATAGTGTCACGCCCCAGTAGCGTGCAAGCGACCATGTCGAAATCTCTTACTACTTCGTTCCTCTTCCACTGAGCTCTGGTAGGAAAGCCTACGCGGAAGCCTTCCTTGAAGCTTAGTGTGGGTGTGATGTAGTGTGTTGGAAACGTGACTGTGCCTTGGGTTACAAGACCAGGATATTACTGTGGCCATACGGCCTTGAAGTCCAGCATCCTGACTCCTTTAGCTGCATAAAGCGGTATCATTAATGTGTAGGTCGAGAGGCAAGAGATGCAATAGCACTTTACAGCCTTTTTTGTTTTGTAAGGTTGTAGCCTTTACTCAATGCGGGCCACCACACTAGTGAGCAATATGTGAGAAATGGGACGTACCACTACTGTGTACATCCATAAGGTCATGTTTGGTTGAAGTCGCCACAACCTTTTTCAAAAGGTTGTACTGCAAGCAATGAAGGCAACCCACGCCCTTCCTTACTCTATATTCGATGTTGTGTTTCCAATTAACTTTTCGGTCAATTATGATACCCAAATACCTAGCGCTGAAAGATAGTCTGAGTGGTTGCTCATTAAGACGGGGGAAGGTGAAATCGGGTATTTTGGTTTTGGTGGTGAATAGCACTACCAACGTACGATGCTAATATCTTATTAATAGCTTCTGGACACTAACACTCCGGATCGCAGTCTTCCAGCCAGACATCGGACGCAGTAGAGGGAGACCCGCAATTCAATTAACTTGAAGTACATATCTGTTGGTTGAGGCCCAGGTTCATTGTGGACTGTAGTGCCACTTAAGTACGTAGTATCCAAGTTAAATTAATAAAACTTTTTAAATTCCATTGGAGCATCAATGGGGGCTATGATCCAAATTACCACAACATTATCTACCCCTTTAATATGGCAAAATGGTAGCAGCTAATAGTGATATGGTGGTCACCCAGAGTGCCAGCCGTTGTTATCGTTCTGGAATACATTTTCACTTGAAAATTTGGATGAATAAGTCATTCCAAAAATAAACCAATAGCAAGTACCTAAATAAGTATTATGTAAATCTTCGGAATGACTAAATGACATAATGGTCAACTTGTCGTGAACGGTTGTTCTTATGATGCATGCAGGTCAGTGACACGATATACAAGTACTTCCGCCATTTATTGGCAATGTACCCAACAATTTTGTTGTTTCAATCTAATAAATCCCGAACAGACAAGTGGTCTCGACCTAAATACGCATTGATACTTCGATATAATTGGCTGGTCTGCAAGCATTTAGACTCAAGTGTTTGGGATTAATCCAATCCACTTGAACTAATGGGATTTGTAATAATAATTTACGAATGGAGTTGTTAAAATATCAAATGAATGAGGTGTATCAATATTGGGCCTTTGCACACGAGTATAGTTCAACCGGTTGAACGTCATGTTTGTTGGTTGAACGGGTGAGGAAGGAGTACAGTTTGAGAGTCACTGAAGAGCAATTTTTCAACCAAAATTAAGTGGTTGAAGAGGTGTAATCTACCAACACATGCATGTTTTTCTGACAGTTGTGGTATTAAAAAAATTCTAATTCTGTGTCAATCGAATTAAATAAACAAAAATTATACATACACGCAAAAAAAAATCGGTACCACTCAGTTTTAATGGTTTTTGTTGTACCTATATTATCGCGGAAAATAAAATGAAACAAAAGTGAAAACAAACCATGAAAGTACTCATACATATGTATTAAGTTTATTATATTACACAAATTTCAACCGGTTGAACATCTTCCCGTGTGTTTGGAAAGTAACCATAATGACTACGGTTGAAGCATACTCGTGTGCGCAGGCCCATTAGGATCCAACCAAAGCTGGAAACAAAATTGTTTTACTTTATTAGGACACTTAGGCCCGGTTTTTCAGTAGTGAGTTAACGCTAGAGGTTAAAATCAATATTTTAACAAACATATTAAAAACTAATCAAAGAAAATATTTCCCGAGTTAACTTGAGATCAATCCTGTAACAAGGATAATCTTGCACACTGAAAACCTGGCGGAATAAAATTATTTTCGATTAGTTTTGACAGATAAAAAAATCAGAACTACCTAAAACCTTGAGGAAAGCGTAAACATTGTATGAAGATTGAGGGCGCCATACTTTACCGGAAGCAGTGAGTTTTAAAGTTGGGCAGATGGTGAATCAGGGATCGAATTACAACATTAGTTATCGATGGTGCAGTGCAATAACCCCTACGGAAATAAGCCCCATGGGGCTTAATTCCCAAATAAAAGGATATAAACCCCGCCGGGGATAATGCCTTTTGCTTGTGGGACTTGTTTCCTTTACATACAATCAACCTTGCACGCAACCCAAATCCAACAGTGAGCCCAATCAGGAGGGGTTGCCCCCCATGCATATTTAAACTTTGCATACACCCTTCTGGGTAGGCTCACTGTTGGATTTATGATAGGTGCTAAATTGAATGTATGCAAAATTTGAATACGGATTGGGGAGGCATGCTGCCCCCCTGCTTGGGCTCACTGTTAGGTTTAGGTTGCGTGCAAGGTTGGGTGTATGCTAAATTTCAAATAGCAATAACCCCTGCGGATGTTAATCCTTTTTTGTGGCGGGACTTATTTCCATTTTAAAAAGGAAATAAGCCCGGTGGGTGCTATTTCCTTTTGTTTGAGAGCTTATTTCACTGCACCGTTATCGATTCATACGTAACCGATAAATGCAGATTTGGTATGATCGCATACGAGTATCGAGTATTGAGTTTTGGTATTCTATCATCAGTGATCGAGTGTATATTTTCATAAGGTAGGGTTAGGGTGTCGAATGGATGTATTTTTGTGAGAAAAAATGTAAGATATTTGCATTTTGTTATTTCAAGTTTCTCCATTATAAACAAGAATGCACTCCTATTCACTCTGAACATTTTAATAAAACTGTAATAAATTTAGGTTATTAAATATGTTTCAAGAAAATTAAAATTTGTAAAACGTTTTCGTTTAATGGACTCACAATGTCAATCTTCGGACTAGGAAGATGCAAAATACAACCAATAAATATTCCATTCAAAGTTTTAGAATTTTAAATTACGCCAATTTTTTATTCACAGAAAAACAATACATTTGACATTTGTCTGCCACCAAACATCAATGTAGCAGAATTGTATGTATGTGATCATCCCAATGTAGTTAATCGATCATTCCATAACGTATGTATTTCACTCACTCGATAACTGCTGTGGTAATTCGCTAAAGGCCAGTTCGATAGCTTTCTGACAGTTTGACAGCTGTTGTAATCTGTCTCATGATCATCACTTTATGTCTTTCATGTAGGTTAGGTTAGGTTGGTGGGTTGATGAGGCAGACGGTGTGTTTCTTCCCTCATCGCACACAGGTCAATATAGACTCATTGTGATGCCCGTTGGGGGTCCACTTGTGTGGTTGGTTCATTCATTGTCCCGTTACTGTCCATTATTGTTAGCCTCTTTCCAGACTTCCAGATGTTGCTGCAAACCTAAAAAGATTAGGGAGAGGGATTTCGGATAGATCCGTGAGGTCATGGAAAAAGTATTTTCCTAAGGTTCTCATTCTTAATTGGCTGAGGCCTGGGAAGTGGCACAGAAAGTGGAGGGTATCCTCGTGTATTTCTTCATCACCACAGCCTCTACAGAGGTCATCATCTATGAGATGCATTTTCAGTTTGTGACTTTTTAGTAAGTTGTGTCCAGTATGAATCCCAACTAAAGTAGAGACAGATTTCCTGTTTCTACGAAGTAGTTTATGGGTTCTGGCTTTGTCATACTCAGGCCACATCCTTTTGGAAGTTTCACAGGTGGGAAGGGAGTTCCTACTGTTTTTGGCAGTGATCAGTGTTTTCTGTCCCACCTGAGATTTGAGGTCACATAGTGGTGGTTTGACAGACTGGTCTGCTCGGTCAATGCTGGAGGCAGATCCTTTTCTCGCCAGTTCGTCAGCAATTTCATACACAGAGGCTCTTTACGACAACGTTTCACAAGCCGAGATTTTATTTCGACAGCAGAGATAGCTTTTATTGCAGCCTGACTGCCAATAAAGATGATGATATCATCTGGTGGTATCGCCAGCATTGAGGTCGCTTTGACTGCCTCTGCTACTGCCAATATTTCGGCTTGGAAGACACTGCTGTGCTGAGGGAGACGAAAGGTGCTGTTTAGCCTTAGTGTTTCTGAATGAAAACACTCCAGCTCCAACGCCTACATCCATTTTTGAACCATCAGTGTAGATGGATATAGTTTCGGGGCCCAATTCGTTCCTCTCCCAATCCTATCTGCTTGGAAAGATACAGGAGAATGGTCTTTCAAAGTCATGGTGAGGCAGCATGTAGTCAGAGGATACAGCTGAGCCCAGATATCTGTGTAGAATTTGGGCATGTCCTCCTGAGTTCGATTTCCAGCAGTTGAGCTGGCTGATTCTTAGAGCACTTTTGGCTGCAGATTCTTGCATGTAAAGGTCTTGCCGTAGCAGGTTAAGGATGGTTTCCAGTCCCGGTGTTGGTGTGGTTCTTATTGCGCCAGTAGCGCCCACACATGCTATCCTTTGTACCTTTGTCATATTTTTCAGATGGGTGACTTTATTTGTGGATTGCCACCAGACAAGCCCCCCATATGTTAATATTGGTCTTACAATGGCCGTGTACATCCATAGAATGATATTGGGGTTCGGACCCCAGTTTTTTTCCGAATATTCGGTTACATTTATAGAAAGCGACAGTGGCCTTTTTAATGCGCTCGCGCACATTTAGGTTCCAGTTGAGTTTTCTATCAAGAATGACACCCAGATATTTTGCACTATCGGCTAGTTTGAGGGTAGTCCCATCGATAGCCGGTAGGTCGAATATTGGTATCTTCCTCTTATTCGTAAAGAGAACGATTTCCGTTTTCTGGGGGTTGATGCCAAGCCCACATTGTTTTGTCCACTCGTTGAGAGTTTTCAAAGCCCGCTCGAGTAGTTCACTAATAGTCGTTCATGTAACAGAGAACCTTTGGTGATGTGCCTTGTGTATAATATACGTGTTTCGAGTGCATGTTTGTGCCTGATGCTGCCATTCGCGAGTCACATAGTCCGTGGGCTTTGAAGACGCGACGGTGTATTTCTGTAAATCACCTGAGGCCTGGTTAATTTATCGTTGAAACGAATGGAATTTAAGGAAAAGAGCTTGATCCTTGTTGGGGTAAATTTTGCCCTAACAAAATGTAACCTTATTCTAGTTCTTGTCGAAAAAGTCACAAATGAGTTGCACGTAAGTAATATTATTTATAATAACAAGAAGAGTTGGAAAACTACATAATGAGGTCACCATTGACAGATATCTAAAGTTTAACAATACACCATCGATTATTATCGATAGAGTTTTTTTATTTAACGGATTCAATTCTTAAACTACACCAGTAGGTACACATAAATATTAAAGGGCCAATCCCCTCAGCTCCATTTAGGGCGTTTCCCACCATAGTGCATTTTTTGTAGGAATGGTTATCCTTAAAGAAGAGTTGGAAAACCACAGATTGAGGTCCCCATCGATAGATATCGATAGTTGAATGTTAGACCATCGATTATTATCGATAGTTATTTTTTTCGTAATAGATGTAAATACATTAATATTCAAGAGCCAACTCCCCCATCGGATAAAGCCTTAGCTCCATTAGCTTGCAAAGTAAAGCCGTCTGTAGCAGGAAGTAGGTGGCTAGATTAAACCTATAGTTTATCATCTTCTTATCAATTGCATTCTTACTAACAAACTAATGTTCATAAAAACGTTGATAAATCATGGACTGTAAATACTCTTTTCGAAGCTAAAGGAGCACTGAAAATTTATTCTTATAACAGATGATCTACTATTAGGTACGCGAACGAAACAAGGCTTACTAATTCTGGAAACTTATTTCCAAAATCAATGCTCAGTTAAAAAATGTTAAAGAGTTCTTGGACCACGTTTTGGTCCAATTGAATACACTATTCATAAAACTAACACCAAACTCCGGACCGATTATACACTATTGGACATTCATTCAGCAACCAGAGTGCGTAGAGCCCTCTGTGTGCTGTGAGCACACATCAAGCATAGCATTGTATTGCCAAAATGCAATGAAAGCATAATTCAAAGAAATAAAAATTAAGTTCGCTTAAAACTCCCCTATTACTTTCAAAAACGATTCTGCGAGTCGCCGAATATTTAGTGTCAATTGTAACGGGTGATTTTTTAGCTGGTTTGGTTTTGGCAACACTGGTTTTGACAGCTGACGTGTGTTTAGTACCTTGTGTCACTGTCAAACAGCTTCAGTTTGGTTTGCAATTTAACCATGGATCGTCTTACAAATGAACAACGCTTGCAAGTTAATGAATTTTACTATCAAAATTCGTGCTCGGTTCGAAATGTTCATCGCGCGCTGCTTCCATTTTATGATCGGCATTCTCGACCTTCTGAGCAGTCTATTCGGAAGATTGTGACCAAATTTCGCACCAAATTTACTTTGTTGGGCATTAAACCACCAACACGTTTACGTACTGTGCGTAGTGAAGAAAATATTGCGGCCGTATCAGCTAGTGTGACAGAAGACCGCGAAATGTCGATTCGGCGCCGTTCCCAGCAGTTAGGCCTTTGTTACAGCACTACGTGGAAAATTTTGCGGAAGGATTTGGGCGTAAAGCCTTTTAAGATACAGCTGGTGCAAGAACTAAAGCCAGCCGACCTACCACAACGCCGAATTTTTGGTGAATGGGCTCTTGGAAAGCTGGCCGAGGATCCGCTTTTTTATCGAAAAATTGTGTTCAGCGATGAGGCTCATTTTTGGTTGAATGGGTACGTAAATAAGCAAAATTGCCGCATTTGGAGTGAAGATCAGCCAGAAGCATTGCAACAGCTACCAATGCATCCCGAAAAAGCCACTGTTTGGTGCGGTTTATGGGCCGGCGGCATTATTGGGCCATATTTCTTCAAAGATGATGCGAATCGCAGCGTTACTGTCAATGGTGAACGCTACCGAGCGATGATAACAAACTTTTTTTTGCCCGAAATGGAAGTTCTTGACTTGCATGATATGTGGTTTCAACAAGACGGTGCCACATGCCACACAGCACGCGAAACAATGGCGCAATTGCGAGGCGAGTTTGGTGAACAGTTAATTTCACGTTTCGGGCCGGTCAATTGGCCGCCTAGATCGTGCGATTTGACACCATTAGATTATTTTTTGTGGGGGTATGTCAAGGCTAATGTCTATAGGGACAAGCCCGCTTCGATTGACGCACTGGAAGCCAACATCCATGCATTCATTCGTGAGATACCGGCCGATATGTGTGAAAGAGTATGCCAAAATTGGACTCAGCGGATGGGCTACCTGAGACGCAGCCGCAGTCAACATTTGCATGAAATTATCTTTAAACATTAAATTTTTTGTGTTTTTTTTTTAAAAAAAGTTCTAAACCTCTTAAAAAATCACCCGTTATATTAATACTGTGCTGCCAAATCACCTCAATTATTGGTGACAATGTTAATGACGCTAATAAATTATAAAACCATACCACAAATATCCATCAAATGAACCAACATTTTTTTTACAAAAAGATTATTTTTAAAAGTAATAATATGTTTGAATCATAAAAATTAAAAGGTCCGCTCTGCCTGTCAAAAATTCCCTTAGCTGTAGGAGACTTCCACAAACATGCAATATAAAAATAAAACTATTACAAAGATTCATAAAAGTTTAAAAAAAAAATATTTGAAGCCATTATTATTTTTAACTCTCTGAGTCAAATATTGTACATCCACCTTATTCTTAATTGCGCGGCGGATAGTCAAAAAATGATAACTCTGTCAGGGTCAAAAAAATAAATAAAACCGAAACCATTATCAACGATAAAAGATATCTAAGTAAATTTATAATAGATATCTAATCAGCTCAACGGTATTTAGGCGGAACACACTCATTGTATTTGTTTTTGCAAAATAAACACTTGCTCGGAACGTCTGCTTTTTTGCTAAATCACGCGGTTAATTGCATCCGCTGTTCTACCTCGATTACAGCTCGTGTATTGGCATCTTATTCTATTATTAACCATTTTAAGAGATTTGCATCACGTCGGAATTTCTTTCACATGAAGATAGATACAAAAACAAAATAACAACAAGAAAACATTTAAAAAAAATCGTTCATGTCTATTTTTAATTAATGATTTAAGTCCAGCGAGGCTGACACTTAAATGGAAAGTACTATCTAAGTTGAGATACAATTTAAGTAGACCACCTACGACACTTGGGATAGGGAAGTGATGGTTACCCACATGCATACTAACCTTTTTAGAATTTCTCGCTTTAAATTTATTACACTTTCGCTTTGCTATTATATATTTTTTTTAGTTAATTTTAATTTTCACTTATTTTTATATTTAGTACTCTTTGATTTTTAGTTTGTGTAAAAAAAAAGTTCGTTTTATGTCTTTTTTTAATTAATACTTGTTTTTAATAAATAAATTATATTTCTCGTAAGAATTTTCGTTCGTTTTTATTTAATATCGATATTTTACATTAATTTAATTTAAAATTATAATTCGTTGGACTGATCTGACCAAGTGGCGACGACAGTAAAAAGATAAAACCCCAAAAAAATTTAAAAAAAAAATATTAATCTGCGCGCGCGACAATAGATCGTCCTCGTTCGTTTGACAGAAAGACTGAAAATGAAACAAGCTTTGAGATCTACTGCCGGGGTTAGCTGTGGGAAAAGTGGTGGTGAAAAGCTTTGTTGTTTCTGTTAGCTGTCGTCGTATGAACTGAGCTAATATTGACAAGAGGTTCTCTGTCGAGGTGAACTTAGCTATTATTTTTTTTTTTTCGCTAGAAGTTTTGTATTTGTTTTGAATTGTATTTATTACTTCATGACAGTGTAAAAGTATTTTTCTTTGCAAGTTGTTTATTGTTTTGAAATAACATTTACTAAGTGAAAAGTTAATCAATATGGTACCCCACTGTTCGGGTACTTGACAGTGCTGTCAGTTGTATGGTGACTGACAGAACACAGTCACGTATTGGTGGTTAATGCTTTCTGGCTATAATCAGCGGATAGTGATTTGGGGGTGGTTTTTAAAAAGCTTGGCGAGAGATACGGTTTATTTTATTAGTGTGTGGCACAAGCCGGCTTCTATTTTTCTTTGCATTTTCATGACGTGTGCTGGGTAATGGAATAAATTACTCAATTCTTTTTTTTTACAATATGGTTAAAATGAATGTTGATTTATGTATGGGATAGGTTCGTTTGTACGTATCTACTTAGCTTCTTTTCGGAAATAAGGTGTCAAAAGCGAGAGGTATGTCAGTGGAATGTTAATGGCAAATAATTCAGCCGCACGTTTTGTACATATTATATGTTTTGACAGTTTAATGTCATTTTTATGCGACAACATATTCATCCATAATTATTTCTTTTAATTTTTATTGACAGAATGACTCACGATTGGGATTAAAATAAATATGTCAAGCCTTGACATCACCAAGATGGTTATTTTTAATGATGAAAACTGCTAAAAGTTAAACGAATCGAAGTTGAATAAATTTGTTAGTGTGACAAAGATGTTCTCTGATCAGGGTGAATGAATCTTTGTGCTTCCAAAATATTAGGTGAACTTTTCAGCTGTGTTCATTGTTAGTTGTCATTTTAGAAGGGAAGGTAGCTTTTTTACGGACGGTCGGTGGGTCACGTACAAACCTTATTCAAAGAGATGGGGAGTGAACCAAAAAAAAAATCGTCACAGTACCGTTAACTTCCCCCTACATGGCGCACTTGGAAGATGGGGAGTAAGCCGAGAAAAAGTCAACTTACCGTTAACGTCACACGGGCCAATACGTAAAAGCTTCGCTTCTTTCGGCCTTGATAAAATTGATCTGATTTGACTGGTTTAAATCGATTTCACGATCTTATTATAGGAAAAGTTTTATTTTATGGGAAACCATATCAATTGTTAATATTGGATCGCAATACAAAATAACGGTTGACAAAATTTCAATCGTCAAGCATGACAAATTAATGTAGGTCTGTTCCAGTAGGTACTTTTGAACTACAGAATAGTATTTTTCTTGGAGTGATTTTTCACTGGCCATCCCCACGCGATGGACCGACAAATCATCTGAGTAGTATTAATTGTTAAGAATTTCGGTTCGGCATAAAAAATGAGATCCCGCCATTGTGCGAAACGTTGACACGCACACTTGAGAATGGTTGTGAGAAAAGGCTAGGCCCAAAGTCCTAACAAGCATGTTTCGCCAAAAATTTTTATATATTTCCTTTCTCATAAGTTATGTCTTTTGGTAGTTTCTGAGTACGGGAACGGCAATAATAAGATATCAGTAAGAATAATTTTAGATAATAATGTTGTAACGGAACAGACCTACTAATAACAGATCATTTGACAAACAAAATAGCAGCATCAGCTAACGGGCAATTTTTTAAGAGTTAAGTTTTTCAGGTTGGCAGCACTGGTTAGTAATGGCGACCAAACGTCATCTGTCAAAGTGAAAAGTTTTCAGTATACATTTCACTTTGTAGTCTTACAAACGAGCAACAATTGCAAATTATTAAAATTTATTATCAAAATTTGTGCTCTGTGAAAAATGTGCAAATCCGCTGTTTTATCGAAAAGCGAGTTCAGCGATGAGGCTCATTTCTGGCTCAACGGATACGTAAATAAGCAAAACTGTCGCATCTGGAGTTATGAATAGCCAAATGCCATACAAGAATTACCGATGCATCCCGAAAAAAAGACAGTTTGGTGTGGTTTATGGGCTGGTAGCATCATCCACCACGGCGTAGGAGACGCAGTCGCACACGAAGTCAACGCAGTCAACCCCGTCGTCAACGCAGTCGATCGCGTCGAAGTGCTTCCGGAAGACGTAGGTCGACACATCGTGGTTCTAAAAAATCATCCTAAGACTTGTCCTTGTGGTATTGTAATAAATAAATTTAGCTAGTGGAACTTTGTCTTTGCATATCCTTTGGAAAAAAAAATCGGTCCATGTTTCTTCAAAGACGACCGTGGAAGAAACATTACCGTCAACGGCGAACGATATCGAGCCATGATACGCGACTTTTTTTTACCCCAGTTGGCTGAGTTGAATTTGGTTGACGTGTGGTTTCATCAAGACGGTGCCACATGCCACACAGCTCGTGAAACAATGGAAATGTTGAAGAATGAATTTGGTGAGCAGCTTATCTCTCGAAATGACCCTGTGAGTTGGCCGCCAAGATCATGCGATTCAACGTCTCTTGATTATTTCTTGTGGGTTTATGTAAAGCGTTAGTCTATGTGGACAAGCCGAACACGATTGAAGCCTTACAGGATAACATAACACGCGTAATTCGTGGAATACAGGCCGAAATGCTCGAAAGAGTGACGCAAAATTGGACCTTCCGAATGAGCCATTTGAAACGGATCCGCGGACAACATTTACATGAAATTGTTTTTGAAACGTAAATGGCAAAGGCATATTACGCTTAAAAAATCACCTTTTACTTTCATCAATCATATTAGATGCGTTCAGTACTCCAAGATCTAATTGGTTGAAATGCTTGCCAGCGAGATAGTTAGTAATTGTGTTTGCATGGTATATGGTCATATTCAACACCGACATTTGATAGGCTACGTTTAGATCGTATGGAAACAACATTCTTGCACCAAATCAATACAAGTATGACCGTCTAATTTGTTATGACACATAATTTTGAAATGACAGTCAAAAATCAATCTCTTCAACTGGGCACATAATAACTGTGAGTAATTGTGAGTCACACCTTAACGTCAAGTTTTTTGTCCAATTTGACATTTCTTTACGTTTGACAAATTTAACCATGGAGCCATCATTCAAATCATTCTACCATCGGATAAATTGAGCAGAGCGTTATGATTGTTGCCGGCTTTTACGAAAATGGCCGTTCAAATCAAAATGCATTGTGCGCAGATTTCAGCAAACCGGGTCAGTAGGAAATATTAAAACACCTGTGCATGCTAGCCCAGTTCGTTCTGCGGAAAACATTGCTGTTGTTCGCGATAGTGTGGCAGAAGAGCCGTCAACCTCGACTCGTCGTCGTGCCCAACAATTGAACATCTCACGAACATCACTGATGCGAATTCTGAATAAAGATTTGAATTTACACGCTTACAAGGTTCAATTGACTCAGGACTCAGAAATTGAGGATATGGACCTGGACGATATATGCTTCCAACAGGATGGTGGCACTCTCCACACAGTCAACGAAAAAATGGCTCTCTTGCGCGAGAAATTCAATGGCCGTGTGATCTCACGTCGCGTCGTGGCGATGGTAATTGGCTGCCATGATCATGTGATTTGACACCGTTGGACTTCTTTTTTTGGGGATATTTTAAAGAAAAAGTATACGTCAATAAGCAAAGAAAAATTCAAGAACTAAAAGATGAGATATTTCGGCACATTAACGACATTTAACCTCAATTATGTCTCAGAGTCATTGAAAATATGAGCCATCGGATAAAGGTATATTACCGAAGCCATGGTGAGGATTTGGCCGATATTTTGTTTCACTCATACTTGTCAAAGATACTTCTATCAAAATAAAATACGATTTATAAAATAAATAAAGTTGCAATATTTGGTAGCAGTAAATAAATGGGATTTTTCCGTGTAGAGTTAAGAGCTAAGGATATTTTTTGATCTGTAGTCAGGATATGCCATTTCTTACCATTTAGGCGTATGACAATCCACGAAATAAGAGAAGTACCACTTGTGTGAGATCACTGTGTTCCTAGATTCAAATACCAAGTACCTAATTTGTGTAAAAATGTGCAGTGCTATTGAAATTCCTGATTTCTGTTGCAACCAGTTAAAACTATAAATTTGTCTGATATATCATTTATTTTCGCCTAGCCATATGACAGCATTGCTTGAATCCCTGCAATGCATTTGATACCATGCAATATGCATATGACAGTAGTGCAACTTATGATTCAATCTCAGTTTAGAAGCATCTGTATGTTGTGACTAACATTTAGAGAATCATTTTAGGGATGTATTTATAATTTTATCTAATGACAACATTGAATGAATTATTGACCAAAGTTGGCGCTTTCTAATGTCCATTTATAGCATGTTTCTGTTCTTTAATAAAACTACCAGTTGAAGCTGTATGACCATTTATAACTGACACCGAACATGATCGAGACAAAGAAAGATTGTCATAATAGCTTATTTGATGCAAAAGACAAAATATTTTGACTCATCAGGTCCAAAAAAGAATTGTATTTAATATGAGAATTTTGTCCGAATAGCGGGACCCATAGTTTTATGATTTTAGAAACTGAAATTTTCATGACAATATGAGCACTGTAGGTACGGATGATTCGTCATACCATCGGCCAGTGGAACGTCAGAGGATGTGTTATTTTATTTTTTGTTAAAAGAGCAAAATTAAGACAGCAGCATATTTATATCGCGTTTTATTTAGAAGAATGTCTAGCCAAAATAAAGTAAATGTAAAGGACACTAGACTTTATATTTAGTAGAGGAAGAGAAATTTATCCCAAGCTGTTTCCAGAGAAAAATATATTTTTTAACAGAAGCATATCAATCTGTGAAAGTACAGAGAGGCTGAATTACTCAGGCTCAGAAATCCACTACTTTATCTATATCTACAGAGTGCGCCACCTTTTAAGTCAGCGTATTTGTAAACATTGAATTATTTTGACATTTATCAACCGATTGATAATCCGGCACAAATTTACGTCGAAATAGACGCTGTACATTGAAAATAGTCGTTGAGTTTTTTTAACTCAACGTGCATATCGTTGGTAATACCGTTGCCAACAAGCAGCGTCTGTCAACACTATTCGTCGTTTGGTTTCGAATTTTGTTGAGCACGGGACAGTAAGAGATTGTCGATATGCAGTTCATCAATGAATTGGTTGAAGCGGCAAGGGAGTGTTTTCGAGGCCCCATATGTACCGTATAGTTACCGCACTCAGCATTTAAGGCCTGCCCAGAATTCATATCTGTAGCATTTAGCATGCTGTCAAAAGAGAGATACATTTCTTGCATGAAGTTGCCCTTTATTCAAATTCAAGCTACAGATTCACGAAGATACACATTGTGCAAGCGCTTACGGGTTGCCTAGTTTTTAACTTTTTTCCTCAGCTACAAATATCAGCTACAGATACGCATTTTGGGCTGCCCTTTAGGCGCCTGTGAATGATTAGTTTGAATGATGATTTGTATTTGTTTCCGTAGGAAGTACAATCAACTCAGCTTACAGATAATAAAGACGCATGTGTAGTATGTACTTCTTGCACAATGGCGGAACCTTAGTTAAGCTTTTCTTGACAGTTGATACTACTCGGAAAATTTATCAGATCATCGCATGAGGAGGGACCAGCTTACCTTCATTGCACAAGGCATGGCACCACAGAGCCCGATGAATGATCTTACAGTGTACTGATTAATCACTTGGATGGTCATAGGAACTTAAATTTACACTCAGAGCTCACATTTCGAGAGTGAAGTACATCCCTGAAAAACGTAAACCACAAAACTCGCGAGAGTCATAAGCTCTGATTTTTGTATATACATTGGATGCCGCAACATGTCTTCTTTTATTGAAATGCACCCGAATCAGGTTGTAGGGATCAAATCGAGTGGAAGTAGTCTCATTTGACAGGTGCGGTTTTAAAGTTTTGATTCCTTCTCCGCTCTGTAGCCATCATGCATGGAAAATGAGAAGCGAGCGTTTTCCATTGGAAGAAAAATCAATCTTTTCTTGATTCAGATCTGTCAAAAGACCGATTTTGACAGTTGTTGTGTTCCATTGGGCAAAATATTGATTTTTTGTTGTCTCATATAAATTTTGCGAATCTGGATTTTTTGACAGGTTTACCCCTCCTTGCATTAACACTTATACAAATGAAAGCTGTCAGTTTGACTAGAGTGATTTTTATTTTGGTTTATTATTATTTCGGTTGTGTAAAAGTATTATTAAACATTAAAACTATAGCAGTACAATGTAAAATATAAATTAAATTAAAAACAAACAACCTCTGTTACTTGAAACTTGACAGATTCACCCACACTAACTTCATAGACAAGAATTTTCAACAATACAGAGAAAAAAATCAATCTGAAATCATGTTCCACCAAAAAAGATCAAATTTTAGATCAAAATCCAGATTTACCAATGGAAAACGCCATAAGTGAGCGCAAATGAGAGTCCCTTCCGAAATCACTTTGATATAGCCCGTTGGATTCTGTTCCGGACCGAAAATCTATTGTTACAACGTTCAGACAAACCGCGAGTGATGACAAAACGAAGAACTGGTATCCAATCAGGTCATTTGACAACATTGAGGCAATGAGAGCTTCATTCTTGCAATTGTTGGACCTTGGTTTTTCTAAAGAAAATGAAGTCACAGGGATAGTGGATGAATTCAGGCCGGCATGAACATGTAAGAAGAATTTTTTTTTCAAGACTTGATGAATTCAACAGAACGAGGCAACGGCTCACACTTCGAGGGCAGCGATCAGTCTTTTGAGGAAGAATTCTTGAATTCTGACAAACGTCAAATTTCTTGAGAAGCTTCTTCTTCTTTGAAGTAGGGAATCGGCCTTTATTTTTAGGTCTTCTTCGATGTGCCAAAAACTACAAATTTATACGCGCAAATAAACTAGGAAGACATGTGTCAGGTCCGGAATTAATTCCTAATATTTATTTTATTTTCTGCATAACTTGCAATCTATATCTATTGCCTAAGATTTATATACTCTAAGGGTAAGGGTGAGCTTCGCAGATCATATGGGACTATAGGAAGTTCCCTAACAACAATTATAGGTCAATCATTTATTTTTCTACAGCAGATTAAGGTGGAAATGACACCCCACTTCCATGTGAATAAACACTCTTAGAAACACCAACAGGATCACTTTATTTCCTCTTACGATGATCTGACGAATCATCCAAGTAGTATCACCGGTCAAGAAAAGCCGATCTCAACTTTGCTGTTTGGATTCTGTATAAAACTGGAGGTCCAGCTATTGTGCAATAAATACACATGAATGGTTTTGTGAAAAACCTTGGCCCTGGGTAATAACAAGCCTGTTGCGCGAAGATTTGTAAACAAATGTTGACTTTTCTTCGTTCCATCTTCTTTCAAAGTATCACATTCCTAATGCATGCAGACATCTAAATCCATGATCTATCATAAGACCGCTATACCACCATAAGCCGATTGTCTATCCCTAAACTATAGAAACAAGTGAAAGCCCCTTATCTTATCGCAAAGAGAAACAAAAATAATAGCAGACTCGCTAAAGCCGCTTTATGATTTAAAAGTTTGCACCTTATCGTCCTAAAATAAAAGGTGTATCCGAACGATTGTCAAATATATCATTCACCACTATCTTGACTTCGTAAACACCTCATCCGATGTTCCTAAGAATACTTTATCATACAGAAAAATATATAAATTCATACATTTCCACGAATTTGTACCTAGTAGCCATCGCCATTTTGCTATCGTTACCATAAATACAATTTCAATGGAAACTTACTTTTCTTATAAATCGCACTCGATTTAGTCTTTTTCTGCTGAAAAATAAAATTAATCGTGCCATACATAGTTCATCTTCAGAAACTGACAAGTGACAATGACAACAACCACCTAGAGATGTGTGTGACATAGAAAGCTTGAGAAGATTACATTTGATTTGAGTTCTGTCAAAAGGCGCAATACAAATAAAAAAAGCTTTTTGCACCGCCTACTCACAGTTGACATTTCTAACAAAATGACTCATTTCGAATTCGAATTCAGTGGGCTGTCAAAAAAGTCGTATTTACCATTCATGGCAGATGATAGATCTTCTGCGTGTGCGTCGAAAAGTTTGGAGAACCCATTTCGTCATCTGGCTATTAGTAGGATCGGACATGTCCCACGACCAAGCAATCGACGAATTGTTCACAAAATGACAACCAGTGAGCTGCATGCAAATAGCGAGAGAGACGATTTGTGTGAATAAAAGAATCCCCCCATCATGTATCCTTATCTTATCGCTAGGACTGTGTTCGTTGAAGTTTTGTTTTATGTGGCTTTTGTTCGAGAATCATGGCAGCCTAATTGCCGCCGACGATTTTTATTTGTTTGGCTTTTATTACGAGACTAAGCCAACTAACACATTATCGCGTTTCTCATTAGCTAATACAAATAAAACGGTAATCAGATCTAATAGAAAATAGAGGTAAACTATTTTATTCGAATACTTTTTTTTTGATTACGGCTATTTATAGAAGTTTCTCTTCCTTGCTTTATATGGTATTTACAAAAACAAAATAATTTATTAAAATTCCGATGAAATGATTGAGATTGGTGTTGGATTCAAATGTCAAAAGAGACGTCAACTTTTTGCAGAACAAGTTCGAAAATTCGAAGGGCATTGCCCGACATATATTTTCTTATCGAATAATTTTTTTGGTGAACAAATCGTCGCTCATAAAAAAAATGAAAAATGATTGGCCATGAGTGAAGGTGACTTGAGTGTGACTGATGGTGATCTACTTCTGTGAATAGATAAGATTAATGTTTGTGATTGACACTTTCTAAGGTGTGTGAGATCATCCGATGATTTAATTAATGGATAGCGTAGTTTGACAACAAGTGACAGTTGTTGCCGTTGCAGGTGTCACACCATATTTTGTCGCACATAACGTAATAGATACAGTTCAGGGGAATCCATCAGTTGGTTATGATGAGTTTGGCAAATCAATAAATGGAATCAGTGTTTGGGGTTTAACTATTCAGCCATTTTTATTTCAGAAAGCAAACAACTGGTTGGTTGAATATTAATGCTTTAGTGCAAGTAGACCTTTGTAATAACAAATAGGTAGAAACATATTTGTTGGGAAAATCTAAGTTGTTTTACATTTATATTTTTCCACGGATTAATTTCAAATTTAGGATTAATTTTAAATTCAAAGGAACAATGTGAAATTGCAAGCCAAATATAATGTTTTGGAAAACAAATTGATAAGTTAGGCCTATACTATGGATGGGACTGTATTCACTGTACTGATTTTCGTCCCGAAAGTCATCTCCAACAAGCCAGGCCGATTTTATGTGAGCCATTAGCAGAAGGGGAGATTGCACCAGAAATCTACAGAGAATCCATTTCAAACTGAATTCTCGGTGTGGCATGAACGTTTTACTTCCAAAGCATTTGAATTTAGCAAAAATCCTCAATTGGAATTTGCCTTCGCCGAGTGCAGACCTCAATATATTGATTTGCATTTCACCGTTTTCCAGCAAAGAAAGTCGTTGGGATGAACGTGTGCCTAGGCACTTAGAAAATAATGACGACAAGAGAAGTTTCTGTATCCCATTTGTTTGAAATTGACTAAAGAAGATACGAAATCATGCCTTTAGAGTATGACAAGTCGAACAGTATGCGTAGAGGTTATACGACAGTGAAGAAACATCCTTTCAGAACAAGGAAATTAATTTCATCCGAAGCTTAAGCTATATAATATTCGAAATCTTCTAGGATTAGAAGAACTAAACGGGTTCGGAAAAATAACAACTCTAAGGAATATTGTATAGGATTCAGCGAATGATTAGAAGAACTGTTATCTGTTAGGGTGGAAACAGCTGCGAAATGCATATCTAACATATTACTTACATAGTTACTTACTTAAGTGGCGCTACAGTCCGGGATGAACCTGGGCCTCAACCAACATGCCTCTCCAATTAGCCCGGTCCTAAGCTATCTGCCTCCAGTTGCGCTCTCCAAGTTGGTTGAGGTATATTTCTACTTGTGCGCGCCACTTAAGGCGAGGTCTTCCTCTACTGCGTCCGACGTCTGGCTGGGAATCGAAAACTCTGCGAGCCTGAGTATTGGTGTCCATTCGTTATACATGTCCTAGCCACCTTAAACGTCCAATGCGGTCGTGGTTAAATCTTCGTCTCCATAGCCCGTCAACGCAAACGAAGATTTTTCGAAAAAATTTTCTCTCGAATCGACCAAGAATTCCTTCATCCGCTTTTGATACGGTCCATGCTTCAGCGCCATAGAGCAGGACTGGAATGATCAGGGTTTCATATAGGATCTCCTTAGTAGTTATTTACTAAATTGCCTTCTAAGCCCGAAGAAACAGCGGTTGGCAAGAGTAATTCTTCGTTTGATTTCTGACGAGATGTTGTTGTCAGAGTAAATAGCGGAGCCGAGATAGACAAAGTCCCGTACTACCTCAAAGTTATATCTTGTTTTTAATGCAAGCGTTTATTTAATTTGCATTCATTATAATTTGTAGGTCGTCCATGATTCAACAATTCGTCAACTACCTACATGCTTAAAAGTTTGATAAACAATTTCATTTTCTTTTATTCTAGGGCAACTTTTTTTCGACTTGATTAGATTCTGAGGAAATATAGTATTTGTGGTGACATGTGTAATATCTGTTATCAGTTTGACTGAATTTAGGAGTCGAGTAAGTTTTGGCTTGTGACACACAAGAATTAAGCGCACGCGTTGAGCGCCATTTAAAAGTCACAAACCGTAACAAGCCTGCCATCGATGATAAAGTCTTTATGATAAAAGTTTCTATTTTTGCATAAAATGAGCAGTGTTACAAAAATTAAAACCAGCATTGAGAAAGTGTTTTTTCTATCACTGTAATAGTTATTTGTAAACTGATTGATTCAACGCACATAGGTCTTAGAGGATTTAAAAACTGTTTGTAACGAATGTTTTATAATATTGTACACAGCTGTCACCAAAGGTCACAGATGTAAGATACGACAAGCAAACCGATTATGAATGGCTCCATCATATGGTTGGTGTGAAAAGGCAAATGAAGCCTTTGTAAAGTTTTGACGAAGATTGACCCTTGGCGCTACTTTAGCTTAACAAAAACAAATTTTATACTTGAAATGGAGTATAATTACAGGCTAGACATTAAACTAAGCCCAGCAAATCCCAACGACCCGTTAAGACCAACATTAGACAGTAGCGATCTGATCGCTCGTCTACCCCAAAATGATGAGGAACATCCCTGAAGCATAAACCCCAACGTAAGCGTTTGCGCGACTGATTTTTGGGAGGTCAACGCAAAAACGTTGGACAAGAAAGAGAAGAAATTCTCTATTTTACCAAACGAGGTAAAATCGGAGAACCGGCATAGGTGTGGCGCGGTCGCCCTAAAGACACCTATCCAACAATGTAGCAACACGATAACTTAGGTTCGATTGCCAAGATATGGAGCAACTGAGAAGCAACCGATGTTTTTAGCGGACGTCCAGACATCAAACACCCTCGCCACCATACACAAGGAACAACAACAAAACATGTCGGCAACATGTTAGATACAAGTGTACAATCAAAATGGAACAAGGAACATGCGTAGATGAAATATCAAGTATCGATCAAGAATAATGTCAAGTATCCAACAAGTACTATAAAGTTGCCAATGATTGTAGAGTAAACAGAAACACCGAAGCAAAAAATATAAACTCAAACAAAGACTTAAACTCACGTCAAAGCTCACTGTTTTTTTCCTCCAAAGAGTGACGGTCTCCTCAGTCCTTCAAATATCTACGTCCTCGACTATATCAATTCTGTACAACGGAATAAACAATTATGTTTTATCAGTTAACATGGGTTGTCCCTTTTAAATTATATGCCGCAGGTTATATAGGGTGCGCCATCTTTTAAGCGGTAACTTCGACTATCCGTTTCCAAATGCGGCAATTTTGCAAAGTCGTACCACTGACGCCAAAATACATGTGGGTTCTTGGCAGCATCCTCTCTTTTCCGCTTTAGTTCATTGAAACGTCTTGCGATGTGACGAACAATCTTTACCATACCTAACAAAATTCGACACCAAATTGAGTTAACAGAAATGAACGACCGTTTTCAATGTACAGCGTCAGAATTTCGGCGAGTTGTTTCAGTGTGAAGTGATTCATGGTTAGAATTGCACTGAATTGACATTACAAAAACATGTTCTTACAGTCAATTGGTTGATAAATAAATAAAGGACACGCGATGAATAATACGGATTCGGCCTTATTTATCCCACCTTTTTCGCAACGACTTTCTCGTAAATAAGCCGCCAGATTATGTAACGGCAACGGGACACGGTTTCGATATTTGTCCTTGCATTTTTTTTAAAGGAAACAACATCCAATCAAAAGCTGATGGACAAGATAATATGTTATACTAATAGTCTTGGCTATAAATATTTCTCTGTCAATTGCGGAACACCACACGAAATCGTGTCCTGAGTAAATGTTTAAAATTTTCTTTTCAAATTCTTCTAAAATGTATTTCTACGATACTTTTTAAGACCGTTAACATATTGAATTAAGTCATACAAATTGAAAATGTATCCAATTTTGGTCTACAAAAATGACTCCTACAATATTTCCATAAATAATTTTTTTGGATATAAAGGCTGATCCAAGTAGAGATACTTTTTTCAATAGCCTTTTTTAACAGATCACGTGTGAGTCGTGTCATGCTGTCATGTTATTTTTGTTTAGTATTGTTTGGCATTTCATAATGGAAAGACTTACGCGTGAACAACGTTTACAAATTGTTCAACTTTATTATGAAAATTCACGTTCTGTGAGGAATGTGTTTCGTGCACTTCGCTCAACTTATGGTCAACATAATCGGCCTACTGAGCGTACTATTCGCAACACCATCACCCATTTTGAGACCCAGCATTCATTATTGGATAATATTCGACCGAATAGACCACGTCCAGCACGCTGTGAAGAAAATATAGCGGCCGTAGCTGAGAGTGTACACGAAGACCGTGGAGAGTCGATTCGGCGCCGTAAACGTCAATGGCGACCGTTATCGTGCCATGATAACCGACTATTTGATGCCTGAAATTGAAGCTCGTGATCTCGGCGACATTTGGTTTCAGCAAGACGGCGCCACTTCCCACACATCGCATCAATCAATGGACTTATTGAGAGAACATTTCGGTGAGCACATAATTTCACGTTTTGGGCCAGTCGATTGGCCACCAAGATCGTGTGATATCACACCGTTAGACTTTTTCCTGTGGGGATATGTAAAGTCAAAAGCTTATGCCGACAAACCCGCTTCGATTCAGGCCTTGGAGGAAAACATCACGCTTGTCATTCGCCAGTTACCAGTCGAAATGTTCGAACGAGTGATCGAAAATTGGACTCAACGGATGGACCATCTGCGACGTAGCAACGGCCAACATTTGATAGACATAATCTTCAAAAAATAAATGCCAAAGAATGTTCTTTCAAATGATAATAAACATTCTCCATTAAATTTGAATTTTCTGTGTTTTTTTCTTTAAAAAAGTAGGGAACCTCGAAATGGATCACCCTTTACATCCCATCTGTCTGGTTAGCTCCAATTTTACTATCAGGTGGTGCACAATTTTTGATAAAACGATTTTAAATGTTATTTTCTCTTAAGAGTTGTGATAGCTTAATTTAATATATATATTATGAAACTTTTGGGACCACTAAAACAAACAAATTTTAATTGTCAATAGCCGATCCCCTACAGAAATCAACTTCTACGCCACTGACCCATAACAAAGTATGAGCATAAGCATTTTCACGATAAATCGCATCTTATAGATTTGTTTTCTGTATTGGACGGTGTGGGCACAAGTATTGAAAGATTTTCTTTGGACACTTCAGGAACGCCCAACAGTATCGGATTTTCTTCTACAAATTCTGATACATTCTCTTAAAATATATTTTCACGGCATTTTTACTAATCTCGTGTTAAACCAAAAAATTGGCAATGTGTAGCAGTTTTGAGCGACTAACAAGACCGCTAGAAAAATCGACGCCACTGACCAATGGCCGATAAAAAAGTATCCATACAAGCATTATCACGATCTAAATAACTTAAATCCCATCGATAAATGCAAATGATAACGCTACATCTATTGAGCTATAAATAACTAACCCACACCCATTGTCGAATAACTTACCTGCTGTGATGTGGATGAGGTTTCCTTAAGACTACTGCTAGAACTAGAACTAGTATTGATTAAATTCTGTCTGGTATTTGATGATATCGATGTGAGAGCACTGCCAACACCACCAACGGGACTGCTTCCAGTCACCGTCGGTGTACTCGAACAACTGCCCACAATGGTGGCAGCACTGGCAGCAGTCGGTCCAATGGTGCCATTCTTCTTGTGAAAATTTTCTATTAAAGATGCTGCCGGACTGACGTGTTGTGTGTTATCCGAGAAGTCAGACATCTAAAAAGAAAAAAAGAAAATAGACAGGTTAACATAAGGATAATTCAAATTTAAATGTAGGCAAACAGATAAAAAGATAAACAAACGGAGAGGAATACATTTTGATTTGCATTCGTGTACAGAACGCACGCCATCAGACAATTCGCTTCGTTTGCATGCATCTAATTGCACCTCTAGCGGTGGCGATAAATCTATCTGCAACCTCTTTACACATGTATGTATTCGTGTTCCATTGATTTTTGATTAAGTGATGATGGGATTGGTCGTAAGTCGCAACCTCAATCAATTAGCCAGCTCCATTCAGTGGTCGATTCGCGTTCCAAGCGCGCATTATGACGGAAAGGCCAGCGCCAACTATACGTACGACACTAGGGGCTGTAGTTGTTTTGGAAATGTATCGCCTAGTGCATGCCCATGCATTCCGTGTTTAGATGGACAATAGCTATTAAGCTACTAGCAGCTGATAAGAAGTGTATTTTTAAAATACAAAAACGTGATGAGACTGATGAATCATATCGTGTATCTAATGCCGGTCACGTGGTCAGGAAATGCCGGTGCCGTGGTGTTTCTGAATCTCAAATTGCAGTGGTGTGACAAAACTAATTTCGCAATTTGAATAAATTAACAGAAATTAAATAAGACAGAGAGCCAGAGACAGGCCTACTCGTATGACAAAGACGTCGTGGGGCATACAATGCACCATCAAGTGGTAGACAGTTTTACGACCGGGCGAGTATTTATGGGACCATAGTTGACAATGTGGTGTGGCCTGAGACTGGGAGGCATACAGTCATACACGGTAAGAGGACAGCTCATGGGTGGGGTGATATTACTTTGAGTTTTGACAACAGTTTGCCGGCTGTTAATGCATGCACAAGCGCATGAGGTGTTGGGACACTATAATTGGTCTATGAAAGGCGCATGGAATTCGATAGTGGATGGCTTGAGTGTGGAATTGCTTCCTTAAGTGTTTTATTGCATTAATTAATCTTGGGCAGTTAAAAGCCGATGGGGGTGCTGTCTAACAGCGGTTGGTATTGCCTGCATGATAAAATTTGTCTTTGAAGAAAGCGATTGATTTGGATTGCTATTAAATGGTCCGTAAACCAGAGGTAGCTCCATTGTGGTAACACAAGGAGCGACAGAGTTGATTTTTCTAGCTGAAACTAATTTTATTTTTCCGAATTTCTTAATACTGGTTGCGTGGGTGCAATGGTCTAGTGGTTAGCGTTTTGGACTACTTAGCACGGAGTATAGCTTCAATCCCAAGAGTAACAACACCTTACTTCTTTACATTGCCCCACCTTTTATGAAAGTCTGACAAATATTCAAAAGTATTAAACTCTCATGAGAAGCTTTTTAAACATTCCGTTCGGAGTCGGGGCTGACACAATTCTAAGGGCGAAGTCGGGGTAAGTAAGTCATGCCAACCTGAATGTATATCCAGAAGCGTCTAATAGACATTATGTGGCAAACCAGTCAGCATTCGGCCCAGGCAAAGAAAATATCCAAGGTAAGAAAGCTTGCATCGTAAAAAAATAAAATGGACTGCAACTTCTCAAGATAAGAATAAAATAAATAGAAATGCGCACATGCCAACTTATATCTGAAATGAGAAAATTTCTTAAACGCTAACAACTATCAAGAGCACTGATTGATAACAATGCCTTATTATTTTTCTTATAAACTTTGAAAATGTATTAGAAAATTTAAATATTCGGTAGCAAAATCTCGTATATTTTTGTGCGATGGCATCGTATCTATCACGTATATAAGTTCCGCAATTCAACCATTTTTTTCGCATTGTTAGTCCCGTAGTTATAAGCGATTTAAATCTAACGGTATTTTGTCACATAACAAAAGTTCAACCAAGTATATCAGTCTAATGGGAGAGTAGACATTCACATGTTAAACAAAAAAATCCCTTAAAGATGTGAGAATCAAGGAGAACGAACTTTTTTTTCACTATTTCCTGAATCAAGAGATTTTTACTACCAAAAAGGTACTAAGTCGGGATATAGGCATTAGGAATTTTGTCAGAGGAGATTTCAGCATTAAGGATTTCATCCCCAACCCTTAGGTCATCCATTTGGCTTTAAAGAAAAAGTCATTCAACAATTATTTAACTGGTAAAACAAATAACAAATCGAAAGAGCCTTAAAAGAAAAAAAAAGTCCACCATCTTTCTTAATGTAAAGGAAGCATTTGATAAACAAAGGTTCAATAATTAAACTTCAGAAATACCTGACAAAAATACTTCTCATATATATTCTTAAATCTTAGGTATGTATTGCAAAAGAACATCTATCTATACAAAATATAAAATAAAGTCCCAAAACGTATATGAATGCGATAATCTCGAGAATTGCTGAACGGATTTTGATGTGGTTTTCATTGTTATGATTTGCATTTCAATGGGAATGCTAAAGTGTTTTTAAAAATTCCTCTATCAGTAACAGGAGCTGAGCATTCGAGGTCATTTTTTCGACATTAAAATTAACCCAGGCGAAGTCGGGCCGGGTTGCTAGTGTAGTATAAAGCAAGAAGATGAGGAGTTACTCAAGGATGTATAGTAGCACACACTTTGTTCCGTTTACATACAAACGACCAACCACAAATTGAGCAAGACTACTGTTTGCATGTGTTTGAAGGTGTCATATAAAACCATGAGGAAGTAACCAAACCGCAATGGATGAGGTATATAGCTGAATGGACCAACAATTGGTAATAATCTTCAAATAAAGATGTACAACACATAACAATTTAGTTCTTCATTCGAATTGTTAACAAAAATTATCTGTTTGTTGATACGAAATGAATCAAATGAAAAATACGGGCCACAAACCTAGCGTTTCAATCATTTGTGTTTGCAAAGTTTAATTTTTCCGCAAAAGAATGGGACCTCCTGTTTAACGACGACTTCGAACAGGAGAAACTTCTCATGACAGTTAAATAGTCTTGGATGCTTGTTAGACTTTTGCAAGAGGTGGGCCAGTGCAAAAAAAACTCAGGTGTTATCACTTTCGGGATGTGAACTGGGGATCTGACAATTTAACTTAAAGAATCCAGGTTCTGTTAGTGGATTCAAGCCACACACACACTCGCAAAGCACATATTCGATATCTGCTGTCGATTTGGAAGCTTACTTTAAACTTTAGTAATGGTCCACTATCAAATATTCTAAAAATCTTGTAGATTTGTCTACATAAGACCCGAAGAAAGACTACTAAACAGACAAGTAAAAAGGATGAACTAAAATGCTCAACTTTCGGGCAGAAGTTCTATAAAAGCTGTATAGAAGTGATTGCTTCAATAAATTAAATACCACAGACTGTCAATTTAACAACGACACAAACAACGCAGAACCAAAACCAAGCAAACAATATAATCAACTTCCAGAAAACGTATTTCCCCGAAGATACAATCTAAATATAAAAATTCAACTCTGAAAGCATCATCTCAGGGCTTTCATTGTTAGAACCTATAAAACCACCTGAGAAAAGTTTATAAAATAATTTGAGGAAATATCATTCGTTGGGTACACAGCTAACTGCTCCTAATGGATATAACAATAAAACCACAGTGATGATGCAGAGGACACTCTAACTAACCCTAATGTGCGTGATGACCTAAAATTAAGAATGTACACTAATGATCCGGCCGGCGTGCAATGTCCTCAGCTGCAAACCAAATGGTCTACTCAGTATAGCAAGAGTTCGCCTTAAGTGTAGCAGCAGTTAAATGTTTCCACAGTCAATAGATGGTCGAACGTTTAAAAAGTTGGGTTAAGCAATAAGTTCGCTTATATTGAAGCCCCAAAAACGGGATATCATAGCCACGTTTGCCAAAATAGAAAGGAAAGCGACAAAAATGAGTTCAACAGAAAATGGGGCGTAGAATACGTATAGATTGTCAGCAACAATGGAAAAACAGAACATTGACGAATTGGGCAGAACAGACAGTTACAACTTTTAGGTAGTATGGGAACTTGCCAACTTCCCCTCCGCTATTAAAAGTCTGACAACGATATCTCAGATATAAAACGATAAAAAACCTATTGCCAGTCCCCGTTTTTATTTTGGGCTAACAAATAGAGAGATGTTATATAAGGCCCTTATTATCACAGGCTCTATGGCGCAGAAGTATGGACCATATACAAAGCGGATAAAGCTATGCTTGGTCGTTTTGAAGAAAAATAATAGTCGGTTCCGCTTGCGTTGAGAGACTATGTAGATACGAAGCTTACACCAATATCCCCACCAGCTGGTTTTAGTGACAAAAACCTGGTGAAAAAACTCCGCATTGAACGTTTATGACGAAAAGGACATATAGAGCGTATGAACACCAATAGTCCGGTTCGCAGAGTCTTCGATTCCCAGCCAGACGTCGGACGCAGTAATTTAAGATATCGCCTTAAGTGGTGCGCACAAGTAGAAACCTACCTCAACGAGCTTGAAGTTCAAAACTGAAGCTAAGGACTTAGATAATTAGAGAGAAATGTTGGGTGAGACCCTGGATCATTCCGGAATGTAGCTCCACTTAACAACAAGACACATTTTGTGGCATATTATGGACATATTTTGACTATTTCTGTTGGAATAGTGGGTCAGTTCCAACAGAAATAGTCAAGGTTCAACCGCCTTCTTGATAGTTTGCTCAAAAGGACCGGACAATGTAATAAAAAAATGCATTCGTCGGTTTGCCAGATGAAATTGTCTCATGCAAAATTTCGTCATTAGTTTTATAATTAATTGCACCTATTGTTATGCAACCAACTGTAGTAAGCCTGTGTAATTTTCTGTCTCTGACCTCAGGTTCTACAAATCAAATTAACCTCACTTTGCTTTTAAAAAATGCATCTCGCCACAGCAGACGAAAGTCATTTGCAACTTAGTGGGCGAATGAGGTGAGGTTTGTTTAGTGTTTTCAAATGATAATTGCGCACTAAGTGTCTACACGCTGGATATATCTCTTACCGGGTGCCCGTACATTCAGCTTGAATTAATTTTCCTGATCGCCCACTTGTTCTATCAATTGCTTCGCTAGAACCCATTCAGAACCAGATCGCTGATTAATGTAAGCAAACAGTTTGACTTTCAATCATTCCGATTGAGAACCCTTCAACAGGCGTACAGCCATCCATCTATATTGATCTTGTACAACCTCGCCGCAGTCAATTACTTGAGAAAGAAAAACCGGAGGTTTTTCCTCGAATCCATCCCACATGATGTATGAACTCGTATGTAAATAAAATCCAAACAAAGTTGAGAACTGCATTAAATGAGAACTCCCCGCTGTGAATATCGCCAGTGCAACTCCCTTCCCCGACAATGATTCATGTCAATCATAAGAGTGCAACTTGTACAAGGTTACGTGTGGAATTCCGTATCGACTGATTCTCAAAAAAAAGTAATAATTCGTGTAGGTTGTCAAGTTGCTACCGATTTTGGAAATTCACATTAGTAACGCTATTCAGATGCGACTACCGTGAGCTGTAAGTTGACCATTTAAGGCTACGGAATATCTTCCATCTAATTATAGAAATGCTAATTCGTCGGTATCTACTTCTTGTGGATTCTTCGAGAGTTTTCTGAATCACCAAACCTCTAAAATCACATTTTATCGAATCTACACACAAATCTAAAAAAAAATGCGAAGAGGAACATTTTCCAAAGGTAAACAAACCTTCGTGTTGAACTCTTCCAACGAAAAAGCCAATTATTTCGTGGGTGAGGCTCTAAGGCAGGCCATTATTATTAGTCCCGTCGACGTTCTTGTCGTCGTCGCCAATCCTTAGAAATCCCCCACACACACGTAGACAAAAAACGAACAAAAATGTGGATACTCGCTAGCCTGTCATTAATCAAAAAAAAAGGAGCCAAAAACTATTTCATATTCACGACAATAGGTGGCGGCGAAGAGGTCTATGCCTCTCCCAATAAAGTCGACGATAGTTGAAAGTGAACAGCAACATTCGCTGTCAGGTAGGTAGCCGCACCGCAAAATACATGAAATACATTTTCTGCGAATTTTCAACCATCTCAAGGTGATTTTCACATAATGATTGCGTGATTGGCGAGCATTAATTCGGGGCTCGTGGCAGGCACATCGCAAACTTACACACGAAAAGTAGAACAAGGCAAAAAGGATATTCAAGGACTGACGCGGTTCTGACACGAGTTGGCTGTTGTGGCCATTGTTTGAAAGTGAAAATATATTTTTCTCGATTTACATAGATAGGATTCGAGTAAAAGTCACGAGCCTGAGAAATTTCCAAATGAGGTGTATCTGTTCCAGGAAAAAATTAAAAATTTAGTTTAAACATGGGGGAGGTTAAAGAAGCCATCAATTTGGATTTAAAATTTGAATGGATATACCTGCAGAACATATCAGTTTCGCTTCAAAATGTAAACGCATTAATTGTGTCAAAAAGGTTATACAAGGTGGCGCAAAAGTAATCCTCCTATCAGAAAATGCTATAAATTTTGCGATTGGCCCCTTATGTCAGTTCTGTTTTGACATTTGTGTAGTAAACACATGCGAAATACACGTTAATAAACAATGTTACGCTACACTGCTCCAGAACGCGGAATATTGGTGACTATTTATTTGAGCAATAATCGGTCGGTGACTTTGGCACAACGTGAATTTCGTCGCAGATTTCTTAGCCGTCCAACGCCTTCTGGTGAAACACTGCGACGTTTAGCCGCTCGCCTCGAAGAGACTGGCACAACACGAGATGCTGCCAGGCGTGGCAGACCCCGGAGTAGCCGTTCTGCAGAGAATATTGCTGCTGTAGCCGAAGATGTCATGGAAGCGCCGTCAGCATCGACCAGACGACGTGCCACGCAAATGGGTATCAGTCGACAGTCCGTACAAAGTCCAGACGGTGCATCAGCTGTTAGCTGCTGACCGCCAATCGCGTCTAACATACGCTCAAGCCATCCTTTATCACCACCAAGAGGAAGATGATTTTTCATCAAAAATAATCGTGACTGATGAGGCCCATTTCCATCTTAGCGGGTACGTAAATAAGCAAAATTTACGCTTCTGGGGCACTGTAAATCCGCGTGTAACCCACGAAGAGCCATTACACCCGCTCAAAGTCACTGTATGGTGTGCTGTTTTCGCTGGAGGAGTCATCGGACCTTTTTTTCTTCGAAGTCGTCGCGGCCAAACGGTTACTGTGAATGGTGAGCGCGACAGAGCAATGATCAACGAGTTCTTTTTGCCGCAACTTGATGAATTGGGATTGGAAAACATGTGAATCCAACAGGACGGTGCAACGGCACACACTGCACTTGCTACAACCGATATGCTGAAGGATGCATTTCCCGGGCGCCTAATCTCCCGTTTTGGCGATTTGCACTGACCAGCAAGATCGCCTGATTTGACCGCTCCAGACTTCTTTTTGTGGGGCTTTTTGAAGTCGCGGGTTTATGTCAACAAGCCTCAGACTCTTGCAGCTCTTAAAGACAATATCCGTCAAGAATGTGAGGACCTATCGCCGGAAGTTTTGGCCAAAGTGATGGAAAATGCCATAAAAAGGGCTCAAATGACAATCAACTGTGGCGGCGGCCATTTACATGACATCATATTCTCGACTTGATGTAAAAAAAATTAAAAGAACCAAATAAAAATAATCCACAAGAAGAATCAAAGTTTTTCATTTTTTTTTTAAATTACAGCCAAAAAACATCGGAAGGTTATTTTTGCGCCACCTTGTAATATCTCCTGACGACTTTTCTTCAAAATTCTTATAGATTCCATGTTTTAGGAATACACTTTACTAAAAGCGAAGGTAACAATAGACCGTTTTAACTTTGAGGTGGTATAAGACTTTGTCCGCTTCGGTGTCTCTATACGACCTGAGAACAATATCTGGTCTGAAATAAATTAACAGACGCTAATTGGTGGGATAAGCAAACAATTGCTATCACCCAAGTCCTATTTTACAAGAAAATTCTGTTTAAAATCCTCATCGACGAACTTAGGACATCCGTTTCAGATGTACATCATTCTTCGACCCACAGAGTCTACCATAAGGTTGAGACGCATTAAATGAGACTTTGGTGATACGCTCGAATCGAAACCGACGAGGGTAGATTCAGATTGTCTTGAACTTGGCAATGACCAGTGCTTATTTTTACCTCAACTATCCATCCATCCAACCGGATTTGACTTGCTAAACGATAAGTACGAGTGTTGATAACCAGACGAAAAACAGCAAAGCTCTAAACATCCTGGTCAGAATGGCATGGAATACCAAGCCTGCTGTCCCAGGCGAACCTATATGAGCTGCTTCAACATATTCGCACAACAGGTTATTTAGGAATCTCAAGGGTAAGTCATGCTCTTTGAACATAGATGGTGGCGGATGAACCGAAACGCCAACGGCAGCGCCTAATCCAGCAGTGTCTTAATAAATCAGAACTGGCCGTCCAGGTTGGGGGTTGTGCGTTGGGTTAACTACCCACACATGAAAAAAAAACAGCACCTGTAATTATGAGAACATTAAACAGATGGAAGTCCAGGAAATAAGATGGGATGGGCGGGGCAAAAAGAGGATGAAAAAATGTGTCATCTACTGCGGACCGTATTATAGCGAGCAGAAACAGCGACTATTCGAATGCGGATTTGTTATAATGGCCAGACCAACGCAAGAAGTCTTATGTTTCCAAGACATTAGCGAACACATTGTAACAATTGGCATCAAGGTCAATTTCGCCAACATAAGCCTTATATGCGCTCACGCCCCGACGGAGGAAAAAGATTATATAGCTATACAGAGTCGAAAGACTGCAATCGCAAGAGACCGCAAGGCATTCACGCAATGGGTATCCCTTAACCTCTCGATTAACACCATACCACCAGCATCGAATGTCTGTCGAAGATCAATGGCAATGATGCCAACAAGTCATTATACCAGCCGCAACTGATGTGCTAGGTTTCTTGCGCCCACCAGCAAGAAACTCCTGGTTTGATGAGGAATGCCGACAGATGCTCGCAGTTTAGAACGAGGCCTACATGGCTCTACTTCAGGTGAAAACCAGAGCTGCCATTGAGAAGAAGGGAAGAACACCGGCTTTTCAGAATGAAGAAAAATGAGCACGAAAAGCGCGCGATCGAGGATATAGAGAGGTGCCACTCCAGGAACGATGTTCGCAAGTTTTGCCAAAGTGTAAAACGTCAAAGCCAAGACTCGAACAGAATCCTATCGAGATGAACAATGAGGCGGAGAGGAATTGGTAAATAACATCCACCAACTCGTAAGCCAAATCTGGTCGTATGAAAGTATGCCTCATGAAAGGAACCGTAGGTGAGGTCGGAAACGACATTCGTTTGATTTAGATAAGTAGTTTTGATTAACAACGGCATGTAGAAGAAGGCCACACAATGGTTAACATCTATATTCTCTTGTTGCACTCATAGTCAGTTGAATTTTCATATGTAACGAAATACCGTCAGATTTTAATCACTTATAACTGCAAGACTAATAAGGCAAAAGCCAGGGTAAAGCACAGAGCGGATAGATCCTGTATGTACGAGTTAGACCCGCGGTATTTGTTTTGTTTGTGACATCTTCGCACTAATGTAGGAGCATTCGCGTAATCATTAGGAATTCGTTGTTTTAGTGTCGTTATGTATGGCTCGCGGAGCGCTTCAAGGATCTTAAGTGATGCGATGCACCCGAGAGCACACAGAAGAAATCGATATTCTAACATTACAAAACAACAAAAAATGTCATCTCATATGGTTCGTAAATATGGTCGGAATAATAGAAAATGCTAGTTAGAGGAAAGCTAGCATCGACAGAAAGTATTGAAGATGGCTGTAGATGTTTATCGATCCTCCTCTAAAATTGCTGGAGATTGTTCGCTGGTGGGAATATGTCACCTGGTAGTTCTTTTCTATCGTAAAGTGCAATAGATTTCGCAAGTGGTGTCGAATATCAATTCGACTTTGTGGGAGTAAACAATGGAACTTTCTACACCTGACGAATGCGAGATAAACGTCACGATCGCGATCCGCGATGATTTTGAAGAACAATTCGTCTGTGATTTTGGCGCAACGTGATTTTAGTGCTCTATTTTTCGTCGCCTACTGCTCTTTTAGCCGCACGGCTCTAAGAAACAAGACGGAATTGAGTATCTAATCCGTAAAAGGCATAGTATCTCTTAATCGGCCATGAAATTTCGCTGCAAAAGATGTCGTGGAGGCTTCGTCGAAATTTACCACAAAATTGCCAATTCCTAACCTTTTTGGAAAAAGACCTCGAAATGTTCCTTGACAAAGTGCAGACAGTCTTTCAGCTAAAAGGTATTTACTACAGTGAATCGCGTCTATCTTAAGCTCACTCTTTCATGAATCTCAACAACGAAGAAGGCGATTTTCGTCAAAAATCATAATTAGGTACGTGGCCTGTTTTCACTTCTGTGTATAGCTGAAGAAAAAAAAAGTTAGGTTCTGAGGCACTGGAAATCCGCAAAAGGACATTACAATGGAGGAGTCTTTGGACCTTTTTTTTTCTTTTTAGAACCGCGCGGGTCATAGATTGTTTGATTTACTTAGCTCTAGCTAGCCATTGGTGAATGTGAAAGAATAATTTTTTTCTTTATACAGTAAACGTATTTTTCTTAACCTTCAAAGTTTGTTGATCAAGAAAAGTGACCGCCTAGCAATTGTGCCAATATCATAGCAAATACAATTTATTTTCGCATCTACACAGCTCTGATACGATCTCGATAGCCTGGTTGACTTGTGAACAAGTACACACCCCATACACAAGTCGAGATATGAAGCTACCACGACCAGGCAATTAATCATTCCCCGCCTGACAGTTCACCAGTTGCACACCCGATGTCCATCTGTCAAAATACGCAATGCGTCTGATTATTTTCGAATATGTCAATCGACTACATGTCAGTCTACACATGCTCTGATTTGACTTGGAAAAAAGACTTGCATGTGTGTGTGTCAAGTTCAAATGGCAGCCTTATCTCGTCGAGAACTTCAACTGGCAAGTGTGCACGTACATGTAATTAGCAAGTCGTCCATTCGTGGAATTTAAAAAAAAGATTTGGGAATGATATTGGCACGTATGCATTCGCACACTTTTATTCCATCCAGCAGCACTAGGACCTGTCAGTGACGACGATTGATTTAAATTCATTAAAAAGCATGCGTGTGGCAACGTCAATTTTCTTAATTTGCATTTGAATTGTTTATTTATGAATTTCAGATGGAGAAAAAATGTATCTCCATCACGGAACATGCTTGGACTTTGGCACACAAAATCAGCAAAACATATGTTCGCATGCGATTTCAATCGTAATTTCGCAAATGTTGTGCAGTATCATATGTATGGCATCTCTGTCGGATAGAAAATGGTTCTTGTGTACATAATTTTTGTTGTAGATACTTTTTTTTTTGTTTTGCTCATCCGATAACCACTCGAGACTCAAGAGCTCTTGTCTGTATAGACGGCTCCTTTGTTAACCCAGCTGGGTGTCCAAATGGCTGAATGCGAGAGGGGTGGCATGAAAATCCCCCGACATGGCGTCGAGTGCGGGAAATTGGAAAATGAGTTGCGCGCCACATTGATGCCTTATGTCATGTGCGCTCGTTTTATATCTGTTTATAGAGTGCGCGGTGTTTGGAGGGTGGGGCACTTAGACCGCAAATTGATAATGTACACGAATGTTGGCGGCACAAAATGGAAACTCAGTTCTTGTTCTATTTGTATTTTCTTGGGAACCAGGGAGAGATAAACTCTTGAGAGTGTTTTGAGTAAATTTATGCACAAATATTGACTTACAAACTGTGGCGGGCATTTGCCTTGAAAAAGCTAGCGCTAGGTGTTTGCGAATTTTATTAAAAAAAACATGAGTTGCAAATAAGAGTTTTGTGTTTTGATTATGGTAGGCTGAACATTAAGGCACGTTTTATATGAGCTCACTAAAGGGTGTAGTTAGTAGTTATGAGCTATATATTTTTTTCAGGACGCACTTATTTAAAATTTTTCGATAAAACTATTTATCCACATTAAATCATTTGTTACAGTCATTTTCACATTTAGCAGATCCTTCAGAGAACCCATTAAAGATACTCGCCGTGTCTATTCATCAATTAAAACGAACATGACATCAATATTAGCCATGTTTTGTTGTAAGAACATATGAGAAGGCTACAATCCGCTGTACTTATCGTTTTATACCCTATTCCAAACCATCCTTAACATAAATGTCCACAAAAAGTGGGCGTGGCTAAAAACTGCTTAGGGGTGAAATATAGAATACGACATTGTTGCCATGTTCAGACTGATTATCTAAATCTTTTATGGTTTAGCAAAAAAACAACACGGTTTTCTAAGGCATATGCTATGGGATAGGCTTTACAATTTTTTTTTAGGAAAACGCCCCAAACAATGGGTGTGGCAAAAAGCTTAAAATTTACAAAATGTTGCTTTTGAAAATTTCTTAATATATTGCTCCGATACTTTTTCAATCTTTTTTACGGTTTTACCAAAAATAACATTTTCCTGAAAAGTGGGCGTGGCAGTAGGCGGATTTTGAAAATTTGTAAACTTGTTCTGCTTTCTTGAAATGAGAGTCTATATACCAACTTTACGGTTTTAGTAAAAAAAAAAACTTTCAACTCCTTAAAGCACTCCCAATTCCAAGATAACAACGACTTAATGCCAAATGAAAATTTTGTTCGAATAAGAAGAGACGCGACTTGAGCTCTCTCACTCATCAAATTTAATGCTTACATGTCGTAATTTAATTCGGACTGGTTCATCAACTTTTCAGTTTCACACCCTGCTCCAGAATATTGGTCTCCTTTACTGAAAGTAGCAACCAGCTGAAGTGAAGACATTGTGCAAACGTAACGGCGTGGAGATGGCACTTATTCTGGCTGCGAGATTCGATGAAATTTAAAAAAAAAAAACTGGTCCTATAGATCTAGTTGGATAAAGCACGGACATTCCATATTAGCTGAGCATTCTTTTAAGCCCTACTTGAAGTCATTGGTTTATATCCTGATTCGATATAAAACTCTGCTGAAGTGGTGCAAGTAAATATCTCACACCTCATCCAATCTTTCTGTGTCAACATTTTTAAAAGTTTCGAGCTGAGTCGAATTTGCCGAAAATATTCGATCTTCTTGGAGTCAACCATTTAAAGCATTCAAAGCGATACACTTACCACCTTTTGGTCACTTTTTTTTAGTTTTGGAACCTAATCCTATATGTTACTCTAGATGCCCGCCCGGTGCTAGTGAAATACTAGCTTAGAACTCCGAGCTGGAGACAGATTGACCTAAAATCTTAAAATTTTTTGAGGCCAACCATTTTAAGCCTTCGAACTGGCGAAAGACCGATCACTTTTCTTTCGGAGCAATGCTGATTAAGTTGTTTAGACATCTGGTAGCAAAATATTTTTAGGCTATTTAGGATTTAGGATATTGATCGAAAATATTAGTTCCCCTCGTAGTCATAATTTTTAAGCCTTCCCTACTCGTGAAAGATGTGACCAATTTTCTTAAAACTAATTCGGGTCAATTTGTCCACCAATTGTTATGCTTGATGCCTATGTCAGATTGATCCAAAACTTAGTATTCCTCAGGGTAATAATTTTTAAGGCTTCGAACTTGTGACAATTGTTATGCTTGATGCCTATGTCAGATTGATCCAAAACTTAGTATTCCTCAGGGTAATAATTTTTAAGGCTTCGAACTTGTGACAGACTGATCACTCTTCTTTTAACCCATCCGAGCAAAATTTTTCACCCATTAGATATCCCGAATTTGGTCGCGATGTGTTCAATTACTCACACAGAAAATTGTAATAGGAGGGGGTAGAAATAAGGTGTCCTTGGGCTCGTTGTGTGCTTAATTGAAACCATCTTCAATCGCTTCCAGCATGGGCCCTCTGTCTGAAAGAACAATTGCCGGTCAATGAGTCGACTTCTATTTTTCTAAAGGAAAAAATTGTAAACCTCTCGGCTAACACCAGTGTTACACTTGTAAATAAATAGAATTTGCCGGAATTAAAGAGCTATAGTCCGAGTGGTCCCAACGCTTAGACACCTCTTTCGTTTTCAAGATGGTAGTGGAAGAATTCTCAAGATTTCAGCTTAAATTCCAGTTAGAATGGAAGCAGTGAACTACCTACATGAGCTGCTTCGACATATTAGGACAGCAGGATATCTAGGAATCTCAAGGGTTAGTCAGGCCTTTAAATATAAATGAGGGAGATGAGCCGCAAGGCCAAACATTACTGCCATACTGGAAATATAATATGGGAGAATTATCACTGCTCCATCGAGTCAGCAACGACCACACAGAAGCATTTGATACCAAAAAAAGGATTTAGCCAAGGTGTCGCACTGTCATGTGACTTCCTCAACATTATTCTTGAGAGGATAATGCCTACACCAGGTGCACATTTTTCATAAATCGGTTTAACTACAGCGACGATATTTACATATAAGGTCGGACTCAACAATATGTAACATCAAACGAAGGCATTATATGTTGTAAACAAGAAATTACACAAAACATTGACGAAGACAGAATTTCTCTATCGACAGATATAGCTTTATGGTACTAAACGAAGGATTACACTTGCCAATTACTGTTTCCTTACTCAAAGAAGGTGGAGGGAAAACTAGGCTTTACAAATTTGGAGTTCTCAGCTATTATCCGGGTCCTTAACCTGTAAAAGGGTTGTTCAAAGATCGGATGATTGTCGTACCAGACCAAGCACAAGCATACACATGAGGAATGGCTTTATTGCATTTAAAGTGAATTTCACAAGTGAGTTTAGTGAATGTATCCAGTGGCCTACTTCTTTTCACTGACCCATAAAACTGTCATGAGAAGATTCTTAAATTAGATCTCAGGAGGTCCTATTTTTGGTGACAAAAATTTAATTTCGCGAACTAAGGTTAATGGAGAAGCTAGTTTAGAGGCCCTGTTTGGGCCGTAAATAACAGACATTTCATTTTTCAGCGACCCCAGGGACTCGGATATCTGATGAGGCAATCAGGCCAAAGTTCATTAAGAGAATCTCTAAAAGTATATGACGGGTACGCCATCTAACGTTTTTTTTTTTCAACTAGTGCTTCTTTCGTGAATGGTAACACTTAGCTCATGTCTGATTTGACAGATAATTAGTTTTATCCTTCCGCTGAACGAATATGGTTGTGTATATAAGCATATACACAACAACGCTGGGAAATACTGCGACATTGCTTTGAAAATCATGGTAATGTTGCAGAATTGCGTACGGATCTTGGAAGAATCCTCATCGATAAACCAAAGCGTGAAAAGCCAAGAACAGTGCGTACACCCGAGAATATTGCTGCTGTGGCAGAAAGTGTGCGTGAAGCGCCAGCAACATCAATTCACCGTCGTTCTCAACAATTGAACATTTCGGAGACATCATTGAGACGAATTTTGCATAAAGACCTTGGTATGACGCCATACAAAGTCCAATTGGTTCCGGAGTTGAAGCCAACTGACCATCCAATGCGTTTTCGCTTCGCTAAGTGGGCCTGCGATCGACTTAGAGAAGATGCCGATTATGCCAAAAAAAATCATCTTTTCAGATGAAGCTCATTTTGATCCTGGCAAACAAGCAAAATTGTCGCATTTGGGGCACAGAAAACCCGCACGCATACATTGAAAAGCCGATACACCCAAAACGAGTCACTGTTTGGTTCGGATTTTGGTCCAGAGGCATAATTGGGCCATTTTCCTCGAAAATGAGCAAGGAGTGGCCGTTACAGTCAATGGCGATCGTTATCGGGCCATGTTAAACGAATTTTTGTTTACAAAAATTGAAGAGGAGAATATTGGCAACATTTGGTTTCAACAGGACGGCGCTACGTGCCACACAGCCGAAGCTACACTCGATGTTTTGCGCCCTGTTTTTGAAGATCGCATTATCAGCCGCAGAGCTGATGTCGTTTGGCCACCTCGGAGCTGCGATTTGACACCGTTGGACTATTATTTGTGGGGTGCCGTAAAAGATAAGTGTTACGCCGAAAAGCCAGAGACAATTGACGCTTTAAAGGACAATATTCGTGAAGCCATTGGTGAAATACAGCTGCACACAATAGATAATTTGCTTAAAAATTGGACCGATCGTATAGGCTACTGCATGGCCAGCCGAGGCAGCCATTTGAATGAAATTATATTCCATCATTAACCGGAAGGATTGTTCTTTCAAATAAAAAAAGAAATTTGAGAAAATATTCAGTAGTTTTTTTTTATAGCATTTTCAAAAAGTTATTTGGCGGACCCATTTAAGGTGATTATGCTTGATCGGAGTTTGTCGAAGGTTTAAGAAAATCTTCTAACCAGATCTTTTCAAAAACATTATAAGATTCTATGGCACCTCTGTTTCGTAGGAAGTTGATAGGCATCGAAGTACCAAATTTTAACCGAAAAATACCTTAGACAACTCGATAGATTCCAAAGAAAAAATCGAATAACTAATGGCATAACCTGATGAATTCAAAACTGAATAAAAAACAAGTATACCGCTACCGTTTGTAAATTATGCCATACATCTTCCTAAATCCCATTGAAACTGCCAGCAAAAATGTTGATCTGACATCGACTGATGAGATATGATTCATGGCTCGTACAACCCGATTTACATTCCGCCTTCAAGCGGTGTCTCATAGCTCAATTAACAAACACCAGCTTTAGGATAATCCCCTAAAATATGTTAAGCTTCTATTTCCAAATTAATTGACATCGTTAATTTGAAAAAAATCTAACACCCTTGGAAAAGTAAGCCGTTACTCCACACCTAACACCTCGAGTTTAAAAATCAGCTGAAAAGCTAACATTCCTTTAAGACATTATCCTCTACTACTGCTACTGCTAAGGCATAAATTTATAACAAAACGAACATTTGGATAGAATTAAAATTAATTTACCAGAATATCTCTAAAAAATAAAATCTAAGTTCAACCCAGCTGCTGCTCTCCAGACGGCCGGCGCAAATAAATCGCTCACAGAATTCGAGATAGAAACGAAAAACTACGGATACACCCTCTGTCACGGTTCGATAAGCAGATTTGTTACGATTTTCGAATAAATTTGGAACGAGTTCTTTCCGATCAGAGATTGGACTGAATTTAAATTCAATTTGTGTTTTCGTGTGATTGAAAAATGCGCATCAGTTACACTTCACATATGAAAGTATCTATATACATGCTGCTCTTATCGCTATCGAGCGTTTATTTAGCTCTTTCTTGGAAATGCACTTTGATACCATACCGCTTGTTAACGTTTCGCGTACTTCCCTAGTTCAAATTTAAATTAATAAAATAAACAGTTATAAATAAAATTAAATTACACGTCGTATTTGCCATAGGTTGGAGTACTCGTATATAACACAAATATGCGGTACAGTGATAAGGTGTCGCACTCTCAAGTGGAAGTGCCATATCACCCGATAAAGTCGGCCAAATACCGGGTGTGAAATTTGCTTGAAAAGATAAGCCCAGCCGGGGGTAGAGTGCCAAAGTGAGATTCCGAATTTGGATAAAAAAAAAAAGATCCAAGTCGTGTGGCACGGCGACCGACAAACTATCGACGACTTAAGACAAAGAATTTCCATTAATTAAAAGGCAATCACCATACTAGGCTTTCTAGGACAGACAGACAGACAACGGGGCACGATTGACCCGTATTCCATTGTGCAAGCCGCTCATTGTTTCCAATGCAATTAGATGCGAATAATGCGGTCTTAATGGACTATTGGTGTGCTAAATGAGCGCGCTGAGCACATGTGAGATGAATTCAAGTCGTGATTGACTCTGGTACACTCGTGTATGTGTTAACATGTGTCGAAGTTGTTCAAGTCGGGTTATCGGGTCTGGTAAGCGCGGCGCATAATGCAAATGCAAATCGAACGGCCGGTAGTAATGAGATAATTATATAGTGGAGTCGACTTCAACTTGGGGAATGTGGACACTAATTTGAGATAATTACCGTTGGTTTGGAGTTAAGAGGTCTGTTGAATGTTTTTTATTGGTTTTGAATCAAAAACGTCCATAAAATTAATTGCAATTTTTTTTGTACATAAACTGTTTGCTTTTGTTAAATCGAGTTAAGCCGGAAATGAGATACACTATGGTAGATATGTCCGCTTCGATGGGTTTCTAATTACACTTATGAATATGTAAAACTCTATTATGATATGCTAGAATATAGCCTAATCCCGCGTTTCCCAAAGTGTGCACTTGGTGCTCCGCGAAGGATATCCTGGTGCTCCGCGGCAAAATAATAAAAAAAACGAAATAGCAAAATTCCATTACACTAGTGACTATTTCATTTTGTGCTTCTGAACTTGTCATTTGAATCGCAGCAATCGAATTTGAAATGCTCATTTAAAAGAAATCAATACATACAAACAAACTAAAAAATAATTCGTGTAAAAAGATGTGGGAATCCCCGACAAATGAAAATTATTAAATAGACGTAACAGAGACGACTATATACGCTGACGCTAACTGAAATTTGTACTGGGACGACGTTTCTCTGGGTTTAAACGCACCCAATAGACGGTTTTTGTTGGGTCGGTATCTATTTATACAGGTTAAAACGAATCGTAGTGCGGTGTATTTCATCTATATTTTGCCTTTAGTGCGTGAATTTTACTTTTTATTTGTTTTTTTTTTTTTGTACATTGATGTGACTATGTGGATCTATCGACGTGAAAAGATCAAAAGATCGTGAGAGATCAAAAATAATAGGTACTATGGATCGCTGGCTTAAGTCTGGGTCGTTAAAAATAACCGCTGAAAGCTCCTTAACAGCACCCCCAGTAGTTTCAAAAGAGTCAGCAACTGACAGGTACATAATAACGGGTGATTTTTTAGCTGGTTTGGTTTTGGCAACACTGGTTTTGACAGCTGACGTGTGTTTAGTACCTTGTGTCACTGTCAAACAGCTTCAGTTTGGTTTGCAATTTAACCATGGATCGTCTTACAAATGAACAACGCTTGCAAATTATTGAATTTTACTATCAAAATTCGTGCTCGGTTCGAAATGTTCATCGCGCGCTGCTTCCATTTTATGATCGGCATTCTCGACCTTCTGAGCAGTCTATTCGGAAGATTGTGACCAAATTTCGCACCAAATTTACTTTGTTGGACATTAAACCACCAACACGTTTACGTACTGTGCGTAGTGAAGAAAATATTGCGGCCGTATCAGCTAGTGTGACAGAAGACCGCGAAATGTCGATTCGGCGCCGTTCCCAGCAGTTAGGCCTTTGTTACAGCGGAAGGATTTGGGCGTAAAGCCTTTTAAGATACAGCTGCTGCAAGAACTAAAGCCAGCCGACCTACCACAACGCCGAATTTTTGTTGAATGGGCTCTTGGAAAGCTGGCCGAGGATCCGCTTTTTTATCGAAAAATTGTGTTCAGCGATGAGGCTCATTTTTGGTTGAATGGGTACGTAAATAAGCAAAATTGCCGCATTTGGAGTGAAGATCAGCCAGAAGCATTGCAACAGCTACCAATGCATCCCGAAAAAGCCACTGTTTGGTGCGGTTTATGGGCCGGCGGCATTATTGGGCCATATTTATTCAAAGATGATGCGAATCGCAGCGTTACTGTCAATGGTGAACGCTACCGAGCGATGATAACAAACTTTTTTTTGCCCGAAATGGAAGTTCTTGACTTGCATGATATGTGGTTTCAACAAGACGGTGCCACATGCCACACAGCACGCGAAACAATGGCGCAATTGCGAGGCGAGTTTGGTGAACAGTTAATTTCACGTTTCGGGCCGGTCAATTGGCCGCCTAGATCGTGCGATTTGACACCATTAGATTATTTTTTGTGGGGGTATGTCAAGGCTAATGTCTATAGGGACAAGCCCTCTTCGATTGACGCACTGGAAGCCAACATCCATGCATTCATTCGTGAGATACCGGCCGATATGTGTGAAAGAGTATGCCAAAATTGGACTCAGCGGATGGGCTACCTGAGACGCAGCCGCGGTCAACATTTGCATGAAATTATCTTTAAACATTAAATTGCAAGGTTCAAACTATCGATTCAAATAAATATTTCATTCATTTTTTCGAATTTTTTGTGTTTTTTTTTAAAAAAAAGTTCTAAACCTCTTAAAAAATCACCCGTTACAAAACCATATTTGTTTATTTCATAATGGGAAGTTTCCTTTCGCTAGAACCACATTTGTATTAGATGCGTTTTGTTGGATTTATAATATTTTTTTTCTGTTGTTATCCTCAATTCAGATTTGTGAATTTGCTCGTTTTCCATTTATTGTTCTATTCTAGAGCCAAGGAAAATGACGCAATAGAGACAGCGGCGTCAGAACTTTCTGAAGAATTTGAGGCAGACAATGTGGCTAGTACTAGTTCTATGGTGATCAGTACTGCAGAAAAAAAAAACAGTAAAAAGGAAATACCACGATTCATATTTAAATCTTGGATTTGCTGAGACAAGGGACAACAAACCCCAATGCGTAATTTGCGGCAAAGTGTTGCCGAATAGTGCGATGTTTCCAGCAAAAATGAAACGTCATTTTGAGGGGATTCATCCAGATTGCAAAAGCAAACCGACTGATTTTTTTTAAAAGGAAGTATGGTGAACTTACAAAATCTCAAACAATTATTACTAACCACTCAAAGACAGTGAACGAAAATGCGTTGATGGCGTCCTACTTAGTGAGTTTCCGAGTTGCGCAAACTGGCGAAGCCCATACAATCGCTGAAAACTTAATAAAGCCATGCGTTAAGGACATTGTTGAGTGTATGTTGGGTGAAAAGGCCAAAAAATTAGTTGACACCGTTCCTTTGTCAAATAACGAATAAAAGTCACAAAATTTTCGCTGCAAATGGATGAATCAACAGATGTTGCAGGGTGGGCTATTTTAATAGTATTTGTGCGCTACCAAAACCAACAGTCCTTTCAAGAAGATCTGCTTATCTGCAAGCCGTTGGAAACTACAACAACTGGTGCTGAAATTTTTAAATTAATAGACAATTTCTTTATTATCAATGATATCCCATGGGTTAACTGCGTGGATGTGTGCACAGACGGTGCCAAGGCCATGACTGGAAAAACGGCCGGTGCCGTCTCAAGAATAAAACAAAATGCCAAGGAATGCAGCAGTAGTCACTGCGTTCTACACCGCCATGCCCTTGCAATGCAAAAAATGCCACTCTCCTTAAAAGAGGTCTTAGACGAAAGCGTGAAAATAATTAACTTTATTAAATCTCGACCTAAGAATTCAAGGCTATTCAAAGTATTGTGCGATGAAATGGGTAGTCTACATACGTCTTTACTTCTTCACGCAGAAGTAAGGTAGCTTTCTCGCTGCAAAACACTGACGCGGCTTTTCGAAATGAGGGCTGAAGTCAGAACCTTCCTTATGAACGACAACTTTGATTTGGGCGACAGATTGTGTAATGAGCGTTGGCTCTTGAAATTATCGTATCTAGCCGATATTTTTAAAAGAATTAAATGATTTGAGTGTATCACTTCAAGGAAAGACAATAACTGTTTTCGATGCCAGTGATAAGGTCGAAGCATTTAAAAAGAAAATCAAGTTTTGGGCGAAATCTTTAAGAAAAATCGAAACCTAGACAGCTTCCCAATGGTCAGCGAATGTAAAGAGGAAATAGATTTGGGTATTCCTGACGACATTTTAAATGAGTTTCATTTACATCTGCTAAGTTTGCTCAAAAACTTCCAAAGCTACACATCATCATATCGATGATCTTGCTGGCCAATTCACTGGTCCGAAGCGTGAAATTAATTGTTCACCGAAGCGGTCTAACGTGATGTCCATTGTTTCCATGTGTGGCAAGTATAACGCAGTCTTGTTGGCAGCAAATGTTGTCAAGATCGCGGCCATTAATTTCAGGCAAAAAATAGATCGTTATTATGACGCTATCAAGGGCCCCATTTACAGTCACGTTGGTGCCAACATCCTTTTTGAAGAATTACGGACCGATGATTCCACCGACCCAAAAACCAAACCGCACGGTTGTTTTGAGTGGATGTAACTGCAGCTCTTGAACATCTTTTGGTTGTTCTTCAGCCCATATACGGCAATTTTGCTTATTGACGTATCAATTGAGCCAGAAATGGGCCTCATAGAGGAACAAAATGTTGGTCTAAAACAGTGGATCTTCAGCAAGTCTCTCGAGAGCCCATTCACTGAATTTGCAAACGTTGTTCTTGTCAATGTCAATGCATATTGAATAAAAAACACATGGCAACTTGACATGACTCACGCGCCATCTGTCAAAAAATCCCTTTTGAAAAAAAAAACCTCTTGATTGATCACCCTTTACATATATCTGACATTAATGACATATGCAGGGCCTTAAACCTAGCTTCTCCATTAATTGGTGTGTGCAACCTTCTGTTTAACGTCGATTGAGAGCGTCTAAATTCATATGAGCTTTATATTCTGGGATGATTGTCAGACTTTCTCAAGAGGTGTGGCAGTAAAAAAACACTTAGGTGTTGATATTTTTTAGGATTTGAAGAAAGGACCACGCGGTTAGTGGTCCAGTGCACTAATCACTAGGCCACTCCACTGTAGGCTAGTTCAAAACACAGTCCCCATCACGTTTCGAAGACCTAATTTTGTTTTTTATAAACTTTTCTGCATGTCCTTGACTCGTTGATATAGTCATTGGATTTTTCAAAATAAAAAATAGGGCGCAATAAAGCTATTCGAAGACTAAAGGTGCAATGATTTTCTTTTACACAAATTTCACCTAAAACAGTAGGAATTATCGACTTACGGATCAATCTGAAATCTCCCAAAAATCCTTAGTGGAACGCGATCCCTCAAGGGATTTTTCTCTGAGGCATTTCCAAGTGGAATACGTATAGTAATCCGCTGATTATGAAAAGATACTTCGTAAACGGTGGCATAATTTTGCGGTGCAGCCGCTTGATGGTGTGGTCTAAAGAAGCTTCCCTAAATGACATGGTATGCATGGTGCGTTTCAAAATTAAGAACATATTTTGAATGTAAAACTACACTTTCACTGTGGTGTCATTTTCTGTTCCATGGCACAAATTCGAGCTTCGAACGCGGCCTGTCATAAGGCGATCTGAAAACAGATTTGAAGGTAATAAGGTTGCCAAATACCATTATTTTAAATAACTAACTCTGTTCATAAAACAAAATATTAGCCCCATGAACCATTAGGCCTCATTAAAAACCGACTAAATAAAGTCGCAATTTATGAATGTCAACTTTGCCTATCATTAAGTATTAACAGTCACTATACAAGCTTGTGTGTATTCAATATAACCATGGCTTAATGTCAATGAAAAGATCAAATTCCATCTCTTATCAAATATGTAGAAAATAGATACATTTCTATGACATACATAGAACTACCTACAAATATCCGAGATACGATACCAGTTCTATTTTATTCGCATCGTCAATCGACATATCGTTATCATTAATTGATTGTGCTTTATTTTTATTTGTTTTAATCAGTTCATATCATCGTAAACAATGTCAGATACAACCTTTGTCTGTGCAGCGGAACAACAAAAAAGCGGGGGTTTACCTTTGCAAGACCCATTTAATGATAGATAATTATTATTACGAGTCATGTAGTGCGGGGGGTATCGTTCTAAACTATAAACAAATACATAGTACGTATATAGTACAAACACTATTCTTTTTTTTTAAACAATAAAATTTGAGTAAATAACAATTTTTGTAAATTGGCATTCTGCCACATGACAAACAATTCATTAAATTTTCATTCAGTGTATATAATTTTTTTTTATGTTTATCAATTTATCTGAAAGAAAATTGAATTCTTTATTGAATGCCTACACACAGATTTAAGTGGGCTGGGGTAAACCCCAATAAGATACAATAGATATACATGTCCGATTTTGTTTGCTCTGCAGATTTTTCTTAACGATAATTGCAGATTGAAAGTATCTATGTCTGTAGCTTGATTCTTTTGAAAATTTACGATCATTTATCCATGCTTTTAGAATTGTTTGGGGTTTTTTTTTGTTGCAGCTTTTCTCTGGCGAGTTATATTCGCAAATGTTTATTCGCGGGAATTGCTTTCCTCTCCAGTGTTCGAGTGTCAATGGGATTAAATTATTTCTCAGAAACCGCTGGGGCTGTTTAAAAATTAAAAACTTATTGAGATGTACTCGTCTGCTCGTTTAATTGATGAAGTAATCTCTGTTTGGAATATTCACTATTAATGGGTTTAGGAGGATGTGAGCAATCAGTGGAGTGATTTAGAATCGGATTTGTTTTTAGTCATCATCTCGGATTTGTATTAAGGACTTTTTTTTTAGCTTGAACTTTATGAGGACTTTATTTTGCTGGGGTTTTTATGGCGTTTTTTTTTTTTTAAATTTTAAATGTTTCGATGGGGTCCCATGAATATAAAAAAAACTGTGTAGATGCGAATACTAGGGATTTTCTAAGCTTGTACAGGTAATTTTTCTTTCAACAAACAAATAAAATGGTATTAAAAAAACAACCGGTGATGATCAAATAAATTGAATAAAATGACCCGTTTATGATCCCTTTATCCAAATCATAATCCTTCCAATAAGAAAAAACCACCCGACAAGTATCGTTGTAATACGTATACGGTTTTTGGTAGAAGCTTTTTTTTTCACAATGTGGGAACACTTCGACAGATGATAGTTAATTTGACACCTGACGCCATCTTTCTATTCAGTCCCTCTTTTTTTATAAATTTCATGTACTCAAAAGGTGATTAATTCCTTTAAAGTGTTAAACTTTAGCGCGGAAGTTGGAAGGGAGGAGGGAGTAAGAGAGAGATAGGAAAGATTTTTGGGGTTACTGAGGATTAATCCATGTTAGACATCCGAACTAACTTTTTTGGGAGTCAGTTTTATTCTGGTATTCGCTTTGTTTCAAAAAAAAATTGTTTCCGTATGTTGGCCTTGGTAATTAACGAGTATTTACCAAATTCCATTTCTTTGGATTATTGATTAATTGATTTTGGCTAGGAATGAAGCCACGACCTTTTAATCAACAGGTTATTACATAATCTCTACATACCAACAAATATATCCACACAGGTTCAGTTTTATCATAAGAAATGTGAATGGGATACCCGTAAGTCGACTGAAAAAGTTGGCTTAACATTCACGATTTTGAATTCTAAGCCAGATTGAGAACATCGGAGCACAGGTGAAAATATAAAAGCAGTTGACTTGTGTTTTGGATTTATGAAAGATTTCTGCCATGGATTTCGGCTCACACGCTTATAAGCTAATTGTAACTAGCTTAAAAAGAGCGATAAAATGTCTAAGTTTTCTGATCTAGCAACAATATATGAAGCGTTTGTATGCCCCATTCTTGAGTCCACTGCTGACGTCTTATCGGGTGCACTAAAAACAACATTCAACCTCATACATTCGATTCAAAAGCTTGCAAACAAAAATGACAGGAGACGTAGTGATGCGAACTATTTAGATTCGCTCGAACATAGTACAAGGTGGCGCAAAAATATTGTCATAACGTGAATGTGGAATCAAATGTCAAATGTCATTGTGAGGTGAAGATTTAACTACGAATATGTAGGTAAGCTTTATCATAAAAAAAGTATAAAAATGAAGCACGTTTTAAATAAAATTCAGTTTTAATGTGCCATAACTTCACTGTACATTTTATTGAGCTGAGCTTAAACAGGTATAAAGAGGGACATGATATACTGAAGAAACATAACAAAAATAAAAAAAACCATTAATCAATATTTAAGCACTTGATGAAACAAATTCCGGTCTCATAAACAGTGCCTCTCCGCATACTCAAATTAGTATTCATCTCGGAACCGCTCATGCAAATTTGTAGATATAGTCCGTACCAAATCAGTTGGTACAATAAATTTTAAGAGACCTGAGCAGTAGAATGGCCAACTGATTTGGTACGGACTATATGTGCCTTTTTATAGGCCTTAGTATGTATTCACTTCGGTCTTCGTTTGCGTTGACGGGCTATGAAGACGAAGATTCAACCACGAACTATACAAGCTGTAATGTGACATACCCTTGGTCAATAAACTCCGCATTGAACGTTTAAGATGGCTAGGATGTGTAGTGGCGCACACAAGTAGAAACCGACCTCAACCAACTTGGAGTGCGCAACTGGAGGCAGTTAGCTAAGGACCGGGCCAATTGGAAAGGCATTTTCGTTGAGGCCCAGGTTCATCCTGGACTGTAGCGCCACTTAGTAGTATGTTTTCACTTTTATAAAGTTTCCACTGTTGTTCTTATATTAAAAACAGAACACAAATTTTGACACAATAAGCTGTTAAGACAATGGGTATAGAATTTTCCTTATAACCATTCCTTTGAATTTTCATGCACAATGGTAGGACCTTTGTGAGCTTTTTTTACTTGTCGAATGTCTCGAAGGTTTTCGGTTGGTAATTTTCCGATTTTCGAAGAAGACCTTTCACAATGTTGACATAGAACGCTTTCTGTTATAACTCGAAGGTTTTGCCGATAGAATAACATTTATCACCATCCTATTTAAACCAAACTTCTGCAGACTATTTTCACACATTTTAGTATGCAAGTAGTCCTTTATCTTGATTTTGTACCGACCGCCATTATCGGTGATATTTCAATTCTGAAGAAGTATAGGTAAAAAAGGCATATTTCAGTCATTCGAGACGGCCATTTGATTGATGTTGTATTTAAAAACTAGTTAAACAAATTAAATTAAAGTACCAAATTAAATAAAAAATACCTAAGATATTGAAATCGGTTGTTCTGTTATAAAGTTATTCAATATTCACATACCGACATAAAAGATGGAGCAGCCTGTACAACCCGATCAGTAACTGATAAAATTTCCTTGGGTTTATGTCGGATCAAATAAACTATTCAATTACCTATTTACGTCACAACGTAAGCGATTATGGCTTGGCTTCAATTCGTTCAGCAATTGAATTAAGTTGGTACACCAAGATCCTTACGCTAAATCGTCCACAAAGTTGATGCATGCAGCCAAGTTCTTAAGCTAGATCGGTCTAAAAGGGGCTATGCATTGTTGGAAATCTCTTTTAGTTAAAAATAATAAATGTAAAACTGTTCAATAGTATTGCGAATAGGTGACACAATTGGTCAATTAGGGTGATGTTAGCTTAAAGCTCACATTTGGAGATAACCGCAATTGACGTCTTGAGCATAATAGTTACCGAACACGAACTTTGCATCAATTACAGTAAGGTATACCCAAGACCAGCGTTACCAGATAAAATTTTTGAAACCTGCTAAAGCTAAGACGAAAAACTGCAAAACCTGCTAAACGAATATGTAAAAAAATGCTAAAAAAAACTGCGATCGATTTTTCCTTGAGAAATACGTTTTTTTTAGTTCAAAAAATACATATACAGTTACATTTGTTATTATATAAGATGATAATTTCTAAAAGATGAAAATTTTTAAATTTTAATATGTACAAAGTTATTAAATTAAATCGTTCCGAATCATTATAGAGAGTTTTTGAATTCATTAAAGTTACCATTTTATTTGTTGGAACAAAGTTATAACAGCCTTCACCTTAAGAAACCCCCTGCTTTACTTGCAAAGCAACATTTTCGTTAATGAAGCGATTACGGTTTTTAGTTTTTAACGAATTTACCTGCGAAAATATTGTTTCACAAGCAGTATTAGATGTCAGTAAGCATAAATATTGCAAATTTAGTTATTGTTGGATACTTATTGATGTTTACTGACATTTCCTCTTATTTTTTTTTATCAAAATAGTGAATATAGGCATAATCGCTTTGAAATATAAGAAGGTTGAATTTGTTTACCATTGGAAAATGTAATCCATACCATAAATAGTATTATTATACTGTCATTCAAACTATTAAAAATAAATTCGTTTGGGACAGAATTTGTTGTTAAATATTCACCTTGGAAATACAGTTTTAATGCACTCCATTGTTCTATAATTTGATTGACGCAAGCATGTAGCGATAGCCATCTAATGTCTTAGTGGCACAAAATCCTATGCTTTTCTGTTTCAAAAAACTCTTGGAATTCTAAAAATTCTCTTTGTCTTTTACTACTTTGAGAAAAGTATGATTTGACCAATTGCTCAACGGATCTTGGCAATTTCTTACTGGCATGACTGACAGCTAGAGCAACCGAGTGACGTACGCATTTAATATATACACGATTTGGATTGAGTGTCGTTGTCCAAGCAATGCCTATGTAAATAATATAATAACTATCTGCACCCTTTCCATTTGGAAATGCTACACAGTTACACCAATAGGTATCCACCACAGCGACACCACCCATAAACAGCTGTGTTTACTTTGTTTGCTTTCTGACCCTAATAGTGCTTACACACCGAATCATAAACTGAGTTTTTGGCAAAAAGTTTACGTAAACCACTGGATGCTTTCACACCGACTCTGAACAGGTTTCGTTTGACATTTCAATCAGCTGTGAATTGTGATACTAGCTGCAACATTTGTGTGTGAAAATATTGTAATTGAATAATAAAATGAATTCTACTATAATCAAACTAATATTAGCATTTGAAGTTCAAAATGAAACAAATCTAAAGATTTTGACAACAGTTTTTGACTCTCAATCCCGCCGCTTGTTTTGTTTTTATTTCATCTGGTGTGTAAATTTCTGACAACAAAAAAAAAACATTTTTTTTGACAGCGAGTTCATCAGCTGTTTTGTGGGACGTGTGGAACACGTGTAGAATGTATGAAAAGGTGTGTTCTTTCCAACAACCTGCAACGTGATGACGTCTGCGAAGTGGTTATGAGAAGGTTACGTCGTAACCTACTAGGTTTTGAGAACTGACAATGTATGGGAAAACTCGGTTTTCGATGAAGGTTTCAGGTGTTTTTGCGAAAACTCAGTTTATGATTCGGTATGTAAGCACTATAACTCTGTGTATTTCTTCTTTAGAATCATTTTTCTTGAAGACGATCGTGTATTCGTGTTTACTGTCGCCCAAACAATTAAAAACATGTATAATTTTTGTTTTGTTTGAAAACTGCCAAAAACTGCCAAAATTTAAGAAAATGCTAAATAAACTGCTGCAGGTCATTTCCATGATCAAAAACTGCTAAAATCGCAGGAAACTGCTAAATCTGGTAACGCTGCCCAAGACTACCAATATAAAGAATGTTTAATAAAAGAAGATTCTAATTCGTCAAACAAGAATCATAAGGGATCTCCTTCGTGAGGTTGTTGGACATGCCCCTTACGAGAAGAGTACATTAGAATTGTTGAAGGTGTCCAAGAACAGACGTACCATGAGGTTTTTGAAGTGTTGATTGGTAACACACATCTACGCCAAGAGCAAGCGTATGGAAGGTGTCCAAGAACAGACGTACCAAGAGGTTTTTGAAGTGTTGATTGGTAACACACATCCACGCCAAGAGTAAGCGTATGGAACTTTTCAGCATCCTTACCCAAATGAGGAAGACTCATGCTCATGCAAAGTAAATTAATTCATAATGACATAAGAAAAGTGTGTGTCTCCGTAACTCCGGGATAAATCTTAACTTGATGAATCTTTACCTCGATATCCATAAGGGGACATGGCGGTCTCCAGATCAACGAACAGTCAACCAAATTGATCACATTGCGATAGACAAGAGGCACGCATCCAGTATTTTGGATGTCCGAAAATTCCGAGGGGCTACCATCGACTTGGACCACTACCTTGTTGTAGCCAAGGTAAGGATGCGGATATCCACCACGCCACAAAAAAAAACAGAAATACTGTGAATAAATTTCATGTCGAAAGACTGCAATCGCCAGAGACCGCCAAGACCTTTGCGCAACGCGTATCCCTTAACTTCTCGACTCAGAACTCACCACCAGCATCAAATGTCGAAGAACAATGGCAACGATGCCAACAAGCCATTAGATCAGCCGCAACTGATGTGCTAGGTTTCTCGCGGACACCAGCAAGAAACCCCTGGTTTGATGAGGAATGCCGACAGATGCTCGCAGCCAAGAACGAGGCCTACAAGGCTAAGCTGCAGGTGAAGACGAGAGCTGCCATCGAGCTCTATAGGCAAAGAAGAAGGGAAGAACATCGGCTTTTCAGAAAGAAGAAAAAAGGGCAAGAAAAGCGCGATCGAGGATATAGAGAGGTGCCACTCCAGGAACGATGTTCGCAAGTTTTACCAAAGTGTAAAACGTCAAAACCAAGGATAGAAGGCTCGAACAGAATCCTGTCGAGATGAACAAGGAAATATCGTAGTTGAGACACAGTCGAAGCTGAGGATATGGAAGAACCACTTCTGTAGACCATTTAATATTGGCAACGACAGCGAAAACTGCCAACCACCCGACCTAAGTGAAGTGAGGATAGCTATATCTAAACTCAAGCTTAATAAGGTCTCCGGAAATGACGGCCTTACCGCTGAGCTTTATAAAGCTGGCGGAGAAGATTTGGTAAGCAACATCCACCAACTCATAAGCCAAATCTGGTCGGTTGAAAGCATGCCTGAAGAAGGGAACCTCAGCATCGTTTGCCCGATCCACAAAAAGGAGACCCTCTGAACTGCGCCAACTACAGAGGCATTAGTCTACTCAACATCGCCTACAAGATCCTATCTGCCTTAATATGTGAACGCCTGAAACCGTTTACCAACAACCTGATCGGCCCTTATCAGTGTGGTTTTAGGCCAGGAAAGTCCACAATCGATCAAATCTTCACACTTCGGCAGATCCTGGAAAAACCCAAGAAGTCCAAATCGATACCCACCACCTATTTATCGATTTCAAAGCCGCATACGACAGCATTTATAGAGATGAACTATACAGAGCCATGTCTAGTTTTGGTATACCGCCCAAACTCGTCCGTTTGTGTAGTATGACGATGGAGAAGGGTCGGAAACGACCTCACCGACACATTCGATACCAAAAAAGGATTTAGGCAAGGCGATGCGCTGTCATGTGACTTCTTCAATTTGCTTCTTGAGAGGATTGTGCAAAACTCCCAAGCCAACACCAGAGGCACAATTTTCCAAAAATCGGTGCAACTACTAGCATCCGCCGACGATATTGACATCATTGGTAGGACTCAACGTGATGTCATAGCCACGTTTGCTAGTATAGAGAAGGAAGCGGCAAAAATGGGTTTAGCAGTAAATGAGGGTAAGACTTAGTATATGCTGTCAACAAGAAAGGATACACAACATCGACGAATTGGACAGAACGTCACCATTGACAGATATAACTTTGAGGTAGTACGGGACTTTGTCTACCTCGGCTCCGCTATTAACTCTGAATTACTCTTGCCAATCGCTGTTTCTTCGGGCTAAGAAGGCAATTTAGTAGTAAAGCCCTCACTCGAACTACTAAGGAGATCCTATATAAGACCCTGATCATCCCAATCCTGCTCTACGGCGCTGAAGCATGGACCGTATCAAAAGCAGATGAAGAAATCCTTGGTTGATTCGAGAGAAAAATTCTTCGGAAAATCTTCGGTCCCGTTTGCGTTGACGGGCTATCGAGATGATGATTCAACCACGAACTTTACGAGCTGTACAGCGACATGCCCCTAGTCAAAAAACTCCGCATTCGACGTTTAAGATGGCTAGGACATGTAGAAAGAATGGACACCAATACTCCGGCTCGCAGAGTCTTCGATTCCCAGCCAGACGTCGGACGTAGTAGAGGAAGACCTCGCCTTAAGTGGCGCGCACAAGTAGAAACCGACCTCAACCAACTTGGAGTGCGCAACTGGAGGCAGTTAGCTAAGGACCGGGCTAATTGGAGAGGCATGTTGGTTGAGGCCCAGGTCCATCCGGGACTGTAGCGCCACTTAAGTAAGTAAGTAAGTGACGTATAAGGTAAGGTGTCAAATTAACTATCAGCTGTATGAGTGTTGCCATTTTGAATTTTTAAAAAATAAACTTCATCTCTAATTATACTTTTTATTTAAAGATGTTTTCTTTTTTTCAAAATAGCCAAAGCACAATAATATTCCCCTTCTGCAATGCTTTACGTTCCCGGGGAATGCATGTAATGTTGTTTTGGTATCAACTTGGTCATAATCATCGCCTTTTATTGTAGTTGCTCGTTTGCAAAAAAAACAAGGTGGTTTAGATCTTCTTTATTTGTAGCTTGAATAAACTGATCGGACTTCTCTCCATACGTCATTCGATAAGAATTTCAAATTTATGGTGTTAATTAAAATGTCAAACTTTGTCACGAAATTCCCATAAAAATCAGCTCGAAATCTCATTAAAACGTCTTAAAACCCCATTATCCATGAATAATTCATCATTTTATCTTATTTTTTTAAACAATAACAACAAACTAAAACTTATGGTTAATCTCTAGGTGGTGTGATTGACATTTCTCACAAAAAAGGTTTTTAAAACACCACATTCCCTCCGTCTTGTTAGGTATACTTAACCTTACCATCAAGTTTAGAGTCTTGCATACAATTATTGATCACTAATCACACATCTGATTAATGGATTCTTTCTCTAGGCTATTTTCATCGTGCCATTACCTTGAGATAATTAGGAACCGATTAAACTTGTTGCCATCACAAAGAGTTCTTTTAATTTAGTTTTGGCATCGGCTGATGCTGATGTTGACGCTGATGCACTCTCCGTTCGGAATCAATGTCGCAATGTTAGAGGGAGGCGCACATAAATTTTTGGGGCATTCGCTGCCCTCTAGTGTGGGGTCTTTAGAAAACAATTTCAACAATTCGCATCTGCAACATTTACGAATGCATCCGCATGGGTTTTTCTATGCCCGCGGAGCTAATTTTATGGCCGCCTTTATGTCCCAATAAACTTGTCACTGAAGCGAGTGAAGAGCACTTGCTAAATGTTGGATCACTCTTGTGAGTTCTGAGAAAAAACTTGGTTCGGGTGCCAAGTTTTCACCTGTGATTAAGCACGTTTTATGGGAAATATATTTTTAAAAATATCAAATGTATTTTTGTTATTTAATTGTGCAAAATTTGTTGCACTGGCTGGCAGGTAGATGGGGCTAAATATAACTTGAACTGACGTGGGGTATAATTAAAACGAATCATGTCGAATGCCGCAAAACATCTGTTGTTGAGTGACTTTTGTCAAGGTGGAGAGGGTATTCCTGTTTTTGAGATTGAAGAAGAAAGCGCATACAATGGTGTTACTAATGTTAAAGATGTTCGTCGAATGATTGATCTGTCAGGGACCTGTCAAATGTTTGTAACGGGTGATTTTTTAAGCGTAGATGTTGTTTTGCTACCTATTATCTATTTGATTTATGCAACACCTGTCAAACGCATGGACACAACGAGTATTTTTTTTTCAGTTTGATTTCGTTTATTACTGTTATCCAGGCATACTAGAATAATGGATGTTGTTAACCTATTAAATATATTTAGGACCCAGTGGAAACGTTTGTTTTGAGGCAAAACAGCAAATAATTTTTGAACTTTTAAATATATTTGACATTTACTAAATTCAACATAAAAGATGTCTATACCAGACTAATCAAATTTTATTGGTTGGTTGGTTTTAAAGTTCATATTTGGCATGAATCACGTTTTTCGGTTACATATTCGCCCTAGTCCGGAGTGTTCTGCATAGTTAAAGGAAGTGGTTCAGTTGTGAATGAATCAATATTTATCAATATATCCGGCTTGTGCGTACACACCGAAACATTACCATTATAGATCGAAGAGTTTAAAATAAGAAAAGCACCTCGATTTATCCCCAACTCAACCAACGTATGTGGACCTACGTGGTAAGCACGTACACGTCAAAACATTACCACTGAAAATTTAAGTGCTCAAAATGAGCCACGCATCTAGATTATGCTCGCAGCCAAGAACGTGGCCTACAAGGCTAAGCTACAGGTGAAGACGAGAGCTGCCATTGAGCTCTATAGGCAAAGAAGAATGGAAGAACACCGGCTTTTCAGAAAGAAAAAAAAAGGGCAAGAAAGCGCGCGATCGAGGATATAGAGAGGTGCCACTCCAGGAACGATGTTCGCAAATTTTACCAAAGTGTAAAACGTCAAAGCCAAGGATACAAGGCTCGAACAGAATCCTGTCGAGATGAACAAGGAAATATCGTAGTTGAGACACAGTCGATGCTGGGGATATGGAAGAACCACTTCTGCAGACTGTTAAACGGCGATGACGAACAACATTCCGCTGTCAGGCAGAACGAACCATTCTATATTGGCAACGACAGCGAAAACTGCCAACCACCCGACCTGAGTGAAGTGAGGATAGCAATATCTAAACTCAAGCTTAATAAGGCTGCCGGAAATGACGGCCTTCCCGCTGAGCTTTATAAGGCCGGCGGAGATGACTTGGTAAGTAACATCCACCAACTCATAAGCCAAATCTGGTCGGATGAAAATATGCCTGATGAATGGAACCTAAGGATCGTTTGTCCGATCAACAAAAAAGGAGACCCTCTGAAATGTGCCAAATACAGAGGCATAAGTCTCCTCAACATTGCCTACAAGATCCTATCTCCCGTAATATGTGAACGCCTAACACCGTTTACCAACAACATGATCGGTCCTTATCAGTGTGGTTTTAAGCCGGGAAAGTCCACAGCCGATCAAATTTTCACACTTCGGCAGATCCTGGAAAAAACCCAAGAAGTCCAAATCGGTACCCACCACCTATTAGAGCCATGTGTAGTTTTGGTTTACCGCCCAAACTCTTCCGTTTGTGTACGATGACGATAGAGAATTCTCGCTGCTCCATCAGGGTCGGAACTGATACATTCGGTACCAAAAAAGGATTGAGGCAAGGCGATGCGCTGTCATGTGACTTCTTCAATTTGATTCTTGAGAGTATCGAGCCAACACCAGAGGCACAGTTTTCCAAAAGTCGGTACAACTACTAGCATACGACGACGATATTGACATCATTGGTAGGACTCAACGTGATGTCATAGCCACGTTTGCTAGTATAGAAAAGGAAGCGGCAAAAATGTAAATGAGGGTAAGACTAAGTATATGCTGTCAACACGAAAGGACACACAACATCGACGAATTGGACAGAACGTCACCATTGACAGATATAACTTTGACGTAGTACGGGACTTTGTCTACCTCGGATCCGCTATTAACTCTGACCACAACATCTCGTCAAAAATCAAACGATGTAATTGCTCTTGCCAATCGCTGTTTCTTCGGGCTAAGAAGGCAATTTAGTAGTAAAGCCTTCACTCGAACTACTAAGGAGATCCTATATAAGACCCTGATCATCCCAGTCCTGCTATACGACGCTGAAGAATGGACCGTATCAAAAGCGGATGAAGAAATAATTGGTCGATTCGAGAGAAAAAATTTTCGAAAAATCTTCGGTCCCGTTTGCGTTGCCGGGCTACGGAGACGAAGATACAACCACGAACTATACGAGCTGTACAGCGACATACCCCTGGTCAAAAAACACCGCATTGTACGTTTAAGATGGCTAGGACATGTAGAACGAATGGACACCAATACTCCGGATCGCAGAGTTTTGTAATGGACTGGAACTATATTTTAAACTCCTCTTCAGACTGGACACCATAGTTTTCTCTTCTCCCTTGTTTGTATCATCAATAAAAATTCAACACTACTTATCTTTTTTTTAAATATTTAATTTGTTTAACTTTTTTTTTAATTCGTAAAACTTGACGTTTCACAAGTTCAATTTTTAACTGACATTGCCTTGACATTTGGGCAATACCACGCCTAGAGATATTCGCTAAAATGTTCGTTTTGAGTCGAACGCAAGTCATAATAGCGCCCTTAATATACCTTTTCTCATAAGGAGTAGCCCAAATACCACTCATATCCTAAACTTCTTTGCGTTTTAAATCTTAAATGTGTTTTTACAAATACGTGGACGACAAGACGACAAGCGCTTTCGCTCAATACTCCAATTATGGGCTACTTAGCATTTGGCATCATTGTTATAAGCTGCGAAATAAGAAGACTGTTTTTTTGACAGAAAAATAGCGTTTTCGATACAAAAAGCACTCTTTTTTGATCTAGATCAATTTTTGGCTCTCGATAATTTTTTTCGTTTTCGATTGGGATACAAAAATCACTCTTTTTTTCATCTATATCACTTTTGAAAATTCTCGATTTCAAGTGAGATTTACACCTCCATGCACCAACACAAATACATTTGACATCTGGCTTTTGTCAGTTTGAAGTATGCATTTCGCAGTTTAATTTGCGTTTTATTCAGAGTTTTAAAAAAAAAAAACACAAGAAAAATGGAATCAACAGTAAATAAATTATTGGAATAATCTTCCTCATCACCATCGTCGTCTTCCTCATAATCTACATCAAGCGACATATTCTTGCATTTCAACAAAAAACAATTCCTCATTCATTGTTTTCAAGAATGTTATCATTTAAACTTTTCTCATCCATTTTCGTAAGTTCATTCTTCCACAGCAAGAGAATAAACAATGAGCTGCCAAATGGTAAGCTAATGGCGTTTTCCATTGGGAAATCTTGATTTTGATCTGAAATTTGATCTTTTTGAGTGTCAATGGAACACGAGTCAGATTTATTTTTTTTTGTCATTGTATTGGTGTCATTTCGTGTCTGTGAAGTTAGCGTCGGTTTAGCTGCCAACATTAAAAACATAACAAACATTTGAAAATACAGAAATTATCTTCATTTAATTCATTCAATCAATTTAATAGTTCACGTATAACTTTCTTTTCTGTGTCTATATCCATTATTAATATCTAAACCCAAAGCACTCTTGTTTTTTACAACCGAAGTAAAAAATCAAAATGAAAATCACTCTTGTCAAACTGACAGCTATCATTTGTATTGGTATTGGTAAATCTGCCGAAAAATTCAGATTTGCAAAATTGATCTCTGATCAAAAAAAAATCGATTTTTTCGCCCAATGGAACACAACAACTGTCAAAATCGGTCTTCAGATAAAAAAAAAATTGATTTTTTTTTCCCAATGGAAAAAGCCATAACTCACACAAAAAAACGATTGGGATTTTGGGAATTTGGGATGAGTAAAAATCTGAAATCTGAGAGCAAATCTGAAATTGCCAAACGAAAACGCTATAAGTTCCCCTCTGATAACTAAGAATGTTATTCCATTGAATGAAAAATATCAGCTGAGGTAGTGGAGGAAAATATCTGAAGGATCTGTTAGTGGAACACGCCAAATATCTGCTTAATGATTTTTGACACCATCACATACAAATTTTTTTGTCATATTATGAAATATTGTAAATTTTCTTTTGACTATTTTGCTTCAGCCTGTAGTGGTCATTAGGGTGGAGTGAATATGGGAAAAAAATGTTTTTCAATTTTTGTTTGTTCTTGTGTTATTAATTGGTGACCATATATTAGGACATCATTTATGCAAAAAATTAGGAACCTGTGACTTTATCTTCAGGTGGCGCAGACGACTTGAATTTAAAAAAAAATAATACCTAATATTCAAAAATTCTTCCCTCAAATTAGAGTTATTTTAAATCAGGAAGCCATGATTTTATTTTCAGTTGCCCCAAATAACTTGATTTAAAAAGAAATTCAAGGCCTACAATTTAATTCTTCCTTCAATTCAGAGTAATTTTCAATATTTTTTTCAAGTAATGTGTTAGAATCGCAGTCTATAAAGTCTAATTGTGCGTATTAAACTATTTTAATATTTATACCTTTGCCATTGACTTATTAAAATGCTTAAAACTCGTAAAAATTCGCGTTGCCCTATTTTTGGTGACCCACAACAGCTGAATAATAATATGTTGCCAACTTATTTTAATATAATTAAACATTATTTGTGGATAAGAAACGATTTAATTGCATTGAATAATGGGAAAGACCCCTCAATCAAGGAGATCAGTGAAATAGTATCTAATGATGTCAAAATATGTGGAATAAGGCTTCACTTCCTACCATCAGTCATCAACAAGTTGTTGCAAGGTTGATATCGTATTATAATAAGTATAAGAGTACGAAGAAACTACGCAATGAAACAAAAAAAGCAGGAATTTTATCAAGATTCTCTGCAAAAGCTGTTTGATATTGCAACTTGTAAATGTATTTCAAGACAATTGTGTAAATGTAAGACCAATGTACCCATTGCAGAAGAACCCTTTTTAAAAGATCAACGAAATTCTCGTAAAATGTATATTGGATCCGTTGATCAAGTGGCAACCAAGTCTTTGCATCGTAAGGATCTTAGGAAACGAAAATACCAACAATATTTGAAAACTACGGCTGATACTCCAAGCACTTCTACTGCTGCTGCTGCAGCTGTGGAATGTTTGTCTGACAGTACTTCTACTGATACTGAAGTCAATGAATTTTTCCCCTTAAAACCCTGTAAAAAAAGAAAGAAACTCTTCAAATGAGAACCAAACTACAGAATTTGGCTACAGCTTGTGATAGAACCGGGGTTTCTGATAGATCGGCAGCTATGATAGTAAACGCTGCTATGCTGGATTTAAAAGTCATAAGTAGTGAAAATTCATTGAAAGTAAGAGATCGCAGTAAATTACGAAGAGACCGTCAACAAGTCCGAAAAGGTTTACAATGTGAAGCTGCAGGTTTTAGAAAACCTATATCCTCACTTTATTTTGATGGCCGTAAAGATAACACACTATTCATCGCTACGACTGACAACATATCACATAGAAAGACTGTTACTGAAGAACATATTTCACTTATATCGGAGCCCGATTCATAGTTTATCGGACATCTTTCAATTGATTCGGGAAAAGCAGTTACTATACAAACAAGTATAGTTGACTTTCTGGAAAAAAAACTTTTGATTTTCGTATGTCTTTGGTAGCAATTGGGTGTGATGGCACTGCTGTAAATACAGGGCATAAAAACGGAGTCATTGTATTGTTAGAAAAACATTTCGGCCGTCCTTTACAATGGTTTGTGTGCTTATTACATGCGAATGAGCTACCGCTTCGTCATCTGTTTGCAAATCTCGATGGAACCACAACCGGCCCCAATAGTTTTTTCTGGAAGCATTGGGAAAATGCTTGAAAAGTGCTTGAACTTCAAAGTTGTGAATTTTGAAGCAGTATATGCTGAACTTCCGGATGTGAATGCTGACTCTTTAAGCACAGATCAAAAATATTTGTATCAAATGTGTTCAGCTATTTCTAGAGGTTCAATTTTGCCCGCTTTAGCTAGCAAAGATCCAGGAAAGCTGGCACATTCGCGATGGTTAACTTGCGCAAACAGAATTATTCGGTTATATGTTGACACAGAAAATCCTTCGGAAAACCTCAAAGAACTTGTCATATTCATTGTGAAAGTCTACGCACCAACCTGGTTTGACCAAGCCATCATGTAAATATGGTCCGATTCACATTTTCAATATGCTTAAAAGATCATTGTACTTGCCTGATGACCTTAGGAATATTGTTATAAGAACTATCGAAAGAAATGCATTCTTCGCACACCCAGAAAATGTGTTGCCAGCTATGTTGCAATATGACCACTCACACATAAGAGAGCTAGCTCTCCGAAGAATTATAAAGGCAAGACAACTAAAAAAAGGGAAACAAGTTCGTGAGTTTCAACTACCTAAGCTTCAAATAGATGCATCTAATTACTACGAATTAATAGACTGGTCGAAAGAAACAGTAACCGAACCACCGATGACAGTAAAATACAGCGATACAGAAATATCGAACATGATTTCTTCAAAGGACAATTTAATGATTTTGCAGAAGTTCCCTTGCCACATTCAAGCAGTAGAACGATGCGTTAAGCTTGTCACCGAGGCTTCATTATCTGTTTGTGGACAAGAGGCAAGAGATGGTTACATTAGAGCAAAGATCAAATCCAGACAAGCATTACCTTTTTTGAAACAAAATCGCAATTTTTCAACCGAACCGAAAGTCCAACAACTTCTGATGGAAATAATTAAACTTATTGGAGTTTCTATTTATTGTTCTTGCATCTAATTCTATAATATACGTATTTAATAAAAACAAAACAAAAATATTTTAATGCATTTTTGTTCGACCGTTTTGAGATATGTTCAAGAAGTTATGTTTGAGAAGTTCAGGTCTGGTGTGCCACCTGAAGATATTGACGTAGAAGACTGAAATTTGGAATTTATATATTTAAGACCATGGGTCAACAATTTATAACGCAGGAAAAAAAATATATTGAAAAAAAAAAAATTTCGCTCCACCCTAGTGGTCATCCGACAGTTCTTGGTGCTTTTCGCTTCCGGTATTGCTACCTACAGATATTTGTCCAAATAAAAATTCTAGTCTTGTACATTTGCCTAGTTAGGAATCTTCGACAATTGTTTTAAGCAATTTACCCATATAGATACGTGGGTATCTACCTACATAGATACTAGTATCACCAATGCAATCGGTAAACCCTTTCCAGTTTCACCTTTTCCCCGCTAGGTAGGTATGTACATTCAAAATCTAGGAATAAGGCGTTACGAATTATATATCTTGCGCGCAACATTGTATTGAGTTGAGATTGCACTAAGTAGTAAAAACAAAACAATGATGTCGGCGTCACTTAATGCCCACAACCACTAGGTACTACGTTCAATGAAGCAACGAGTAGGTTAAATATTATCAAGTGTCAACCCACCTTTTGCTAATCACCGTCCCCACTTCGTCGATGTTGATGCAAAATAGATTCTTTGTTACTGTCTCAGCTGCTATCCAAAGATGTGGTGAATATATTTTTCACTGGCAATCAATTAAATCTAGCACTTAGCACTTTTTGATGATGAACAACTTCATCATGCAAATCAAATTAATAATTTGTGATAGGAACGACTACAACAATAAAAAATTAAACAGCTGCTGCTGCTGGTATTTATATGGTATTTATCAAAAAACGTTTTTTTTATTCGCCGCACAATACAGGAATGACGTACACAACAAAAAAAATATAAAAAACGTGCAACCATGCACACTAACGAGTAATATCGGTCAAGCACTTTTTTCTAACACACTGCCGTCTGCCGATTGCCCATCCGGGATTTGAGGGCGACTCCTTTAAAATGACGTTTAATTCTAACATGTAACTATTTGTAATAATTTTTATTTTAAACACCTTCTCTACCCGTAGATACAATTTCATTTGCACTCAAATTACACGCTGCAAAAAAAAACCCTCACGGACGCGTCTATTTCGCGTGATAGCGAAAAATTATCTACGAACCGCTGTTAAACACTTATTAACACGTACCGAGCAAGAAACACTATAAGATCCACCGACATAGCGCTGCTGCAGCAGAACGTATACCTTACGAAGTAAGCCCGGAACTAAACTCACCACAAACCACCAGAGTGAATCCGACTAGATTCCCATTGGAAATCTAAATTTTTTTTGTCTAGTTGTATCAGTTTTGTAGAACAAAACAAACAAAAAATACCACGAAGGACGACCACAAAACGAAGCTGCAAAACGAAAATGAATGAAGGAGAAGTCTGTTTTTTATAAGCGGCAATAAAAACAATGGATGGTGGTTGAGCAGCAAACACAAAAAACGTGTTAGATACACGTACGATTGGAATGTTTCTAATCAGAAAGATTTCATTTGAAAGTAGGTGTGGTGGATAGTTTTTATTCACTCAAAACATATACAAGACACACCATATCGAGGGGAAGTCACATTTCATTTTATTCTACCTGTTGTAATCAAAAAGCCGGCAGTAAGAATGCGACAAACATATGTTGGGTGGTATGTCTCTTCTGTTTCGAATGACAGTTGGAGTGGAATGTAAAAAGCGCATAAGCGAGGTGAATGTCAAAGAGTCGACAAATGTGACATTTCGAAATGGCACTCAACTGAACGATTGTAATATACATACTAATACGACAATATTCGTTGTAATGTTACAGCATGAGCGTTTGTTTGATGTGTGTGTATGGGATTGGAAAAAGACCGGGTTTATATTTTAATAATGGCGCCCTCTCAATTATTCGTTTTGTTTTGCTTTGCATCGTCGTTCAGAGAGTTGCCACTGTAGTTAGTGGAAATGGTAAGAGTCGTGAGTCGTGACAGAAGCATAGTTTGCAGTATAGTTTTAGGATGACAATTGACAACAACTATGAGTTCTCTTTCGAGTAGATATTAGATGACATACATGTCATCCGGCCATTAAGTATTATTTATATGCTAACGCTACAAATTTAAATAAGAGATACACTTTGTGGCAATTGACCCCGATTGGCCTTTTTTTGCGAACTGATTTGGCTAAATAGTTGGTTTATTTTTAGCCGTTCAAATAGAATTGCTTTGATATATTTGCTTTTTGATTTATTTGGAATGCACGCCATTGACGTTTATAAAGATGCTGAATGGCGTAGCCGAAGGAAACAGGTTTAAATAGCTTTTGAAAATCCCATTAGTGCAAATGCATAGAACTGTATATTTAATGTGTTGTCATTTATCATTTCATCGCGAATTATCATTTAAAACTATCAAACCAAAGTTTGTGGGAAAGGTAAATCAATCAAATCTTGAATTTGAAAGGTATAGATGGGGATAGTCAAATTAAACTAGGTAGATAGACAAACTACTCTTCATTCAATAAAACTACGTACTTATCGGGCTCCCGACCCGTGAGGCTGAGGGGTCTCTGCTTGAGACACTGCAGCCTATCATCCTCTACGAACCCGGGCTCCTGCTTCCAGTTGTCTAAACCAAGCGCTCTGGCATCCGCTATGGATTGGTCTTTGAAACGGAGGTTCGGTCTTCCTTGCCTTCTTGAACCTAGGGGCTGGGATTCTAAGATCCTCTTAGTTGGAGCATTAGCACAGGACTAAAAATCCGCCGAAGTATTTTTCTTTCGAAGGAGCCCAGTATCTATCAGCTCTCCCTTCTTGCTTATCGTCTAGGACTCGGCGCCATAAAGCAGAACTGGAAGAATAAGGGTTTTGTAGAGCACACATTTCGTCCTTCGAGTTAGGAGTTTCGAACCCAATTGTTTCACCAAACCGAAGTAGCAACGGTTTCCTAGGGTAATTCTTCGCCGGATCTCCACTAGGGTGTCTTTCGTGGAGTCTACGTTTACTCCGAGGTAGGTGACACCTTAACTAACTTGAAATTGCTGCTATCAATAGTGACATTTTGTCCTAGGCGGTGGACAGATGCTTGTTTGTTTGTTGATAGGATGTTCTTAATCTTGTCCTCATTTACTACAAGGTTAACGGAATTCACCTGTTCTTCAATCAGCGTGAACGCTTTTATCACGGCACGTTGGGAGCGACCGATAATGTCATTATCGTTTGCATAGCCCAGCAGCTGTACGGACTTGTTGAAAACAGTGCATTCCGTGTTGACACCAGCCCTTCTCCAGTACGAGATTGAAGAAGTCACATGATAACGCCGATCCGGTGCATTTTTGGAACAGTTCGAAGGAGCTGCTTCCAAACTGCACGTTGCAGCGAGTGTTTTCCAGCGTCACGCGACACAGCTGAATCAGTTTTGCCGGGATTTTGAATTCAGCCATCGCCCTACGGAGCTCCTGACGATGTATGCTATCATACGCGGCTTCAAAGTCGATGAATATGTGGTATGTTTCGACTTGAAATTCGTTGGTATTTTCCAGGATTTGCCTAACTAATAATTTGGTCTATAGTCGATCTGCCGAGCCGATCTGTTACATGCTGAATAGTGTGTTGCAGAACAGTTTTAGACGTTCACACAGTACGTTGGATAGGATCTTGTATGTGGGATATGCCTCAATAGTTTTTGCAAGACATAGGAACCATATGTAGATGGGGCATATGGAGCTAGACCAGGCATCGGGCATATTTTCTTCCACCTATACTTGGTTGATGATTCTGTGCATGCTCCCTACCAAAACATCACCACCGTCTTTAAAAAGCTCCGCTGGTAAGCCATCAGAGCCTCGGCCTTGTTGTTCTTTAGCCCTTTTAGAGCTAGGCCAACTTCTTGTATACTAGGTGGTGGAACTAGTTCTTCATTGACTGAACGTGGGTTCTTCTTGCCCTATCACTCTCTCTACATGATGCCTAATAAGCACTTGCTGGAAATGCTGCTTAAACACATCTAATATTCCCTGCGCTTCGGTGACTAGGTTTCCTTCGCTGTCTCGAAGAGCCTGCGTTCCGGTTTTGTAGCAAGCAGCCAGTTGCTTGGTTTTTTTTTTATAAAACCTCCGGATGTTGTTACGATCGCACGACTCTTCGATCTCTTTGAGCTGGGAAGCTGCGTAAGCCCTCTTCTTTCTACGCAGGGTCTTCTTTTCCTCCATTTTCCTCCCTGGCTCAATACTCTTCTCTCGATGCCCTTGTCTTATCTTCTCGTTGGACAGTCGAGCTCTGAATTTAGCTGCGACAAGAAAATGTTCAGAGTCGACGTTTGCCCCTGGAAATGTGTGCACGTCGAGAATTTCGGATGCGTGCCTCGCATCTATTGGCACATGGTGGATTTGGTTGGCGATTCGACCGTCTGGACCGCGCCAGGTTGCTGTGTGGATCCTTGCCTTGGGAACCTAGTGCTACTTATCACCGTATTACGAGCTGCTGCAAAATCGATTAGTCGGTAGCCGTTGTCTGTTGTCGTTTCGTGGATTCTGTGCTTACCAACTAAACCGTCAAAGATGTTTTCCTTTCCGACTTTAGCATTGAAATCCCCGAGTACAACTTTTACATCATACTCCGGACAGGCTGCGTAGGCTCCATCCAGGAGGTCATAAGACTCCTCCTTGATGGGATCTTCAGCCTCGTCGTTAGGGGTGTGTGCACATATTAGGCCTATGTTTTGGAACGTAGCTTTGATGCGGATCACAGAAAGGCGATCACTTATCGGCTTGACTTCAATAAAACCACGATTTGGTTAAATTTGAAGTGCCACTATTTTGTTAAATATGAAGTGTCATCTTTTGGCTTATAGTAGGCGTGATCCACTAACGTCATTGGAACACAATAATTACCGGAGTGACCAAAGATTTTTTTCAATTTCTTGAAATCATCGAATTATATACCGGAATGTTTCGAAAATGTTGAATGTTGTTTCACATAAATCAAAAAATCTTAGCTCATACATAAAAACAGGTCCATTTAAACCATGGAGCCTTAATAGCTCCACGTTAAGTTTTTTGAGAGTATTGTACCTTAATGCTGCATTCAGCTGTGCTTTTGAAACGCATGTGAAACAAAAAGTTTATTATATTGATAACAGCTTCACTTTGCTGTCACTGTTTGGCAGTTAATTTGACTTGAATTTATTATTCGAAAAATAGAGAGGTCCATGGTCTCCATTGCATGGTCGTACATTTATCTTAACATACACGTTTTCAGCTTTCATTTCACATCCCTTTCTGATATATAAAAAAGTGATCTGACAATTGAGAGTTTTCTCGAAATGGTTGATGAAAATGTCTGCCATATATCAGGGATATTCGATGTGGTAAATCGTTTACTTCAGTGACGTTTAATTGCAGTAAACGATTTACCACATCGAATATCCCTGAATGAGTGACGTTTAAAGTTGGCATGGTTAGCGGTTGCAATAGCTCTTAACGATCGGAGGGATTGATGTATAAATCGTTGATGACGCAGTAATTCAACTTCGGTTGTTGAACAACAATACTTTGAAAATGATTACATTCAAAACGTAGACATGAATGAATTAAGATACTTCCTACGCATGCGTACAACTCCTAAACAAGCAGATGTTACTGTTGTTGATGCGAAAGTGAAAACCACCTCAACGACCTCATTGTAGCTTATGTCAAAATTGACAAGGAAGTGAGCTGAATGACATCGCGTGTCCATTGTGTAGGCATAAGGTCGATCAAAATAATAATATGCAAACATACAAAATTACAATAGGGGTATTCATGCAACGTCGGAAAGTCGTCGTAAACGTTGTAAACGTGATAAAATTACGACGTGATAAATAAACTGTCAAAATTTGTATGGGAAATCTTTTCCAACAACATCGGAATTTTCTCACAGGAATTAGGTGCGTAAACTGAGATGGTAAACGTTGTAAACTTTTGAAATGCTAATTTGACATTTAATCAGTCACTTTCACACATCAAACGTACGCGCTAAACTGAAAAAAATTATCGAGAACAGAAAGAGAACAGTAGGAACAAAATGCTATCAATAAATAAATTACTAAAATGAGATTGAATTCAGTAAGTTACCGTATTATTTAGTGGTGCAGCTTTAGGGTCGTTCATGAAACGTCGTCGTAAAATTACAATCTTTCGCACGCAATAAAATTACGACGTTGCATGAATACCCTTAACATTTAGGTGATGAGAGACATCCATTTATGTCAATTATATTAAAAAGAAATAAGAAAATGAATTTCAAATGCATTTCCAAATTCCAACCACTTTTTCGAGCATTTGGGGCCGTATGTCGGCAATGACGCCATGAATGTTGGCTTCCAAGTCCCCTTACGTTTCTGGTTTGTTGGCGTAGACGAGCGACTTCAAATATCCCCAAAGAAAATAATCAAATGGTGTCAAATTACACGATCTTGGTGGCCAATTGACAGTTCCATTCCGCGAAATTATGTGCTCATCTAATGTTTCCTTCAATAAATTGATTGTGACGTGCACTGTTTGGCATGTAGCGCCATCTTGTTGGAACCACATCTCATCCACATTCATGCCATCCAATTCGGGAACAAAATAGTCGGTTATCATGGCTCTATACCGGTTTCCATTAACGGTAACCGACTCGCCAGCATCATTTCGGAAGAAGTATGGCCCAATGACTCCAGGTGAAAATCAGCATCGAGATCAATCTCGTTTTCGCCCCATACACCAAATTTACGACGCATTGCATAGTCTCGCGGCTTTAATTCTTGCACAAGCTGGATCTTCCATAAAGTTGATGGACAAAGCTCCAATTGCTGTGCAAGGTGGCGAATCGATCCCTTCGGGTCCTCTTCGGTGCCCACTGTTCGACGTCTCTGCGGATGCGTATTATCACATAGAGTAAACGTAGTGCGAAAACGATCCATGATTAACGGAATTAATTGCTCTGATGGACGATTATGTCAATGGCCGGAGCTTGCGGTACACTTCGCGAACTGAACCATTTTTTTTCGAAATAAATTTGCACGATTTGCAAGCGTTGTCAACCTGTTCATGATGAAATGGCAAACCAAACTGAAAATAAATGACATAAGAGTTGCCCGATTTGACCACAAGATGTCAGTTTTATCTCTATTCGAAAAACCAACATCTAAAAAAAACATATGAGAGGCTACAATCCGCTGTGCGGATCGTTGAATACCCTATCCCATTCCATCCTTAAAATTAATATCCTCAAAATATAGGCCTTATGGCGATGAAATACAGAAAATGACATTGTCACAATATATTGCTCAGACAGTTTATCAAAATCTTTTGTGGTTCGACGAAAAACAACGTATTTCTATTGCTAATGCCTTGGGATGGGGTATACAAATGGTTTTTGTAAGAAAACGCCCCCAAAATGTGGGCGTAGGTGAAAATGATCTATGGACAAAATGTTTATATTACCATTGCGGAAGTATTTGCATCAAATTTTTTTTCGAAAGTGGATAAAATTTGGACAAAAAGTGGGTGTGGCAACAAACTTTGAATGGACGATATATAGATATTAGGATTGTCTAAATATGCTGCTCAGACACTTTTTTGATATTCCTTACGGTTTGGCCTAAAACTACATTTTTCCTAAAGGGGGCGTGGCAGTGGGCGGATTTCAAAAATGTTTACACTTGTTCTGCTTCGTCGGCCAGAGAGTCTATATACCAAATTTCAAAACTCTAGCTCAAAATTTAAGGCCCAAAAATCGGTGACACACAGACGGACGGACGGACGGACGGACAGACAGACATGGCTTAATCGACTCAGCTAGCGATTCTGAATCGATCCATATACTTTGAGGTATATGTATCGAAATTATTAATTCTCTATGTTACAAACTTAATGTCAAAACTAATATACCCCCCTATGGGATAGGGTATAAAAACACCCTTTATAAGAATTTGTAATACCAATCAGTGTTATACTCGCGGAATGACAACATTCACTTTTTTATCTCGAGAAATTAATATTCAACGACATATTTTAAGCGTTCAATTTATTTAAAAAAATAAATCTTCAGTTTTTTTATTGCAGAAATAAATTCCCGACATTTCTTACATTTCATGATTAATTTATATGGTGTGTGAAAATTTAGCGAACATCTGTCTTCGATTTAGAAAAAAACAAGTGAAGAGTAGTGACGCTTAGATTTATCGCGATCTGGGCATTGGTTTTGTATTACATTCCCATCGATCCGAAACGCGTCACGAAACCCATTTCACTGCTTTTAAAAAAAACATTAACATAAATGCATTTCAGGTGTTAATATAACCATTGTAAGAAATACATATATTTAATTGAAGGCAAGTTTATGTCAAGCGGGGAAAACATAACTGTTTTATTCGATATCGAAGTCATTTGAGCCGAAAGCCGCGCTTCCGATTGTGAAATTGAATTTGGAAATGGCCTACATTTTGGATGAAGTCATAAGTTTTTGAGGTTTGGTTTTTAAACTGGCAACACTGTTTCAACAGATTGTCAGTTTGACAGTTTAAAGTTTGTGGTTAGTAGGTTTTGCCATTTCACGATGAATAGTTTAACGCCAGAGCAGCGCGTTCAAAATTTGCAAACTTATTTCGAAAACCATGGTTCGGTTCGCCAAACTTATCGTACAATTTGCGGTCGACATAATCGTCCATCTAAGCAAGTTATTCGGAACACAATGAATCGTTTTCACACCACGTACACTCTAGTGTATCTCCAAAGACGAAAAACAGTGCTAACAGAAGAAGTTATTGCCGTTGTGGGGCGCGGTTTTGAGGAGAATCCGAATGAGTCGATTCGCCATCGCAAAGCATTCGGAGCCTATCCACTTTGTGGAAGATTTGACTGAATGATGGCTTAAAAGCTTATAAAATCTAGCTTGTGCATGTTATGAAACCGCGCAATTGACTTAATCTGGCCTCTAAGCCATAACATGTGATAGAATAGGTCAACAATGTCTTGAACCTTCAACGTTGTAGGTTCACCTCACCTGAGAGAAGTGCATATTTAAAAAAAGCCGGTTTGTAAGATTCTGCAAAGCTAATGCTATGCATGGTAGTGACATTTTAAAATACACGTCATAACTGCATTGACCCAATCCGGTTATTCAAAATGCCAGTTTAAATCTCTGTTAGTGCCCTTTAAATATTGTCTAGTCCCGGACGAAGTCGGATGTTAAAGTCTTTCTCCAAAAATAAAACAAACAAATGTGGAAAATTGAGTGTAGAGATAGTACGAAGAAGAGTCGGTGGGGTAGAAATTTCCAGGAGTAAAGTGTGTTCAACAATAATTGTGTCTTATTTTAAAAATTATTTTAAAAACTAAAACACGGATGCGTAGTATGTTAAAATGATTATTTGATTAATTTTTTTAAATAGCAAATACACACCGAAATCCATAAATCTGGACACAAAAAAAATATTTTTTTAAATCGCATACAATTTTAGAGGAAACAAAATATTAAAATCCATTTTAATTGGTAACAAAACACATTAACCCCGCCAGCAATTAAAAGTTTCCAGATTTTACGTGCAGAATGTAAACAAAAATAAAACATAGAGTTTGAAAAGAATGACGTCAATTGGCTTTAGGATTATGGGACACTTAAATTAGAGAAGTTTCTAGGAAACTTAGCTATACAAAGAGTTTGTTTGAAATAATAAAGGCTGGTGCAGTGTGTAGATCGTAAAGGTGGGTACATGCAATACATACATGTCATCATCGTAAATTTGATTGAAATGTAAATTTCACAAATGGATTATTAAATGTATGATCTAGGGATATATGCTAAATGACGTCTAAATGTCAACCCAGATTATTCTTGACAAAAAAAACGTTGATTTTCGAAATCTTTTGAAGTGTTAAAAAAAATGTATTTTCAGTCCAACCCATCTAACGAATTTATTGCGAACGTCAAGTGTATCTTAACATGTCAGTGCTAAATAAAAATAAATCAAGATTTTATAATCTGTCGAAAAAATAAATTAGAATAATGCGGGTGTAGTAGTGTATTGGGTCATTAATCTCCTTAAAGTGGGGACATGGTTTTTGTGTAACATAATGGTCATATAGAAGGTCGTTCGTGTTATATTGCATTTCAAATAAATAAGTGACAAGTTCTTTGTACATTTAAATGTATAATGCATCCAATAGCCTTCAAATGACAAGAATAATGACAATAACGATGAAATGACAAGTAAGAATGTACGAACTCTATATAGAGCAAGGAAGCCGGTGAAGCGTTTGTGTGCTACACATCAGACAATACTGGCATTTGGGAAATACAATGGGGTGGACCGGACAAAAAGATAATAAACAGTCTTTGTTTTATTTGAATTCACTAACTTAAACCTTATACCTTCGACCACGCTTTGATGAAGGAAACAGATGACATCCGTATATATATGTAGACTGTTTCAACGAATTACTTGACAATGCCTATGATTGACACTAAAGTGGAAGATCTTCAGGAGTATTTCCGAAAAGACAATTATGGCACATAGGTACATCATACTTACATCCATCACACATTCCATTGATATCACTCATTCCACCTGCACCACGACACATCTACCAGTAAATATCAGGTTGCATGATTATTTCTGATATGTGTAGTGTATGGAGCCTATAAGGTTAATTCACTGAGCTACGGAACGTAATATCACGATGGCCAGCACTCCGCATCCAAACTTTGACGCCCATATGGTATCTTGGTGGTGTCTGGATACAAATAGTCAATCTAAATCAGCCAATTTCGGAATGCAGTATCTTTCATGCCCAAACATCTTCAATATCGGAGCACATTCTAGTATGAGAAGGTACTATTTAATATTGCTTCTCATACGACATTGTCAATCAGACAGAAAGGCTGCAAGTATTGATGTCCTGTTTTTCCCTCTCATAAGTTAGAGACCTCAGACTTGTCGAAGAATTTCGGCTCGATGCTCAGAGTCGTGAATGATAAGAAAACGCCGCAAGCAACTCTCAGGAGAGATGCAAATTTTGTGGGACAAAAGCTGGGCCTAAACTCCTAATGAGAATATTTTGCCATAAGTTTCTATTTTGAATGACAGATCCCTATGATAAGTAATGAAAATCTGACAGGAGTGCCTTGGTATAGAACCTCCACCAAGTTTGATAGGAGTGCTCAGAGTGGAAAATAAGAACCATTTGCCCGTTTATAAGAAAATATCCCCTGTGAACTTCATTACAGATGCATAAGTCTTTTTTACATCGCCCTCAAGATGTTTATTACTCTTAAGATCGTTCAACAACAAACATAGCTGTAGGGATCCCAACCCAATATAGTTTTCAAGTGTCACCCAAGCACCCACTAGTTGCTTAATTGATTTTGGCAACGAACTAAAAAAAAGGCCAAAGCAAATATTGTTCTTGGAAATGCTGGGCAAAACTTATGAGCCTGCTACTTGCATCCGCCTTAGATATTCACATCATTGGGCGGGGTCATGTTATGATCGTGGCAAATAGAGCGGATGGAATATATAAAATCGACAAACTGAAGCGGACTTCTCAGTGGAAAGCTATAACTTTAAGGTAGTCCGGCACTTTATCTACCTCGACTCCCATATTAACACTGACAACGACATCTCGTCTGAAATGAATCGAAGGATTAAGGGCCAACTATAACAGAAGATGGTTGGTTACGACCACTTCCGTAAATTTTGGAATCAAAAGTCAAAATCTCATATCAAAATAAAGAAATCCTTAGCTTTTAATTCATTCAATTTATACTTCTGTTATGGGGTGCAGCACTGAAGACCACTTTCCGCCCAGTTTTGACATTAGCTTCTCATAAAGTTCAGACTTGACACTTCACAAAACACAAGAAAACGATTTGGTTAGACTGTTGTTGTTCATTCTTTAAATTCACCTTTCGTTGACGATAATATGACAATTAGCTAATTAATATCACATAGCGGGCGCTAAAGCCGTGTGTCAATTACATATAAAATTTAAACCAGTGAATAACTTTTGACATAAGTGTGGTGAATATAGACTAAATATTTTTAACTTGCTAAATTGGAACTGCCGCTCCAGGTTGGAAGTTGTGATTTGGGTTAACTACACAGCCCTGGAAAAAACCTTTGTTACGAAGCAACCAATAGCCTCGGAAAGGACTGATATTATTACGTTCGTATCTGCACCTGAAATGTGATATCATTAAACAGGAGGGGTACAGTATGCTTCAGCATCGTTTGCACGATCCACAAAAAAGGAGACCCTAAGAACTGTGCCAACTACAGAGGCATAAGTCTCCTCAACATCGCCTACAAGATCCTATCTGCCGTAATAACTTGATCGGCCCTTATCAGTGCGGTTTTAGGCCAGGAAAGTCCACAATCGATAAAATTTTCACACTTCGGCAGATCCTGAAAAAAACCCAAGAAGTCCAAATCGATACCCACCACCTATTTATCGATGTCAAAGCCGCATACGGCAGCATTTATAGAGACGAACTATACAGAGCCATGTCTGGTTTTGGTATACCGCCCAAACTCGTCCGTTTGTGTAGGATGACGATGTATAATTCTCGCTGCACCATCAGGGTCGGAAAAGACCTCACCGACACTTTCGATACCAAAAAAGATTTAGGCAAGGCAATGCGCTGTCATGTGACTTCTTCAATTTGATTCTTGAGAGGATTGTGCAAAACTGCAACACCAAAGGCACAATTTTCCAAAAATCGGTCCATACGCCGACGATATTGACATCATTGGTAGGACTCAACGTGATGTCATAGCCACATTTGCTTATTTAGAGAAGGAAGCGGCAAAAAAGGGTTTAGCAGTAAATGAAAGTAAGACTATGTATATGTTGTCAACACGAAAGGACACACAACATCGAAGAATTGGACAGAACGTCACCATTGACAGATATAACTTTGAGGTAGTACGGGACTTTGTCTACCTCGGCTTTGCTATTTACTATGACAACAACATCTCGTGAGAAATCAAACGAAGAATTACTCTTGCCAACCGCTGTTTCTTAGGGCTTAGAATGCTATTTAGTAGTAAAGCCCTCACTTGACTACTAAGGAGACCCTGATCATCCCAGTCCTGCTGTACGGCGCTGAAGCATGGACCGTATCAAAAGCGGATGAAGAAATCCTTGGTCGATTCGAGAGAAAAATTCTTCGGAAAATCTTCGGTCCCGTTTGCGTTGACGGCCTATGGAGACAAATATTCAACCACGAACTATACGAGCTGTACAGCGACATACCCCTGGTCAAAAAACTCCGCATTGGACGTTTAAGATGGCTAGGATATGAAGAACGAATGGACCCCAATACTCCGGCTCGCAGAGTCTTCGATTCCCAGCCAGACGTCGGACACAGTAGAGGAAGACCTCGCCTTAAGTGGCGCGCACAAGTGGAAATCGACCTCAATCAACTTGGAGTGCGCAACTGGAGGCAGTTAGCTAAGGACCGGGCTAATTGGAGAGGCATGTTGGTTGAGGCCCAGGTTCATTCCGGACTGTAGCGCCACTTAAGGAGGAGGATGAAGAATTCTCGCTGCTCCATCAGGGTCGGAAACGACCTCATCGATACATTCGATACCGATTTAGGCAAGGCGATACACAGACATGTGACTTCTTCAATTTGATTCTTGAGAGGATTGTGCAAAACTCCCGAGCCAACACCAGAGGTACAATTTTCCAAAAATCGGTGCAAGGACACACAACATCGACGAATTGGACAGAACGTCACATTAACAGATATAACTTTGAGGTAGTACGGGACTTTGTCTACCTCGTCTCCGATATTAACTCTGACAACAACATCTCGTCAGAAATCAAACGAAGAAATACTCTTGCCAACCGCTGTTTATTCAGGATAAGAAGGCAATTGTGTAGTAAAGCCCTCACTCGAACTACTATGGAGATCCTATATAAGACCCTGATCATCCCAGTCCTGCTCTACTACGCTGAAGCATGGACCGTATCAAAAGCGGATGAAGAAATCATTGGTCGATTCGAGAGAAAAATTCTTCGGAAAATCTTCGGTCCCGTTTGCGTTGACGGCCTATGGAGACAAATATTCAACCACGAACTATACGAGCTGAACAGTGACATACCTCTGTTCAAAAAACTCCGCATTGGACGTTTAAGATGGCTAGGACATGTAGAACGAATGGACACCAATACTTCGGCTCGCAGAGTCTTCGATTCGACAGCCAGACGTCGGACGCAGTAGAGGAAGACCTCGCCTTAAGTGGCGCGCACAAGTAGAAAACGACCTCAACTAACTTGGAGTGCGCAACTGGAGGCAGTAAGCTAAGGACCGGGCTAATTGGAGAGGCATGTTGGTTGAGGCCCAGGTTCATCTCGGACTATAGCGCCACTTAAGTAAGTAAGTAGAATGGAGTTTTTGGAAAAAATTGGTGACGGAAATGTGTTAATTGCATTTGTTTCGCTGTAATTTATATAAAAAAAACATATAGTTCGATGGATCCATGTAGCCGGTGGATAAAATTCATCCTTAACGCAACGCACAGGACTGTCAAATATTAATTAGAGGAAGAAATTTGACATACATTATTATCTCTGGACGAGTCTTTTCTTAGGATTAAAAAACAAACCCTTCTTTCTAATATTTTGTCTATGAGATACAGACCTAAAATCGAAGCCAATTAACTTTATTAAACGTCAGATATAGACATCAAGTTGGAAATGTTTATGTCACCTACAGGACTACTGATCCAATTTTTTGCTGACGATATGTCTATTTCAGAGAGATAAGGCTCCAAAAAGCATATGAGACCTTAAAAGCTCCACAACAAGTATTTGTGATGACAGCTGTCATATCATCTACAATATACAATTTGGAGTTGGGAAAAGGCTATATGGACCAAATAAGAGATGAAGATCCGTAGAAGTCCAGAATGTTGTTTGTTTTTTTTTCCAAATGTTTGCTGTTCTCTAAAATGCGGTCAAATTTTAGCCGCAGAGTAATCCAAGCTACTAAAATTCGAAAAAAAGACATGTTACTTAAATTGAACACATTTATTGATCATAAGGGGGATTTTTCTGACAGATGCGCGCGTTCACATCATGCTAACAAGTATTTTGAATTAGTAACAGAAAACCACTTAGCTGCTGTGTGCAAAAATCATTTCGACATTATTCTAAGCAATATATCAGCTACAACAGAGATAGCGTCAGTAATTGAAATGACAAATATATACTTTTTACCCGCGTCGATTGTTGGCACAAGTCATTTGATGATTCCCCAAAGTCTACGCACCCAAAGAAAAATATTAATAAACCAACGACAAACAAAATAAATTCGAGTCATCTAAGCAAACGTTTTGGTAACCATCCCCTGTTTTACCAATTTATGACAAAGATATTTGTTTTAAACAAATAACGGTACGATAAGTATATTCAAAAGTAATTTTTTTCTATGAAAGTGCAGTTAGTCTATTTTATTAGATGGAAAACGTTGTTAGTAATGGCATATCATTGTTCCATCAAAAGAACACAAAGGAAACAAGTGGATGACATATGCTTCCGTGAGGAAGTGCTGCCAAATCACATGCAGGAAGGTGATAACTGACATGCAGTCTTATAATATTTTGGAAATGATAAGTCATCGTGTGATTCAACTGGGTGGGGATTCGTAACACCGGTGGTTCTGTTGTAGACCTTATCTTTTCTATAAATGTCTGGATTTTGATGTTGTAAATCGTAAGGGAATATTATGATGATATCAAAATAATATACGTATATGGTTTACTTTTTATTTTATCGGAAAGCCTTAAGTAAACACCCAACGTCACCTTACGATATTTCAATTCTTAATAATATTTGCTTTTGAGAACTGTGCATTCACGCACCCAGTTTGTTATGAAACAAAGATTATGGGCTAGGGTGCTATAATATGTATAGTTTTGAACCCAACCCTTCTCCCTATTTTAACATACCTGGTTACTTTGTGCCATACTGTGCTATAAATGATGAACCTGTGCATGCATTTGATATGTTCTGGATATTGTTTGCATCTAGCATGCTACATTACCGATCTGATAGAAAATAGCTGAAGCCACAAATATATTAATCGTCAAAAATAAATTGACAGTGACGCCCGATTATACGAATGACACCGGTGGTCATCCGACTATGGATGATCGGTCCAGATAAATTATAGATGATAGGTGCAGGCGTGGCGAATGATGATCGAATGACATGCGATTACAAGTTGAATGCGTTGAATATTCAAATAAGACAATGCCTCCCTCCACACTTCCAGGGTTGTTAGAATTTGGATACAATCACAAGACGTGGAACTTTTGCCATGGGCGCAGTATTCAACGGACTGTTTGGGCATGGTTATCTCGTTAATTCTATGAAGGCAGCAGACAATTTGAAGACAAGGACCTTTAATCGAAGCTATTCGTGATGTCTTGTGCCAAATTTCCTCCAATTATTAAAAAAAAACTGTATGATTCTGTTCCAAAACGTACTGAGCGCGGGGTCCCTGGTTGAAATCACGACAGTGACAACATCTATGTTTTTTCCTTCCAAAAGTCTGACAAAGTATAAAACTAAAAGGAGAATAAAACTCTCATGAGGAGCTACTCAAATTTGCCGTTCGGAGTCGGCATTAAACAGGAGGCCCCACTCTTTGTAGCAAAATTTAAAAAAAAATATTTCACCTCTTCTAATCTGGCCTCGGTATATAAAGCGGGAGGAGTACTCTTACCCCTACTATGGTCTCTGGTTATCGATAACCTACTTCAAGACCTAAGTAATGCAGGTTTCAATATAATTGGATACGCCGATGACCTAGTCATCATAATAAAGGGCAAAGAACCAAACGAAGTTACAACACGTTTGCAAAACGCCCTTAAGATAGTCATAGACTGGTGTAATAAAGAAAGTCTCTCTATAAACCCCAGCAAGGCTATCATCGTCCCTTTTACAAAAAGGAGGAAATTAAATCTTACCCAAAATTCAATTTATGGTATACATTGAGTATTCCAACGAAGTAAAATATCTTGGAGTGATCCTCGATAAAAAACTAAGCTGGAACTCCCACATCAACAACAAAATTCAAAAAGCAACCAAAGCTTTCTGGGCTTGCCGAAGCATGTATGGTAAAACCTGGGGAATCTCTCCAAAGACCACACACTGGATCTACACGATCATGGTCAGGTCCATTATAACATACGCTTCAATAGTATGGTGGAACAAAGTCACCCAAAAAACAACTATAAATAAATTAAACAAGGTACAACGGCTTGCCGCCACGGCGGCTATAGAAGCCTTAATAGGACTAACACCCCTCCACATTTATATAAAAAAAAATGGCAATTCGCAGCTCAGCAAGTTTGACACAAGCGGAAGAATTAAACATTAGTGAACACCTTAAACTAATTGAACTTCTATCCGAACTTCCAGAACTTGACATGATCTGTGCGGTTACAGACCGCTTACCAAAGACACTATGCTTCGACAAAAGATTCTCAACGGAGATCACAACCAGAGAAGCATGGTGTAGCAACAACCCACCAAACTGCCTAAACGGCCTAAAGTGGTATACGGATGGTTCTAAAATGGACTCAGGGGTAGGAGCTGGCATACATGGACCAAATAAAAACATCTCAATACCTATGGGAAAAAAACCCTAGTGTATTCCAAGCTGAGCTCCATGCCATAAAAGAATGCGCAAACCTAATACACAACTCAGGTATTAAAGGCGCAAACATCCATATATTCACGGACAGTCAGGCAGCTATAAAAGCCCTTAGCACACACATCATTGACTCCAAATCAGTAATACACTGCTTCAATTCCCTCCAAACACTCAGTTCCAGGAACAAAACCAGACTATGGTGGGTCCCCGACATAAGGGAGTTGAAGGTAACGAAAAAGCTGATGAACTAGCCAGAAATGGTTCGGAAACCCCCTTCAGTGGACCTGAACCCTTCTGTGCAATCCCCAAATCAGCCATAAATCTGGTCATAAAAAACTGGGAACAAAACAAATGTGTTTCATACTGGGGAAACATCCCAGGCCTAAGACAGGCCAAAAGCGCTATTCAGCCCTTCAAATCAGATGCCGACAAGATACTAAATCTTCGCAGGCACGATATCAAAAACTTAGTAGGCTACCTAACTGGTCATCACGGTCTGCGATATCACCTAAACAAAATGCGTCTAGTCGACTCATCGGAGTGCAGACTATGTCTAGAAGAAGACGAAACAGCCGAGCATATCATATGTGAATGCCCGGCCCTTTACGGTATGAGAAGTGAATCTTTCTTCAGGGAATTTTTAAGTCCTGAAGAACTGAGAAAATCTTCGGCTGAAAGTGTTATCAGCTACATTAGGAAAGTACGGCAAGCACAATAGATCTTTTAGGTCGATGTGTATATTACTGCTTAGGTAGGTCAGAATTTAAAAAAAAAATATATATATAAAGCGTATATACGCCCCAAACTTTAGTTCAACGCCCACATCTGGTCAGGTGCAGAAAAAACATCACTTATCTGTAGTGAACTCTATAATCTCGCTCAAACATCGAGCAAACTGCTAAAAGCAAGGTCTGAGACCCTAAAGGTGCGTTAAGGCCAGAGTTTTATTTTCATAATTAGCACGCGCTAAAGGTTTTATGACTACCCTTATAGCGTTTAAGTAGAGTGCGAGCTTTAGGAAAATTGAGGAGAAGAAAAGAGGAGATACCGATGTTCGTTAGTTTTAAATGTCTGTGGAGAGGAAGAATTGAGATTGGTAAAGCATACCATTTTCGTGTTCTTCGGTTAAGGAATAAATCTCTATATTTCATAATACAAATTCAAATTTTTGGCGCAAAAGACCCGTGAGTACCAAGGGCCAAGCTTTCTCATGTATTCATGTATGCGCGTGTAACTCTTGCACGATGGCGGGATCTCCTGTTTTATGCCGAATCCGAACGGCTAAGTATAGATAAGCTTTTCTTGACAATTGATACTACTCGGATGATTTGTCGGATCATCACGAGAGGAGCAGCAGTGAAAAATCATGTAGGTTGGATTCGAAACCAGATCTCACGGTGGCAATTCATCGCAGTAACCATCGCGCCACTGAGCCCGTCATATTTCATAATACGTCCGAATATATGCTTGAGGGTGAATTTATAAGAATTCATGGAACGGCGAGTTTTACGATTGAATACTTGAAGGGGCGGAATGTATCTGGTTTTTTCGTTTGAACATTTATTGTTAAAATAGCGGTAAAAGAAGAGTGTAAGTGCAAGACAGGAGAAATTCCTACGATGTTTGAGAGAGATTATAGTGTTCACTACATATGAGTCTCCTATCAGTTTTATCGCACGCTTTTATATCCTATCCAGTAGGTGTTTGCTGCACCTGATTAGATGTGGGCGTTGAACTCAATATATTGAGGATTTAGATCAGAAGGGCTGAAATATTCTTTGCATTGGTTAAGAAAACCTAGACGTTTTTAACAACTTCGAATATGTGGTCGAATCAATGAAGTTCGTTACTAACACATATACCGACTATGAAAAGTTTTTTGGTTTCGGCGATGCAAGTGACATTGATGGATAATTGCTGTGAATTTTGGTTTCTGGTTTAAATTTCAGAAGACAGCATTGGGTTTTCGAAAACATTTAAGTTTCCCAGTCGCTTAATCTGTCATTCCACCGAATGATTGTTCTAGACTTCTATTTTCCGATCTCGTTGTTAACTTACATGACTAACGTAATGATATGAACTGTCAGTTCTCTAAAATCCAGCTTACCAAAATTTTCTCAAAAATTCATCAAATCACTTTCCGATGGTGGGTATCTAATATTTAATTCACTTTTCTGTTTATCGTTTAGTTCTCGGCGTAGGCAGAATTAGGGTCTGATATTGTATATCTTTGGACTTCAGAGTAAGAGATTTTGGCAACATATGACAAACCAAAGAAACGAGGGTTTTCAGGAATCAATCTTTGTCCGAGCTCCATGTGAACCTATTTCGCGGGATTGAATTTGAATCAGAGGTAGATTCGCAGTGATGCTTTGTCGAAAATTGAAAGGTTGATAACGTTTGATTGTTAGGTTATGTTATCTTTACGGGTTGGTGTAGAAGAGGATCCTCTATTCCGCCACACTTAGGTCCGTGTGGACCCATTGTGATACCCTTGGTGGGATTTCTTCCTTCCTTATCGTTACTTTGGGTTACTCCACTCTATCCAGCCATCCCGATGTTCGTAGGAACCTGTAAAGATAGGGTAATGAAATATCGGAAAGTTCTTGGATGCCTTGAAAGTAGTAGCTTCCATGTGTTCTGTTCCTCAGGTGAGAGAGACTCGGGCAGTGACAGAGGAAATGAGTTGTATCCTCGTGTGTTTCTTCATCACCGCAGCCTCTACAGATGTCGTCATCCTTGAGATTTAGTTTCATTGTGTGGGTTCTGAGAAAGTTGTGACCAGTGAGAGCCCTTACCAGTTTAGATAAGGAGATTCTGTCGTATCGCAAACGTTTTTTGGTCCGGTTCCCGTTGTATTGTGGTCAGAGCTTCCGAGATATTTCGCAGTTAGTCAATGACTTCCAACTGGTATTGGCTTTCATTCGGGTCTTGTATTCCACTCATTCTCTGAGGTTACAGAGTGGTGGTTCGACCGTTTGTAGTGCCTGGTCATGATCTGTAGCAGATCCGTTTCTTGCCAGTTCGTCGGCTATCTCGTTGCCGTCTATGTCCCTGTGACCAGGAACCCAGCAGAGATCAGCATTATGCTGTGAGCAGAGAACCTTGAGCTCTTCGCGACAGCGGCGAACTAGCTTTGATTCAATTTCGATAGCAGATACTGCTTTATAGCCGCTTGGCTGTCAATGAATATGGTGATATCACTGTGTGGTATTTTCATTATTGACACCAAATGAGTCGCTTCAGCGATTGCTAGCACCTCAGCCTGGAACACACTACTATGATCAGAAGCCTGATTGATTTTTTATTGCTAATTCCTCTGAGAATATGCCAGCACCTGTTCCACAGTCCATCTTTGATCCATCTGTGAAGATGAATATCGATTTCCTTTTTGTGGGTTCATTCTTATCCCATTCGTCTCTGCTCGGAAACGAGCAGGTGAAGGGACGATGAAATTCTAGATAGAGAGATAGATAGTCAGAGTTTACTACGCCCCCTACGTATTTCTTTAGGAACTACGCATCCCGAGGAAGGCTCGGGATCCAGCTGTTCGTTTGGCTGATCCTCGAGGAGTTTTGGCATCTGATTCCTGGATGTATAGATCTAAGGGCAGCAGATTCAGAATCACCTCCAATCCAGAGGTTTGGGTTGTTCTCATCGCACTGGTTGTCCCTATACATGCTAGTCTTTGTATTTTTGTCATTTGCTTCAAGTTGGTTGCTCTGTCTGTGGTTTGCCACCAGACTATACTGCCATATGTGAGTATTGGTCGCACGATAGCCTATACATCCACAGGATTATTTTGGGGTTAGTTCCCCACTTTCTGCCGAATATTCGGTTGCTTTCTTAACTGTTCCATTGACATTTAGTTTCCAATTGAGCTTTCTAACAGCTCGCTTATGGTTGGTAAGAATTTGCCTGTCGCAAGCAATACTACATCGTCTGCGTACGCAATTACTTTAACCCCCCTGTGTTTGGATTTCATTAGAATTTCATTAACGACAAGAACCCATAGTAGAGGAGAGAGGAGAGACGTTTGATTGTTAAGAACTCGCACGTAAATGATACGCTTGCGTATGACAGAAACTTAAGGAAGCGGTTTGTTTCCATAAACACTTTCTCCAAAAATATCAAAAATTATAGGACGTCTTATTGCCGAAATACGGTACAAGGTTCATAAAATTGGGCTGATCAGCTTTCAAACTCTACACTGCATCGTGTGTTTTCTTCATTCAACATTAGGTTATACAATAGGGATCGCGAATTCGTCCATCGCCCTAATGTGCAAGAAAATTGGCTTAATAAGGAGTCTTACACGTTTACACCGTTCATTGGATAGTATCTAGCAAAACTGGAAATTAAAGCCAAAAGTAATGCCATGTAATGCATAACGTGAATTGGCCTGCCATTTTGTTAAAATTGATGACTTTGTTGTAAAAATAATATTGGCCAAAGGACAACCTCCTGAGCTGATCCAGAATATGTTTATTTTTCTACATTTCCAATTGTGCTTCACAAAACATCTGACTTCAAAAGATTTGTGGTTTGTGGTCGTAAACGCGGGGTCCAATGAAATAAGTTTTGGGAAATTCAAGACGCGTTATAAGTTAAGATTGGAAATTGATCAAATATTCAGTCTCAGTGGTGCGATGAATTGACGCGCAGAATGTCTGGGTTCGATTCCCAGCCGTAGCAACAACGAAATGATTTTTCATTTTCGGCATAAAACAGGAGATCCCTCCATCGTGCATGAAGTACACATGCACACATATTCATTCGATTGTGGAAAAAAGATAGACCCTGGGTGTAACAAGTAAGTTCCCAGCTGCCTCGTAGTCTTATAGAAGTTGCAGATCTTTTCACAGACCCCAGAGTTTTTAATATCCCTGCGCTAAGAAACAATTTGTACTTTATTTTACCTTTTCCACTGGATACATCTGAATTGGAATTGAATTCTTTTCGCACGTTTTTAACGTCTTTAAACATCACCATGCCATTAGGGGCGAAATGGATTAAGATGGTATTTGGATACTGCTTCTTCGTTAAATTTTTTGATGATTAAATAGCGTCACAAGGCTTTTGATCTAAAGCTTACTCCTAAAGCCATTAGGAGTTTGTTGGTTCTAAGCTATAGTCAAGCTCTGAATTAAGCTGTAAAGAGAATATTAATAAAATAACAATTATCCTGAACAATTTGGGCTGTAAAAATGCCACTAGACCTGATGGAATTATACCCGTTCATTGCAGGCTGATATCTAGGTCGTATAATAAATAGGTTTTCCCTAGTTGCTGGAAAATGGCCCGAATGAAACCAATTCCAAAAATGACGATAAATACATGCCTGAAAACTACAGACCCATCATTTTACTATCCATACTCTCAATGGACAAATAAATTAACCCCGAGATTGTTGATTAGCTAGAAAGAACGATCGGCAATATGGGTTTCGAAAGGAACTGCAGACCTGCTGTTCAGATTTGGACATCTAAGATTGAAAAACATGGAGAATCGACAGCTGTTGGTCTGGATATTTTTAAAGCTATCGAACGTATTTGGGACAGGGCTTTGCTAGGAAAAGTGATAGCCTTTCAAATACCTCAAATGCTGTGCAACTGGATGGAACAGCTTCATAAGGACGAGATCTTTATAAGTAAGGTGTGAGTAATTCGATATTCGTTGGTTGTGGACGGCGGTGGACATGTTGTACATTGGTAATTGACAATGATTTGACAAGTACGGCGGTATCTCTTATGGACATGGCCGGGGGATATCCGTAGGAAGTATCTCGGGACAAAAAGAGTGGTTAGTCCAGCTTTTTCCTATAACAACCGGCATATTTTGATATCGAGGAGAACACATACTGCTGAGGAACATTGAAAATGAGTTTTCCTAGTCGTTTTCCAGTGATATAGACAAAGATTTTATTTTAACGGGTGATTTTTTAAGCGAAGTTTTTTTTAAATCGAATAAAACATTCAAATTTGCATCAAATATTCAAAATTGTTCTTATAATCGATTAATAGGCCTTTGACATTTACGTTTTAAAGACAACTTCATGTAAATGTTGTCCGCAGCTCCGTTTCAAATGGTCCACTCGGAAGGTCCAATTTTGCGTCACTTTTCAGCCTGGCTTCAATCGTGTTCGGCTTGTCCTCATAGACTAACGACTTTACATAACCCCACAAGAAATAATCAAGAGGCGTTAGATCGGATGATCTTGGCGGCCAACTCACAGGGCCATTTGGAGAGATAAGCTGCTCACCAAATTCATCCTTCAACATTTCCATTGTTTCATGAGGTTTATAGCATGTGGCACCGTCTTGATGAAACCACATGTCAACCAAGTTCAACTCATCCAACTGGGGCAAAAAAAAAGTTGCCTATCCTAGCTCGATATCGTTCGCCGTTGACGGTAACGTTTATTCCACGGTCGTCTTTGAAGAAAAATGGACCGATGATGCCACCAGCCCATAAACCACACCAAACTCTGTTTTTTTCGGAATGCATCGGTAATTTTTGTGTGGCATGTGGCTTGTTATCACTCCAGGTGCGACAGTTTTGCCTTTTTACGTATCCGTTGAGCCAGAAATGAGCCTCATCGCTGAACACAATTTTTCGATAAAACAGCGGATTTTCACATTTTTCACAGAGCACGCATTTATATAATAAATTTCAATAATTTGCAATCGTTGCTCGTTTGTTAGTCTTTCCATGATTAAATGGCAGAGTATACTGAAAACTTTTTACTTTGACAGATGACGTTTGGACGCCATTACTAACCAGTGCTGCCAACCTGAAAAACTTAACTCTAAAAAAGCACCCTTATTCCTTTTCAGCTTTCTTTAGAATCTATCTATTCCTCAATATAGAATAGCTTCCTTTTTTTACTCTGGCACGAACAAAGTTGAGCTAGGATGTGAGCCTACCAGGACTCACAACAGAGTCTAGAATTTGTTGAAAATTATTAATAAATTTTTCAGATTAACTTTTATCCGGAACGTGAACATTTTCCATATAAAGCCATTTCCCATTCGAAAATGACGGAATGTGGTAATTGTAATATTCACATAATGTTTTCGATCTAGTTCCTGCACAAACGTCGGTTTGATTGCATTTTCCTTGAGTTTTTAGTCTCGGGCTAGTTAGTTTAATTCAATAGGCTCAGATATCCGCCACAAAAAAAAAACACTGAAATCTTAATGAATGTTGAGTAGATATCATTTAAAAAAAATCCCCAATTACCATTCAGAGAGAAACACATACGAAAACCCCACAGATTGACCCAAAAAAGTCTAACAGATCTCAACAATTAATTATTACCATACCACCACACACACACATATTGAGCTGTCACAATTGTTTTTATTAGTATCTCTCATTAACGACCATCACAATGGTTCGCGGACTTGCGTGCCACCCCTCCTTCATTCATCAATGTGTTGCAACATTCTGCGCTGATAAATTAATTGCCCAGCGAACATGCGTCTCACAAGACACCAAACACCATGCAACACTCAATCCGAACCCATGTCGAATAATTTCGAAATTACTAATTACGCATGTGTTGCGGTGACACTTACAATTAAATGCAATTCATGCGGCGCATCTAATTCTGTGCGGCTGCAGCTTACAACAAAAGACCACACTGCCCCCAAAATTGATATTGCAGGGCGCGCATCTTTTCCCATCTCAAACCGAAGCCAAAGTGTCAATTGACCACTCGAAGATTGAATTAGTTGACGCACATTCCATTCGAAGGGGCGGTGGATGCCAAATGCATCCAACTTCAAGAAGTACTCTCCCCAATTGGCAAACACGTTCCTTGATTAAGATTGATTTAGAGCGCTTTGATTAAGTGATCTCTTCGCATCTTGTGTTTGCCCGGAGGAGGGGTCAAATGGCAACAAAATTTGAAATCTGCAACCGAGTTAAAGATACGTACGTGCAGCATCCATGCAGTACACATGTTCTTAGGTTCTGACTGTGTCGGGCAAGCTTACAATACGTGATTTTTGGAATAAAATACGAGCATCACTCCAAATCACTTGCACTCGAAAATGTTTGTTTTTTTCGTTACGGCTGTTGTTTGTTGTTTTTAGGTTGTGTGTTCTGTTAAATCTAAAAACAGAATTTAAGACTCTCGATTCTCGAAAGCCAGACGATAAATTTTCGAAAAATTTAAGGGGCAAGACCTCACGCAAGAGTCTTCCCATGCTCTTAGGTTATTTTGGAGATGTGTATCTTTTGGCGTCTGCAGATTTTTCTAGATTTTTAATTAGTATCTGTGAATCGTTTGACGTCACACACAAAGTTCCCCAAGTACAATTTGTATATAAATTGGAAAGAGTGTGCAATATGGATTTGGGGAAATTTATGTCGACTCACCATTCCCGTGTGTGAACAAAGGGAAAGGCGGTTTTAGTTTTTCGATATATGTACGTTTATTTTATTTATGTTTTGTGGTTCTTTGTTGAAATAGCGGAATATAGGAACATCGCAGAGTTTCAACAAAAAAAAATATGGGTTCAGGGACGAGCAATTTGTTTCTAATTAATGTCAGAGGTGGAAACGGATTTCGGATATTGCTCAGCTGATAAATTGCGGCATCCACTCCATAGACAGCTAGGCTCACATTAAATGGTTTTGTGTTATCCGTACAACATGTCATTACTAAGTTGAAGGTGTTGAGCCGCTTAAGTCAACTTAATCGCTTTCTTTGGCAACGCAATACACCAAGGTCCTATTTTTGGTTAAGGAGCTCAGCTGGAAGCTCAGTATAATAGAAAGATTTATAAAAGTGACAGTTTCTGAAAGCCAAGATGGGGAATGAATCCTCGCATCATTTCAAGTGAGATGAAAAGAATTACATGTAGGGAATTATCGACCTATACAGGGCCTCTTCATTCATTTGTGCAAAATTACCTCGATTCCTCGATTCCGAACGATAAATTTGTGAAGCTTCTCAGTTCTCATGGCAGTCTTGGATATTTGTCAGACTTTTGCCAGGAAAAACGTACATGTTGTAACTTTCGGGATCCCGGTCTTAGAGGTCTAATGTAATAACCATTAGCCCACTCCATCAATAGTGGCACCATTTACTGGCTCTATTTATCGTTTATTTAACCTAACAGAGGTAGCACGTGCAGGGCTACCAAAATATAGGCCGAAGAGCGGACATTAACGCCAGTATAGGTATTATGGGACACTGGCTTGGGCTTGGGCCTTCATTTTTCTTGGATTTCAAGCAGAAGATGTATTGAGAAAAAAAAAAACAAAATAAATCTTCACTGTTAGCCTACTACTATAAAAGGTTCAAGAACATGAAAGAGTCCTCTAATTTGAGTGGGCAGAAATGAAGTGAGCTTCATACAATCTATCCCTTCAAATACCTAGGAAGCGATATAATAAATGCAATTATACTCCATAGGGTATTGACCTTCATCAGACCACTCTACAATTGTTTAAAAAAATATAAATGTTTGGACCAACAGGCTCTTTAGTACCCAGGGTCTAGCTCATAACCATTTATTTATGCGTATATACTTCTTGCACGAAGGCGGAACCGTCTGTTTTATGCCGAATTCGAACGGTTGAGTTGAGATAAGCTTTTCATGACAATCGATACTTCTTGGATGATTTGTCAGATCATCACGAGAAGAGGAAGATTGAAAAGACATTTTAGGCTACGACTGGGAATCGAACCCAGACCTTCTGATCTGCAGTTCATTCCACTAACCATAGCGCCACTGAGGTCGTCGTAAACAACAGTTTACAAACAGTATAAAGTGTTGCGAAAATTGATGGTTGTCTTCATTCAAATAACAAAAAAAATCTAACCATCCCACTATTAAGGATTTTAAACCCCTAAATGTTCAAAAAGATTTCCGTGCTAAGGGACCAACAGTGCGATGAGAATGACCCCAACTTCTGAGTTAGATGAGAGTCAGAACCTGCTACCCTTTGATCTGTAAATGAAGGAATGGACTGCCAAACACTCCTCGAGGATCAGCATTTTTCTTGGGCAATCATACTGATCCAGAATGAATACGTGGGTTTGATCAACCATTATTCGGCGACTTTGGAGCTGAGAAGATCAACCCACGAAGAATAAATCGACATCAATTAACACAGATGAATGAAAGTTGGACTGTGGAACTGGCAATTCAGAGAAATTAACTCCATGTTTACATAGCCGATAACGAGTTAACGAACAAGAAAGAAATTGATCTGCAAAGGATCATTATCATGCACTTTAGACGATAACTCATCGACCTTAGAGAACACGCGAAGTACAAGATCCGAATGTAGGTCAATTTCAGGTGCAAATAGAACTCCGCCTGTGACACATCTTAGGATTTCGGATATACTATGACTGGAACAGATCCAACAATCTTCTACAACTTGACATAGTTAAAAGAGAATCACCTGAAAAATTCACAAAATTAATCTAAACCTGAAGGATGACGACATCCACGAGGATCACATATTTTTGGTCATTTGTGGAGCAGAACACCTAGGCCAATACGCCCAAGATATTTAAGAACACTTCGATATCCATGAAAAGGTGTCACTCCAGGAACGATGTTCGTAACTTTTACGAAAGTGTTAAACGTCACAGTCAGGGATACAAGGCGCGAACTGAATCCGGTCGAGATGAACAAGGAAAGATCATTGATCAAGGAATGATCGTTGTGCAAACACAGTCGAATATGGAAGAACAACTTTGCCTACATCAGCTTCGCTATCAACTCTGTCAAAAACATCTCGTCAGAAATAAAACGAAAAATTACTCTTGCCAACCGTTGCTTTTTCGAACTAAGTAGTAAAGCCTCACTCGAACAACTAGGGAGATCCTTAACATCCCAGATCTACTCTACGGCGCCGAAGCAGGAAATATATGAAAAGGGGATGAATGAATCCTCGATCGTTTTGAGCGAAAAACTCTTCAAACAATATCGGTCCCGTTTGCGTTGACGAGTTATGGAGGCGAAGATTCAACCACTAACAATACGAGTTGTACAGCGATGTAGACCTATTGGAAAAACCCCTCATTCGATGTTTAAGATGTCTAGATCATGTAGAGCGTATGGATACCAATACTCCAGCTCGCATAGTATTCGGTTTTTACGGACGCAGTACAAGTAGAAACCGCCCTCAAACAGCTGGAAGGACTCAACTACCTTCACGCTAATTTAGGTTGCCCGCTTATGTAAAAGATCGGAATTGCATGACTTTAAGATAGATCTCTCACGACAGATATTTGCACAAAATGAGCCCATATAATTATCACCACCTTACATCTCAGCTATATAAGCATTTAAGCTAGCTTTAGCTTCATTATGGGTCACAAGAACATATTGGGTATCACTAAGAACCCGTGTAAGTTTGTGTGTTGCAACTCATCAAACGTAACCTAACCTAAATAAGTTAATTCAAGATCCATCGATATCGCAACGGAACAAATCTAGTGAGCACTGGCAGTCACTATAGCTTAACTCCGAAATCCATTTACTTGACTTAAGAATATTTGATCAATGATAAGCTCCACTTCGGCCTACATGCGAAAAGAATCGGGGCCTCGTCAGCATTGACTATCGCGGATGCTATCTGGATGCTATTGAAGAGGAGAGGATCACTCACTTTCTTTGGTGATTTTTTCTTCGATAAGCTAGGTGATCTAGTAAATATAAACATAGGTCACTTACTAAGAGGCAGTAAGCTAGCGGCCGGGCTAATTGGAGAAGTATGTTTAAGTTAGTAAGTAGGTAACTCAGTCCGCTTTATAGGTACTTCGGCATTTTTTTATACTAGCAAACAAATTAAGAAAAAAAAGATGGATCCATGTGGTGCACCTTAACCTAACCTATGCTTATTCAAAATTAGAGGTTAATATTTTAGTGCGGTACTTATTAAGGCAGATCTAAGTCACTAATCATTGAATTGACAGTTCGATCCAAGAAAAATGTTGACAATGTCGGACTCTAATCGACACCTGCAATAGGGACATTTATTATTCAAGATCGATTTCAACGATATCTTACCTGATGACTTCTTGGAAAGATCAGCCGCGATGATCTTGTCGGCGGCATTGGATTCCTTGCTGATGTGACAACCATTTTCGTGCTTCGTCGTAAATCTATGGGTACTCGCAGATGAGAGTAATTATTTAAGAAATTACGATGATCAAAGTCGTTAACTTTAATTGCAGCCAGGATGACGCTATTTTTATCTGTTGTATCTATGTGTGTGTTTTTGTTTGATTGCGTTGAATTTCACAATATGTCGCAATAAAATCGAAAGCACACTTTCATTGAAAGTCTATTTTCATTTAATTTTTTTTTTATTTCCGTTTCACTTTTATTTTTATTTTATTTTTAAACTTTATTCACTTTTACTGAAAGATATTAAAAAAAAACCGTACGTTGATTAACCACAAACTCAGGGTACGATCCGAGGAAGACTATGTATCATTCGGTATGTTATACTGTCCCCAATAAATTTCCCCATAAAAACCAGTCTTCAAATGCATGACCATATAAAATATTAAAAGTATCTAAGATACAAGTAATCCAAAACAAAAGAGCGTATAAACAATTTGCGTAGCAGAGAATAATAAGAAAAAGCCGGTAATGTGCTCTGTTATAACCCTGGTCCCACCAATTATGGTTACAAACCTCTTTTTCGTTCAACACGGAGTTCAAGAAATCCCCAGCTCAACACTAGATACAACAACTAGGCAAATGTCTATCTCTCTCAGGCTCTGACATTTAGCCAAAAACCAAGCACAGATACAAAATTATAGGTGCCACCTTAGCGTAGAAAACTAGTTTTGTGCAACCGACAGATAGAAGCAATCTCATCTACCCACCCAACTGTTTATAGTGTATAGACTGGCTTTGAGACTTGTTACGACTTGCTTCGTACTTAGATACACTATTTCACAAGAGACGGCGTAAACACGCAATCATGCGTGGGTCTGGGGTTTTCTTTCCAATTTTCCGTCAAAAAATTCATGTCGCCATACGACGATCATTCCGCCAGTTAGGTAGAGGATCGATCAGACGTAAGGCCCACATTGGAAAACAAAACCTCTGTTGGTCGGAAGATCTATCGCAAGAACGGAAACACGCTCAAGTGTGGACGGACATAAGAGCGGATGAAGACCGGATTTAAGCGGTACGCCAATAGCTCTGTAGTATTTCATTTGTAATTTGCATCTACCAGATACTACCGATATTCGTGGGGTAGCTCCTCTTCCCATATGCATATGTATACCCGAGTTTAACGTTCGATTACCTCGTTACGACAACGGGCAAGGCGACCGACCGACGGATGCCTATATGAAGAGGAAGTTCCAATGTAGGTTGGTCGTGTGACGACGAAGAAAGAGGCGTCAATGTACAAGATGTGGATAAAATGTTTTTGCGATGGCATGGTGCATAAAGACAGCACACAAGTTGCACGTACCCATGTGTGTGTAAGAGAAAGAGGTTATGCTGGTATATAGGTACCTCAACCAAATGTGCGTAAGGACGGGTTTCTATGGTGCACTCGGAGTGTGGAGGTTGTGTAATATGTCCGTGATTGACAGATAGCAGGATATTACTCTTGCATCCGCTACAGACCGAATAAAAAGGATGAGTAATGAAGTTGTAGGACATGTTTTTGAGGCGGCGGCCAGGGATACGTATATTGGTACACATAATCAGAGGCTTACGGATTTAAATGGTGATAATCATCAATCGGGCCTGACTCAAAGAATTTTGTTCGCATTTGATTTTAACGAATATCAGGATGGATATAATCTTAGGAGAATACAAACTTCATTCAGGAATGAAGCTTAGACTACATAACAGTTCAGAAGAATACCAGGATTGATATGATTCCACGAGAATACGAGCTTTATTTCGGAATGAAGCTAAGACTATATAATTGTTCAGCAGATTGGTATTATCTTGAGAAAAAATTGGTTTTAGCGGTATTTCAGAGAAGTCTGTAGACGTTTAGACAACATCAGAAGTCAAAAGCTTTACTAGGATCCTCCCAGACAGACGTCGGAATCGATGCCCATCACTGATTGCTCGAGTGAGACATTTTCCATTGCATCCTAAACAATTTGATATGTACAAAAGCTACTGGACCTGACGGAACTCCACCTAATGTCGTAAACGAAAAATCTCACCCTAATTTGCACCCGTTCTTTGCAGGATATTTCAATGTCGTCAACTGTGTTTTCACAAAAATTTATCGAATACAACCGATTCCCGAAAAAACAATCAATTCGATACCTAGGATGATATTGTTCCGAAAGAAACGCTCAACTGAAGCCCTTGTAAGCTATATGTAACCCATTTGATAAAAAAAATAAGAAAAATCGAGCTGTTACTCAAGACAGCATACCGATTAGCTTAAACTCTGTTCGTCAATATGGGTTTCGAAATAAATGCTTAACTAGAGACCTGTTGCTCAGGCTGTTTCCAAGGCTTTTGATTGAGTTTGACACAAGGGCTTGATAGATAAATTGTCAGCATACTGACTAACTAAGCCATACAGATGGAAAGCCAGCTTTAAAAATAGTAATGGAGGCGATTCATCAGATAGATAATCTATAAAGGCTGGAGTGTCTCAAGGATTAATACTCTTACACACTCTACTTCTGCTTCACATTTGGGAACTGTATTTTCAGTATTGGTGACAGTGCTCTGATGGCGACTTACACACCTTTTATCGATATTGTTGCATACAAGCAGAAATGTGATTCGTTGTGGGAAGAAGAAAATCTAGTACAATTTAACTCAAAGAAAACAGAGATTACAGAAAGAATAGGTCCATAGCTCCGCAAACCGAAATGTAGCATCACAAGAATCCATGCATCTTCTAAACAATTGGTTTCGATGTATCATGACAATCAGTGCCAACAAGTTGACTTTTGCTACAAGATATTTAACATCAGCTCAGTTTATTTTTGTCTTAAAAGCTCAAGTACAACAAGGTCTTGAATATTGTTCCCATGTTTGGAGTTCGACCCCAGAAAAATGCACTGCACTTACTCGACCCTAACCGTTGAGGAGCAATCCGCTTTGTTTACGATTCTTCTTAAAATCTTAAACCATTGGCTCTGCAGCGACTATTTGGAGATTATGTCTCTTTAATGCAGGCATTACAGCAGTTGTTCAGAGGAGCTTAGAGAAGTAACATCTATACATGTTACCTAAAAGATACACAATTGCAGCTCATAGGCTCACAGTCCAGCTAACAACGACACGAACAGCTCCATGCCAAAACTCTATTGGCTACAGGAACAAGCAAGCAATGGAGCGAACTTCCAGAAGACGTATTTACACCGCTCTCCGATCGTTAAAGCATCGCCTTGACTGAGAAAAGTTTATAAAATAAAATTATTGGTCGAGATGATACCTCGATATTCATATAAGCGGGCAAAAAAGCGGTCTCCAGATTAACGAACGGTCAATCAAATTTATCACATTGCGATAGACAAGAGCCATACATCCAGTATTTCGTATATTTGAATATTCCATGGGCAAACATCGACTCGGACCACTACCTTGTTGTGGCAAAGTTAAGGATGCAGATATCCACCACGCCACAAAAAATCCTGTCGAGATGAACAAGTAAATAACGTAGTTGAGACACGGGATATGGATGAACCACATTTGAAGACTGTTAAACGGCGATGACGAATAATCTATTGCGGTCAGGCAAAACGAACGAACACACCGACCACCCGACAAAGCTGCCGGAAATGACGGCTTTCCCACCGAGCTAAAGCCGGCGTAGATGATTTGGTAAGTAACATTCACCAGCTAATAAGAAAAATTTGGTAGGCTGAAAGTGTGTCTGAAGAATAAAACCTCAGCATCGTTTGCCCGATCCACAAAAAGGAGATCCTCTGAACTGCGCCAACTACAGAGGCAAAAGTCTCATTGACAAGATCATATCTGCAGTGACATGTGAACCCTTGAAACCGTTTACCAATACCCTGATCAACTGATCAAATCTTCGGGAAATCCTAGAAAAAACCTAAGAAGTCCAAATCGATACACACCACCTAATCATCGATTTCAAAGCCGCATACGACAGCATTTATAAAGACGAACTATACAGAGCCATGTCTAGTTTTGGTATACCGCCCAAACTCGTCCGTCTGTGCAGGATGACGATGGAGAATTCACGCGGCTCGAACAGGGTCGGAAACGACCTTACCGACACATTCGATACCAAAAAAGGTTTTGGGCGAGGCGACTTACTGTCATGTGACTTATTTAACCTCATTCTTGAGAGGGTTGTGTAAAATCCCGAGCCACCACCAGAGGCAAAATCTTCCAAAAATCAGTGCAACTACTAGCATACGCCGACGATATTGACATAATTGGTAGGACTCAATGTGATGTCATAACCTCGTTTAGTATAGAGCCGGCAACATCGATGAATTGGACAGAACACCACCGTCCACCATTGATGTATTTAACTTTGAGGTAGTACGGGACTTTGTCTACCTCCGCTATCAACTCTGACAACAACATCTGGTCAGAAATCAAACGAAGAATTACTCTTGCCAACCGCTGTTTCTTCGGGCTTAGAAGGCAATTTAGTAGTAAAGCCCTCACTCGAAATACTACGGAGATCCTATATATGCCCTGATCATCCCATTTCTGATCTAAACCATGGACCGTATCAAAAGCGGATGAAGAAATCCTTGGTCATTTTGAGAGAAAGATTCTTGGAAAAATGTTCGGTCCCGTTTGCATTGGCAGGATATGGACACGAAGATTCAACCAAAAACTATACGAGCTGTACAGCGACATACCTACGGACAAAAAAAACTCCGCATTGGACCTTTCAACCAATACTCCGCCTCGCAGAGTCTTCGATTCCTAGTAGAGGAAGACCTCGCCTTAAGTGCCGCGCACAA